>CM035155.1:128745219-129361010 GCA_020205615.1 Panax quinquefolius | reverse complement strand
TATTTATAAACAACTTATATTTGTCGCTTTCTTCATCCAATCGCTTTCAGTTATGGGCCCGCAAAAATCTATGACGTCGTTACTAATATTCCCTGACGAGTCTGAATATTCCACGACCAAACGAATATTCCCCAACAATAATGAATATTTTATAACCACTTGCTTATTCAAATATTTCATGTATTTTACCCATAACTATCCACATTAATCAAATCAACCCTTCCTATTTCAAAATAATAAATAGAGGAAAATAAATTTTATTTATTAATAATTTGGGGTCTTACAGAACACATATGAGTAGTTCATATAAACTCTTTATAAATTCATAACTTAATTAAGTTAGAATTACTTATTCATGACTTATACGGCTTAAGTCCATTGATTAATCATTCTTATCCTTCTTTAACATACATGTTCTACCACTTCCCCCTTCTCTAACAACTGAAGAGAAAGAAATTATGGTTTAAGTTCTTACCTATGAAGATCACTTGCTTAAATCCTTACTCCTTCTTGCTTCTTGAATTCTCAAAGGCTAAATTGTTCTAGCTTTTGTAGCTTATTCTCACTTATTCTCTCTAACCAATAAGCTCTCAACTTATTAGATGAAATGAACAACCAACAAAATGAAAACCAAGTTTGCTATTTATAGGAGTTGCTAGATTAGGGTATAAGGGTCATTAATCCCATCCCACCTCCTTAATCACCTCCTTACTATTCATTACCTAGACATTAAGTTAACTTGCTCCTCACGTGAATTACTTGGCCACCACAACACTTAGCCATTAAGTTAACTTGGCCACAACCTTATTTGTTTGCTCATCACATAAGCACTTTACTTAGCTTTTAAGTTTGTTTGGTCATTACATAATTTATCTCTTGCTTAGCCATTAAGTCTACTTACCTTATACTTTGCTTAACTCATAAGTCTACTTGCTCATCACATAAAGTTATTGATCACCAATTCACCCATACGATCATGGGTTTCCCCATGGATCCTCCTAATCCATTGGATTCTTACTTTGGGTTTAAGGTTTAATTAATCCTAACTTATACATTAGGTTGGTAGTAACAATTCTTTGGGCTTTATCATTATCTTGCATTGGGCTTACACATCTCTACACTTGGGCCTTATCAACATCTCATTGGACTTTACAATTTCTTACTCACTCCTACAAGTCCATTACATTTGGCTTAAAGCCTTATAACGTATAATTTACGTATTAATCTCATATTCTAACTCATATACTTATTTAATATATGATATTTCATCATTCATACATACTCGTATAATACCTCGTATTATACTTGTATTCATTACCTCGTACAATACTTGCGTATTATACAATCATTGCTTTAATTCATTATACGCATTTAAATTCCTTCTCGGAATTCATTTTCCCTAATCATTAGGTTTTAAGTCCGCAGGCAAAAACTGCATTTGCCATAACTAAAATATTATTGAATATTCTATCTCACCTCGATATTCTATCATTGCATTTTTCTCGGAAATTCAAAAATAATTCCCAAGCAGAAATGCGTGAATAGTGTTTTTTAGAAAATTTATCGAAAAGCTTTTATTTTCGTCTTGGAAATTCAAACACTTTAATTCTACCACGTAGTCAAAATACTACGACATTCCGATATGTCTAGGTCATACAACGACCTTCAATTAGCTTACTCCCATAAATAATTAATTAAATTCATTTAATCCACATAATAAAAATAAAAATTTGAATAGCAAAAATCCAAATTTTCTGGGGCGTTACACTCTTCCCCCTTATAAGGATTCTGTCCCCAGAATCTTGCTAACACTACATCCACCATCGAGGAAAATATTTTCCTTTATTTTAATCTTGAGTTCCTACAATGCTTCTACAACATTGAGGTTCTTTCATTTTACATTTACCGATGGTATTATCTTAATTCACATGACTTGTCACTTCCTATCAATACTCTGAGTTGGAAGCTAAACCTTTACTCACGCATTACGCTATCTTCCTTTTATTAATCCTTCTTTTAATACCAAAGTATATGAAACTCAAATTCCTCCTTCAAAACAAGATTATACATGATCTTCTCTTTATCCTGCATTCTCTTCTACACTCGCTTACAGTCCTCGTTACCTAGTGGTATTTAATTAACTCGTTCCATTATCATGGATTGAGTCTACGCTGTGAATAACATTTCTACCTCTTTATTCCACAATTTAACTTCTAGCTTCGTTTTTGACATTTGCGTCATTAACTCATTATGTGTTGTTAACATCAATAGTTTTTCCCTACCCTTCCTACTTAACGCGTCGTTTACTACTTTTACCGTAACATTCGATAAAGACAATACAAATGCCTCACTTAATCTTCCTTTTAGCTCTTAAAAACTATTTTCTCACTTCTCATTCCCAACATACTTCTTAATAACAAATTTGTCTATCTCTTTAAGCTACAATTCACACGTAGTGAATTCTATATCCAACTTCTCCCTCCGTAGTGCTTCTAACACTATCTCCAAATGTTCAGCGTGATCTTCTGACGTCTAAAATTAGACTAGAATATCACCAATGATCATTACGACACCCTCATCCAAATATTATTTGAACACCCTCTGACGCTAATGGTACTTTCAACCATAGCACCTCACAAGAGTACCTATCAATTTGTCACCGACTTGCTCGGCTCCCATTATGGAAAGTCTAACTTCCGCAAATTAGTTAACGCAAACGACATAACCAGAAACTTGTCATAACTATAACGAGGTCTGAATATCATCTTAAGTTCCTCCTCATTCTTCCTTACTTTCAACTGACTATACCCCGTACGCAAATCTATCTTAGAAAAATTATTTTCCCTCTTCAACTAATCAAATAGATCATCGATCCTGGGCCATGGGTATTTATTCTTAACCGCTAACTTAGTCCTATTACGATAGTCGATACGTAACCGTAACGACTCATCCTCTTCCTTAACATCCTCCTAACTTGCGTCATCGTTAGACAACAAGAGTGGGACGCCCCCAAATCCGGGTATCTTCCAACCCAACAGATGGTGCTACACGGTACTCATAACTGTACATTAATTCTATTGAAAAAATATCAAAATGTGTGTATCAACGACATTCTTATTACATTAATAATATTACATCCCATTTCCAAGTTCTATAACCATTACATTCTTTGTCTATCATACTATAATATATACAACTTATTAGTTTATTACAAGGTAAACTAATCGTTCCTCTTCGTCATGACTTTATTCTTGTCAGATTCCTCGGTCCGATCAGTCTTAACTGCATTCATATGGTTCAAGCAAGAGTGAGCACAATAAGCTCAACAAGTACAACAATTTCTTTTAAACAACATGCTTGAAACATAGGAATTGTATATCTTCAATAACTGGATAATAGTTATGAAGTACTACCAATAATTCAAAATAGCATTTCTTTTCCTTTAAAACGTTTTACAATAACAATATACAGTAAAACATCAATTCTGGCTCAAGACCATGAGCATTTCATAATTTCTTTGAAAAGGACAACCCGACACTAAGTCCTTAAGTCCGGCGTATCTTACGAGCACTTCTGGGTGCTCAGCCCATAGTACTCTATGTTGATCAACACTACATCCATTAAATGTATGTAAGTTTAAGGTTTGGCAACTTCGCGTGCCCATCGAATAATCGATGAAAAATACATTTGTTTATTCATACTCAGGCTTACCTTGAATCCGTACCAAACAATTGGCGTAGGATAGCGTTATCAATTCTATATTAAAAGACTTGTAAATAAATCAATCAATCTTCAAGATTAGTCAAGGTTTGAGTTAAACCGGCATCGACATTTTCGTAAAACAATTCATGCATCTCATAACATGAATCACAGAAAACTTGGCTAACACGAAGGTTAGACAAGCGTTTAAGAAAAACTTGCCTTCAGCGTCTACTACAGTATAATAACTTTTCCTTTCAGTCTTTACGGTCTCTATAATACATAACCACATAACATACCACATTAGGTCATGAATGAACATACATGGTTCCTAATGAATCTTACCCTTCTTCTCAATCTAATCATATATTAGATTTGTTACTATTGGTTTCGGCTTGCCATTATATTTTACATTATTCTTACCAACTTCTTTCTCTTCTATATCTTACGTGGATTTACTTCATTAATAGACCTCGTTTTGAGTTAATCATCCTTCTTCATGGCTTACTAACATTCCTACGTTATTTGAAACTCGATCGTCATTTGTTAAGTACACTTTATTGCATTCCATTTACGTTCACGTATTACTTAACAACTTTTAGTTGTAACTCTTAATGTTATAGGCCTTATAATTATTGAATACGATTCACGTTCCTTATACTTTACGTTCGTCGTTTAACTACTCATTAAACAACATTAAATTCCTAAAGTCATCACTACAACATTGATTTAGGAAAGGTCTTATCATGTTCATTAAGTAATTACATAACCCATACTGGTATTAAAAACCATTGGATTCATAATCAACTTGGTCAACAAATTTCTACATCCGGCTTATCACATTACGTTCATCTTCAATTGATTATTAACCTTTAATCATCATACATTAAGTGTCTAACAACGCTTTAACAATGTTATATTTACACCTTAGTTCATTATTAATGAGTTATCTTTCATTCTATACTTGTAAACATTCTTATCCGCCAAAACTCTAGGACTGGTGCCGCAGCGTCACACTTAGCTCTTCATCTCGCACCGCAGCGCGAGTTAGTAGTATGCCTTAACACTGTTACGGCGCTGCGGCGCAACCATTTGGCCTTGGGTTGGAGCCGCGGCGCCAACTCTGTGCCTTAGAAAATTTTTGCAGATTTTAATTTTTATGAACTTCTTGGACGCATAACTTCTTCGTTATAAGTCCGAATTGGCTCATTCAAAAGCCTACGGTTCACAAATTATATACTCTATGCGTTCATGAACGTTCGTGAACGTTCAACGCTTGTTTCTTCGTTCTAAGTCAGAATCCGATCATTTTCGAGTCCGCAACTCTATAATGCCAAATATGACTTGTCTCCATTGAAAACCAATGTTTCCAAGCTCAATATCAAAATTCGACTTCCATTCCGAGAATTTCACAAATTTGACGATTATCGTCCAAACTCATAAATTTCGCCTTAACTTCATTTCTTATGATTTGTTCATCGTTTTTAATGGATTCAATCCATTATATTAACATCTTGACATACATATTTCATTAACTTATTGACATGATAAGTTAATACTTGTTCTTCATTAGTCTATAACTTGTAAAAGTATGAACTACTTATGAATTCACTTTGCATGACTTATCATAACTTAAATCTTTTAACCATCTATAAACATTTCAAACTACTTATTACATTAATTTATTTTCAAATTAGGTTTTGACGTATTCTTCATAACTTTATGACTTATCAACTTATAACTTTCATGATTTCATTTACTTATGACTTATTATTGATTTAAATCCTTTACTCAATGTTCTCATATCATATCCCACATACTAACTTCATATGACAAACATATTACAAGTTCATCATAAGTTATCAACTTATTTAGGTTCAAGTTGCTACTTCATAACTTATTCGACTTAAGTCCAATCGTAACTCAATTCTTATATGTTCTTAGCATACATGTTCATTAATTACACTTCTCTTATCATCCTATTATGATAGAGACAGAAGAATATTGGACACAAGATCAATACCTTTGATGTCTAACTCCTTCTTCTTGGAAAATCTAACAAAGGAAGCTTTGACCTAAAAGTGCTTATTCTCTCTAACACTTAAGTTACTTTGTAAGAGAAAGTTGAAAGGAATTTGATCAAGCCACAAATGAATTATGAGCTCTCTATTTATAGGCTTGACAAAGTGAGGGTAGAATAGTCATTTAGGCCCTCCACCTCCTTAATCCCACCTCCTTATTAACCTCCTTACTATTCAATACTTTGGCTCTAAGTAGACTTGCTATCCACATTAATTTCTTGTTCACCACAACACTTGATCATCACATAAAGCACTTGGGCATCACTACACTTAGCCATTAAGTTTACTTAATCATCACATATAAGCACTTTGCTTGTTCATCACACATAAGAACTTTACTTAGCCTTTAAGTTACTTAACTTATCCTTTGCTTAATCCTTAAGTCTACTTGCTCATCACACTTATTTCTTGGTCACCAAGATCACCCATGTTATTATGGGTCGCCCCATGGATCCTCCTAATCCATTGGATTCTTACTTTGGGCTTAAGGTTTAATTAATCCAAACTTATACATTGGGCTTGCATTAACAATTCTTTGGGCTTTATCATTAGCTTGCATTGGGCTTACACATCTCTACACTTGGGCCTTATCAATATCACATTGGAATTTACAATTTCTTACTCAATCCTACAAGTCCATTACATTTGGCTCAAAGCCTTATAACGTATAATTTGCGTATTAATCTCGTTTTCCCACTCGTATACTTATTCATATACAACATACTATGCTTCATTCATACTCGTATAACACCTCGTATCATACTCGTATTCATTACTTCGTACAATACCTATGTATTATACAATCATTACTTTAATTCATTACACACTTCATTTCCTTCTCGGAATTCATTTTCCCTAATCGTTAGGTTTTAAGTCCGCAGGCGAAAAACTGTGTTTGCCATAACTGAAATATTATTGGATATTCTATCTCACCTCGATATTCTATCATTACGTATTTCTTGGAAGTTCAAAAATAATTTCCGAGCAGAAATGCGTGAATAGTGTTTTTCGGAAAATTTCTCGGAAAGCTTTTATTTTCGTTTTAAAAATTCAAACACTTTAATTCTACCACGTAGCCAAAATACTACGACGTTCCGAGATATCTAGGTCATAGAACAACCTTCCATTAGCTTACTCTCATAAATAATCAATTAAATTCATTTTAATCCACATAATAAAAATAAAAATTTAATTCTCAAAAATCCTAATTTTCTGGGGCGTTACAAAGAGCGTCGCGATATTTTATTACCGTAAATTACTACCTTAGATTTTCTTAGAAAATCAAAGATTTATACTTTTATTCTAACAATTTATTATAGTTCTATGGTTAATCAACTCATTCATACTGAGAATTACTTCAAATTCTCTCAACTTTATCAGTACTTATCTACCAATACCTGCTTACATTCCTTATTCATGAAGCCATTTCCATGAATATAATTAAAAAAATTTATTTCCCCATTCTCTACCTTAACGCATAAAGGTATTTATAATCCCTTCCGAGAATGAACTTTATTACTTAGCAAACTCTCGTGTTATAAAAGAAAAGTAGCACTCCAATCAAACAGCACATAAGCATTCATTGTATTGATCGGAATGATACCTGCTATTAAATCCGCTGATACAATTGCATCATGACTAACTTACCACTACTAACACCTTTACTTTCCTCCAACCCCTTCTTTGGGTAATTTCTTGCCATGTGGTCCAACGACCCACATACAAAACAACTATGGTTTTTCTTAGGATTAAGACAGTTGGGTAATATATGACGGTCCTGTCCATAGTTATAACAAAATGATTTCCTTTTCAGACAAACTTCTAGATGAGTCTTTCCACATGCCTTACATACCTCGATACTATGCTTAGGATTCCCCTTGTTCCCCCTCGAGTATTCCCGAAGTTAAAAACTCTTTCTTTTTGACATACTGCCACTACCACTAGCATTCTCTGCCTTGGTTCCTTTTTTTCCCTTGCTCTTATCTTTTCTCTCTTTGTGTTATTGGGTTAACGCCTCACTACCACCCTCCACTATAATCGCTTTCTCTAGAACGGTCCCATAGGATGCACTCTGGAACACAGAAATTCCACTATAGAGCCAGGGTTTCAAGCCCTGCTCAAACCTACAAGCCTTCCTCTCCTCCACTTCATACTTATAGGGAAATAATTTTCGAAGAAAACCTTCTTTAATTGTTCCCACGTTACCCCATCTATTCTAGTCCCACCCTGGTGAGCCTCCCACCAAAAGTTGGCTTCTCCTTTCATCATGTAAGTTGCAAAAGAAGTCTTTTGCGCCTCACCTACGCTTGTAATAACAAACACCTTCTCTGTTTCATTTACCCATGTCCGGGCAGCTAATGGGTCCTTCGTTCCTTTGAACTCTGGCGAACCTACGCTTTTAAATTCTTTAAAGGTAGTCATTCTAGCTAACCAAGGTTCGGCGGGTACTCTACCCCCGGTTTAGTTAAATGCAGCCGTTATTAAATTAATGAACTCTTGAATAGGGTTGTTTTGACCCCCTTGATTTTTATTATGTGATTCCGCTTCCAGATTACGTTTTCTTCTCCTTGGCGGCATTTTCTAATTAAATAAAATTTCATTATTATATATTTACATACTTCGTTATTATTCGTCTCGTAACAACTCATACCATAACAAAGCATATTAAATGAAAACTTCATTATATTCATATGCTTCTTCATAGTCAAAACTATTTTCAATTTGCTTACATAGCCCAAGGCTATTACATTTCTATCCCGCAATTGAACTTCTCAAAAGTTGGGATTTACAAAGAGACTACCCTTTTTTATACAAAAGAGGGTTTTAAGTCACTACACACATATTTATAACTCAAGCTTTCTAATAATGCATAACAGCATCCTCGTGTTTCTCATTCGCAATCTTCGCTACGGTATCCCGACTAATAGTATGTTGAGTCTGCCCCGACTCTATAGAATAACAAGCAACTTTATGCTTGAAATCCTTATGAGCACTCTTATGGATGTTAGACATCCGTGCTATCTTCCGCTCCTTCTTCTCCAGTTTCCTATGAAGCTCTACCACCTCTTTCATATAATCCCTAGCCTTATTTATCATGAGCACCTTCTCATCATGTTCTGACTCAAAATCTGCTTCAGCAGACTCCTTCGCTAAATAAAGAGCACTAATCTCTTCATTCTGATTCTGCACAACTGTACTCAGTTGCACATTCCTGTCAAGCACTATCAGATACAATGCTCTCATTGCATTTGGAGGCGATGACTCTGAGGTAATTACCACCGTACCCACCGATGTTATCTCCATTGCATCCTCCTCATCGTTTATCATACTAAGGTATGACCCTATATCCATTTCTCCCTCGGAAAAGTTCTCCTTAGAAAAGTACTCCACTGCATCCATCTCTTCTAGAATCACTAATGGTACCTCTACCACCAACATAGGTACAGGCTCTACTCTATTCACAATTTCTCCGCTCACCGCATGTATATCTCTATACATCAAGCTTTAGATCGACATCCTACAATAACACATATGTTGATTAGTACATAACACACAATAGTATAAGCATAAATCACATTTAATTTATTTTGGGTTACTTTCCATCTTTTAAATCTTTCGGTACTGAGTTTCCTCAATACCTTATTAACTCATTCAACTGAAGTAAAGCTTGAGTTTACTTCCTTCGGACTTTCCTTCCTTAATGAGGTTATTAGCCTAAGGTTCTTCCCCCCTTAAGTTTTATAACCTAATGCTTTAATACAAACCTGTGACACCCCCAAATTTGGGTATCTTCCAACCCGACAGATGGTGCTACACGGTACTCATAACTGTACATTCATTCTATTGAAACGACATCAAAATGCATGTATCAACGACATTCTTATTACATTAATAATATTACATACCGTTCCCAGGTTCTAAAATCGTAACATTCTTTGTTCATCATACTATAATATATATACAATTTACTAGTTTATTACAAGGTAAACTAATCGTTCCTCTTCATCTTGCCTTTAACCTTGCCGGATCCCTCGATTCGTTGAGTCCTAGTTGCATTCATATGGTTCAAGCAAGATTGAGCATAACAGGCTCTGTATGTACAACAATTTCTTTTAAACAACATGCTTGAAACATAGGAATCATATATCTTCAATAACTGGACATTAGTTATGAAGTATTATCGATAATTCAAAATAGCACTTCTTTTCCTTCAAAATGTTTTACAAAAACAATATTCAGTAAAACAACAATTCTGGCTCAAGACCATGAGCATTTCATAATTTCTTTGAAAAGGACAACCCGGAACTAAGTCCGTAAGTCTGGCATATCTTACAAGCACTTCTTGGTGATCTGCCCATAGTACTCTATGTTGATCAACACTACATCCATTAAATGTGTGTACATTTAAATTTTGGCAACCTCGCGTGCCCACCGAATAATAGATGAAAAATACATTTGTTTATTAATACTCAGGCTTACCTTGAATCCGTACCAAACAATTGGCATATGATAGCGTTAACAATTCTATATTGAAAGACTTGTATATAAATCAATCAACTCTTCAAGATTAGTCTAGCCGAGATAAAACTGGCATCGACCCTTTAGTAAAATTGTTCATGAATCATAGAAAACTTGGCTAACACGAAGGTTAGACAAGCGTTTAAGAAAAAATTGCCTTCAGCGTCTGCTACAGTAAAATTACTTTTTCTTTAAGTCTTTACAGTCTCTACAACACATAACCACATAACATACCACATTAGGTCATGAATGATCATACAAGGTTCCTAATGAATCTTACCCTTCTTCTCAATATAACCTTGTATTAGATTTGTTATTATTGGTTCCGGATTATCGTTATAACTTACATCATTCTTACCAACTTCTTTCTCTTCTATAACTTAATTGAAATTATTTCATTAATACAACTCGTTTCAAGTTAATCACCCTTCTTCATGGCTTACTAACGTTATCACATCACTAACCGAGACTCGATCGTTATTGGTTACGTACACTTATTGCTTACCATTCACGTTCACATTCAATTTACTTATATTCAACCTTTAGTATTATACCTAAGGTTTATATCATTAGCAATGATATTACATTAAATTGATTAAGGATTTAATTCAGCCTTCATTCACTTCTCCTTTCATTTATATTCAAAAACATTCCTTTCTATGCTTCACTTAGTGTTGGCCTTGCGGCGCCGGCATTCCTTCTATGTGTCACGCCGCGGCTTGACTTAGCAGTGGGTAAGGTCCAGACTTGGCGGCTGTGAAGTCTCCTCCTTTACTATAGCCATGTATTGCTGGCGCCAGGATTAGCGATGTGCTCTATCTTCACCTCGTGATTTGCTAGCTAAGCCTTTATGTGCTCGAGTCGTATTGGCCACGGACTCTATGCCTTACAAAAATTTGACAGATTTTCAACTTTGCAAAATTCCCGGACGCCTAACTTCTTTGTTATAAGTCCGAATTGGCTCGTTCAAAAGCCTACGCTTCACAAATTACATACTCTATGAGTTCATGCAAGAATTTTATCTATTTGACTTCGTTTACTCAAAACTAACCTATTATTCCATTTTAACGAAAACGATAAACGTTCATGAACGTTCAACGCTCGTTTCTTCATTCTAAGTCAGAATTCGGTCATTCTTGAGTCCGCAACTCTATAATGCCAAATAAGACTTGTCTCCAACAAAAACCAATGTTTCGAAGCTCAATATCAAAATTCAACTTCCATTCCGAGATTTTCACGAATTCGACGAATATCGTCCAAACTCGTGAATTCTGCCTTAAATTCATTACTTAAGATTTTTTCTTCGCTTTAAATGGATTCAATCCATCATATTAACATCTTGACATACATAACTCATTAACTTATAAACATGATAAGTTATTACTTGTTCTTTGTGAGTTTATAACTTATAAAAGTATAAACTACTTATTACTTTCTTTCTCATGACTTATTATAGATTAAGTCTTTTAACCACCATTCTTACTTCTTATTATCATACCATCTTATTAAAGTACACATATGAGTAGTTCATATAAACTCTTTATAAATTCATAACTTAATTAAGTTTGAATTACTTATTCATGACTTATACGGCTTAAGTCCATTGATTAATCATTCTTATCATTCTTTAACATACATGTTCTACCACTACCCCCTTCTCTAACAATTGAAGAAAAAGAAATTATGGTTTAAGTTCTTACCTATGAAGATCACTTGCTTAAATCCTTACTCTCCTTCTTACTTCTTGAATTCTCAAAGGCTAAATTATTCTAGTTTTTGTAGCTTATTCTCACTTATTCTCTCTAACCAATAAGCTCTCAACTTATTAGATGAAATGAATAACCAACAAAATGAAAACCAAGCTTGCTATTTATAAGAGTTGCTAGATTAGGGCATAAGGTTCATTAATCCAATCCCACCTCCTTAATCACCTCCTTACTATTCATTAGCTAGAAATTAAGTTAACTTGCTCCTCACATGAATTACTTGGCCACCACAACACTTAGCCATTAAGTTAACTTGGCCACCACCTTATTTGATTGCTCATCACATAAGCACTTTACTTAGCTTTTAAGTTTGCTTGGTCATTACATAACTTCCCTCTTTCTTAGCTATTAAGTCTACCTAACTTATACTTTGATTAACCCTTAAGTCTACTTGCTCATCACACAAAGTTCTTGATCACCAATTCACCCATATGATCATGGGTTGCCCCACGGATCCTCCTAATCCATTGGATTTTTACTTTGGGTTTACGGTTTAATTAATCCTGACTTATACATTGAGCTTGTAGTAACAATTCTTTGGGCTTTATCATTATCTTGCATTAGGCTTACACATCTCTACACTTGGGCCTTATCAATATCTTATTGGACTTTACAATTTCTTACTCAATCCTACAAGTCCATTACATTTGGCTTAAAGCCTTATAACGTATAATTTACGTATTAATCTCGTATTCTAACTCATACACTTATTTAATTTTCGATATTCCATCATTCATACATACTCGTATAATACCTCGTATTATACTTGTATTCATTACCTCGTACAATACTTACGTATTATACAATCATTTCTTTAATTCATTATACGCATTTAAATTCCTTCTCGGAATTCATTTTCCCTAATCGTTAGGTTTTAAGTCCGCAGGCGAAAAACTGTGTTTGCTATAACTGAAATATTATTGGATATTCTATCTCACTTCGATATTCTATCATTACGTATTTCTCGAAAAATAAAAAATAATTACCGAGCAGAAATGCATGAATATTGTTTTTCAGAAAATTTCTCGGAAAGCTTTTATTTTTGTCTTGGAAATTCAAACACTTTAATTCTACCATGTTGTCAAAATACTATGACATTCTGATATGTCTAGGTCATAGAACGACCTTCAATTAACTTACTCCCATAAATAATTAATTAAATTCGTTTAATCCACATAATCAAAATAAAAATTTAATTCTCAAAAATCCAAATTTTCTGGGGCATTACACCCCTCGATTTACTTGCATGCAAATGAGGTATCAGCTGGATTTTGATCTTCCTTTTTTCCTATTGACGAGGTGTAAGGATTCTGATGTTGATCTTCTTTGTAATGCAGGTTCCCGGCTTCACACAGCCAAAAGGGAATGGGTTCAGCATTCACTATACATACCAGGCTCTGCAACTTGATTATAGAGCAATTGTGTTGATTATGTCACGTTCTATAACCTAATATTTTGGTGATGACTTGTTCATTGGTACTAAATTCTTTATTATGAATTTTAGGAATTTGTTTCAAGAATTGTTTGATGGATTATTCAAGAAGAATGAAGACATTTTGAGTCTTAAGAAAAATATGTAATTTCATTGCAAATATTTAATTTTTCAATACAAGGCTCTATGACATTTTATGTGTGCATTAAATTATGAATTAATATTTTGTGCATGTCTAAAATATGTTATTCTTTACTATCTGCTATTAAGAGACATAATTTTATGCATGCGTAAGAGTATTGTCCGAATTAATTAAGTTTTACATGTGTGAAAAAAATTCATGTGTTGGTAACTTAAAAGTTGTTTGTACCGACTGAGATGTGATCATTATCAGTTAATAGTTTAATTGCACATATCTTGGTAAATGGCATTATATATGGTGGTAGAGTTTTAATAAGCACAAACCTTGGAAACATAAAATCATGATTATCCTTGAGAGTTGGGATTTGTTACACATACTCCTATATATTATCATGATATCTTCTGTTTTGAATTTTGTTGTAACAACTGGCGACAGACTTTATTGCTATAGGAAATGAAAAGTCTAGAAGTGTTTTTTCTGACTTAGTCTCTTTATGGATTACTGTTTGGAGAGTCCAACATATATTGGTAACTATCAAATATAACTGGATTTTCTTTCAACGGTTGTATTGTTGGAACGTTTCTTAACAGTTTGACAAAGTAAACAAAGTCTGATAATGGAAATTAGCAACGAAAATAATTTATTTCACAAACGGTAATATTTGGACTATATAAGAAGAACTGAGATCAGTGATAATTTACAAGACTTACAACACTTGAATTAGTATTTTGCATTTATATACTTGGAAAGCTATTCTATTCTTGGTGCAAATTTTGAGCTGCTGATCAATGGACATTCAAATTATTTTTAGCCAACATTCGTGAGCTTCATCCTGGTGATATCTATCTTTTATTACTTGATCATTGCATTCACTAGTTGAGCCTTGCATTGTTAAATTTTTTATTTGCTTTGATCATTAGACCTCTATTATTGTAATCTTAATTTTTTAAACTAAGTGTTGTCTAAAGGAATTTAATCTAGGTGGATTAAGGTCTGTTTACAAATAGGTTCAAGGAAGCATAGGTGCTTAAAGGGTGCATTGGTGCACAAGGAGTAAGAGTGCTCAAGTGAATTATTGTAATTCAGTTTTATAGAATCTGATTTGTAACAAGAGTCTTTTAAAGAAATAAAAGTGAGTCTCCAATACTAGTTGGTATTGGACGTGGACTAAAATATTATTATAGAGGGTAATAGCTGAACCACGTAAAAAATCTTGGTGTTATTACTTGCTTTAACTTAATATCACTCAAGATAATTGATTTTCTTAATAAACAGAACTTAATTATTTGTTTCATCGTGAGAATTTTTGTTAACATTAAATATTCTATTTAACTTATAAAATTACCAAGATATTTTCTTAAACAAAAATTCAATTCGGTAAACCATATTCATACAACAAGCTGCATTCATCAATATAGTAGGCTATATTCAATAGTTTGGTTTAAATTCTTTTAAAATTGGTCATAGTTAGTATCCACACTTATTCAACCCCCCCCCCCCCTTCTAAGTGTGCCTTATCTGAATTTTATTTCGTATCAGAGCTTGGCTCCTTAGAAGAGATCCTTGGGAATGGTGGGTTGTGGAGAATGGACCAGTTATTCCAAGGAAAGATGACGGTACTCCAAAGAATTTGCTAGAGATGGATTCAACTGAAACCTTCATGGTTTCGTATGATTCTAGGGCTATGAATACTCTAATAAGCGGGATGGTGCAGTCTGAGATTGACTGTAACATTCAAGAATTTTTAATTGTTATATTAAATATTTATTTAATATTTAAGTATTTAATGGATGTGTTTATTGTTGAATAAATAATTGTTCAATGCGATTCGATTTCTTGAATTATTTGTTAATAAATAATTAAGGAAATTAATTATAATATTATAATTTAATTTAATTATTAAATTAGAGAGTTTTGATTAAATGAATTATTATATTTTAATTTGAATTTGTAATTAAAAGGATGTGTTAGTTAATTAAATAAAAGTGTGACAAATAACCTTTTTTAAAGGAGTTATTAAAATAACTTAAAGGAGTTTAATTTAGTTTTGCCAAACAAGGCCTAATGCCTATTAAGTCTTTAATCCAATTGTGTTTTACCAAACAAGACATAAGGATTAATTGATTATTTTTTTTAGTGGATAGCCAAACAAGCCTTATGGCTTTTGATTTTCAAATAAAATATAACTGATGTCAGTTAAAGTTAGAATTATATTATATAATTAATACCTATATTATTATTATACGTTATATTGTTAGTACGCAGTTAGAGTTAGGAAGAAAGAACTCAGTAGAAAAGAAGAAGAGAGTTTACAGAGAGAAAAGAAGAAAGGAAGAAATGATAGAAAATTTGAGAAAGGAATTGGGGAAAAGAAGCTTGATAATCAAAAGGATAGCCACCATCTTCTACAAACAAGGTATCATCCTACCCTTTTAAGTCTTTAAAATTTTAGTTTTCTCTTCCCTAATTCTCTGTAAAATTCTTGTGAAAAGATAAATTTCTTGATTATATGTGGCTTTATATGATAAACTAGTGTTGTAAAACTACTTTCATAGGTTATATATGAGTATAGTCAATGAATTAATGTTAGGTATGTGGTTTGTGAAGAAAAACTATTTTTACAGTGAGTTTATATGAATATATGTTAATATGGTTTAGTTTAAGGTAGAAATTAAGGTTTAATTAGTTGTTTAGTTGATAAATTGACTATTATAATTGAAAGAGGTGGTATAAACATAAATAAGGTGCTTTGAATTAACTATTTTGGTTGAAAAACAAAATCACAGTGTTGATTTTCATTGAAAACATCAAAAAGTGAGTTTTTATCAAAAACAGTGAAATTGTATGTTTTAAATTCGTTGTTTATGTTGTTTTATGGGTAGAAACATGTTAAGAATCTTTGAATTATGTTTATATGAAGTCTCTATATGAGTTACATGTTTATTAGGCTGTTAGAAAGTAGCTTGTAGGCCAAAATTGACTTTTGTTCATGCTATTGTCGAAGTTATATGCCGAAGTCTACAATTCGATGAAGTACGGTACATTCAAGATCTAACTTCATTCACAAGCATGATCTTGCGGTGCCCGCACGCCACAATCTTGACCTCGTAGTTTAATTTTTAAATTAGCATATTACCCAAAAATATAAGCGTGGCCGCCATGTACGAGTTAGTAGAATATGGTCTGATAGTGTACTTTTTGTACTCAAAATATGAAGGAATTGTTATATGTTAATAGTAGGACTGTTAAGTTATTATTTTAGTATTTTTATACCATGAATGAGCATGTTATTAACAATTAACTTGTTTCTTAACGTGATTATGTGATTAAAAATCAAATCTTACATGATGAGTGTACTTAGTTATGTTTGTAAAGTGGTAGTGACTAACTATGTCATGATGACATATGTATATATGATATTATGATTTGAATTATTCGATTTAGCCTACGAGCAAGGCAAGTTCTCTAATCTATTATCTTGTTGAGCCAATTATTGTTTCCAATTCGATTACAATATAATGATGCAAGGTTTCTAAACTTTAATTTTTTATATTGATCAAGTTATTCTTGTATTTAACTTGTTGTTTAGCATGAAAATTTATATATATTAATGTTGAACAGTTTTATCGTTCAAATTACTATGCATGCTTAGTATTCAATTTTAAATAACCTTGGCTTAATATTGTTCAAGCAAGGTTTGTTATAGTTATTCAAGGTGTATGCTATTAGATTATTCCTAAAGCATTATTTTAATTTACCATGTCGATTCAATTACGATTATTCTATAATATGTTGTTATTAGTTTTATTCAACTAATCCTTAGTTGATGTTCATTGAATTCCAAATTACCTTGAAATGTATCCAAACCAAACTTACTTTGGTGCGGACTTGTACTCTAAATACTGAGATGAACAACCCTATTATTAGGGGTAATTTAGGTTTGTGTTGAAATGTTTGTGCATAATACATTGTACGAAGGGCTGATCCCCCTAAGTATGAGGAGTCCTTATAGTCTTATGTCTGTTAAAGATTAAGTTGAAAAATTACTTATAACTATGGACATAGTTTGTGGTCTTAGGACCCTCAGTTATATACTTAATAATGTTGATAAATCATATTGTTTAATTCTTTTGAGCCTCTTATTTGACAGTTGTTGTAAAGATTTTCATTCATTGTTGTTTGAAGTGAGCTTTGTTTTCTCACTCTTGCTTATATAACTATTACAACTAAAGATGAGAAGGTTGGTGTACCTAGCACCAGTAAGGGAAAAAGAAAGATGAACAATTATTGAAGATTTGTAATATGATGATATTCTATTATCAGTTTTCAATTGAATGGTTGTAATGAAGTTTATTTATTTTCCGCATTTGAATGATTGTATTTAAAGGTTAGACAACCTGGGAGATTTTTATTATGTAACCCTTTAATGAGGAAGGTTTTATTTATTAAATTTTATTATGATTGGGTAGTTAGATATGAATGTTTGATTAAGTGAACACCAAATCCTGTGGGAATGAAGTACCTGGATTTGGGGGTGTCACAAGTTCGTATGAAAGCCTTAGGTTATGAACCTTAGGTGGGGAAAAGCCTTAAGAAGTAACCTTCGAAGAGATAGTGATGATAAACTCTTATCGAGTTTTAAGGAAGAAGTAATAAAACACTTATGTGCTCACGAGTGTCGAGTAGTAATGATTGGTAATTAAAAATTAAACTTTGGGTTACAGGATGACTAATATAGGAGGATCCAGTCAGGCTAGGGAAGAGGAGCCTCGAGATATTCAGGTAGTTTAGGAACAATTACTGCCACGGGAAATAGTTCTGTTGGTCACAGTAGTTGAGCAGGAGAGAGTACCTGATGAGGATGATGAGATAGAGACAGATGAGGAGGATCCCATGGAGCTTCCACAGACGGATGAAGAGGACGAGGAGGAAAGGATTCCACTTAACTTGATAGCTGGCCGTATATATGATGAGGTGCATGACCATAATGTAGAACTTTAAGGTACAGTCGAGGAGTTACAAGAGATAGTTGCTGAACAACAGACCTTGATGGCACAGAAGGACGACGAAATCCAGGACTGAGAGGAACGTCTGAACAATGTTGAAGAAAAATTGGTTCACACTAAAAGAGAGAATGAGCGAATGACAGCAGAGATTGCAGAGTTGAAGAACAAGTTAAAAGAGGAATCTACTAAGAGGGCAAGAGCCGAGGATGCGTACGAAGAAGCTGATCACTGAGCCGAAATAGCAGAGGGAGAAGCACAAGCAAAGAGAATGAAGATGCAGGAAATGAATAATGTGTTCAACATAGTGATTAATCGAGCTCAAGATCGGGTCATGGGTTATCTGATTTAGTTTGAGACGCTGCCATCGTACATACTAGATCGTCGAACCATGTTTCGAATTATGGAAGAAGAGCGTCGTAAGGCTATGCAGTATCTTAGTAGGACATCGTAGGGAGTGTACTTGATTTATGATTTATGTTATGATAAATAATATGTAAATCCCAAGTGTTATGTAACTTATGGGATATGATGATGATGTCCTGAAACTTTAGTAGTTCAAGAAAATAATGTAAATAGCAGTGATGCTATTGATATGATGTTTTCAAAGAATTAAGAATGAATAAAAGTTTTTATCTTCTTTTATCCAAAGTGTTATGTGTTATGTGGTGATTACTTTTATGGGGGCTACTTAAGTAGAAATTACTTAAAAGAGTTGAGTAATAATCTAATGAGTGTATTTTTAACAGAAAATGCCTCCAAGACGTCAACCACCCCGACAGAGAACCACTGAAGGAATCAACAACAATAATGCTGAAGCTAACCCCGTTCAGCAGCTGGTGACGTTACTGACAGGTGCACTGCAGAATCAACCGCAGAATCAATCACAAAATCAAGCTTCAATGTTTAAGGACTTCAAGGCGGTTGGACCACCAGAATTTCATGGGTCTATGAACCTGATTGAGGCTCAGACCTAGGTCATGGAGATAGAGAAGGTGTTTGATGTTGCGGGCATAGGGGAAGATCAGAAGACTACTTTTGCAACATTCATGTTGAAAGCAGAAGCTAGTTATTGGTGGCAGGCCAATAAAACTCGAGGAGGGCCAGGGGTTATGGCTTGGGATAGGTTCAAGGAGATGTTCTTCGAGACCTATTTCCCAGAGAGTTCGAAGAGTTAGTTGGAAGTGCAATTTTTAGAACTGAAGCAGGGAACGATGACGATGTCGGAGTATGCTGCAAAATTCAACGAGTTGGCAAGGTTTGCGCCATACCAAGTAAGCACAGATGAACGCAAGGCAAAGAGGTTTTAACAGGGACTGAAGCCCTGGTTGTATAGTAGGGTTTCTTTGTTCCAGTTGAAGACATTTGCAGCCGTAATGGAAAAGGCAATTCTCGCTAAAGGTGGAGGCAAGGCTGTAACCAAATTCAATCAAGAACAAAAAAAGAAGAAGAATAAAGTGAAGGTTAAGAATGGAGTTGGTGGTAGTGGAAATGGTAACAATAATCTAAAAAGAAAGTGGAATGGAAATGTGGGTGTTGGAAATCAACAAGGTAACTAGCAGAATAAGAAGTTCGAAGCATGTGCTACATGCGGGAAGTTTCACAAGGGTGTATGCTTAATGGGGAAATGAGTATGCTTTAACTGTGGCCAGGAGGGTCACATCGCCCCAAATTGCAATCAACCCAAGAAGAATGTTTGCTTCACTTGCGGGTCCAAGGATCACTTTGCTCGTGAGTGCCCTGAGAAGAAAGTTGGAGAGACAACAGGAAGCAAAGGAGGTAGCAGTGGAGGTACATGGGCCATTACTGGGCCAACGACATCAAACAAACCCACAACCAGAACCTTCAACATGACTGTGCAAGATGCTGTGCAATCAAAAGATGTGGTGTGAAGTATTATCCCAATCAATGATATTGATGCTTATGTATTATTTAATTCGGGTGCTACTTGCTCATTTATATCTGATGAATTTGCTATGAGATTAGGATTGCCTAGTGAAGAATTGAATTTCCTTTTAAACATAGAAATTGCGAATAAGGAAGTAATTCATGTTAGGATCGTATACAAGAACTGTAGGGTGAATATTAAGGAAAATATTATGATGGTAGATTTAATTCCGATTAGGCTTGGAGAGTTTGATGTTATTTTGGGATTGGATTGGTTGTTCAATTGTGGAGCGATAATTAATTGCCAAAAGAAGTGTGTAAACCTTATGACTCCGTCAAAGGTAGTTTTCAATGGTAGCAAATCGCCTAGACAAATGAGATATCTAACGATTATGCAGGCCAAGAAGTTGTTGAGTCAAGGCTATGTGGGTAATTTAGCCTACATAGTCGATACTCAGAAGAAGGGTGTGAAACTGGAAGAAATACCAGTGGTTAGGGAATTTGTGGACGTGTTTCCGAAGGATTTGCAAGGACTTCCGCTTGATAGAGAAATCAAATTCGTGATAGACTTAGCGCCAGGAACCGCTCTGATATCGAAGGCCCCGTATAGAATGGCTCTGGTAGAGATGAAGGAACTGATGGTACAACTGCAGGAGCTGTTGGACAAGAAATACATTCAGCCGAGTGTGTCACCATGGGGAGCACCGGTGTTATTTGTAAAGAAGAAGGATGGGTCAATGCGTTTTTGAATTGATTATAGGGAGTTAAATAAAGTCACTATTAAGAACAAGTACCCATTACCAAGAATAGATGATTTGTTTGACCAGTTGAAGGGTGCTAGATATTTCTCAAAAATATATTTGAAAAATGGGTATCATCAACTGAAAGTAAGGAAGGATGATGTACCGAAGACGACATTCTGAAATTGGTATGGACATTACGAATTTTTAGTAATGTCATTTGGTTTGACAAACGCCCCTGCAGCGTTCATGGATTTGATGAACAGGGTGTTTAAACCATTTTTAGACAAGTTTGTGGTGGTGTTTATCGATGATATTCTGGTGTACTCTAGAACTCAAGAAGAACACGTTGAACACTTATGTCTAACGTTGGAGACACTAAGAAAGGAAAAGTTGTACGCGAAATTCTCTAAAGCTGAATTCTGGTTAAAGCGTGTACAATTTCTTGGGCACGTAATTGACAAGGATGGCATTTCAGTGGATTCATCAAAGGTCGTAGCTGTGATAAATTGGGAACAACCAAGAACTCCATCAGAAGTAAGAAGTTTCTTGGGATTGGCAGGGTATTACAGACGGTTTATCCAGGATTTCTCCAAGATTGCCACTCCGTTGACAAATTTGATGAGGAAATCTGTAAAATTTGTTTGGATGGAGAAGTGTGAAGGAAGTTTCCAGGAATTGAAAAAGAAGTTAAGTATGGCACCTTTGTTGTCATTACCTGATAATACAGGAAATTTTGTGGTGTACAGTGATGCTTCACACAAAGGATTAGGATGTGTCCTTATGCAAAATGAAAATGTCATCGCGTATGCATCAAGGCAATTGAAAGTCTACGAAAAAGGGTATCTGAATCATGATTTAGAGTTGGCGGCGATTGTGTTTGCTTTAAAAATATGGAGACACTATCTCTATGGAGAGAAATGTGAGATCTACACAGACCATAAGAGTCTGAAGTACATTTTCATTCAGAAAGACCTGAACATGAGTGCAAAGGAGATGGATGGAATTGATAAAGGATTATAATTGTGAGATCTTTTATCATCCAGGCAAAGCAAACACGGTTGCAGATGCGTTAAGTAGGAAAAGCAGAGAAAAGTTGATGTTGTTAACTGATAAGGAGGAGCTTATTACAGCAATGTTAAGGTTAGAGTTGGAAATCAAATTTCCAAAAGAATCAGATGAAAAATTATACCAGAATGGAACCCGATCAACCTTTGGTGGACAAGTTAAAGAACGCTCAACTGCAGGATGAGGAATGCAGAAAAATAAGAGAAAGTGTGGTCGAGGGAAAAGAAGTGAAATACAAGGTTGATACCGATGGAATGCTGAGATTCGACGGACGAATCTAGGTTCCAACAGTACTAGATATTAAAGAAGACGTCTTGACAAAAGCTCATAGCTCAAGATATTCGATTCATCTGGGAAGTACGAAAATGTATCAAGATTTGCGGTGACATTTTTGGTGGCCAAATATGAAAAGAGACGTTACAGAATGCATTGCAAAGTGCTTGACATATCAGAGAGTCAAGGCCGAGCATCAAAGGCCAAGTGAATTACTTCAACCATTGGAGATACCAGAATGGAAATGGGAACATATCACAATGGATTTTGTGGTAGGTCTCCCAACTACTCAGAAAGGATACAATGCGATATGTGTGATAGTGGATAGATTGACAAAATCTGCACACTTTTTGTCAATAAAGATTAGATTCAATCTTGATCAGTTGGCAAAGTTATATGTTAAAGAGATCGTGATGAGACATGGAGTTCCAGTGTCAATTGTGTTAGATAGAGATCTGAGGTTCACATCAAACTTCTGGAAGAGATTACAAGAATGTATGGGAACATAGTTATGAATGAGTACGACATATCATTCGCAAATAGATGGCCAAAGTGAATGAACGATTCAGGCATTGGAAGATATTCTGAGAGCATGCGTCATGGATTTCAAAGGAAGCTCGGATGAACAATTACTGTTGGTGGAATTTGTCTACAATAACAGTTACCACGCAAGCATCGGTAGGAGGTGCAGAACTCCACTGTGCTGGGATGAAGTCGGTGAATGTCAATTGTTAGGACCAGAACTAGTACAACAAACTGCTGAGGTTGTCAAACTCATCAGAACAAGATTGATAGCTGCTCAAGACAAACAAAAGAAATATGCTGATCAACACAGACAAGATCATGAATTCGACGTAGGAAATTACGTTTTCCTAAAAGTTTCACCTTGGAAGGGGAAAATTCAATTTGGTAAAAAGGGGAAACTAAGCCCGAGGTTTATTGGACCCTTCGAAGTGCTGCAAAAAATTGGAGAGGTGGCTTACGAGGTAGCTCTACCTCCAGAATTGCAAAACATTCATAATGTTTTTTCACGTTTCAGTGTTACGACCATATAAGTCCGATTACAAGCACGTGTTCGAGTACGAACCATTGCAGTTTAAAAAATACTTGTCCTATGAAGAGGTTCCTATCCAGATAGTCGACAGGAAAGAACAAGTGCTCAGAAATAAAGTGATACCTTCTATGAAGGTAATATGGAGGAACCACAATGTCGAAGAGGCTACGTGGGAACTCGAAGCTGAAATGATGAAGAATTACCTCGAGTTATTTGTTTAATCTGTGTCTTCGATTCTGGGGATAGAATCTTTGTAAGTAGGGGAGAATGTGACGAATGAGTTGTTTGAATTGTGATTCTGGGGACAGAATCCTTGTAAGGATGGAATGATGTAACATTCCAGAATTTTTAATTGTTATATTAAATATTTATTTAATATTTAAGTATTTAATGAATGTGTTTATTGTTGAATAAATAATTGTTCAATGCGATTCAATTTGGTGAATTATTTGTTAATAAATAATTAAGGAAATTAATTATCATATTATAATTTAATTTAATTATTAAATTAAAGAGTTTTGATTAAATGAATTATTATATTTTAATTTGAATTTGTAATTAAAAGGATGTGTTAGTTAATTAAATAAAAGTGTGACAAATAACCTTTTTTAAAGGAGTTATTAAAATAACTTAAAGAAGTTTAATTTAGTTTTGTCAAACAAGGCCTAATGCCTATTAAGTCTTTAATCTAATTGTGTTTTACCAAACAAGACATAAGGATTAATTGATTATTTTTTTTAGTGGATAGCCAAACAAGCCTTATGGCTTTTGATTTTCAAATATAATATAACTGATGTTAGTTAAAGTTAGAATTATATTATATAATTAATACCTATATTATTATTATACGTTATATTGTTAGTACGCAGTTAGAGTTAGGAAGAAAGAACTCGGTAGAAAAGAAGAAGAGAGTTTACAAGAGGAAAGAAGAGAGGAAGAAAGGCTAGAGAATTTGAGAAAGGAATTGGGGAAAAGAAGCTTGATAATCAAAAGGATAGCCATCATCTTCTACAAACAAGGTATCATCCTACCCTTTTAAGTTTTTAAAATTTTAGTTTTCTCTCCCCTAATTCTCTGCAAAATTCTTGTGAAATGATAAATTACTTGATTGTATGTGGCTTTATATGATAAACTAATGTTGTAAAACTATTTTCATAGGTTATATATGACTATAGTCAATGAATTGATGTTAGGTATGTGGTTTGTGAAGAAAAACTATTTTACAGTGAATATGGTTTAGTTTAAGGTAGAAATTAAGGTTTAATTAGTTGTTTAGTTGAGAAATTTACTATTGTATTTGAAAGTGGTGGTATAAACATAAATAAGGTGTTTTGAATTAACTATTCAGGTTGAAAAACAAAATCACAGTGTTGATTTTAATTGAAAACATCAAAAAGTGAGTTTTTATCAAAAACAGTGAAATTGGATGTTTTTAATTCGTTGTTTATGTTGTTTTATGGGTAGAAACATGTTAAGAGTCTTTGAATTATGTTTATATGAAGTCTCTATATGAGTTACATGTTAATTAGGTTGTTAGAAAGTTGCTTGTAGGCCAAAATTGGCTTTTGTTCATGTTGTTGCCAAAGTTGTGCATCGATGTACGCAATTAAAGTTACGTTACAACGCGCAACCCATGATCAACTTTATGCCTGACTTCAGCGCTTACGCCGCCATAGCCAACCGACCCATAGTATTAATGTGGCGCCATGTTACGAGTTTGCGAAATAATCCGACAATTATACTTTTTGTACACAAAATCTGAAGGAATTGTTATGTGTTAATAGTAGGACAGTTAAGTTATGATTTCAGTATTTCTATACCATGAATGAGCATGTTATTAACAATTAACTTGTTTTGTAACGTGATTATGTGATTTAAAATCAAATCTTACATGATGAATGTACTTAGTTATGTTTGTAAAGTGCTAGTGACTAACTATGTCATGATGACATGTGTATATAGGATATTGTGATTTGAATTGTTCGATTTAGCCTACGAGCAAGGCAAGTTCTCTAATCTATTATCTTGTTGAGCCAATTATTATTTCCAATTTGATTACTATATAATGATGCAATGTTTCTAAACTTTAATTTTTTATATTGATCAAGTTATTCTTGTATTTAACTTGTTGTTTAGCATGAAAATTTATATATACTAATGTTGAACAGTTTTATCGTTCAAATTACTATGCATGCTTAGTATTCAATTCTAAATAACCTTGGCTTAATATTGTTCAAGCAAGGTTTGTTATAGTTATTCAAGGTGTATGCTATTAGATTATTCCTAAAGTATGATTTTAATTTACCATGTCTATTCAATTACGATTATTCTATAATATGCTGTTATTTATTTTATTCAACTAATCCTTAGTTGATGTTCGTTAAATTCCAAATTACCTTGAAATGTATCCAAACCAAACTCACTTTGGTGCGGACTTGTACTCTAAATACTGAGATGAACAACCATATTATTAGGGGTAATTTACACTTAGTGTTGAAATGTTTCTGCACAATACAATGTATGAAGGGCTGACCCCCCTATAGTCCGAGGAGTCCCTATAGTCTTATGACTGTTAAAGTTTAAGTTAAAAAATTACTTATAACTATGGACATAGTTCGTGGTCTTAGGACCCTCAGTTATATACTTCAGAATGTTGAAAAATTATATTGTTTAATTCTTTCGAGCCTCTTATTTGACAGTTGTTGTAAAGATTTTCATTCATTGTTGTTTCAAGTGAGCTTTGTTTGCTCACTCTTGCTTATATAACTATTACAATTAAAGATGAAAAGGTTGATGTACCTAGCACTAGTAAGGGAAAAGGATTGATGAACAAGTATTGAAGATTTGTAATATGATGATATTCTATTATCAGTTTTCAATTGAATGGTTGTAATGAAGTTTATTTATTTTCCGCATTTGAATGATTGTATTTAAAGGTTAGACAACCTGGGAGATTTTTATTATGTAACCCTTTAATGAGGAAGGTTTTATTTATTAAATTTTATTATGATTGGGTAGTTAGATATGAATGTTTGATTAAGTGAACACCAAATCCTGTGAGAATGAAGTACCTGGGTTTGGGGGTGTCACATTGACAAAGTATCATCATGCAACACAGCTAAGGAGATTTGGGACACTCTGGTGGTGAGTCATAAAGGAACATCAAAAGTTCGAGAAGTTAAACTAAGCATGCTTATGCATGATTATGAAATGTTCAAACTTGAGAAAGAAGAAACTATAAAGATAGCTCAAGCAAGGTTCCTTGTTCTTCTGAATTCCTTAAAGCTACTAGACATATCTATTCCACAAAGTGAGATTAATCATAAGTTACTCCGGGCTTTGCCCAAGCGGTTTGTGTCTAAGATTACTACTCTTCAAGATTCCTCTACTATATCTACTATGGATACACTAACCCTTTTTGGTGAACTTGAGGAATATGAACATCAGTTAAAGAGGTATGACGATGAGGAGGAAACTCCTCGTAGAAAGGTTCTAGCTCTTAATGCAGGAAATGAAGAAGAGCTTGATGATGATTCTGACGAAGAGATAACTATGATGTCATGGAGACTCAAAGGACTTCTACAAAGGAAGAATAAACGAAAGAATATCTTTAACTCAAATAAAGGCAAAGGAAAACAAACTGAAGAGACGTGTTTTGAATGTGGATGTCCAGGGCACTTCAAGAAGGACTGTTTTCAACTAAGGAATAAAAGAAAAACAGGCTTCAAGGATAATAAGAGAAACAAGGCACTGGTCACTTGGAGTGATGAAGAAGAATCTGAGGTAGAAGTCGACGCCAAGGATGAGATAGCTCAAGTATGCTTCATGGGAATAGAAGGTGAATCAAATGAGGTGTCTGATTTTGATTTTAATTCCTTGAAACAAGAAAATGCTAAATTAAAAGAAAAGAATACATATTTGAAAGACTTAGTAAATGCATTAATGGGTGAAATAGATTCTTTAATTGATGAAAAGAAAGATATTGAAAAGGAATGTATTTGTAAAGAAGAAAAGGTTTTGATTGCTAAAATTGATTATTTAGATAATTATAACAAAATAATTTTTAATAAGGTAATTTTTTTGAATAATGAAATCCACAAATTAACTAATGAAATGAAAATGAGAGATGTATGTATTGATGCATTTAGTGATAAATCACCTGTTAAAACCTTTCCTAATTACGAACTTGAAAAAGAAATAGATTCACTAAAGTTATCTCTTGCTAAATTCGTTCAAGGTGAAGAAAATTTAAATGTCATATTAGGCAAACAAAGACCTAGTTTTGAAAGACAGGGAATTGGTTATGATACTATGCATAAAAAGGGTAATTTGAAAATGCTACAATCAAAATCACGATTTAAATTAAATTATTGTTCTCCTTTCACAACATGCAAAAATTGTGGTATTAAATGTCACTTGGATATTAATTGTTTTAGAAAAGAAGGTTAAAAAGGTATGGATTAAGAAGGGAGATTTACGCGCAACTAACACAAATGGACCCAAAAAGATGTGGGTACCAAAAGGATGAATTATTTTTTCTTGACAGGTATGTCTCAAAGCAAGGGTTCCATCTCAAAAATGAATTCTTGATAGTGGATGCTCTCGACATATGACTGGTGACAAATCAAAGTTCGTGGAACTAAAAATCAAGAAGAAAAATGGAACGGTCACATTTGGAGATAATCGAACCTATGAGATTATTGGAAAAGGTAAATTCGGTAATGGTAAGGTTAATATTGATAATGTTCATCTTGTTAGCGGACTTGAATTTAATCTTATAAGTGTTAGTCAGTCAATGGATAATGGACACCAAGTTAGTTTTGAAAAAGATAAATGTACAATTTCTTATGGTACTAACAACACTGTTCTAGTTGCACAAAGGGAAGGAAATACATATACTCTTGATTTTGAGCAACAGGAGGAAGAATTATATCTTGCCTCGATGCAAGATGGGGCTAACCTATGGCATAAAAGGATGTGACATGTTCACATGGATTTAATCAAGAAATTGTCCTCTAAAAACCTTGTCAAAGGATTGCCAAAGATAAAGTTCGAAAAGAAAGGAGTATGTGTTCCTTGCCAACTTGGAAAACAAGTAACAACATCATTCAGTGCAAAGAATATGGTATCAACCTCCTCTTCTTTACAATTACTTCATCTTGATTTATTTGGCCCAGAAAGGCATGCTAGTATTAATGGTAAATTTTATACATTTGTAATAGTTGATGATTTTTCTAGAAATACACGGGTATTATTTTTAAGAAAAAAAAGATGAAGCATTCAAAGAGTTTGAGAAATTGATAAGAAATTTAGAAACTAAGTATGGTCTCAAACTTATAAAGATTCGAAGTGGTCATGGTACCAAATTTCAAAAGAACTTTATTATATTTTGTGATCAAAAAGGTATAAGCCAAGAGTTTTCAGCTCCTAGAACTCCTCAGCAAAATGGAGTAGTGGAAAGAAAGAATAGAACACTTCAAGAAACAGCTAGAACACTTTTACAATAAAGCAAACTTCCAAAGAAATTTTGGGTCGAAGCTGTTAATACTTCGTGTTATGTTTTAAATAGAGTTCTCATTCATCCTATTATTTTGAAAACTCCTTATAAGCTTTTGAATAACAAAATTCCTAATATAACTTATTTCAAAGTATTTGGGTCTAAATGTTAATACTAAATACTAGTGATAACTTAGGAAAATTTGATGCTAAATCCTATGAAGGTATTTTCATTGGTTATTCACCAAACAGCAAGGCATATCGTGTATTTAATATTTACAAGTTATGTGTTGAAGAATCTATTCATATAACTTTTAATGAGACTAACAATGAACTTCCAAAAGAAAGAGAAGAGGGTGTAGGAAATTTGGAGATTTTCACAAATTCAGTAAACTGAAGAGAACCAGTCAGCAGACCGAATGGACAAATTCAACAGACTGAATTGAATAGTACACATAAAAATGAACAAGAAGCAACACAAGATTTTAAAGAAAATTTTCCTCAACAAGAAGAGGTAATACATGATGTTCAAATGCCAAAGACATCAAAGTATCTAAAGGATCATCCACCGGGAAATATCATCGAAAATATAAACAAAGGAGTTACCACACGGAGAAGCCTACAAAATCAATGTGCGTTCTCTGCATTCTTATCACAAGTTGAACCAAAGAATGCTAAGGAAGCTATACTTGATGAAAATTGGCTAATGGCAATGCAAGAGGAACTTCTACAATTTGAACGATGTCAAGTTTATGAATTAATGCCTCCTCCTAAAGATGTTTTTGTCAATGGAACAAAATGGGTATTTAAAAATAAGCTTGATGAGCATGGGATAATCACTCGCAACAAAGCAAGGCTAGTAGCTCAAGGTTACAATCAACAAGAAGGTATCGACTACAAAGAAACTTATGCTCCAGTTGCAAGACTAGAGTCTATTCGAATCTTGTTAGCATTTGCTTGTTACAAGAAATTCAAGCTTTATCAAATGGATGTAACGAGTGCGTTTCTTAATGGATACATCAATGAAGAAGTCTATGTCAAATAGTCTCCTGGATTCGAACATGAATAATATCCAAATCATGTTTATAAGCTAAAGAAAGCTCTCTATGGTTGGTACGAGAGGTTTAGTAAGTATCTTATTTCAAGTGGTTTTACTAGAGGTAAAATAGATTCTATGTTATTTATTAAACATGAAAAACAAGAAATAATCATTGTTTAAATATATGTAGATGATATAATATTTGGAGCTACTAATGATTTTCATTGTCAGTGGTTTTCAAAGTGTATGCATAAGGAATTTGATATGAGCTTAATGGGAGAGCTAAATTATTTTTTGGGACATCAGATCAAGAAAACAAAGGAAGCGATCTATATTCATCAATCCAAGTACACAAAAGAGCTACTCAAAAGATTTGGTTTTGAAGGAACCAACCCAAAGGCTACACCAATGAGTACATCAATAAAGCTCACATCAGATGATAAAGGTATAGATGTAGAGTTAACCAAATATCGAGGTATGATTGGCTCTTTATTATATTTAACTACATCTAGACCTGATATAATGTATAGTATATATCTTTGTGCTCGATTTCAAGCAAAACCTAAAGAATCCCACTTACAAGCGGTTAAAAGAATTTTTAAATATTTAAGTGGTACTATAAACTTAGGGTTATTTTATCCAATAAGTAATCATTTTTAACAAATGGGTTATTCAGATGCTGATTATGCAGGGTTTCAAATTGATAGAAACAGTACAAGTGGTGCTTGTACATTTTTGGGACAAAGTCTTGTTTCATGGCATAGTAAAAAGCAAACTTCAGTTGCTTTATCAACCACTGAGGGTGAATATTTAGCTGCAGGGAATTGTTTCTCTCAAATATTATGTATGAAACAAACATTATGTGATTTTGATATAATATGCAATAATGTGCCTATATATTGCGATAATTCTAGTGCTATTGACATATCAACGAATCCTGTTTTACATTCACGTACAAAACATGTAGAGTTAAGGCATCAATTTTTTAAGGGATAATGTTTCAAAAGGGTTAGTTAAAATAATATTTATTCCTACAAAAAAATAATTAGCTGATATATTTACTAAACCTTTGAGTGAGGAAAGGTTTTTTATACTAAGGAGAGAACTTGGAATGTGCATGATATAATTGTGATTAGTTAGTGGAATGCTCCTGGCCTCCCACTAACCCACGCACACTTCAGTTATAAAAATAAAAAGTTTGCGTCAGTTGAATAAACCAAAGGCCACAAGGCCTTGTTTTGCTAAACACATAATTCCCATACTAATTTATTTTTATATTATCATATTATATAGTTTCATGTGTCACACTCTAGTTAACCAAATAACTTTAGTTTAATTAATTTAAATAACTTGTAATGGTAATTAAAATAATTTCTCTTATAACTACATTTATGAATAATAAATAATTATATATCTAATTTAATTAATAAATTAGAAACATCACTTTATTTAATTTATTTATTTCCTTTAAATTAAACAATGCATTTAATTTAATTATCTTATTAAATATCAAGCAATTGATTTAATTTAATTATTTCTTTAAATTAAATCCTTCAAATAAAATTATCATTACTCAATTTAATTAATCAAATTAGTTACTAAATTAATTCACCATAATTCATCAATTATTTATTTTCCTCAATCAATAAATTATTTAAAATATTTATTTAATTCCATAAATATTTAAATTAAATTATAAATTTCTCGATCGTTACATGTTCAATCATACAAAGTGTTAGCATGTACAGACAAAACAACTACTAATAATGTGCAAAAAAATAAGTAGTTATTGCTATCTACAGGGTAGAGGGAGTATCTGCCCTTTTTACCCTTATCGATAAATACAAAGAGTGTTGTGCCAATTGTCAAGGGTGAAATCCTGCTGGAAGACAGTGATAAAGGGGTTGCTATCGTCCTCCTTTTCCTGAATAATGACCATAAAGTCTGGACAATCATCATCTAGGATGTCTCTATTTGTGTGCACATCATGGAAAATGATGCGTAGGTGAGACAATCTCCTGGCGATGTCTTGTTTACGTCTCCGTTCCCTTTCTTCCACTTTGGGATCATGAATCAATACCTCTTTTGCTTTCACTGGTATCAGTTTGGGAAAAAACATAGCCATTACATGGGCAGGAACCTTTACCGGAGACCGTACAGGCTCATAATCTGTAGGTTGAGATAATCATTGTGTGGCTGAAGATGAAGGAATCTGTTTGTGATTATGAGGTTTCCTGTAATTGGAACTAGAAGAATAGCCTAATCCAGTTGTCCCTGTTTGACTGGAAAGTTGAATTGGGCACTTAATGCCCTGATGATCTTTGCCCAACCCTTGTCCAGGTTGATGACCCAATGATATCATCTCATGAGTTGTCGACTTTACCTAGGCATAAATCTTGGGTGTGAGAGGTGGCACCCCAATGGGATAGTAGTGAGTGTTGCTCACCTTCAGGGTATGAAAACTGATCGATTCAACTTCTGAATTGAAGTTGATAAATGGTATGTCACCTTGTTCGGGACATTCCGGCTCAGCATTGATAGTGATTAGGCTATTGTTGATAATGTACTTAAGTTTTGGTGAAGGGTTGAAGGGACGACTCTAGCCATGTGAATCAACGGTCTTCCCAAGAGCAGATTGTATCTTGTGGCTACTTTGAACACATGAAAGGATACGCTAAAAGTATTTTGACCAATCTCCATAGGTAGTTCAATATCCCCGATGGCATTTCATCGGGACCCATCAAAAGCTTTTATAACCGTATGGCTGCTTTTGATCCTCTTGAGATTGATGTTTAGCTTCTCCATGGTGGCATAAGGATGGATATTCAAAGATGACCCTCCATCTATCAAAATTCCTCCCACCACATATCCGGATGACAAAACTGCTATGTGCAACGGTTTGCAATGACTAGTCCCTTCGGAAGGTATGTTGTCATTAGTGAAAGATATCACATTGTTGTTAAAAATGTGATCAACCAGATGTTGGAGAATTTTTTAACATCCACTTATTTCAACAAATGGGCTTCTTGTGATCTTCATGTGATCTTCGGAAGAGAAAACCAAGTCCAGTATAGAAATTTATTGTGGAGCTTCTCTCAAGCTTAAACCCACCTTGGCTTCATTATGGCCCATAGTACGGAGGAACTCTTCAATCCTCTCAATCGGAACTTTCCCCTTTGATTTGATGGTAGGCTTCATCACCCGGTGGGGAAGATACAGTGGATTCTCCTTCAACACTGCAACAGTTATGTGGGATGTAGATCCTTCAGCTTCTCCATAATTCCATGGCACTTTTTATAGGTTGACAATAGGATAATGTGGTCTAGATGGAAATATAATTGGCTTTGGCGCAGCCACTTTCAAAGGATTGTCAATACCTTTGAGTTGAATTGCTTGTATTGTGAGTGGTCTGGCAGCCAAATCATCCTCAGTGGATATAATTGCTATGACCTCCTTCCATATGGTAGGAAATGTGTCCCCACTCTCAAGTAAAACAGTGTCATTATCTGCAAACTGCAGGACACCGCTATAAATTAGATTCTGAATAAGATGGCAGAGTGCCCAACAATCTTCAGTGCTGTGTCCGCGAGAGTGGGAGTGATACTGTAATACTCCATTAGAATTGAACCGTCTTGAATGGGGATTGATTGGAGGTAGAAGAGCTGCGATTCTTCCTTATTTAACCAGCATCTGAAATATCTCATCCATTGGTTGGCCCAGATAGGTAAATTCCTTCTTGTTGGCAAAATCCCGATGGGCTTTGGCAGATGCTCTTTTTGTAATTTTATCCTCCAGTGTTTCACTTTCTGGAGGCGTTGATGGAGTATTCATAATAAGGGGAAGGAGACTAGCATGCTCCTGGCTAACTAATTGGTGTGACTTGGTGCTGATGGATCGCCAGTTCTACAAATTGATTAACTTTGTCATACAGAGCCTTCATTTTTGTTCCATCATAAACTAGAACTGTGCATAATCCCATTTATCACCACCATCCTTGCTCGTTTGGGAGAATTCAACACCGTAATTGGAACTCTGTCCACTGCTCCAATTAATCATATTAACCTCATCTTCTTTGTGTTGAGGAAGAGGGTTATCTTGCACATGAGGTTGGTCGGGTTTAGTCACCACGATCTCACTGTTGTCAATTAGGTCCTTGATCTTGTGTTTCAAGGCCCAGTAAACCTGAGTATCAAGTCCTGGAGCTCCATCATGATAGAAACACTTTCGAGTAGCATTGAAACCCTTCCCATTCGAGTTGGCTGGTGGAAGAAGATGGGTAATTATCTTCTAAGTAGTCAGAAGTTTGAGAATATTCTCGAGTGTGTCCCCTAGGGGTGTGAACACTCGGATTGCATCGGACTTCTCCATTCTTTGGCAATGTAGGGCTAGAAGACTGCTTGAAAATGAGAGTAGTTTCTCCTCTAGATAGGTATGTTCTGACTGCCTTTCTAGCCTTGTAGTATCAAGGAAACATCCCCCTTTTTCTTCTTATGGACCCTCCTGGGGTTATTTCCATAATTTCCTGACTAGATGTACTCAGCAACAGCTTTCAGAGTGGCCAGGTCTTGAATCTTTCCTAACTTCAATCCCATCTCAGTCATATCTCCATGTTTAATTATTTCAGAAAATTGCTTGCCAATGCCAGCTAAGACTCTCTCATAGAAGGGAACTTCTTGTATGTCTATGAAGGTCATCACAATTTCTAACTCAGTCATAGAGGGAGTAACTTGAGCAGTAAGGTGCCACCACCTTTATGCATACTCTCAGAAAGACTCGTTGGATTGTTTCTTGACCTTGGTAATTTGGTACCGGTCTGGAGCCATCTGAGACTGAAAACTATACTGAGTGAGGAAGGCATGAGCTAGCTCTTTCCAACTATGGATCTTAGAATTGTCTAATCTGGTGTACCATGATCTGGCTTCTCCGGTTAGACTCTTTTAAAATAGCTGCATTCTGAGCTTTTCATCTTCTGCATAAGATCTGAGTTCTCAAATAAATATCTTCAAATGGATGTAAGGATCTCCTAACCCATCATACTTTTCAAAGTCGGGAGTTTTGAACTTCTTTGGATAATGAACACCAGGGAATATACAAAGGTCAGCATATGAAACACTCCCATATGCTCCAATCCCTCTGATAGACCGAATGGTCTCTTCCATTTGAAGGACATTTTTTCTTATCTCACCGGTGTCTGATTTCAGCAATTTGTTTCTTTTGTCCAATTGAAACTCAGGTATGTGAGCTTCTTTTTCTGGACCATGAGTTCTTCCCTGTGTAGAGGATTCTGTATGTATGGGTATTCGTGGACCATGAGTAGACTGGTGTAGTTCTTTAAGCAGAACAGCCAAATCTATAATTTTTTTGCTTAGTCCTTCAAATTCCTCGCGAGAGATAGGAGTAGGACTAGACTAACAGATGAAGCCATACTTGGCTGTAGGCTCGTGGCCATTTTGGATTTTAAGCGGGTAACAGGCACAATTTTTTCCCTACAAAAAACTTATGCAGTTTAGTCTTAGCGAATGTACAAATGTTTGCATGCTATATGATGTGTCCATTTTAGGAGTATTATCCTGCAAAACGGATGATAGCTGTTTGTAAGATAGCATGGTAAAAAAGGAATGCATGTACACATTTTCCTTTATACTTTCCATTACAATGAGATTGACATGGAATGTAATTACAAGTAATTGAATTTACAAGTAATTGAAATGGGAAAGTATGAAGAGACTTCCCTCCGTGTTTGGTTTATTAGAGGCTGACCTATCTTAGGTTACTCTCGAGGCTTTTTGGCATGAAGTTTCCCACATCATCGCAATTTACTTGAAAGGAAGTTAATCTAGTCTTTCAACTAGAGCGAATCTGGGTGGTGCCTTTCCTGAGCCTCGTTGGAATTAGTCTCCCTACGAGTCCAGTAATCAAACACCAATAGGATAGCCTCCTGGTGGAGGGACCACATAACATACATTCACATACAACTTGTCTCACCGTTTATGGAAATGATGACAAGTGCAAAGCACTATATTGTAAAGCATTAAGTGCAGTAAGTAAATGCATTCGTACACATCCATATAAATGAAAATGCAATATCCACACACAAGCAGATAATAGTTTGGAAAGCTTGTAATAGCGGCTTAAGCCCTCTTACTGGATGTCCCCAGTAGAGTCGCCACCTGTCGACATCGGGATTTTTTATTGTCCCTTTTCTGTTCTTGTCTTTTGGTGTTCTCATGTTAGGTGAGATTTGTTTGAAAAAACAAGTTGTGAAAAGGTCCGACATGTATATGTCAACAATTGGACTGTAAGAGTCGCCAGTTGGTATTTTTAAATTGTTGCACCAACTCAACCGAGAAAAGGTTTGCACATTGACCTAGTGATGTGACACTATTTAACAGGTCTATGAAACCGAGATTCGTTAGGGTCTGGGGGCTTGATTATGTGGAGGGAAGGTGTTAGGCACCCCCCGACATCCGTGTTGCCACGGTGATGGCCACTTTTCAAATAAACTATTATATGAATATGTGTGTGGGACAATGTGCAATTATTTAGAAGTAGTGCTATGCCTCATTCGCACCTATATACAAAGGGTTTGAATTTATATAACAATTCAGTTTTAACAAGATATAAAAGTGATGTTTTGTAAAAGAGGTTTTTCAAACCCTTATGCTCAATAGTAATTGAGGCCTTTCATACTTCCATGTTATTATATGTTTGGCTTGATTGCTTTTATTGTCAAGATGAGAGGCATATTCAAGAAAATAAGGTATATAGCAATGCCGAACTCCTTGTTGGCATGAGAGCCATCTAAGGAAATTCGAACACCATAAATAATGTACAAGCTGATTACAGCCGAAAATGTCCATCACGGGAACCGAATCTAGATTCAGGAGACTGAATCTGTGATCACATGATTCCTAGGCTCACATGATGTAGCAGTTTGTATGAAAGCTGTAAACAGTTATATATAAAAGCTGTAAATATATATATACAGACGGTCAACCACCACGAAGCGAACTTCATGGGGTACTAGAAAATGTAAATATATAAAAGCGGTAAATATATATATAGAGACACGATCAACCACCACGAATCACCTCCACGGGGGATCAAACATGTAAATAAAGAAGTAAAGACGATCAACCGCCATGAAGTAAACTCCAGGCGGGACTAAATGTAAATAAAGCAGTAAAAACGATCAACCGCCACAAATAAACTCCGGGCCGGACTAAATGTAAATAAAGCAGTAAAAGGCCACGAAGTAAACTCCAAGCCAGACAGAAATGTATATATATAAGTGGTAAACGCAGCAGATATATATCGATCCATGCTCGGTTTATCATTTCAACGATACATACACACATATATATATATATATATATAAGAGTTGTAAACGCACCAGATATAAAATCCAGGCTAAATTAAACATAGTTGGATGGTAATAATATATATATATATATATAAGTATTTATATATATATAAAAGTAATAAACACTCCGGATATAAAATCCAGGCTCATCGAACAGAGTTTGATAACAGTTTATATATAAGTATATATATATATATATAAAAAGCAATAAACGCTCCGGATGTAAATCCAGGCTCATCGAACAGAGTTTGACAACAGTTTATATATAAGTATATATATATATAAAAGCAATAAATGCTCCGGACGTGTGTCCAGGCTTAATTGAGGCATAACTCGATAATGTTAGTCCATATATATATATATACAAAACAAAATAAAAAGCCACGGACTGAAGTCCAGGCATACACACGCAACACGACTCTCAACGTGAAGAATGGTGTATTCAGAATGTGGAGAACAGGCTTTATGAAAGGTATGAAAACTTATAGTGGACTGCCAAAGAAGACTTCAATAGCTTTAAATGGATGAACACTCGGTTCCCACCGGTAAAAAATGGTAATATATGAGCTCACAAGTGTTTAAAATGAGAAAGCACTCAGTTTATAGTGTGTACAGAGCAAATTGTTCAGGGCTTCCTCGCCTTTTACTCCTACAAAATGGCCACCCCAAGCCCTCTATTTATAGGGGGGATCCACAGGTGCACATGTGGATGCCCGTGGTGCCCCGGGCTCTACGGGTTCAGTCATCTCATAGTACGTGCACGCATGCAACGTGTTGTCTGCTCGAACTTTGAGAACATCAATCCGGGCATCCGATTGAGGTGTATAAGACCTTTTTTGGCATGCTGATGTCGAGAGCTATACAAATGACATGGGATTAGAGGTTGTACAAAGTCAGGAAGATGGAACCATGCCCTTGGTCTTCAATTCTTCAAATTTTATCCAGTGTGTTGTCTTGTGTAGTAGTCACTCGGGATTGGAGCTATTGGTTCTTGTAGGACACTACTGTGTAGAATTTATGTTGAAATGTGTTTAGACGGCGCGCATGTGGGATCAAGGTGGAAAAATGAAGATTTTGCCCCTCACTGGGGTTCTCTTTGATTTGGGCTGATATAGCAATTGTTGCTCAGAGTTATCTCTGAGATTGGGCTACTGCAAGTGCCGAATATCCTCAGGGTTGTCTCTGAGTTGTGCCTGACCTCCCGGGGTTATCTTCGAGGTTTAAGCTGATTGCAAAGGTTGAAATGAGCTTTTCCAGTGTTATCTCTAGAACTACAATAGCACTCTCGGGGTCATCTCCGAGGTTGATGCTGAAACTCCCGGAGTTATTTTTAGGACTGGAACTAGGTATCTCGGGGTTGTCTCCGAGATGGAACTTCCTTCTCTAGTGTTATTTCCACCTCATTCAATCTCAGAACCTTAGAAAACCCTAAGCTAATCCAGATCGGTACGAACCTCACTCCAAACCAAAGGAATGACATGGTTACGCTATTAACCCAATTTCATGATGTGTTTGCATGGTCTCATGAAGACATGGTCGGGTTATCCACTGACATTATCATTCATCGCCTTCCCATCAAAGAGGGATTCAAGCCAGTCAAGCAGAAGCTCAGGTGATTAAAACCTGAGTGGAGTTTAAAGATTAAAGAAGAAATTACGAAACAATTTCAAGCTGTCATCATTATGGTGTTAACATACCATGAATTGCTTTCCAACATAGTCCCCATGCCAAAATCGAGACGAAAGGTGCGAGTTTGCGTGGATTATCGGGATCTGAATAAATCTTTACTTAAGGATAGCTTTCCTATTCAATTTATCCACATTCGTATTGACAATACTGCTCAATATGACATGTACTCCTTTGCAAATTGTTTTGCGGGGTACCATCAAATCATTGTTGCTGAAGACGATCGTGAGAAAACTGCATTCATCACACCTTGGAGAACCTTTTTCTATAGACGGTTGTCATTCGGCCTTATCAATGTCGGAGCTACCTATCGAGGGTTATGAGTGCTCTTTTTTATGACTTAATGCACAAAGAGATACAGATCTACGTGGATGACATCATTGTCAAATCCCAAAGGGAAGAAGATCACCTAGACCATCTCAGAAAGCTCTTCAACAAGTTGCGTAAGTACAACTTGAAGTTAAATCCAGCCAAGTGCACCTTTGGCGTTAAATCAGGCAAGTTGCTAGGATTCTTAGTAAACCACAAAAGGGATTGAGCTGGATACCACCAAAATCAAGGCCATTACAGAAATGCCAATTCCTCAGATAGAGAAGGAAATACGGGGATTTTTGGGAAGAATCAACTTCATTAGCCAATTCATTTTCCAACTCACAGCAACCTGTGAGCCTATCTTCAAGTTGTTAAGGAATAACTCCTCCATGAAATGGAATGATCAGTGTCAAAAAGCCTTCCTTACAATCAAAAAGTAGCTAGTCAAAGCTCCTATTTTGGTACCACCTGTTTGTGTACCTGTCCATTAGTGACAATGCCATGGGCTGCATGTTGGGACAGAAAGACGATAGAGGCCAAGAATGAGCTATCTACTACCTCAGCAAAAGATTCAGCAGTAGTGAACATAAGTACACTCTGATTGAGAAGACTTGTTGTGCTTTAGCATGGGCTTCTATGAGGTTACAACATTACCTCCATGGTCACACAACCCATCTCATATCTTGCGTGGATCCTCTCAAGCACATGTTTAATAAACCCATGTTGAATTATCAGTTGTCCATATGACAGTTGATCCTATAGTAATTTGACATCGTCTACGTGATGCAAAAGTCTATCGAAGGTCAAGGAATTGCAGATCAACTGGCCGTCGCACATTCAGGGGATTTCAAACCCTTGGAAACATACTTCCTCGATGAAGGGATAATGACAGTGTAGCAACACCATCAGTACAATGCATACCAGACATGGAAAATGTATTTTGATGGAGCTACATTATATGGAAGGTTATAGAAATTTGGAGAAGTTCTAGTATCCGATGCGTGGGGAGCGATATCCACCGTGGCCAAAATTATAGTTTGTCAACACCAACAACACAGCTGAATATGAAGGTTGTATCATGGGGCTAGAACTTGCCCAATCAATGGGCATTAGGCGGTTAACTATCTTTGGAGATTCTGAATTGGTGGTCAGACAAACCACAGGAATCTATCACACTAAAGAACTACATTTGCTGCCTTACCATCGGCAAGTTATCTAGATGGCTTCAAAGTTTGAAGAAATAAACTTCCTCCACATTCCTTAGAATAGGAATGACTTTGCAGATGCGCTAGCAACTTTGGCCTCCTTGATCAACATACCTGATAAGGAAAATATGCCAAGTGTTACATTTGCCATGCAAAAGGCTCCAGCCTATTGGAATTACATTGGAGAAGTATCGGATGAGCTACCCCCTGTCCAACACCAATGCTATCAAAATATCAGGGAGTATTTACGAGATGGATTTACACCCACTAAGGCGAGCCCGACTGAAAGAAGGTGGATCAATCGAATGACTATGAAATTTTACCTGAGCGGAGATGCACTCTACAAAAGTGTTACATGATTAGGTCTCCTTAGATGTCTGGACAAGGACCAAGCTCAGAGGCTCATGGATGAAATCCGTGGTGGAGTATGTGGCCCACACATGAGCAGCCCTCTACTTGTTAAAAAGATCCTCGGAACAGGGCATTACTGGATCTCCCTCAAGGCTGACTGTGATGATCACGTCAAGAGGTACTATCAATGACAAATTCATGGGAATGCTATCCACACCCCTCCAAGGGAGCTCCACAATATGAGTTCGCCTTGGCCCTTCTCAATGTGGGGAATGGATGTAATTGGGCCCATCAAGCCCAAAGCTAGTAACGAGGCATCAATTTATCTTCACCATGATCAACTACTTTACCAAATGGGTAGAAAAAGCCTCCTTCCCCAGGGTTACAAAAGAAGTTATCATTGGTTTCATCATAAACAATGTCATTTGTCGATATGGACAACTAGAGGTAATTATTTCAGACAATGCTAACAACCTCAACAACAAAATAATGGAGGAGTTATGCAGACAATTCCACATCAAACATCTCAACTTTATCATCTAGCGTCCAAAGATGAATGGTGTTGTTGAAGCGGCTAATAAGAACATCAAAAAGATCATGCAAAAGATGTTTGCCAATCACAAAGGATGGCCTGATCTCTTGCCTCTGACTCTATTAGCATACAGAACTTCAATGCGTACTTCCACCGGGGCAACCCCCTACTTATTAACCTATGGGATGGAAGCAGTGCTCCTCATAGAGGTGGAAATGGAATCCCTCAGATTGTTGATAGACGCTCAACTGGATGAAGACCAATGGTTACAAGACAGTTATCACATATTTTGTCTAATAGACGAAAGGCAAAATGATGCTATCTTCCATGGTCAGTTATACCAATAATGGATGGTCAGATCCTACAACAGAAAAGTCTGGCTACAGCAGTATAAACAACATGACTTGGTTTTAAAGAAGATCATTGACAACCAAGATTAATCAAAGGGAAAATTTGCTCCAAACTGGGAAGGCACGTTTATTGTCAATGAGGTATTGACAGTAGGTGTTCTCAGATTACAAAAATTGGACGGTAATGAATTTCCACAGCTCATCAACTCAAACACTGTGAAACGGTACTATGTCTGAAGTTACCATTAAGCAAACATCGTTGTTTTGGATCACCAGTCACTTCAGGTTTTCTAACCCTTTCTACATACAACCCTTTCTTCATACCCATCTGCCCCATCAGGGACAAACACACTCTTCAAACCAGCAGCCTGCTTTTTAGATCATCAGATCTTTCACTCCACTTCATTTCAAACATTTCAGGTTATCCCACCAGGGATTGAACCTTTCACACCCACAGTTTCATCCCACCAGGGATAAAACTTATCACACCTGTAGTTTTATCGCACTAGGGATAAGACTTTTTACACCTGCAGTTTGTCCTGGACATGGGATCAAACTTTTTCCCCCACAGTTTGTCCTGAACCATGGGATCAAACTTTTCGGCTGCAAATTGTCCTGCACATGGGGCGAACTACGTTGACCTGATCTCCCCGATACCTGGGAGTACGTAGGCAACAATTTTTTTAATGGTCTGATCACAATAAAAAAACAACAAAAACAAACCAAAAACACCCTTCTACACCTTATCACATACAGCATTGAACCTCTTACATCAGGTTCGAACTACACAGACCTGATCTCCTCTTCAATAGGAGTACGTAGATAGCCATTTATGGTTCGGTCTTACCCCCAACTAAAACACAAAAACTTGTCATATGGTATTGGGATCAACCTTCAATCCATCACATTTCATCGGCTTCAGACTAAAGGGATGGAACTAACTGATCTCCCCACAAATGGGAGAATTGGAGACCATCTAAGCTGTGGTTGAATCCTCAAGGAGAAACACCAATCCATAAGAGATAGAACTACCTGGGCTCCCCCATACAAAGGAGTACCGGTGACCATCTGTGGTGCAGTTAACCTTAGAGAGGAAAGCCACACTTTTCTCTATTACTGCATACATAAACCAGTCCCAAGACACCAAAGGGTGGGGATACACACAGATCAATCATCCATTTTGGAAGATCCTGAGACATCTTAATATCCACCCATCAAGGATGAGTTTATAATACATCAAGATCATAAGCCCTGAAAAAGTAGGCAAACATCAAGCAAGTAACAAGGCACAACTAAAAGGGAAGTGAATCAAAATATATTTCACTGCCATATATAATACTATTTGATATATACAATATGTACTTTACATGATAAAATGGCTAAACTAGTTTGTGCAGGAACATACAAGCCCATCTATAAATTAGTGTATATGCGGGCTATCAAGTCTAACATGGCATCTCTCTTCGAAGAATAAGGTAACGTTGTGAGGTCCTGCCCAAGGGTATCTACACGAGCCAATAGATCCACAACCAACTGTATGGTGACATGGTGCTCATCAATATATGTGCTCATCTCAATAATAATGCCAGTGGTAAGGGATCTCACTGTAGTACTATCTGTAACGGCTATGTCCCGAGAAGATATAGCGCCATCCCGCTCAATAATCAATGCATCTTTGGATGATCTAGCCCCATCCCGCTCAGCAATAGTGGTGTCTCTATGAGCTAAGGCATCCTCTCTCTCTCTAATAGAGCGACATCTCTCCCAGCAAAAACTGTCAACATCAATGCCCCAACTTGATCGCTCTCAAATGTCATCAAATGAAGACTCCGCTCTAAATACTCTGCTGAATGCCGGGTCACGGTAGCGGACACACTGGGAAAATCCATCACAACTGTTGGCAACCCAGCAAAAAGCTCCTCCTCAGCGAGAAAATTAATGTCCTCTATGGGCTCTCCACCCTCCGAATCAGTCCCCGACACTATGGAAACAACTGTAGCCGATGCAGTCTCTGTCTCCATCCATGCAGAATAATCTGTCGAACAACCCAAATAGCTAATAGAAAATGCAGCTAGCTCACGCTGATCCAAACAGGCATACGCCATGGATCTGTCCTCGGCTGACAAATGGCGAGAAACCAAACACTGGCATAATGCCACCTCAAAAGGATGGATGTCCTAAAATTGGTCGAACTGTGACATCATAGCCAGTGGGTGGTAAGTAGTCATGCCCCTCAAACCAGCAATAGGGAGATAATCCATGCCAGGTACATGAGTAATGAAGCTGTAGGGTGAACTGAGCCATGTACACGACAAAATGCTGAATGGATCTCTAATCCCTACCACGAACACCGACCAGGATACAACATCTGTGCACTCCGCTGGCTGAAAGGAGTAAGGCATGGCTTTCTCATGGGTAAGACAATATCCATGACGTCGGAAGGTGCCAATCGGTCTCAGGTGTGACATGAACCACACATACAATATGACCAACCTTCCTATAAATACCCCTGCAGGGTAGGTACAACAATACGTGGCTGATCTCAATGTCTCTATCATGATCACAGGCACAATGGTATGACCCACCCTGAGAGCTTTTACTGCCATAATCACACCAATGTCTAGCTCATCCATATATTGTGGCATGTATACTTATGATAATACACACATCAATAATACGTCTACTCTAGCTGCATGCCACTAATCCTCTACTATGGTGAAATCCCCAGAATGTCATGCATAACTGTCCACCAAGCAAAATCTGTCTATCAGAAAACGTTGGGACACCACATGATCGAATGTAATCTCATCATGTACTACTCTACGCCGTAACCCGGTGAAGGTCATGAATTCCCGGCTCATATCTCCAATGGCCATCCGAGCGCAAGGTCTGTCTAAGGGAAGAGTCGTCAATCACTCGTACTACTCTAATGTGGTAGTCAACTCATGGGTCCCAAATCGGAAAGTCTGCCTCTCTGATACCCAATGCTCCAGCATACCATCCACAAAGCCCACAAGAACATGAAACATCAGGAGGGTAATGGAATGTTGTAATAAATTATCTATGGTCACCCAGTCTGGAGGTGACAAACCACCATACCACGACCTCATATGGGAGGCTAACAATACTGCTCAGGTGTGATCAATGCGGCTAACTCTCAAAGAAGACATCTATGTGGGCCGTATCATAAGACCATCCAGGGGTTAATACTGAATATTTCTAGACATACATACTTATGCATAACATAATACAAGCATGATAAATTATTGATGGCAATATGATGTAGGGAATAACAGTACATACATTCCTAAGTACATCATCATCTAATATATAATCTTTGTACAAGTGAAAATATAGGGAAATGGGGCACAGACTCCCAACAACTAACAGAGGCCTATCGAAAGATATAGCGAGAATGGGGCACAACCACCCTGTATCTAACAAAGACCTATCAAAAGATATAACGAGAATACACATCAATAAAAGACAATGGTGTCAATGTCTACATCATCAATCCTGTCCACCTGATGTAACTCCTCCTGAGTCACTAGATCTCCATCAACGGGGATGTCAGGCCCATATAGTAGAGGATCTGCACCGGCAAAACCATATGGGTCATCTTAGGGGACAACGCCAAAGCTTGAAGGATCAAAAGTATCTTCCTATGAAGGATCTCTCCCCAAGTGCCGGATGAAAAAATGTACCCGGTCCAACTACCGGGTCAAACTGTCAATCTGTGTCAAATGAGTCGGATCTGGGACACAGGCCATCCAATCTGCCATCATCACGGATCTGGGCTTCGATAGTACAAGGGTACCATAAGTGATGAAACATCTCTTGAGTATATGGACCCTCTGACTGTGTAAAGCCATCAACATCCATTAATGGGATATCAATGACAAATGACTGTGACACAAGCCTATAACGCCTGGCAGGAGGCAAGATCGGCATATGAATCTTTCCTGTAGTGATCCTAATAGCACGCTCTCATAAATAGAGCTCCCATCCTCTATCTATAAAAAGTGTAATCTAGCGGGTGGATATCTCGTACTCAACACCAGTCGGAAACCCATCCTCGAACCCAACGGTCAAGTGTTCCCCGGAATAGGGAATCCAAGTGATAGCATCAGCTGTAATCAACTCCAACTGTAGACGACGATGGGTGAAACCCTCAGCTATATGAACCTATGCCAGACGACGAGGCTATCTAACTGAACGGGGTCGAGGCACATCAGAAGCCCTCCTCTGTACACCTGAAGTTGTCCTGCGAGAACTACTCGGCTGATCCAGATCCATATATCTAGACACAAGTCTCCAAATTACCTCAGAAAGGGTGTGGTAAACTCTAACCTGGAGCTTTTTCAAAATGCATTTTATGACTACATTCATGCATGTATTATTTTAACATACGCCTATAGTAGAGTTAAAAATGCATGACTATCCAATGCCTACATTTTGGAAATTTTTTTGTCATAGTCTCCTTTGTAAACAGGACTATCCACATGCACATAGGTATGACTAGGTGGCAATTCAGTAGCACACCTACCTATAGTCATAAACATCCTATATGCATTACACTATCAAAGTCATAATTTATAAGGGTAGCCTAATTACCAAGATTACTTTGCTTTACCACCTTTGCTCATTTGTCCTCAAATATGATAAGAAATAACATGAAAAATGTGCCAATTTGACTGTTTCAAAAGTCAAATTTTTTCATATCATTGTGTTCAGCATGGTTAAATACTAACATTTACTGTGTTGAATATTTTTTTATCAATTTATATGAGCATGCATATTCACTACTATGTGTTTAGAAGCATTTCATGTGATAATTCATTTTCCAACGGATAAAAACTGGAAAAGAAGACATGCAAACGTTACCAGGATACTGTAGAACACTTGTACGGTGACAGAATTTGCAAAAAGATTCCAAAACTCAGCATATCTGAAGAAGAGATCTCAGATTATCTGTGTGGCGTAACTTGGAAATGAATTATGAAAGCAATAAGCCACTTAAGGCCACCCACGGTTGGCTGCATGTGTACCTATGGCTCCCCTAGGTGGGGCCCACCCCTCTAGCTTGAGTTGTAAAGGAGGTTTCACAAGTTAAAAAGGCCAAATCAAGAAAAAAGATGACACGCGATTGAGCGGAAGAGCCTGAAATCCTGGTTTTCATAGACCAAAATGTGGGTCTATATGTCATTCATTGGCATTCACCCAAACCCATGGTTTACTATACCGATGATCACAACTATTGCAAACTACACTCGATAATACCTCACAAAGGTCCGATGTCGTCAATTCGGGGTCATAACTCTAAAACACTTCTCCCCAACGGGGATTTCATCTGTTGATGCACATGTAGACGAAGGTCAAGCAGCCTTGACATCATCAGCCGTTGGCAGTTAAACCTAATGAAGCATCAGGAACCATCTGACGATTTTATTCGTTAATGCACATGTCAACGAAGGTCAAGCAGCCTTGACTTTATTTCCCAGCAGGGATCTCATCCGTTGATGCACATATCAATGAAGGTCATGTAGCCTTGATGCTTTGCCTAGTAGGGATCTAATCTGTTGATGTACATTTCATTGAGGGTCAGGTAGCCCTAAAAACACACACTATTGGCAGTAACTCGGACAGAGCAGCGGAATGACCTGGCGATACAAACTAGGAAGGACCATCATCATTGGGGAGGACCAATGATGGAATCTATTATACACAACTTCATCAGACAAAACACATCCCCACAGAGTCTCTTGTATATGACAGATACATTCTCAGTGGAAAGTCTGTACCAAGGATTAAGAGCTTTGGTGATAACCACAATGTCAACATCCTGGAAGTTCGTAAGAACTTTGGATCATACGTACAAGTAGTTCATCAGAGTCGTCAATGATAACTCCAGCCCTCATCAGAAGTTCCTTATTTGGCCTTTTTAGCTTGTAAGAACTCCTTTGCAACTTGAACTGGACCAAGCTGGAGGGGTGGGACCCGCATAGAAGTGTCGTAGATACACCTGTAGTAGCCGCGGGTGGACCTACGGCCAACCATGACTGTCCTTAAATGGGCTAGTTACTTTCCCCAGTCATTTTTAAGGTGCGTTGCCAAGGAAATCTGAGAGCTCTTCTTCAGATCTACTGAGTTCGGACGACTTTCTGCAAATTCTGTCATCGTACAAGTGTTTTACACTGTCCTGGTAATGTATGCATGTCTTCTTTTGTAGTTTTTGTCTGTTAGAAAATGAAATATCACATGAAATGCAACTAAACACATAGTAGTGATTATGGATGCTGAAATGACTTGATAAAAAAATATTCAACATAGTAAATGTTAGTATTAAACCATGCTGAACATAATGATGTCAAAAAAATTAACTTTTGAAACAGTCAAATTGACACCTTTTTATGCTACTTCTTATCCTATTTGAGGACAAGTAGTAAGTGTAATGCATATATGATTTTTATAACTTTAGGTAAGTGTGCTACTGAATTGCCACCTAGTCATGGCTATGTGCATGTGGATAATCCTATTTATAAAGGGGACTATGGCAAAAAATTTCCAAAATGTAGGCATTGGGTAGTCATACATTTTTAACTCTACCGTAGATGTATGTTAAAATAATGCATGCGTGCAAGTAGTCATAAAACTGCATTTTGAATAGCTCTAGATAAAAATTTACCACACCCTTTCTGAGGTGATTTGGAGACTTGTTGTCTAGATATATTGATCCGGATCAGCCAAGTAGTTCTCGCAGGACCACTTTAGGTGTGCGGAGGATGGGTTCTGAAGTGCCTCTACCCTGTTCTGTTAGATAGCCTCGTCGTTTGGCGAAGGTGGTGATACGTCATGTCCGGGTTGATGTACCGAATGTGGAGGACGAGGTGGAGGATGTACCGGTTGAGGCTCCTATTCCTCCTACACGTGTTCCCCGTAGGGACCACCCGAGTATTTAGGTGGTGAACCCAGAGCTTCTAGGTGATTTGAGTTGACATCCCTCAGTTTACTTGCATGCAAACGAGGTACAAAGCTAGATTTTGATCTTCCCTTTTTCCTATTTGATGATAAATAATGGATTCTGATGTTAATCTACTTTGTGATGTAGGTTCCCGGCTTTACACAGCCTAGAGGGAACTAGTTCAGCATTTACTCCATGTACCAGGCTCTGCATCTTGACTATAGAGTGATCATGCGTGTTTGGGGATTTGGGGCATTCTTTTCCATCCTTCCCCGTCGTTGTCCCTGGGGTTACCTCAGGGCATTGTCTGAGCGCTAGTTTCACCAGACTCAGTCACTCCATTTGTTGGACTGTGAGGTGATAATGACACCGATGGATTGGCGGTTTATCATAGGTATGGAGTTTGGAGGGGCACCAGTGCCTTGTATGGCGGATATTACCCCGATGTCGTCAGATCCTTGCTAGGAGTTTTGGCGGAGGCGCTCAAAGGTTGGACTGTTCATACAGGTCCTTTGAGCGTAGATGCTATGAGTGGGCTATTGAGTGATCCCATACCCGCTGATGTGAGATTCAGGGATTGCATTTTTTGGCGATTGTTCTTGAAGATCATTAGGGATTGCTTCATAACTGATAACTCTTCTATGGTGTCATTCACTTTGATTAGCGCCACATGACACATGGACCGTATTGGAGAGTATGATTGGGGTTCCTACACCTTTGCCTATTTCCTCAGAGGAATACGCATGTGTTCGCATGGCTTGACAGAGACTTGGCTAGGATTTTACCCATTTCTGTTGGTGAGTATTTCTCTTATAATTTCCCAAGTACAAGTTAAGAGAGTTGACTGACAATAGATGTTTGCCTTTGTGGTGGTAGTTCTGGGCTTATGAGAGGCTCATATACTTACGTCCAGTGAGTGTGTTAGGATTAGATACCTACCCATGAGGACGATGATGGCATCATTCCATACTGGCGGAGGTCCCTGTAGCTGAGGGTTTTACTCATTGGCGCCTATAGTTGGAGTTTTTGACAGCTGATGTCATCATATGGATTCCCTATTCTGGGGAGCATTTGAGCATTGGATTTGAGGATGGGTACCCGACTGGTGTCGAGTACGTGATTTCCACCCATAGGATTCCTCTCTTCACAGATGGAGGATGGGAGCTCTATTTAGGAGAGTGTGCTATCAGGAGCACTGCAGGAGAGATTCGTATACCGATCTTGCCTCCTGTCAAGTGTTATTAGCCTGTTTTTCAGTCACCCGTCATTAATATCCCATTGTTGGGTGTTGACGGTTTTACTTTATCAGAGGGTCCCTAGACTCAAGAGATATTCCAGCATTGGTGGTTCCCTCGTACCATTGGAGCCCAGACTCGTGCCACTCAGTTAATGGGAGATACGGATTGCCTAGCTTGTGTCCGAGATCCGACTCATTTGACACAGATTGACAGTTTGACCCGGCAGTTGGACCGAGCACATTTCTTTATCTGGCACTTGGGCAGAGATCCTTCAGAGGTAGATACTTTTAATCCTTCTAGCTCTTGTGCAGGCCCTTCAGGTGACCCATAAGGCTTTGCCGATGCTGATCATCCCTTATATAGGCCTGACATCCCTGTGGATAGAGATCCAGTGACTCAGGAAGAATTACATTAGGTGGATAGGATTGATGATGTAGATATTGACACCATTATCTTCTTCTGATGTATATTCTCATTATCTCTTTTGATAGGCCTCTATTAAACATTGGGTGGCTTTCCCCCATTATCATTATATCTTTTAATAGGCCTCTGTTAAATGTAGGGCGTTTATGCCCCATTTCCCTGCATTTCTAGCTGGACAGAGATGTATTATATGATGATATACTTAAGAATGTATGTAAAGTTTTCCATTCCCTATATTATATTGTCATCTATTATATCATACATGTTATTATGTTATGCATATGTATGTATGTCCAGAGATATTCAGCATTGACCCCTGGATGGTGTTATGACACTGCCCGTACAGATGTCTTCTTCGACAGTTAGCCATATTGATCATACCTCACCAGTATTGGTGGCATCCTGTCTGAGATCGTGGTATGATATTATTTCACCTTAAGACAGGGTGACTGTAGATCAGTTGTTACAACATACTATGACTCTCCTAATGTTTCAGGTTCCCGTAGGCTTCATAGAGGGTATGCTGGAGCATTGGATACAGGAGAGATAGGTATTCTGGTTTGGCATCCACGAGTTGACTCCTAATCTGGAGGAGTATGCACGGTTGACAGAGTTGCCATTGGACAGACCTTGTGCGTGGATGGCCATCGGTGACACGAGTCGACAGTTTATGACTCTCACCGGAATGAGGCGTAGAGTTGTGTAGGATGAGATCACAACCAGTCACGTTGTATCCTAGTGTTTTCAGATGGAAGGATTTGGCTCTGAGGATAGTTACACACGACACTCTTGGGATTTCACCATGCCAGAGGATCATTGGCACTCGGCTAGAGTAGATGTCTTGCTACTGTGCGTATTATCGTATGTATATATGCCACGGTACATGGATGAGCTAGATATTGGCGTCATCATGGCAGTGAGAGCTCTCATGGAGGGTCACACTATTGTACCGATGATCGTCGTAGAGATGCTGAGGTCAGCCACATATTGTAGCACTTACCCTGCAGGGGTATTCAGAGGCAGCTTGGTCATGTAATACGCATAGTTTATGTCACACTTGAGACCGATTGGCACTTTCAGATGGCACGGGTATTGTTTCACCTATGATAAAGCTATGTCGTATTCCTTCCAGCTTGCGGAGTGTACAGATCCTGCATCTTGGTCCGTTTTCCTGGAAGGGATCAGAGATCCGTTTGATATAATGTCGTTTACAGGCCTCAACTCATCCTACAGCTTCATCACTCATGTTCCAGGCATAGATTATCTCCCTCTAGCTTGTTTGAGGGGTATGACTACTTACCACCCCCTGGTCGTGATGTGTCAATTTGACCAGTTCCAGGACTTCCATCCTTTTGAGGGGGCATTGAGTTAGTGCTTAGCTTTTCGCCACTTATCAGCAGAGGATAGATCAAGGTTGTATGCCTGTTGGGATCAGCGTGAGCTAGCTAAGTTTTCCATTAGCCATCCAGGTTGTTCTGTTGAGTATTCTGCATGGATGGCGACAGAGATGGCATTGACTATGGCAGTATCAACAGTGCAGGGGACTGATTCTGATGATGGGGAGCCTATGGTGGAGACTTATATTCCCACCGAGGAGGATTTGACTACTGGGTTACCGGCAGTTATGATGGATTCTCCCACTACGAGTGCTACTGTGATTCAACATTCAGCACAGTATCTGGAGCAGAGTCTTCATCTGATGACCTTTGAGAGAGATCAAGCTAGGGCCTTGATGTTGACATCTCTTGATAGGAGAGACACCGCTCTATTAGAGAGAGACGAGGCCAGATCAGCCAACGATGTATTAATTGTATAGCGGGATGTTGCCCTATCTACCCGGGATGTGGCCGTCACTGATAGTACTTCAGTGAGATCCCTTATGACTGGCATCCTTGCCTATATAAGTGTATACATTGATGGGCATCATGCCACAATACAGTTAGCCTCGGATCTACTAGCTCATGTAGATACCATTAGGTAGGAGCTTGCAGCGTTACCTCCTTCTTCGGAGAGAGAGGCTATGTTAGATCTGATATTACGCATACATACAAATTCGTATATAGACTTGTATTTTCCTGAACAAACTAGCTTAGCCATTTTGTCATGTACAACACATATGTATATATCAAAACACATTATATATGACAAGGAAATATATTTTGATTCACTTCCCTTTTAGTTGCGCCTTGATACTTACTTGATATTTGCCTATTTCTTCAGGGCTTGTGATCTTGATATATTTTGAACTCATCTTTAATGTGTAGACATTGAGACATCGCAGGATCTTTCAAAACTGATCATTGATCTGTGTGTATCCCAACCATCTTTGGTGTCTTGGGACTGGTTTCTATATGGAAATGTCGAGAAAAGTGTGACTTTTCCTCTCTGAGATTGACCGCACCACAGATGGTCGCCAAATCTCCTATTTGTGAGGAGAGGTTAGGTAGTTCCATCCCTTTGGTCTGAAGCCAATGAAATGTGGTGGATTAAAGTTTAATCCCAGTAATGTGTGATAAGTATTTGTGTTTTGGTAGGGGTTAGACCGAACCATAAATGGCTGCCTACGTACTCCTATTGAAGAGGAGATCAGGTCTCGTAGTTCGAACTTGGTGTAAGAGGTTCAACGCTGAATGGTGTAGAAGGGTTTTTGTTGTTTTTGTTTTTGTAGAGAAAGGGAAGAAATGTTTTTGTTGTTTTTATTTTTACAGAGAAAGGGCATAAATGTTTTTGTTATTTTTTTATTTTATTATGACTGGGCCATATAGAATATGGTTGCCTACGTATTCCCGGGTATCAGGGAGATCAGGTCGACGTAGTTTGCCCCTCAAGATGATTTACAACCAAAGAAAAGTTTGAATCCCATGTGCTGGCTAAACTGTGGGGGAAAGAAAGTTTGATCCCATGTTTGGGTCAAACTGTAGGTGTGTAAAAGTTTGATCCTAAGTTCAGGACAAAGTTCAAGTGTGAATAAGTTTGATCCTATATTTAGGATAAACTGCAGGTGTGAAAGGTTTAATCCCTAGTGGGATAATTGAATTGTATAAAGGGTTTGATATGAGGTAAAACCAGGCTGGTGGATTGAAGAGTATGTTTCCCTGAGGGGCAGAAGAGTATGCAGAAGATTTTTTATGTAAGAAAGGGTTAGAAAACCTGAATGACTGCTGATCTGATGATCCAAAACAAGAATGTTCGCTTGATGGTAACTTCAGTCATAGTACCATTTTATAGTGTCCGAGTTGATGAGTTGTGGAAATTCATCGTCTTCCATTTCCTGTAGTTTGAGAGTGCCTCCTGTCAATATCTCCTTGACAACAAACGATCCTTCCCAGTTTGGAACGAATTTTCCCTTCGATTGATCTTGGTTGTCAATGATCTTCTTCAAAACCAAGTCATGTTGTTTAAACTTCCATAGCCGAACTTTTCTGTTAAAGGATCTAGCGATCCTTTGTTGATATAACTGACCATGGAAGGTAGTCGCGATTCGCGTTTTGTCTATTAGAGACAATTGGTGATATTTGTCTTGTACCCATTGGTCTTCATCTAGCTGAGCATCCATCAACACTCTGAGGGATTCCATTTCCACCTCTATGGGGAGTACTGCTTCCATCCCATAGGCTAATGAGTAGGGGGTTGCCCCAATGGAAGTACGCATTGAAGTTCTGTAGGCTAATAAAGTCAGAGGCAAGAGGTCAGGCCATCCTTTGTGATTAGCGGACATCTTCTGCATGATCTTCTTGATGTTTTTATTAGCCGCTTCAATAGCACCATTCCTCTTTGGACGGTAGATGACGGAGTTAAGGTGTTTGATGTGGAATTTACTATATAACTCCTCCATCATTTTGTTATTGAGGTTCTTAGCATTATCTGATATAATTACCTCTGGTTTTCCATATCGACAAATGACATTGTTTCTGATGAAAGCAATGATGACTTCTTTGGTAAACCTGGGGAAGGATGCTGCTTCTACCCACTTGGTGAAGTAGTCGATCATGGTGAAGATAAACCGATGCCCATTACTGGCTTTGGGCTCGATGGGCCCTATCACGTCCATTTCCCACATTGAGAAGGACCAAGGTGAACTCATATTGTGGAGTTCCCTTGGAGGGGCATGGATAGTATTCCCATGAATTTGGCACTGGTAGCATCTCTTGACGTGATCATCACAGTCAGCCTTGAGAGTAAGCCAGTAATGCCATATTCTGAGGATTTTCTTAACAAGTAGGGGTCCGCTCATGTGTGGGCCACATACTCCACCATGGATCTCATCCATGAGCCTCTAAGCTTGGTCTTTGTTCAGACATCTAAGGAGACCTAATCTTGCATCTCTTTTATAGAGTGCATCTCTGCTCAGGTAGATACTCCTTTTTTTAGTCGGGCTCGCCTCAGTGGGTGTAGGTTCATCTCACAAATACTCCTTGATATACTGATACCAAGGGTGTTGGATGGGAGGCAGCTCATCTGATACTTCTCCACCTTAATTCCCATAGGTTTGAGCCTTTTATAGGGCAAATGAGATGTTTGGCATGTTTTCCTTGTCATGTATGTTGATCAAGGAGGCAAAAGTTTCTAGCGCATTCGCAAAATCATTCCTACTCTGAGGAATGTGGAGGAAGTTCACTTATTAAAACTTCAAAGCCATTTATAAAACTTACCGATGGTAAGGCAGCAAATGTAGCTCTTTGGTTTGATAGATTCCTGTGGTTTGTTTGATTACCAACTCCGAATCCCCAAAGACAGTTAACCGTCTGATGCCCATTGTGTGAGCAAGTTTTAACCCCATAAAAAAGCCTTTATACTTGGTTGTGTTGTTGGTGTTGATAAACTGCAATTTAACGGCGACGGGATACTGCTCCCCCATTCCGGATACTAGAACTGCTCCAGCTCTAAAACCTTCAGTGTTAACAGCTTCATCAAAATACATTTTCCAGGTATGGCATGCATTGTACTGATGGTGTTGCTGAATTTCCATGACCCTTTCATCGGGGAAGTATATTTCTAAGGGTTTCTAATCCCCTACGGGTGCGGCGCCTAGTTGATCCGAAATTCCTTATCCTTTAATGGACTTTTGCGTCACATAGACGATGTCAAATTATTGCAGAATCAACTGCCATCTGGACAGCCAACAATTTAGTATTGGCTTACTGAACACATATTTGAAAGGATCAACACGGGATATGAGATGGGTTGTGTGTCCATGAAGGAAATGTTGTAACCTCATGGAAGCCCATGCTAAAGCACAACAAGTCTTCTCAATCAGAGTGTACTTGTGTTCACTGCTACTGATTCTTTTGCTTAGGTAATAGATAGCTCGCTCTTGGCCTCTATCATCTTTCTGTCCTAGCATGCAACCCATAGCATTGTCATTGATGGAAAGGTACATGAATAGGGGAACATCATCCCTGGGTGGTCCCAAGACAAGAGCATTAACCGACTGCTCTTTGATTGTATGAAAGGCTTTCTGACCCTCATCATTCAATTTCGTGGAGTTCTTCCTTAACAGCTTGAAGATGAGCTCACAGGTTGCTGTGAGTTAAGAGATAAACCTGCTAATGAAGTTAATTCTTCCCAAAAATACCCGTATTTCCTTCTCTATCTAAGGAACGGGCATTTCCTTGATGGCGTGGATTTTGGTGGGATCCAGCTCAATCCCTTTATGGCAGAATAGAAAACCTAGCAACTTGCCTGATTTAACACTAAAGGCGCACTTGGCTGGATTCAACTTCAATTTGTACTTACGTAACCTGCTGAAAAGCTTTTTGAGATGGTCTAAGTGGTCTTCGTACTTTCGGGATTTGGCAATGATGTCGTCCACGTCTCTATCTCTTTGTGCATTAGATCGTGGAAAAGAGCCATCATAGCTCGTTGATAGGTTACTTCGGCATTGATGAGGCCAAATGACAACCGTCTATAGCAAATGGTTCCCCAAGGTGTGATGAAAGCAGTTTTCTCACGATCCTCAATAGCAACCATAATCTTATGATACCCTGCGAAGCATTCCGCAAAGGAGTAAATGTCGTATTGAGCAGTATTGTCAATGAGAATGTGGATAAATGGCACGGGAAAGCTATCCTTAAGGCAAGATTTGTTCAGATCCCGGTAATCCATGCAAACTCGCACCTTTCCTCCTGGTTTAGGCAAGGGGACTATGTTTGATAGCCATTCAGGGTATGTAGATACCATGATGATGCCTGCTTGAAATTGTTTCATAATTTCTTCTTTAACCTTTAAACTCCACTCAGGTTTCAATCGCCTGAGCTTATGCCTGATTGGCTTGAATCCACCATGTCAGTGGACAATGTCAGTGGACAAACCCACCATGTCTTTGTGAGACCATGCAAACACATCTTGGAATTGGGTTAGTAGCGCAACCATGTCATTCCATTAGTTTGGAGTTAGGTCTGAACCAATCTAGATTACTTTAGGGTTTTCTAAGGTTCCGAAATTAAAAGATGTGGTTTGATCAAGGTTAGGTTTAGGCTTGTCTTCGAGCCATTCCTTAATCTCTTGAGGTATTTCAATGTCCTCTTGTATTTCCATCAAGTCTGAGTCTAACTTTTCATCAAAGTTATAGTCCTTGTGGAGAAAAGGCACCTCATTAGCAAGTACAGGCACATCTAAATTTAAAGTCCTGAAACAAAATATGCTTTCACTTAATATATGAAACTGTTCAATCATACTAAGTGTTAGCGTGTACTGATAAAATAACTGCTAATATTATACAGAAAAGTAAGCAGTTAAAGTTATCTACAGGGCAGATGGAATTTCTGGTCGTTTTACCGTCGTCGACCAATGCATGTAGTGTTGTTCCAATTGTCTAGGGTAAAGTCCTGATGGACAGCAATGATGGAGGGGCTATCATCGTCCTCCTTCTCCTTAATGATGAACATGACATCTGGGCAATCATCGTCTGGGGTGTATCTATTTGTATGCTCATCATGGACAATGATGTGTATACCTGACATAAACATGGCGATATCTTGTTTATGTTTTCGTTCCCTCTCTTCCACTTCGAGATCAGGAATCAGGACCTCTTTTTCTTTAACTGATATTGGTTTGGGAAATAGCATAGCCATAATATGGGTTGGCACCTTTATCGTAAACTGTATCAGCTCAGGATTTACAGGTGGAGACAATCGTCGTGTGGCTGAAGTTGAAGGAATTTGTTTGTGCTTATGGAGATTCCTGTGACTGGAGCTAGCAAAATAGCCTAATACAGCTGTCATTATTTAACTGGGCATTTGAATTAGGTGCTTAATACCCTGATGATCTTTGCCCAACCCTTGTCCAAGTTAATGACCCAATGACATTATCTCTTGAGTAGCCGACATAACCTCGACAGAAAGCTTGGGTGTAAGAGGTGGCACCCCAATGGGATGGTAATGAGTGTTGCTCACCTCCAGGGCATGAAAATTGACCAGCTCAACTTTTGAATTAAAGCTGATTAATGGCATGTCACCTTATTCTGGACATTCTGGCTCAGCATTAACCCTAACTAGGCTATTATTGATAATGTACTTGAGTTCTTGATGAAGGGTGGAAGGGACGACTCCAGCCATATGAAACCACGGTCTTCCCAACACCAGGTTGTATCCTGTGGCTATTTTGAGCACGTGAAAGGATACACTGAATGTATATGGACCAATCTCTACTGGTAATTCAATTACTCCAACGGCGTTTCGTCGGGACCCATCAAAAGCTTTGATAACCATATGGTTGCTTTTGATCCTCTTGGGTTTGATATTCATCTTCTTCAAGGTAGCATAAGGACAGATGTTAAGAGATGAACCTCCATCTATCAAGACTCCTCCTCCCATGTATCTAGAGGACAAAACCGCTATGTTTAACGATTTGTAATGACTGGTCCCTTCAGTGGGTATGTCATCATCAGTGAAAGATATCACATTGTTGTTGAAAATCTGATCAACCAGATGTTGAAATTTTTCCACATACACTAATTTTGGTAAATGGGCTTCTTCCAAGACCTTTAGCAATATCTTCTTTTGATCTTCAGAAGTGAAAACCAAGTCAAGTATGGAAATTTGTTGTGGAGCTTCTCTCAAGCTTAAAACCACCTTGGCTTCGTTATGGCCCATTCATCACCCGATGGGGAAAATACAGTGGATTCTCCTTCGACACTACAATAATTATATGTGATGTAGATCTTTCAGCATACCCATAATTCCATGGGACTTTGTGAAGGCTAACAATAGGATACTGTGGTTTGAAAGGTAAGTTAATTGGCTCTGCTGCAGCCACTTTCAAAGGGTTGTCAGCTCCATTGAGTTGAATTGCTTGTATTGTGGGTGGTCTGGCAGCCAAATCATCCTCAGCAGATATAATTGCTACGCTGTCTTTCCATTTTGTAGGACATGTGTTCCCACTCTTAAGTAGCAAAGTGTCATCGTCTACGATTTATAGGAAACTGCTGTCAATTAAATTATAAATGAGGTGGCGGAGTGCCCAACATTCTTCTGTGCTGTAACCGCGAGAGTGGGAGTGATAATGGCATACTCCCTCAGAATTAAACCATCTGGAATAGGAATTGATTGGAGGTAGAAGGGATGTAATTCTTCCTTCAATGATCAACATTTGAAATATCTCCTCCAAAGGTTGGCCAAGGTATGTAAATTCCCGTTTGTTAGCAAAGTCCGGACGGGCTTTGGCACTTGCTCTTTTCATAACTTTATCCTCCAGTGTTTTAATTTCTGAAGGCGAGGATGGAATATTCATGACAAAAGGAAGGAGACTACCATGCTCCTGACAAATTAATTGGCATGTGAATTGGTGTTGATGAATCACCAGTTCTGCCAATTGATCCATTTGTTTGCAAAGAGCCTTAACCTTTCGCTCCATCATGAACTGGAACTGCGCATATTCCCATCTGTTAGCACCATCTTTGCTGGTCTGGGAAGATTCAACAATGTAATTGGAACTCTGTCCACTACTCCAATTAATCATATTGACCTCTCCTCCTTTGTGTTGAGGAAGAGGATTGTCTTGCACATGAGGTTGGTTAGGTTTAGTCACAACAATCTCCCCATTATCGATTAAGTCCTGGATCTTATCCCGAAGCCCTGGCATGATAAGCACACTTTCGAGTAGCATTGAAACCCTTCCCATTCGGGTTAGCTAGTGGAAAAAGATGTGTAATTTTCTTCTGAGTAGTCAGAAGAGTAAGAATATTCTCGATTGAGTCTCCTAAGGGTGTGAACACTCAGAGGCGTCTGAGTTCTCTACTTTTAAGCAATGGAGGATTTGAAGATTGTGCTTGCAAAGGGGAGCAGTTTCTCCTCTAAATAGGCATATTCTGACTGCCTTTTTGACCTTGTAGTATCAAGAAAACATCTTCCTCTTTCTTTTTATGGACCCTCCGGGGGTTGTTTCCATAAGTTCCAGACTGGATGTGCTCAACAACTGCTTTAAGAGCGGCTAGGTCTTGAATCTTTCCTGACTTCAATCCCATCTCAGCCATCTCTCCGTGTTTGATCATTTTTGAAAATGGCTTGCCAATGCCAGCTAAGACTCTTTCATAGAAAGGAGCTTCTTGTATGTCTATGAAGGTCATGGCCATTTCTGATTCTGTCATGAAAGGAATAACTTGAGCAGCAAGGCACCTCCACCTTTGAGCATACTCTTTGAAAGACTCATTAGACTATTTCTTGACCTTGGTAATCTGGTACCGGTCAGGAGCCATCTGAGATTGGAAGCTGTACTGAGTGAGGAAGCCATGAGCTAGTTCCTCCCAGCTATGGATCTTTGAGTTGTCTAATATGGTATACAACATCTGGGCTTCTTTAGTCTGACTTTTTTGGAAAAGCTATATTCTGAGCTTCTCGTCCTCTGCATAAGATCCAAGTTCTCCAATGAACACCTTCAAATGTGTATAAGGATCCCCTAACCCATCATACTTTTCAAAGTCAAGAGTTTTAAACTTCTCTGGATAATGAGCACCAGGGAATATACAAAGGTCAGCATATGAAACACTCACGTGTGCTCCAGTTCCTTTGATAGAACAGAGGGTTTCCTCCATTTGAAGGACTTTCTTCCTGATATCACCGGTGTTTGGATCTTCTTTGAGATGGGTGTTTTCAAGAATTTTGTTGGTCATATCCAACCGAAGTTCACGAATTGTTTTTTCCGAACCTTGTGCTCCTCCTTGTGCAGAGGATTTTGTATGTATGGGTATTAGCGAACCCTTAGTAGATTGGTGTAATTCTTTAAGTTGAATAGCCAAATCTATAATTTGCTTGCTTAATCCATCGAACTCTTCTCGAGAGACAGGAGCAAGATTAGATTGATCAGAAGAATACATAATTAACTGTAGGCTCGCAGCCTTTTTGGATTTTGAGCGGGTAACAGGCCCAATTGTTTCCCTATAAAAACTTATGTAGTTTAGTCTTACGAAATGTATAAATGTTTACATTCTATCATAATGTGTCCATTTTAGGAATATTATCCTCAGAAAAAAAAATCATTTGATAAAGATGTCAAGTTTTAATATGCATGTGCAAATATTCTTCATATTTTCCATTACACAGAGATGAACATGGAATGAAATTACAAGTAATTATCTTTACAAGTAATTAAAAATGGAAAACATGAAGAGACTTTCCTCCGCGTTTGGTTTATCAGAGGCTGACCTATCTTAGGTTACTCTCACGGCTTTTTGGCATGAAGGTTCCTATATCATCGCAATTTACTCGACGGGAAGTTAATCTGGTCTTTCAAATGGAGCGAATCTGGGTGGTGCCTTTCCTAAGCCTCGTTGGAATTAGTCTTCCTACGAGTCCAGTAATCAAACACCGACAGGATAGCCTCCTGGTGGAGGAACCACACAATATACATTCACATACAACGTGTCTCACCATTTATGAAAATGATGACATATGCGAAGCACTAATATCACATATAGATATTTTGCAGTGTAGTAAGTAAAATGCATTTGTACACACTCATCAATAATGTAAATGCAATATTCACACACAATCATGTAATAGTTTTGAAAAGCTTGTAGAAGTGACTTAAGCCCTCTTACTGGGATCCCCAGCAGAGTCGCCACCTGTCGACGTCGGGATTTTTATTTGTCCCTTTTCTGTTCTTGTTCTTTGGTGTTCTCATGTTATGTGATATTTATTTGAAAAAACAAGTGAAAAAGGTCTAACATGTATATGTTAACGATTTGACTGTAAGAGTCGCCAGTTGGTGTTTTTAACTGGTTCCACCAACGCAATTGAGAAAAGGTTTACACATTGACCTAGTGATGTGACACTGCTAAATGGGTCTGTGAAACCGAGATTCATTTGGGTACGGGGACTTGATTATGCGGAGGGAAGGTGTTAGGCACCCCAGACATCCGTCAGATGTTACTACAAATGACCGCCACTTTTCAAGAAACATGTTATATGAATGTGTGTGTATGTGTGTGTGGTCAATCGATGTCTTTGTTATTTGGAAGTAGTGCGAGGCCTCGTTCGCACCTATATACAAAGGGTTTGACTTTGAATGAAAAATTCAATTTTAACAAGATATAGAAATGAGGTTTTGTAAAAGAGGGTTTTCAAACCCTGTGCTCAATAGTAATTGAGACCTTTAATACTTCCATTTTATTATTAAATGTTCGACTTGGTTGATTTTATTTTTGAGATGTAAAGCATCTTTGAGAAAATAATACATAGCAGTGCCGAACTCCTCATGGGCATGAAAGTCATCTAAGGAAATTCAAACACCGTGAATAATTTACAAGCTGCTTACAGCTGAAAAATGTCCATCACAAGAACCGAATCTAGATTTAATAGACTGAATCTGTGATCACATGATTCCTAGGCTGACATACTGCCACAGTTTATATAAAAAGTAGTAAACAGATATATATATATATATATATATATATATATATATATATATAAGCTATAAATATATATATATATAAACATGATTAACCACCACGAAGCACCTCCATGGGGGATCGGAAATGTAAATATATAAAACCGATAAATATATATATAAAGACATGATCAACCACCACGAAGCACCTCCATGGGGAATCAGAAATGTAAATATATAAAAGCAGTAAATATATATATATATATATAGAGAGAGAGAGAGAGAGACATGATCAACCACCACGAAGCACCTCCATGGGGGATCAAAAATGTAAATAAAGTGATAAATGCGATCAACCGCCACGAAGTAAACTCCAGGCGGGACTAAATGTAAAGAAAGCAGTAAAAACGATCAACCGCCACGAAGTAAACTCTAGGCAGGACGGAATGTAAATAAAGCAATAAAAGGCCACAAAGTAAAAGTAGTAAACGCACTGGATATATCGATCCCGACTCAGTTTATCATTTCAGCGATTTGTCGCTATATATATATATATAAAAGCAGTAAACACACCGGATATAAAACCCAGGCTCATCGAACAGAGTTCGACAACATTTTAGATATATATATATATATATATATAGCAATAAACGTTCCGGATATAAAATCCAGCCTCATCAAACAAAGTTCGACAACAGTTCATATATATAAGTATATATATATATATATAAGCAAATAAACGCTCCAGACGTGAGTCCAGACTCAATCGAGGCACTTGATAATGTTAGTCCATATATATAAATAAATATATATATATAAGTATATATATATATATATATACAAGAAGAAATAAAAACCATGGACCGAATTCCGGGCATACACACACAACACGACTCTCAATGTGAAAAAAAGTGTGTGCAAAGATGAAGAGAAAGGCTTTTATAGTGTGTAAGAAGGCTTACAGTGGACTGCCAAAGAAGACTTCTATAGCATTAAGTGGATTAACACTCAGCTCCCATCGGTAAAAATATAGCTATATGTGAGCTCACAAGTGTTTAAAATGAGAAAGCACTCAATATAGGGTGTGTACAGAGAAAATTTAACATGGCTTCCTCACCTTTTTTCTCTTGAATATGGCCACCCTAAGCCCTCTATTTATAGAGGCGCGAGCCACAGGTGTACATACGGCAGTCGCAGATGCACCTGCTGCTACCCAGGGTGCCCTGGGCTTCACGGGTCCCACCATCTTGAAGTGCGTGCATGCGTGCAACGTGATGTCTGCTCGAACTTACAGAACTTCAATCCGAGAATCCGATTGAGGTGTATATGCCCTATTTTGGACTACCGTTGTCAAGAGCTCTGCAATGACATGGTATTAGAGGTTGTACAAAGTCAGGAAGATGGAACCATGTCCTATCTCTTCAAGCTTCAAATTCTATCTGGTGTTCTGCCTTGTGTAGTAGTCACTCGGGATTGCAACTCCTTGGTTATTGTGGGACATTGTTGTGTAGAATGTATGTTGACTGTTTGTTTGTTGAGACGGCGTCATGTGGGGTTGAGGTGGTAATTTGACGATTTTTCCCTTCACCGGGGTTATCTCCTATTTTTGCTGATAAAGCAAACGTTGCTCAAGGTTATCTTTGAGATTGGGCTTCTGCAAGTGTTAAATATCCTCAGGGTTATCTATGAGGTGTGTCTGTGATCCCGGGATTATCTCCAGGTTTGGGAGTTGAGTGACTCGATGTGATTCCCAAGGTTAAAGCTGACTACATTAGATAAAACGAGCATCTCTGGGGTTATCTCCGGGACTGCAACTGTACTCCTTAGGGTTATCTCCAAGGTTAACATTGTCTTTCCCGGTGTTGTTTCCAGGACTGAGATTGAACATCTCAGGGTTACCTCCAAGATGAATCGGCCTTCTCAAGTGGAATTTTCTGTATTTGCACTGCTTTCCCTGGGGTTATCTCCGGGGTGGGGAAATGATACTCCCAGTGTGTTTTCCGGGTTAAAACTGAACTTCTGGTGATATTTTCGGGATTAAGCTGAGCTATCTTCCAGGGTTATCTCTGAAAGAAGATTATGCACTTCTTGCAATGTTAGTAACAGGTAGGCAGAAAATTTTGAGTGTCTATACCCAATGTTGTTTTTGGGACTGGAACTGTACATCTCAGTGTCATCTGAGATGGATAACTGAGGATTTCAGGGCTTTCCCCAGAATTGAGTTGATTTGACTCCCAGGGTTATCTCTGGAAGATGATTCTGCCCTCCTGCAAGGTTAGTAATAGAAATGCAAAATTTTGAGTGTCTATAAAGGTCATTGCATACGCATCACGATAATTGAAGGATTACAAAAAATGATACCTTACTCACGACTTAGAGTTAGCGGTAGTAGTTTTTGCGTTAAAGATTTGGAGACATTATTTGTACGAAGAGAAATGTGAGATATACACAAACCATAAGAGTCTGAAATATATCTTCACATAGAAGGAGTTGAACATGCGTCAAAGGAGATGTATAGAATTAATCAAGGATTATAACTGCAATATTCTTTATCACCCGGGAAAGGCGAACGTAGTAGGCGACGCGCTAACCAGAAAAGGAAGGGAGAAGTTATTTCAACTAACAACTCAGGAGGAGTTAATAAGATAAATGGAGAAATTGGAGATAGAAGTAAAGGGGCCCGAGAGGTCTAAAGAAAAATTACTTACAGTGGAAGCTCATCCAACCTTATTGGACAGAGTTAAAGAATCACAAAAGAAGGATGACGAGTGTAAGAAAATCAAGAAGAGGATCACAGAAAATGAAGAAGAGAAATTCAAAATGGATTAAGACGGTATATTGAGATTCGAAGGGAAAGTGTGGGTACCAGCGATAACCGAGTTGAGGAAAGAAATTATGCACGATGCACACAATACGACGTATTTCGTTCATCCAGAAAGCACAAAGATGTACCGAGATTTGAGGCAACACTTTTGGTGGCCCAATCTGAAATGAGTAATCGCGGATTGCGTTAGTAAATGTCTTACTTGTCAACGGGTCAAAGCAGAGCACCAGAGGGTGAGTGGTCTACTTTAACCATTGAAAATACAAGAGTGAAAATGGGAGCACATTACGATGGACTTCGTGGTGGGACTTCCAATCACGCAGAAAGGTTTTGATGACATTTGGGTCATCGTAGATCGACTAACGAAAACTGCTAATGTAATAGTTATGTCTAAACTATGTTTAATTATGTTTAACGTATGTAAGAGATGTTTAAGTTACGAACCCTTGAGACGTGAATGATTATATTATATAAATGTAATCTATTATGTTATTTTCGTTGCATTAAGATGTTATTTAGTAATTAGATTTGTAGTACGTGATACACCAAAATCGAGACGTGAGTGGTATGAATTTGGAGGCGTCACATTATCTGTCCAGCCAAGATGGTGGATATGTGTGACATCCCAAAAATTCATAAGATTTTAAATAATTAAATTAACTGTAAAAGAATAAAACCTAGAGTGGAAATAGAGGAATGATTTAAAAATTTTAAAGAAAAACCTATATGGTTATTCTTTTTGAATAGAATTGAGAAAATAAGAGTTATAAAATTCAAAACCTAGAATGAAATTATATTTTGAAATATGTTAAGAATAAGGTATTATATTACCTTCAACTTTATGTGAATTAATGAAAGAAATTATGAGAGTGATTGAAATTTTCAAAAGAAAGAAATAGATTATGAATGTGAGAAATTTATAAGTAAATTAATTTCAATAAAGAGATATTATAAGGATAAAATGAATGTGTATATGTATATGTACATATTTATTTAGTGATGTGCTATATATGTTAGCAAGAGGAATGACAAGGATAAATACTTTTTGACTTATCTCAAGTATTATGTGATTAAATAATTAAATATATTAAGTATATATATTTATTTATTATATAAAGAAAAACTAAATAAAAGTTATATAACCTAATTGTAAATTAGGTATTGGAATTAAATAACCTAAATGGTTATCTTTATTTAGTGATCCTAGTATTTAATTATATATTAGTGATCTAATCTAAGATATTTGTGGATCATGTCTCCACCTACTAAATTAATTTGTGTGAATATGTGTATTAAGTTAAGGATATCGACCATGGGTATTATGTTGTAAATGTTATTGTATAAACAATTTATGTTTATATCTTTTGCAATAGTTATAGAATTGATGTACCAAGTTCGTGGAGATTAGTACCCGAATTTGGGGGCATCACAATATGTCAATAGGATAAAGTTTCTGATCACAAATGGAAAACTAAATATGTCTGAAGTATAACCTTAAAATCATAAAAATTCGGTCAAGATGCACTTGACTTATAAAGTTGTCCCTCAATTTTTATTTTTTTGCAATATTGTTCCAATTTAATTAAAAATTGAGAAAAAAGACCCATGTGACGTGTACATGATTCTGTTAGGGGAAAATGGTCGGTGCAATACCTTTATATTGGAGGGAAGAGCTTTGATTCTCCAAGTTTTAATTTTACCTTCTAAAGGAGTGTCAAAGGATCATTTTTCTATAATTTTTCATTAAATTAGAACATTGCAAATTTAGGAAACAAAGACTTAAGGGACAATTTTACAATTTTCCCTAAAGATAAATAACATAAAAATATATCAATTCATAAATAGTAATAGAATAAACAATGTAAGCAAGTATACTGAGGATAATTACGGGGAATGATGATAAAGTATTGATTAACAATGACAGTTTATAACCAACCCATATACGAAAGTCATTCAAATGAAAAGCAATTAGATTAAGTATGATTTTTTAACCAAGCATCTTTCCTTATTAGGGTTCATGTGACGCACCCAAATTCAGGTACTTTCAACCCACAGATATGGTGCTACACGGTACTCATCACTATACATTCATTCTATTAAAACAACATCAAAATGAACATAATTACTACCTTCTTATTACAATCATAAGTATAAATCCTTTCCCAATTTTTGAAACTGATACATTCTTCATTTATCATAATATGATTCTTACAACATACTAATCTATTCCAGGATAATCTATTTATCCATCTTAGTTTTGCCTTTATCCCTACTGGGATCCTCAGTTCTTTCGGCCTCAGCTGCAATCATATAATTCAAGCAAGAAGTGATCATAACTAGCTCATCAAGTCTTGCAAAAGATAACATAAATACCAAGTCGAGAATTATATAATTATCTTCAATAACTGAACAAGTAGTTATGAAGTACTATGAAACACTAAATAGCACTTTTCATTTCATAACACAATTCTAAAGTATATATAATAACTTTGGAATTATGAGCTGGTCAAAAGACCATGAACATTCTCTTTTCGTTTTCATTCATGAAAAATGACAACCTGGCACTAAGTCCCTAAGTTCGATATATCTTATGAGCACTTCTACGTGATCAACCTATAGTACTTTATGTTGATCAACACTTATCCGTTAAACGTTTTTATGTTTAAGTTTTGGCAACTTCTGTGACGCCCCCAAATCCAGGTCCCTTTAAACCTCGAATTCGGTCTACCACGATACCACAATCGTCAAACTATTTATATTTTATACTCATAATTTAATGAATATAACCTTAAAGAAATAAAGTTGTAGGTTTATTCGTCCTCGTTCCGAATAATCTTGAATCACCTCAATCGGAGTTCGTATGAAAAAGTTATGCCTAATTTATTGCACCAGGTCAAAACAGACTACCCAAGACTGAAGCCCAGTGCAGCTGCGCCCCAATTGTCCTTGGGGACAGCGCAGCTGTGCCCTGGGAGGTAGAACGGCCCTTCAAGTTCTGCACTTTGCGATTTTACAGACCTCATCTCCTTCCAATCATCATAATATGAGTTATACTCATCCAATTCAGTCCATTTTTGATTCTATAGGTTCGTAACTCATAAAACTACAGCATACCAAATAATCAACCATTACCATAAACATTAAATAATCCAAATATCAATTTGCAACTCATGTTCACACTCAGGTTTCATGTTTTGAAAAGTTTAGTGAATTCATTCACTACGAATTCGTTTCTAAACCAAATTAGTTCGTTTAACTTTCGTTGTTTTCGCATTGAACTATATTAACAACATCTAACAATAATTCATGGATTACGTCAACACTTAGCCATCAAATTTTTGACTCAAAAATGACTTTTTCTTGACATTACTAATGAAATGCAAAACTTACGAAATCAAAAGCATGTAACTTAGAATTATAACCTCTTGATGCTTGAATATTCTAACTATAGCTCTTCAAACCTCTAGTTGCTCTCTAATTCTACTAGCTTCCTTAACCAATTCTTAGACATCTCAACAAATGGGAAAAAGAAGAAGGGAACTCTATATATATAGAAAACCCAAAACACAGTCCATAGCATTTCTCCCTAATTCAAACCAACGGGAAAGAGAATTTTATTATGGTTAAGGAAGAGTTGGTGACTGGTTGGTGAATCCCATCATGTTGCCCACTCCCTTTGAAATTATTTGCTACACTTTGATTAAAATGAGGGAAGAGTAGGCTAGCCTCTAGAGTTCATGTAAATGAGAAAAGGAAGAGCAATTGGACACTTAATATAGGACAAACAAACCACAACAACTTGTATGTATAGATCATTTATGCCCAACTCTTAGTCATATAATAAGTACACTAGGTTACATAATATATGTATACCATTCCTCCCATATAACTTAGGTTATAATTAAATTACAAATGTAATTTCTAATTACAATGTATCATTAGTCCACATAATATTTTAATTTGGCTAAGTATAATTCCATTGGGTATTCTCAACCCATTGTTTCCTGTCTCATTAATATCAGTCATTTATTTTTTTCCCATTAATTTTCTTTTAATAATTTTCAGTTAAACCTTCAGTCTAGTTTAACATTCAGTCTGGCTTAACTTTAATATTTAGGCCATACAAGGCTCATTTACCTTATTTACTGGAGTTACATATAACTCAAGCTCATTATTTCTATAATAACATATTAGGGGTCTAGGCCACGTTTGGCTTTTCTCCAATTCCACATTATTTTAATAAGATTTATGTCACACTTTATCATAATGCTAAATTATTTAGCTTAGTTAAATAATTGCATACTCATAATATGTACAACCTTTACACTTAGAATAATTAATATTTACTCTATTAATTATTTAAATTATACACTATGCGTATAATTATTCGATCGTCCTAAGACAACTTCCTCAATCTTTACATTAACATCTTTCAAATATTAAACCCTTTCATAAATTACCATAGTTAATTAAGGCTTTAATCTTCAAATTATATTATTCCATAATATAACTTCCAATTTAATATAAATTAACTAATATTTAAACTTGGTAGTTAATTCTTGTACTTAACTAATTTATTCTTTACTATCTCAATCTATCCATAGATAGCTTAAGCACTAACTAAAACTCGTATTGCATCATACCAGATACTAGTACATATATACAAGTCTAAACCTAGCACACATCGAGTCTTTAATAGTATTCAATATAGTACACTGAGTGGTTTCCCACAAACAACCAACAAATTAGTTTCCATCTCGTCTACACTGTTTTCACAGCGAGTTAGATCGGTTACTAATTCATATATACCTCCGCTCTTTGAAGGAATTGTTTAGCCCAGCTTCTATACGTCAACCATTAAAGAGTTTGATTGCATTACCTTAGACTTGATACACACTCGTACACATACTCAAGAAATTGGTGATTATCAAAGATATTTTAATGTCACCAACTTACTATTATAAAATAATTTCACATAAATTATTTAACATCAATAGATAAAACTTTATCCATCTTCTTAATTCATCTCTAAAATTTCTAACATATATATAATAATGGTATATATTTCTTAACCACAACATTACTTATTACATAGCTCATATTACCTTATGTAACACAATACCACATACCTCGTAACACATTATATATTTTTATTTCAACCCTTCACATGCCTTAAGAATTTTATCTACTAAATTCTTATTTTAATATTTTCTAAAAATTCGGGTTCTTACATCCTCTCCCCCTTATAAGGATTTCGTCCTCGGAATCACCGGAACCTCCTCTACTCGGTGCTATTTTGAATATTACATTTTCTTTTGAATAATTTTATCCATTCCCTTTTCAGAAATTTCATTATAACTTTTTCACTTGCATTCTACCACATTCTCCTTTCTAAGGAACACTCTACTCACTACATTCATCACTCAGAATAATAAGAGTCTTCCATGATTTTTCAATAATCGGGAAGTAGTATGAATAACTCAGATTCCAAATTATGCCGAGGGTCACACTAGATCGTGTGAACGATTGCTTCATCACAATCCTTCGCACTACAAACCAGAATGTTTATCAATCACAAAGACAGAAAACACCCTTCACATGTACACTAGGTGGCCAGCCTATTGTACCACTACGTTGGGCCGCAACGTAGTGTTTTGTAACGACTACATGTGTTATGCTCAGAACCATTGTCCCCAAAAACATGTCCCCTTATAGGGTTGTTCACCTCAGCTTTTTTTTTTTAATCCGAATCCGCACCAGAGAAATCTTGATTGGCGTAAATAATCACGAACGCTTGAATTTCACAAATATTTTTCAACAGTCGTCTAGCCAAATCAAATAGCTTAGACTTTTATTAATAACTCAGACATCAATCGAAATAATTTGGCCAACTTAATTTACCTTCTTTATAACTTAAAAGAAAACCAAAATTATTTTATGACGTCATGATACCGTACTAGATTAGTAGTACGTTGAGGATTCTGCCATTATGTGACTTTGTCATTTTACATCATACTATAGTGGGCTGACGATCTTTCGATCACAACCAACACTAGGTTCAACTATATTGATGACTACATCGTTTACCATTTCTACACCATATCAAATGATGTTAATGGTCAGAAATACATTTTGATAATTTTTAAATCATTTTGTCTTAGCCGAAATAATTAGCATAGGCATATGGATAACGGTATTGTTTTTAAAACATCATTGGTTCAATCACATGATCCAAAGTTTTTTTTTGAGAAAATAGAAATGCCAACATTAGCACGAAGTCAATAAATTTTGAAAATCTAGTAGAGCTAGAAGATTTTAGAAAATCCATGTTTCCCCATCAACTTTACTCTATTGCTTCATTCTATCAATCTTTAACACCGTCAATGCTTACTATTCCAAAATTTCTAACTTCATAACATATATATACCCGATATAGTTCATCAAACTTACCACACTTTGGAAATTCAGGACTTGCCATCATCATATGAGTTTAAGAACTTACCCTAGTCAGACCAAAGGCGTCCATTCGCTGAGGGGTTCAAAAATATTTCATATAATTAAGAGTCACGAACGTACCATAAGTATGAGTTTTAAGAACTCGTAACTTAACCTTATATTCTCTAACTATAACCTATCTATTTGTTATACACATGAGAAAAGAATCACCTTCTCAACATGCATATAGAAAATAACGTGACACAAACAATTCAATGATTATTAGTACCAGAACTAAGTGGTTTTTGAAAGTAGTATGCACACAAGCCAATCATGTTTGATGATAAAGCATATACTTTGTAACAATCTTATTCATTTATTAATAAAAAGTATTAATTTATTAAAGGCTTTTAATTATCTACATGATCTTTGTTTTTATAATATGTGATAAACCCATAGTTTTAAGCAATGCTTTTAGAATAATGATGATGATCATTCTAATGAGATCTAAATTCTTAGAAAGCTTAAAACTAAAATAGTTCCCAATCGTTGGATTACTAAATTGGGGATTAGTGAATCCGGATAGATTGGTACATACGTCGTTGCTTGCTTCGTTGGATGAGGATGATTGATCTCACGATCATTTGTGTGGAGACACTAAAGCAAGTATGTAGGTGCTTATTAGAGAATAAGTTCACCGAACGTGGCTTGCTAAAGAGTACCTAATGGAGTTTTATTTGCTGTCAATAGAATTCTCAGTAGTGATAGTAAGTCTGAGTAATCCTTGGACTTGAGATCATCATAGTATCTTGTGTATGATGAGTTATACTTTGACTTATTCCTTAAGACCCTTAGGGTATATCAAAGGGTATGCTTGGGTATAATAAATTGTACATGGAAATTTTGTATGATCAATAAAGAATCTACCACTTCTAATAAAAGAAGAAAATGTCCTATGTGATTCGATAAATGACAACCCAAAGAGTCCTTGGCAGCGAATAAAATTAGAAAGGAGTTTCTAATTTGCATTATTTGAGTTGTGCATTTAAGAGTCGAAATACATATAATTAAATAAAATAAGACTTGATGTAAATTCCATGCCTTATATTTAATTGGGACATTGTATGGTGGAAGGATTGAATTGTGCGATAACTATTTACTCAAAGGTTCTTTAATGATTAATGTTGAAATCTATATTATCCGGAAAGTCGTTGATCGCTAGTGAACTTTATCCCTATTGTAGAATAAATATTATTTATTTAAATAAATTAATTGTTTAATTTATTTATTTAAATAAGATTAGAATTGTTTCTAATTGATTTATTCACAACCTAAGCTTAATAATGGAGAACCTAAAGGGTCACACCATAAAAGGAAGAATAATTATTTAAGAAGTTAATGACATAATCGTAATAATATATTAAGTATATTTAATTTAATCTATGGTGATAGAATAAATTAAATAGCTTAATATTTATTATTTAATATTTTAGAAATATTAAATATAAATTAATAAGAGGAGTCTTATTAATATTATTACAATTATTATTATTTTAATTTCTAAAGAGTTTAGGAATTAATTTAATATAAATATTTCATTTATTCCTAATTGGATTAGGAAGGAAAATTAATTAAAGGAGTTTAATTAATTATCCCTAATAAGATTAGGGAGCTTAATTAATTAAAAGAATTTAATTAATTAAATAAAACCCAATTCCTTAATTGTTAAGATGGGTTCTTACATCTATAAATAAGAGGAGTCTTATTATGGGTGGGTATGGGTTGTTGACTTTTCAACATATGAAATAATTCCAATTGTTGGGAGAGTCTCTTTTTTCTATAGAGATAGGAAAACTAGCGGGTTTGGTATAACACCCATCTTCTTGACTTTCTTCTTCCTGGTGGATCACCTCTGAGGCCAAATATTTGGGTGGCTAACGTTGATCAAAGGAAGGAACCAAACCCGGTGGATTCAAGATTGAACGCGAAAGGATTTGGAGGTGAACTTGTCACGAGGCGTTCTCGATCTTCAAGGTATGATTTATTCTTTATCTTTTCGTTTAATTAATAATTATGCATAAAGGGTGATCCTAGTATATGGTTTGTAAATTTTAAACTCGATTTTACCACGCTTAGCATTTTTTTGCAATTTGATTGCGTCCATTGAATATTACTAAACCCTAATGATGGCATCGAGCCAAACCTTTATCTGAATTATTAATTGTTGATTTGATATGTATATTGATATGTGTTTAAAACAATTTAATTGGGCATAATTTTATTGTATAAAATTTATTTAAAAAAAAAAAAAAATTACTATTTTTTTGAAAACCGTAACTTTTTTTTCGGTAATCAAGGAGTTGGTTTCCTACATGACCGAAGTCAGCAACATAAAAAAAATATATATATATATATACAATTGTTGTTTTACCATGCACGATTTCCCTGTAATTGGTTCAAGGATGGCCACGTTAATTAAAATAAAATAGTAGTACTAATAAATTGGTGTGTAAAATTAATTTTTTTAGCAACCCAATAAGTACTAAGTTGCGATGACAATGAATGTAGTGCCTGTAATGGAATAAAGATGACATGCACGGTTTTCAAGAAATTTTTTGACCGGGCATTATATATATATATGATATATATATATATACGGTTTTATTATATATATAATAAAATAACGGTTTTGTTTTATTATTATATATATATATATTCTTAATTATTATATAATTAAAATAAAAAGTTTATTTTAATTTTAAAATAAAAGGTTTATTTTAATATTAAAATATAAAGTTTTATTTTAATTTTAATAATTTTATAATTAAAATAAAAGGTTTATTTTAATTTTAAAATAAAAGTTTATTTTAATATTAAAATAAAAAAGGTTTATTTTAATTTTAAAATTAAATTTCATGCTAACTAATTAGAGTTGGAATTGGATTCCATGCTAACTAATTGGAGTTGGAATTGGATTCTATTTTTCCTTAAATAAAGAAGTTTATTTAAATATGGAATAAGATTTCATATTATTCAAAATAAAGGAGTTTATTTGTGAATAGGAAAGAATATCCGTGTTTCCTTTAATATATTTTTTTTTTATATATAGAATTGGATTCTATAATTAATTAAAATAAAAGAGTTTATTTTAATTAGAGATTTTTTTACATGGAATTGGATTCCATAATTAATTAAAATAAAGGAGTTTATTTTGATTAAAATAAAATAGTTTATTTTATTCAAAATAGGATAAATTAAAATAAAATAGTTTTATTTTGATTTAAATCGGATTAAAATAAAGGAGTTTATTTTGATTCAAAATAGATTTTATACTAACTAAATTTGCCCATTAAATGATATCAATATATATATTAAATGTTTATTATTCATGAGATGAATGTTATTTATTGATGCATATGATGATGTGTATGATAATAAATGGGATTGATTAATGAATTTATTGACCAAATGCGATTGGATTTTATTTTAGTTGGATGCACGAATGTATGGATTTTATTAATTAAATGGGGTCACAGACTGCCTTCTCTCTAATTTTTACGAATGTAAATTCTATCTCCTCTCTATGTACTTCCCTCGATCACTGATCAAGGTTTCTATTTATTTTAAATAGTTTTGTAATAGGAATAGTTAGAATTATTTTGAAAAATTGGAGATCAAGGGACAAGAAGCGCTTGAAGACCCGTTTGTAATGGAGCCCGGGTTTAAATGTAATAGTTATATTTAAATATTAATTCTTGCACCCCTAGGTTTGACCTTTTGGTTCACTTGGTGGCTCTAGTGAACCAAACTAGAATAAAGTCCATAATCAATCCGGGTAGAATATAGTATTCTATATGTGCATGCTTATACTATATATATTATATATTATGCAAACATGCTTCGCATGTTCATTAATATGACGCGTATTTTATATATATATAATGCAATGCCGCTAAACAAGATGAGACAAATTAATAACAAACCCCTCAATTTTTATATTAAGTCCTAAGCGTTCAAAGATATTTGGAATATCGAACGTCGCCTTCTAGCATGATAAAATTAATAGAGTATTAAATATTTAATATGAGTTTGTTGTGTCACCACAAGGCAAGTATTAAGTATTTAAGATGTTAATTTATCACATTTGATGCTTATAAAGAAAATTGAACAATATTATTTTGTTGTGTCACCACAAGGATGATATTTTTCTTTTTTGAATATATGGAGTGCTAGTTCGGACTTAACTTGGATAATTTTGATTCGGATGTGCCACCACTTGATCAAAATAATCTAAGAGGCAAAATACAAGGAGTTGCATAGTTGATGTAATTGACAAAAGTTGTCTACCTATTTATTTATATATAGTTTGTTGTGACACCACAAGGCTATATACATTTGAAATGGGATCCTTATTCTCACTAGCAAATCTTTAATTAGATTTTGCTTAGAACTATATAAGTGAGGGTAATATAGTTTGAAGAAAATAGTGGGAGATACCAATTTAAAACAAGACCTAATTTATTTTGGTAATTAATAATAGAATGTATGTTAAAATGTTGTTAATTACAAATTCATTTATAGAATTTTACAATGTCTAAAATTACTATCATCACTGCGAAGCATATTAGATGCTAAATTAATCGGGCCAATCAATTAAATGATTGGTTAAGGAATTTGAGAATAGTTCTCATAGCTGAAAAGCTATCTTATGTCCTTAATACGCCTATCCCTACAATGGTTGCAGACAATGCCTCTGAGGAAGACATTGCTACTTTTAGAAAGTGGCAAGATGATGCACAGTTGGCTCAATGCATCATGCTCGTATCCATGAGTAACAAGCTTGTTCACACACTGAAACTATGGATACTCCTACTATATTCCTGCACATCAAGTAGTTGATGGTGAGGAAAGTAGGACTGATAGATATCAGATATCTAAGGAGCTCTTCCGATCTAGAATGACCGATGACACTACAGTACAGATAAAAGTCCTTAACATTATCAATTTGATTGATCAATTAGGACAACGAGTTTTGTCATGGTTGGAGAGTTGAGCCAAGATTTGATCTTGCACTCACTCCCGGACACCTTTCACAATTGTTGTGAATTTTTCATATGAACAAGCTAGATATCAGCCTCGCTGATTTGCTTAACATATTGAAAAATGTTGAGAGTCACTTTCCAACCAAGAAAGACCATGTCTTACTGGTAGGGGCCAAAGGATCTTCTGAAAAAGAAGAATGATTCAAAGAAGGTAAATAGAAAGGCAAAAACAAAGGATAATAAGAACAAAACTGATACGGATAGCAAAAGAGTTTGCTTCCACTGCAATAAGCCCGGACACTCGGAAAGAAATCATGGAGAAGCATCTTGCGAGAGGCTACCAAAGAAGCTTAGTGAAGTTTCTACAATAATACATTTTTGTTCATGATTGAAATAAATTTTTCTTTAAGTCAAGGTTCTACTTGGGTATTGGATACCGACTTTGGTTATCATAAATATAGATTTATGAAGGGACCAAGCGAAGTAGAAAGTTAAACTAATATAAGTAATCCTATGTGGGGGAAATGAAGCAAAGGTTGCAACATTAGCCATAGAAACTTATAGTTTAGCAATGTCTACGAAGCAAATCTATTAAGTCAATAAGTTGTTATTGTATTCCAGCCTTGTTAAAATATTATTTCCATTTTATTGTTGACAATAAAATCTTTGGTATTATAATTAAGAACAATTGTTGTTCTATTTATAATAATAATGTTTTGTATAAATCGGAATATTACTTAATAAATTTTGTATACTTGACTTACATGAAAATAATTTTGCATATTGAACAAATTAGTATAAGAAAATGAGATGATCATTCAAAGAGTTGAATGTATGTATTTGTTGAAATACAAGTGTGAATTATTTGAAAGGTTCAAAGAATTCAGAAATGAAACAAATTGACAAAGTATTAAGATTCTTTGATTAGATCAAGGAATAAATACTTGTGCAATAAGTTTCTAGATCATCTCAAATGGTTTTCTCATAATGGACACCTCCTGATACGTAATAATTGATTGATGTATCTGAATGGAAAATTCGTACCTTGTTGGACATGGTGCGGTCTATAATGATTTTACCGACATTCCAAAGATCCTTCTGGGTTATGTCCTAGAAATGGCTACATATCTACAAAAGGTAACCTCAAAATCCAAATTTCCCAGACTCCATAAAAGTTATGGATGGGGAGGATTCCTAATCTTAAGTATGTTAAGATAAGGGTTGTCCAACTTATGTGAAAAGGTTTCAAAAGGATAAGCTTGGGACAAGATTTGACAAGTGTAAATTTGTGGGACATCCTAAAGTAATTTTAGGGTATATGTTCTATAATCCTACTTAGCAAAAGGTGTTTATTACGAAACACGCTTCTAAGATAAATGTGTTTATCATTAAAGGGGCTAGTGGGAGGATAATAGATCTTGAAAAGTTCAAGAACCACAAAACACTATAAGTCAAATAAGAAGAACCTATAGATAGACTGTTGTACCACAACCAATCATAACCGAATAATCTCAAAGATACCTAGGAGGTATGGATTCATCATGGATGATGATGATGAGGTGCATCATGTAGAAGATGATGATCCGAGTTACATACGATGAGGTAAGAGTTCTAGTGTGTACAAAAGGGTCAGTGGGAGCATCGTGACATTCCTAGTACTACATGTTGATATACTACGGATAAGGAATGACATACCAATGCTACAATCAGTAAAGATAAAGTTGTCTAAACATTCCTCCATAAATGGTTTGGGAAGAGTATCTTAATTGGGGATAAAATCTATATAAATAGATTTAAGAGGATGCTCGACTTAACCCAAGGAACGTATATTCATTTGATGCTAAAGTTGTTTAGCATGGCAAATTCCAAGAGATGTCTCATGTTGATGAGTCATGGAGTGTATCTCTCTTAATAGTCCCCATAGACTCCAAAGAAGAGAGATTGCATGAGTGACAATCATGTATGCAATGAAATGTACGAGACCTGATGTTGATCAGTCATATTCTGGAGAAGATCACTGTAAGACAGTGAAAAACATCTTAAAGTTCTTAACCGGCACTAAGGATGTGAGTATTCATGGTGGGTCTTAATTAAAACTAGAGGGCTTAACAGACTCAAGTTTTTCGATGCACTAAGATGATGAGAAAAATCCACTTTAAGGTAAAGTGTTACCTTGAATTAGGTGGTGCGTTGAATTGGAAAGGTTCCAAACAAAGAAAGAGTTGTTGGTTTAGTGATAAAGACAAAGTATATAGCTATAAATGAAGTCGCAAGTTGATTGTTTGGATTAAAAGTTCATTACAGAACTAGGAATAGTTCCCAAGTCTCATCTTGGATCTAAACATGTGTTGTGGCACTTTCATTTGATTATTAGAATCATTGAAAGATGGGAAATCACTATAGAGATAGTGGACTCTCAAGAATAACATTACATATCCATTAACTAAAGCTTATCCAACAAAGCAGGATAATCGCCACTTAGAGAAGAAGAGTATATGAGATACCATGACGATTGGCTTTAGTGCAAGTGGGAGATTGAAAGTAGTATGCACACAAGCCAATCATGTTTGATGATAAAGCATATACTTTGTAATAATCTTATTCATTTATTAATAAAAAGTATTAATTTATTAAAGGCTTTTAATTATCTACATGATGTTTGTTTTTATAATATGTGATAAACCCATAGTTTTAAGCAATGCTTTTAGAATAATGATGATGATCATTCTAATGAGATCTAAATTCTTAGAAAGCTTAAAACTAAAATAGTTCCCAATCGTTGGATTACTAAATTGGGGATTAGTGAATCCGGATAGATTGGTACATACGTTGCTTTGCTTCATTGGATGAGGATGATTGATCTCATGATCATTTGTGTGGAGACACTAAAGCAAGTATGTAGGTGCTTATTAGAGAATAAGTTCACCGAACGCGTGGCTCGCTAAAGAGTACCTAATGGAGTTTTATTTTGCTGTCAATAATAGAATTCTCAGAGTGATAGTAGTACAAGTAATCCTTGGACTTGAGATCATCATAGTATCTTGTGTATGATGAGTTATACTTTGACTTATTCCTTAAGACCCTTAGGGTATATCAAAGGGTATGCTTGGGTATAATAAATTGTACATGGAAATAATGTATGATCAATAAAGAATCTACCACTTCTAATAAAAGAAGAGAAATGTCCTATGTGATTCGATAAATGACAACCCAAAGAGTCCTTGGCCAAAGCGTAATAAAATTAGAAAGGACTTTCTAATTTGCATTATTTGAGTTAGGCATTTAAGAGTCGAAAATACATATAATTAAATAAAATAAGACTTGACAAAGAATTCCATGTCTTATATTTAATTGGGACATTGTATGGTGGAAGGATTGAATTGTCGGTAACTATTTACTCAAAGGTTCTTTAATGAATAATGTTGAAATCTATATTATCCGAAAAGTCGTTGATCGCTAGGAGGCTTATCCCTATTGAGAATAAATATTATTTATTTAAATAAATTAATTGTTTAATTTATTTATTTAAATAAGATTAGAATTGTTCTAATTGATTTATTCACAACCTAGGTTTAATATGGAGAACCTAAAGGGTCACACCATAAAAGGAAGAATAATTATTTAAGAAGTTAATGGCATAATCGTAATAATATGTTAAGTATATTTAATTTAATCTATGGTGATAGAATAAATTAAATAGCTTAATATTTATTATTTAATATTTTAGAAATATTAAATATAAATTAATAAGAGGAGTCTTATTAATATTATTACAATTATTATTATTTTAATTTCTAAAAGAGTTTAGGAATTAATTTAATATAAGTACTCTCATTTATTCCTAATTGGATTAGGAAGGAAAATTAATTAAAGGAGTTTAATTAATTATCCCTAATAAGATTAGGGAGCTTAATTAATTAAAAGAATTTAATTAATTAAATAAAACCCAATTCCTTAATTGTTAAGATGGGTTGCCCACATCTATAAATAAGAGGAGTCTTATTATGGGTGGGTATGGGTTGTTGACTTTTCAACATATGAAATAATTTCAATTGTTGGGAGAGTACCCTTTTTCTATAGAGATAGGAAAAACTAGGGTTTGAGCCATAAACACCCATCTTCTTGAACTTTCTTCTTCCTTGGTGGATCACCTCTAGAGGCCAAACATTTGGGTGGCTAACGTTGATCAAAGGAAGGAACCAAACCCGGTGGATTCAAGATTGAACGCGAAAGGATTTGGAGGTGAACTTGTACCTGAGGAAGCTCGATCTTCAAGGGTATGATTTATTCTTTATCTTTTCGTTTAATTAATAATTATGCATAAAGGGTGATCCGGGTATATGGTTTGTAAATTTTAAACTTTGATTTTACCACGCTTCCGCATTTTTTTGCAATTTGATTGCGTCCATGAATATTACAAACCTAACAGTTTTTACACCAAGTACAATTTCCCGCCCATAAACAAAGAATCATACAACTCAGCTGCTGACATGGGTCCTCAATTGAAATCCCACCTAACTCTATCTCACACTTTACTTGATACGAATTCTTCGTATCTCATCACATACAACTCCTCATGAGTTCATATCGTACCATTTCGCAGTACATTCACTTATAGCATCCAGCTATACACACTTAGTCATTACGGACTAATTTATCACTTCATAGCTCAATCCGATCACGTCGTGATCATCAATTTACCTTAGGGTTCTTTCCCTATTTTCAACAAAACTCTATCATTCTCTTTGTCATATTCATCTTATAGACATCATCTTAACAATTTTATTATCGGAGTTAGGAATTTCCTAAATTCTCATTCTCTTGATTCTTAAGGATTCTTCTTTGAATCTTCACTTATATATTTTAATCTTTATCTTTCTCTCTCTCTCTCATGTTATAGCCTAAGGTACACTTACCTAAGTTTATAACCTACATCTTTGATACCAACCTGTGACGCCCCCAAATCTAGGTCCCTTTGAACCTTGAATTCGGTCTACCACGATACTACTATCGTCAAACTATTTATATTTTGTATTCATAACTTAATGAATATAACCTTAAACAACAAAATTTGTAGGTCTATTCGTCCTCGTTTCGAATCATCTTGAATCACCTCAATCGGAGTTCGTATGAAAAAGTTATGCCTAATTTATTACACCAGGTCGAAACAGAATAGTCTAGCCAAGTTAAAACTAGCATCGACCCTTTCGTAAAAAAATTCATACATCTCATAACATGAATCATAGAAACTTGGCTAACACAAAGGCTAGACAAGCATTAAGAAAACTTTCCTTCAAGCGTCTTCAAATAAAATATTCAACGGTTCTTGATCTTTTTAGTCTCTACATGATATATTCACATAGTGCACTGTAATTAGCTACCAAACAATCTAATCACATTGTTTTTACCAGTTTCTTTCTCTTATATGTCTTAATTGAATTTATTTCATTAATAAATATCAATTCGACTTAGTATTCTTCATTGCGGCTTATTAACGTTCTTAGGTCACTAAACTAATACTTAACCATCATTAGTTAAGTACCCTCATTACTTACTTACACTTCACGTTCTTCGTTTAATTAATATTAAACCATGTTCAAATTCCTAAAGGCATCACTATATAAGTGACTTAAGAATAATATTATCATGTATACTAAGTATATACATGTCCCATGATAGTTTTGTAACATTTTGGAATTAGAAAACAACTTAGTCAACAAATTCTCACTACCTACTACCACGTGGCTCCGGACTTCATACACTATCAAGGCGTTGCGGCCTTGACTAACGATGTGTTATGTCCGGTCTCGGCACATGCAAATATGAGATCCCTTTATACTATTAGCGATGCGGTGCCACTCTCCAGTAGCTAATGTCCCTCAACCGGCGCTGCGGTGCGACGATTAAAGCTTGGGGTGGCGCTGCGGCGCCCACCCTGAGCCCTTGAATTTTTTTTAAAATTTTCAAAACGATTCTTTGGACTCATAACTTAGTCGTTTTAAGTCGGATTTGGCTCGTTCAAAAGCCGTTTTCTTACATGTTTCATGTACTCTGATTTCATCCAGATAAAAATAGTTTTTAAATCCATTAACGATGAATTCACTATTAACGTTCTAATAAGCATTCGTTAAACGCTCGTGAGCGTTCATAGCTCGTTTTCTTCATTCTATGTCAGAATTTCGACCATTCTTGAGTCCACGACTCTCGAATACGTTATACTGCACTACGCTATTAAAAACTAGGGTTTCCAAAGTTAACGACAAATTTTGACTACTAATCCAAAATTATATGATTTCAACGTTTAACGTTTAGTTTTGTAAATTTCGTCATAACTTCGTTACTTGTGTTTTATACGCCAAATCAAAATGAACCAAATAAAATGGAACTAATCCATTGATTCATTATCTATATCCTAACCAAGCAATATTCATATACCCTATAAATGATGGTTTTTAATTTGTCCATCAACAACCAAGTCCAAATTCAATTGTTTATCCGCAATAAAACTTATTTAACGCTTATGATTCGTACTTATACATGGCTTGTAAATGTTTAATTCACTAATAGACATCCTTATTTCTCTGGAAGAGACATCCTCCACCAATCATTGATTCTCTATGAAAAATAAATTTAAACGAATCAAAAACTAAGGTTTTATGAATTATTACCTTAACGTTCTTCGCGTTCTTGCTTAAAACTTGTATGCTTTGCTTCTAGCTCACTTGATTACTTGTTAACTCACTTTTCTCTCTCTCAATATATGTTGGTCAAATGTTGTAAATAACCAAATGAACTAGCTAAGCTTCTTTTTATAAAAAAACCAAGTGGAGGGTATTTTGGTCATTTATCACACCTCCTTACTATTCATGGCTTAACAACCAATTAATGCCTTTACTTGGCCACCAAGTGGCTGGCCCACATGGCCTTGTGGGTCCCCCATGGGTTTTACCCATCCGGTGACCCATCGGTTCGATCCGCAGTTCGGTTTCTTGGATTATGTTTAATTTAACCTAACATTGGGCCTTGACAATACTCAATCTTGGGCTTCATTTCAGAAAACATTGGGCTTGACATAATCCAAGTCCAATTGGATTCTATAAAGTCCATAAACTCATAGTCCAATAAGAACTAATCGTATTCTACGTGTATAACTCACGTATTCTCTTCGTATAGTATTCGTACGTATTCATATTATTCGTTGTATTATTCTTCATACTATACTCATATACTAACTAGTATCATACTCATATTTCATACATATAATAACCCTAATCATTATACACATTCATTTCCTTCTCGAAACTCACTTTCTCTAAGCCTTAGGTTTTAAGTCTGCATGCGAAAACTTCGTTTGCCATAATTGAAATATTATTGGATATTGCATCTCGTCTTATAATTCTATCATTACGCGTTTCTCAGAATTTCAAACTCAATTCCAGAGCAGAAACGGATGAATAGTGTTTTTATGGAAATTTCTCAAAAAACTTTTATTTTCGTCTTAGAAATTAAAAACAATTAATTCTAGCACATAGCCAGAATCCTAACCACATCTGAACATTCTAGGTCATAGAACAACCTTCATACAACTTACTAACATAAATAATCAATTAAATTCATTTAATTCACATAATCCAATAAAAATTTAATTCATATAAAAGTACAATTTTCTTGGGCGTTACATTATCCCCCCATTATAAGGATTTTGTCCCCAGAATCTCACTACAATTACATAAACAAATGAGAAAAAGTTTCCTTCATTTTACTCTTGAGTTCCCACGTTGCTTCTTCGGTATTGTGGTTCCTCTAAATCACCTTCACCGAAGGTATTATCTTATTTCTCAAGACTTGTTCCTTCCTATCAACAATTTGAACTGGAAGTTCTTCACACATTAAGTATTTTTCTATCTGAATAGATTCGTACTCTATTACGTGTTTGTAGTCCAATTTATAAGGACGCAATACTGATACGTGAAACACATTGTGTATACTTTCCATCTCTAGAGATAAAGCTACTTCATAAGCTACCTCTCCTACCTTTCTTAAAATTTTAAAAGGTCCTATAAACCTTGGACTTAACTTCCCTTTCTTTCCAAAATGTATCTTCCCTTTTCAAGGTGATACCTTCAGAAAGACATACGAACCTACTTTAAGCTCCCTCTTCTCACGGTGAGGATCTGCATACTTCTTTTGTCTATCTTGAGTCGTTGCCATGCGATTATATATTAGCTTTACCATGTCTGCCGTTTGTTGTACCATCTTCGGTCCCAACATTCGACGTTCACCTACTTCATCCCAACATAGTGGAGTTCTGTACTTCCTCCCATATGACGCTTCGTAAGGCGGCATGCCTATACTAGCGTGAAAACTATTGTTGTACGCAAATTCCACCAAAGACAGATGTTCGCCCCAACTCCCTTTGAAATCCACAATGCAAGATTTTAACATATCTTCTAGCATTTGAACTGTTCGCTCACTTTTTTCATCCGTCTGAGGATGATATGATGTACTAAACTTCAACTGCATTCCCATTTTCTCTTGCAAACTCCTCCAAAAATTCGATGTGAATCGTGGATCACGATCTAACATAATCGAAACAGGTACTCCATGTCTTAAAATAATTTCTTTGACATACTGTTTAGCCAATTGTTCTAGGTTATACCTAACTCCTATTTGTAAAAAGTGAGCCTATTTCGTCAACCGATCCACTATTACCCAAATAGCGTCGTATCCCTTCCTTGTCATTGGAAGTCCCACCACAAAGTCCATTGTGATATGCTCCCATTTCCACTCTGGAATCTCTAGGGATTGCAATTACCCACTCGGTCGTTGGTGTTCAATCTTAACTTTCTGACAAGTTAAGCACTTACTAACATATTCTACTATTTTTCTCTTTATGTTTGGACACCAAAAGTTCTGTCGAAGGTCTTGATACATCTTAGTACTACCTGGATGTATCAATTACCTTGAACTATGGACCTCACTCATTATTTCTTCTTTTAACTCTGAATTATTTGGAACCCAAATTCTTCCTTCAAAACGAAGTAATCCTTCTTTATCATGGTTATACTTAGTCTTCTCTTCATCTTCCATCCTCTTCTTCACTCGCTCGCCTTCTTCGTTGCCTATTTTCACTTCTTTAACCCATTCCACTATGGTTTGTTGGGTCTCCATTGTGTGTAAAATCTCTACCGCTTCATTCGGTAATTTAACTTCAAGCTCCATTCTTTCCATATCCGTTATTAACTCATTCTGAGTCGTTAACATTGATAGCTTTTCTCTACCCTTCCTACTTAGCACATCGGCTACTACATTTGCCTTTCCTGGATGATATAAGATATCACAATCATAATCTTTTATCAACTCTAACCACCTTCTCTGCCTCATATTCAACTCCTTTTGTGTAAAGATATATTTCAGACTTTTATGGTCTGTGTATATCTCATACTTCTCCCTGTATAAATAATGTCTCTACATTTTTAAGGCAAAAACTACAGCTGCCAATTCTAGGTCATGAGTAGGATAGACCTTCTCATAATCCTTTAACTGGCCTGACGCATACCCAATGACCTTGCCATTCTGCATGAGCACGCAACCCAGTCCTCTATGCGAAGCATCGCTATAAACTATGAAATTCCCCGTATCATATGGTAAAGACAATACAGGTGCCTCACTTAACCTCCTTTTTAGTTCCTGAAAACCATTCTCACACTTCTTAGTCCACACATACTTCACTGACTTCCTCGTCAAATTCGTAAAAGGAGTAGCCATTTTTGAAAAGTCCTGAATGAACCTTCTATAGTATCCCGCTAAACCCAGAAAACTCTGAACCTCAGTTGGAGTTTTCAGTTGTTCCCAATTATTAATTGCTTCCACGTTCGCTCGATCCATGGAAATGCCATCTTTATCAATAACATGTCCTAAAAAGTGCACTCTTTCAAGCAAAAATTCACACTTAGTGAATTTCACATACAACTTCTCCTTTCGTAGTGTTTCCAACACTATCCTTAAATGTTCAGCGTGATCTTCTGGCGTCTTAGAATAGACTAGAATATCATCAATGAACACTACGACAAACTTGTCTAAATACTGTTTGAACACACTGTTCATCATATCCATAAATGCGGTTGGCACATTAGTCAACCCAAACGACATTACCAAAAACTCGTAATGATCATACCGAGTTCTGAACCCCGTCTTAGGTACATCCTCCTTCCTTACTTTCAACTGATTATACTCTGTACGCAAATCTATCTAAGAAAAATACTTTGCCCCTTTTAACTAATCAAATAGATCATCGATCTTGGGCAATGGGTATTTATTCTTAATCGTTAACTTTTTCAACTCTCAATAGTTGATCCAAAGTCGTAACAACCCATCCTTCTTCTTTATTGATAATACCGATGCTCCCCACAGAGACACACTTGGTTAAATGTATTTCATATCTAATAGTTCTTGTAATTAAACCATTAACTACTTCATCTCTATTTGCGCCATTCCATACGGTGCCCTAGAAGCTGGTGTCCTACCTGGCAACAAATCAATCACAAACTCGACCTCCCTATCCGACGAAAGACCTGGTAATTCATCTGGAAATACATCCACAAACTCTTGTACTATAGGTATCTGTTCCAATGATGCTCCCACTCTTTGGGTATCCACAACATAGCACAGGTATCCTATACACCCCTTCCTCAACATTTTCCTAGCTTGTATCATGGTCATACAACAAGAGCGTCCCGGTGATTTACTACCGTAGAACATTACCTTGGTTTTCTTAGAAAGTCGAAGGTTCACACTTTTCCTATGACAATCTATTATAGCCTTATGGTTAATCAACCAATCCATACCAAGAATTACATCAAATTCTCTTAACCTTATCGGTACTAAATCTATCGATATCTACGCAACAATTTCTATGAATGTGTTCAATGGGAATTATCTCTTCGTTTTCTACCTTAACGTCTAAAGGTATTTCTAATCTTTTTGGGAGTAAACTTAATTGCTTAGAAAATTCAAATGCTATGAAAGAACAAGTAGCACCCTAGTCAAATAACACATAAGCATTTATTTCATTGACTTGAATGATACCTGCTACTACATCCGCTGATGCAACCACATCTTGGACAGTCATATTAAAAGTACAGGTTGTGGGTCTACCCGACGATGGTGTTGGTCCAATAATGGCTAACTTACCACTACTAGTACCCTTGATACCCTCTGACCCCTTCTTTGGGCAATTTCTTGCCATGTGATCCATTGACCCATAAACAAAACATCCCTAGTTCTTCTTGGGATTAGGATAATTGGGTCATATGTGACCCTCCTGCCCATAATTATAACAAACTAATTTCCCTTTCAGAAAGACTCCAAAATAATTCTTCTCGCATGTCTTGCATGCCTCGATCCTACGCTTAGGATCCCCTTGTTTTACTCCAGTATTCCAGGAGTTAAAATTCTTCCTCATGGACAGACTTCCACTGCCACTAGCTCCCTCTGCCTTGGGTCCTCCTTCTCTTTTACCCTTATTCTTCCTCTCCTTGTGGCATTAGATCAAAGCCTCACTACCATCCTCTGCAATGATTGCCTTCTCCAAAATGGTCCCATAAGAGGCACTCCGGAAAACAGAAATCCTACTATAGAGCCAGAGTTTCAATCCCTGCTCAAACCTACGAGCCTTCCTCTCCTCAGTGTCCACTTGGTGTGGAGAAAACCTTGTCAATTCATTGAATTTTGCTGCGTATTGGGGAACCATCATGTCCCCTTGTTTAAGTTCTAAGAACTTAATCTCCATCCTCCCCTGCATGCTTGTAGGAAAATAAATCTCAAAGAAAACCTTATTAAACAATTCCCATGTAACCGCATCAGTTCTAGCCCCACCCTGGTGAGGCTCCCACCAGAAGTTGGCTTTTCCTTTCATCACATAGGTCTCAAAAGAAGTCTTTTGCGCCTCTACTACGTTTGTAATAACAAACGCCTTTTCTATTTCATTCACCCATATCTGGGCCTCTATTGGATCCGTAGTTCCTTTGAACTCTGGCGGACCTACGCTTTTAAATTCTTTAAAGGTAGTCATTCTAGCTACCCTAGGTACTGCGGGTGCTCTACCCCCAATTTGGTTAAATGTAGCCGTTAATAAATTAACAAACTCTTGCATAGGGTTATTCTGACCCCCTTGGTTATCGTTATGTGATTCAGCTTCCTAGTTATATTGTCTTCTTCTTGGCGGCATTATTCTGAATTAAATAAATAAAGTTTCATTATTATCTATTTACTTACTTAGTTATCATTCAACAACAATAACTCATACCACAACAAAGCACATTTAATAGAACTTCATTATATTAATATACTTCTTCATAGTTCAAAACTATTTATAAATTGATTCCATAGCCAAAAGTTATTACATTTTTATCCCGCGATTAACTTCTACAAAAATTGAGATTTACAAAAAGACTACCCTTTAATTTTACAAAAGAGGGTTTTATGTCTCTAAACATATACAAAAAGATCTACCGATCTACTAATATTACATCACAGCATTCTCATACTTCTGATTCGCAAGAATCAAAACAATATCCCGATTAATAGTATGTCGAGTCTTCCCCGACTCAATAGAATAACAAGCAATTTTCAGCTTGAAATCCTCATGAGCACTATTATGGATGTAGGACATTTGTGCTATCTTCTAGTTCTTTTCAACCAGTTCCTTACGAAGCTTTACGGCCTCATTCTTATAGTCGCTCGCCTTGTCCATCATGAGCACCTTCTCATCATGCTCTAAGTTAAAATCTACTTCTGCAGACTCCTTCGCGTCATAAAGATCACTAATCTCCTTATTCTGGTTCTGCACAACAATGCGCAGTTGCTCATTGCATCTTTGAGTCTGACCGAGTCCTTGTGATGAATCTTTTGACTTAGCATTCTTCTTGGTTTGGGATAGCTTAGGAAGGGCCAACCTCATTTAATGAATCAAGGGTTAGGTTTGTCCCTAAGGCTCTTATTAGAGAGATTGCTTTGTTTTGTACTTGATCATCATAGGGTGCTCCTTTGGTTTTGTTGATGAAGCTCTGCTATCGTCGAGTCTGTACTACGATCGTTCTCTTATGACATTTCAGTTCTACGATCGTGGACTTCCTTTCATCATGTCTATGATTTTGAATATAGCCTTTAAATTTGTATGGTTAGCACAAACTAGAGCATATTTCATGGTTGCAAGTTAAGCATGCCTAGCTCACTTATTAACTTGTTAAATCTAGATTCATCTAAAGGTTTTGTAAAGACATCAGCAAGTTGATTTTCAGTAGGGATATATTGTAAAGATATAGTTCTATTTTGCACATGATCCATAATGAAGTGATACCTTATTTTTGTATGCTTAGTCCTAGAATGCATGACATGATTATGAGTTATAGCAATTGCACTTGTGTTATCACAGTGAATAGGTATGGATTTAAATTCAAACCAATAATCTGCTAGTTGATTTTTCATCCATAAGATCTGAGCACAGCAACTGCCAACAACAATGTATTCAGCTTCTGCGGTTGAAGTAGATACTGAATTTTGCTTCTTGCTAAACTAGGACACAAGTCTGTTTCCTAGCAATTGACAGGTGCCACTTGTACTTTTCCTATCAATTTTGCAGCCTGCAAAATCAGAATCTGTGTATCCTATTAGTTCAAATGAGGTCTCCTTGCGATACCAAAGCCCCAAATGGGGTATACCTTTGAGATACCTAAAAATCCTCTTTACAGTAGTTAAATGAGATTCTTTAGGACTAGCCTGAAATCTAGCACAAATGCATGTTGCAAACATTATATCTGGTCTACTGGCAGTTAGATATAAAAAAGAGCCTATTATACCTCTGTATTGAGTTATATTAATACTTTTACCTTTTACATCTTTGTCAAGCTTGGTTGCAGGAGGAATTGGGGTTTTTATGGGAGAGGCTGACTCCATGCCATACTTCTTAAGTAAGTCTTTAATGTACTTGGCTTGGTTGATGAAGATTCCTTCATCAGTCTGCTTTACTTGCAGTCCAAGGAAGAAGTTTAGCTCACCCATCATGCTCATTTCAAACTTTCTCTGCATAAGCTTGGAGAATCTCTTGCATAGCTTTTCATCAGTAGATCCAAAGATAATATCATCAACATATATTTGAACTAATAGGACTTTGTCTTTATGCTTTCTAAGAAATAGTGTGGTATCTACTCTACCTCTAGTGAATCCATTTTCAATGAGAAATTTAGTTAGTGTTTCATACCATGCTCTAGGTGCTTGTTTAAGACCATATAAGGCTTTGTCTAATCTAAAGACATAATTAAAAAGAGATGGATTGATGAAACCTGGAGGCTGTTCTACATAGACTTCTTCTTGAAGTTCACCATTCAAAAATGAACTTTTGACATCCATCTAAAAGACTTTGAATTTCATGTGAGCAACAAAGGCAAGACATATTCTGATGGCTTCTAGTCTGGCAACAGGTGCAAATGTCTCATCGTAGTCAATGCCTTCTTCCTGAGAGTAACCTTTGGCCACTAGTCTAGCCATATTCCTGGTTATCACTCCATCTTCATCCATCTTGTTTCTGAAGACCCACTTGGTTCCAATGACAGGATGGTTCTTTGGTCTTGGAACCAATCTCCAAACTTTGCTTCTTTTGAACTGATTAAGTTCTTCCTGCATGGCCTCTATCTAGCTGGAGTCTTCCATAGCATCCTTAATTTTATTTGGTTCCATTTGTGATAGAAAGCTTAGATAAAAGCATTCATTTTGGGTAGTAGCTCTTGTTTTGACTCTTACACTCGGATCTCCAATGATTAGATCTTTAGTGTGATCTCTTGCCCATCTGTTTCCTGTTGGGACATCCGTTCTTATGCATTCTTGTCTTAGATATTCAAGATCTATTTCTTCTTCTTGGTGTGGAGGTTCGTCGTCTGGCATAGGTCTCTCTACGATCTCATTTCCTTGCTCAACGATTTCACTATCTGGTACTATGATCGTAGTGTTGAGCTCGACGACCTCGTTCATAGCGCCTGAACTGTTGGTTATAGTGTCTTGGGACACTATTTTGTCTAAGTCTGTCTCATCAAAGATGATGTGAATCGAGATTTCGTGGAAGAGAAGGTCACCTAGCCCGATTTTGTCATTCACCGAAGAAAAGTTCAGCTAGGATGGAGGCACCAAAGGACGTCCCAGAAAAGTCAAAGCCAAGATGGTGCAAGGAGGCGTTTGTCGTGACCTCCCGTAAAGCAAGGAACATGAACGAGGTCATCGCGGGTAAGCTTATCATAAACTCTAGCGAAGTTTATACCTTATTTGATACCGGTTCTACCCATTCTTTTATTTCTCCTACTTGCACTCAACGTTTAAATTTGACTCCGGAGAAATTAGACTTTGACTTATCTGTTGAAACTCCGTTGGGAGAAACCTTCATTACATCCACTGTTTATAAGTCTTGTTTGGTTCAAATCGGTACCCTCACATTACCTGTCGATCTTATTTCATTGAAAATACTTGCATTAGACGTAATTCTAGGGATTGATTGGTTAACACTATTCGTTTATTAAAAAATGGATGTCAAGCTTTCTTAGCTCATGTCACGGATCTAAACAAAAATACATCAGTTTTGAATGATATTTCTATTGTTAATGAATTTCCTGACGTATTCCCTGAAGAACTTCCTGGCTTACCCCCATAGCATGAAATTAAATTTTGTATCGACCTTGAACCTGGTACAAAACCCATTTCCAAAGCCCCATATCGAATGGCTCCTATTAAACTTCAGGAGTTAAAGACCCAACTGCAGGAATTGTTAGATATCAGTTTCATTCGTCCTAGTATTTCTCCTTGGGGTGCTCCTGTTCTTTTCGTGAAGAAGAAAGATGGGACTATGTGACTTTGTATTGATTATCGGGAGTTGAACAATGTCACTATCAAAAATAGATATCCATTACCTCGCATTGATGACTTGTTTGACCAGTTGCAAGGGGCCAATTTTTTTTCAAAGATTTATCTTCGTTCCGGATATCACCAATTGAAGATTAGAACCGATGACATTCCAAAGACGGCTTTCAGAACTCGGTACGGGCGTTATGAATTCCTGGTCATGTCTTTTGGATTGACTAATCCTCCTGCTGCCTTCATGGATATGATGAACCGAGTATTCAAGGAATATTTGGATCACTTTGTGGTCGTCTTTATTGATGACATCCTCATATATTCCAAAAGCCGTGAAGATCATGAGAAACACTTGAGGCCGATACTTCAAAAGCTTCGTGAATATAAGCTTTATGTTAAGTTGAATAAATGCGAGTTCTGGCTTGAGGAAGTAGCATTCCTTGGGCACGTGGTATCAAGTCATGGAATATCTATTGACCCAACAAAGATTGAAGCTATTCAAAGCTAGGAGCAACCAAAATTAGTGACCGAAGTACGTAGCTTTCTCAGCTTAGCTGGTTATTATCGGAGATTCGTAGAAGGTTTTTCTCGAATCGCTACTCCCTTAACTCAGCTGACTCGAAAAGATACAAAATTCTGTTGGAACGAGAAATGTGAGAAGAGTTTTCAAGAACTACAGAGAAGACTCATTTCAGCACCTATTCTGACAATACCATCTGGCTCGGAGGGATTTGTCATCTATAGTGATGCTTCAGGCAAAGGGTTAGGATGTGTTCTCATGCAACATGGGAAAGTCATAGCCTATGCCGCTCGACAAATCAAAGAATATGAGAGGAATTATCCTACTAATGATCTAGAGTTGGCAGTTGTTGTCTTCGCACTTAAAATTTGGAGGCAATACTTGTATGGGGAGAAAGTGGAGATCTTTACGGATCATAAAAGCCTCAAATATTTCTTCACTCAAAAGGAACTCAACATGCGACAGCGACATTGGCTTGAACTATTGAAGAATTATGATCATACCATCCAATACCATCCTGGAAAAGCAAACGTGGTAGCTGACGCATTGAGTAGAAGATCATATGCGGGTATGAGTGCGATATTGTCAATGCAGAGGCCCATTTTGTATGACTTGCAAAGGATGGAGATAGAGATAAAGACTCCATGGACCCACGTGATGATGGCAAATATATGAGTAGAACCGACTTTAATTTATAAAGTTAAAGCTGCTCAAGCTACAGACCTGGAGCTGATGCATATGAGGAATAAAGTACAAGAAGGTGCTATGCCGGAAGCAAAAATCGATGAAGAAGGAATACTTTGAGTCAACTCCATACTTTGTGTGCCTAACGATCCTGAGTTAAAGTATAAAATCATGATGGAGGCGCACAACACATCGTTTGCAATCCATCTTGGGAGTACCAAAATGTATCATGATCTTCGACATACATTTTGGTGGGGCAATATGAAGAGAGAGATAGCGCTGTTCATCTCAAGGTGTTTAACTTGTCAACGAGTTAAGGCAGAGCATCAAGTACCAAAAGATCCATTACATCCACTTGAAATTCCAGAATGGAAGTGGGAGCACATTACCATGGATTTCGTTACTGGTCTTCCCAAGGTTTCTCAAGGCATAGATGCAATTTGGGTCATTGTTGATAGATTGACCAAGTCTGCTCATTTCTTACCAATACGAGAAACTTATACACTTGAACGTCTTGCTCATATGTACATAAACGAGATTGTAAGACTTCATGGTATGCCAGTATCCATAGTTTCTGATCGAGACCCAAGATTCACTTCACGATTTTGGGTTAGTTTACAAAAAGCTATGGGCACGAATTTACGATTTAGTTCGGCATATCATCCTCAGACGGACGGACAATCAGAGAGGACTATTCAAACTCTTGAAGTTTTATTAAGACTTTGTGTCCTTGACTTCAAGGGAAGTTGGGACAAGTTCTTACCATTGGTGGAGTTTTCTTACAACAACAGTTATCAAACAAGTATTGGCATGGCTCCATCCGAGGCGTTATATGGAAGAAAGTGTCGTTCTCCAGTACGCTGGGATGTGGTGGGTGAAGCAATGTTGTTGGGACCGGAGTTGGTATGTATGACTACGGAAAAGATTCAAACGATCTGACAACGTATAAAAACCTCACAAGACCAACAAAAGAGTTATGCTGATCTTCATCGAAAGGACGTGGAATTCGATATTGGAGATCCTGTGTTGTTACGTGTTGCTCCATGGAAATGAGTTACGAGATTTAGAAAGAGAGGAAAGCTCCATCCTCGATTCATTGGCCCATTTTTAATCCTCAATCGAGTATGGATCAGAGCCATAGACTCGCTTTCTGCTTGAAGTATGTCTCTCATGTTCATAACGTTTTTCATATATCCATGTTACGTAAATATGTGAAAGACCCGAAACACATTATTGAGTTAGAACCGGACAAAATAGTGGAAGATTTAACGTATGAAGAGGTTCCTGTTAAAATCTTGTATAAGAAGGAACATATTCTACGCTCCAAGGTTATACCTCAAGTCAAAGTTTTATGGAGGAACCACGATGTTGAGGAAATGACCTGGGAGTTAGAATCTGAATAAAATCAAGGTATCCTTACCTCTTCGACATACCAGGTATATACCCTAATTTCGAGGGCAAAATTTAATAAGAAGGGGAGATTGTAAGACCCCAACTTTTATGAATAAAGATAAATTTTCTATAATTATCATTTTTGAATATTATGGAATGAATTTGATATAATATTATAGTTGTGGGTAATAGTTATAAATTTTGCAAAGTACGCAAGTTTTTATATAATATTCGATTGGTCGGGGAATATTCGTACGATGGCACAATCATTGGTGGACCCCACAACAAAATTATTGTTGGATTGAGAAAATGACAAAAATATTTTATGAAAGTAACGGTGGAAGTTTTATCGTTAACTGTTGAAACACCCAGTGTTAAAAGTACAAGAATACGCGTGGTTGCATAGTAGCACACGGTATTAATTATTGATGCTTACGTGAGAAGTCACTCAGTTTTGTTCAATTATTGCTTCAGTAATTATTGTATAGTATCTCACATTAATTGATTCAATTATTGTCGATATTTTATATATTATTAAATCAACAATTGAGACGACGAAGTTATTAATATAATTATTTGCAATATTAATGATGTCTAGAAGTTCTGCCAAGGAAAGGTTTGGTCACCTAATTTCGCGCCAATAGGGAGAAATCCTTATTGGAAAGCCCCCTCTTTCCTGGGAATAACCTAGTCGATTAATAGTGTGAATTATAATAATGATGTTGAATTTTTGTTTTATTAGTATTATTAATGTAATAAAACAGAAAAACATTTTATATAAAACATAATACTTTTATAAAGTTATTCATTTTATTAGACTATAAATAGAATATACTATATTCTATTATGCATAATATTTTGCATAGTAAAATCTTTTTATATAAAAATGTAATACTTTTATAAAGTTATTCATTTTATTAGACTATAAATAGAATATATTATATTTTATTATGCATAGTGCACATATAGTGTTTTGTATAGTAAAATATTTTTATATAAAATGTAATACTTTTATAAAGTTATTCATTTTATTATATTATAAATAGAATATATTATATTTTATTTAAAAGATTTTATTTTATTAGAATATTTTATTGTAAACCAATACGGACCGTCCATTTAAAAAGTAAATCAATCTGACCGTTCAGAATTAGTTACTTATTCACCCATTCTCCTATAAATAGAAGCTCATTCCTTCATTATTTCTTACAATTCACTTTGAAACTCTGTAGAGAGAAACTATAGAGAGAAAGAAGAAAAGTATTCTCGCTACTTCACTACTCCTATATTCAGGTTTGTTCTAAGGTAAGGGTATTATTTACATCGTATTCATGAAGAGAACTTACATTATTCCATTTTTAAATTACTCATTGGAATAACCTATATACGCGATCTACCCTATACTTGATGAAATTCTTACATTATTCCATTCTTTATCATTATGTTGGAATAACTTTTCATACATCTGCAATCTGCATATATGGTGAAATTCTTACATTATTCCATTCTTTATTATTACATTTGGAACATCCTGTTTTGTGCATTTACGCATGACTGGTTCCATTATTTATTATTACATTGAACATCCCGCTTGCGCATGCAATTTTTGCGACCTAATTCCGTTATTTATTATTACATTGGAATATCACTCGTCAAAGTCGTTCTGCATGACTTTTGAATTCCGTTATTTATTATTCTATTGTAATAACACATCGGTCATGGTTACATCGCATGCCTGGTGATTTTTTTTGTTATTCCATTCATTATTATACTCAGTTAGTTAAAGTTTTAACTTCTATAGTCCATGAAATTAGTGGAATATCATCTAGTATCTTTTTATTGACATATTCATCTGAGCATTCTTGAATTTTACTCTACAAAGAAGTATCATGTTGACAATTTGGACGTATTAGTTCTTGGATAAATTAATTCTTGAACTTTTTTTATTGAATTCTTATATCATTGTCATCATCCTCATGTTTATATTATGTTGAAAGTCATCTGTGGCCTGTAGTGCATAGATGGACTTGGTATGATTATGACCAGGGACTAATCGGTATAATCATGACCATAATGTTACAAATTATGTGGTAAAAGTCCTCATTGGCCCGTAGTGCATTGATGGACAGTTGTTGGCATGATCATGACCATTGATGAATACACGAATATCCTTGGCCCATAGTGCGTGGATAATTTGTGGTTGCGATACTAATGAATATCCTTAGTCGTAGTGCAGGGATGATTTGGATTATTTATTAAGCTGAGTCCTAGTGATAAAAGTGATGAAAACCCTTTTAAATCATAAAAGATAGTAGATTTTATTCTTTACTTAACTCTTTTAATGGATTGCTTGTTCCGCTACAGTTAAACTTGATGTTTGTTATATTGTATCAGTTTAACACTATTGAAGGCTAACGATAATTTATTCTGTATTATCTTTGTCATAATATTTCTTACTGGGCTAGTTGAGCTCACCCTTTTACTTTCATTGTTCTCTTCAGAAAATGAGAATGTAACAGGGACTAGTCGGGGAACGGGGTGACGGTCCAGATAATAGCATTAGTAGTCCTCATTATTCTGTTCATTAATGTGATAATAAATGTAATGAGGACTTAATTGAGTGTGGATATTATCTAGATGACAATATTTGTATTAAAACTTACAGCATATATTTTGTCGTATTTTACACGACTGTTGTATAATTAAGTTGTATTTGAATTTTGTACCATGTATTTGGCCACTCAAGATGGGTGATGTATACCTATTTTGGGGGTGTCACATATAACAATAAACAAATATCATAAAACACCTGCAAGATATAAGATTGCAAATAAGTTGTCAGACCCTTTCTTGGCAAATTTGGGTTACCTAGAAATGTTCGGTCAATGCCGGTTAACGTGGTTTGACCACGAATAACATGGAATGTAGACATTGAATGGCTATAATTCTCGTTCTAGATTACAGTCCTCATACGAAACTACAAATCCAAAGCTTAAAACAACACAAATCACAAACAGAGAGAGATTTATGTGGTCTGACATTCATTGTCAGACAACTATTTCATCTTTTCCCAGATTTTGAAAAACACTAGATCTGAGCCTATAGATGTTATGGATCTAACATCTATCAACCCAGATCATCTAATAACACTATTTAACATGTTACAACACATAAACACCAGATCTAACACATCATTAAGGGTCAAATTCATAGTTAGGGTTTATACCTCTTTTGAACAATTTCTTAATTCTAGACTTTTGATTTGTTATGGTTGATAGTAGGGCTTGGTTTGGGATTGATTTAACAAATTAATTTCATGAGCTAGAGAGAGAGGGTCTTAAGGGAGTGAATGATGAACAAATGTGATAAAATGAGCACTTTCTCTCTCTTGATCTATATATATAGTGGATGCAATGAATTTGCTGAGTGTATTGGCTGATATATATGTATATATATAGGGTTTGCACAAAATAAAAATTTTAGTTTCTAAAATTTATAATTAGGGTTTCCTTAATTAGATTAGGATTCTAATTATACGTGAACATTAAGGTATTATTTACTAATTATAATTATCCTTGCTAATTTAGCAATTATGGTTTATAGTTTTTGGTAATTAGGGTTACGAAATCACCATTAGGGTTAATAATTAATAATTAGGATTAACCATTTAATAATTAAGGTTGATAATTTGCAATTAGGGTTTATAATTATATTATTCATAATCATTAGGGTTTAAAGTCCGCTAATTAACAATTAGGGCTTCCTAATTTGATAATTAGGGTTCCTAAATATCGATTAGGGTTTTAATTTCACAATTAGGGTTTTGCGTCAATAATTAGGGTTTACCTAATTAGAGTTTATATTTATAATATCAGACATTAATCACATTATCATGATTACCCAACAATTTTGAACACTAATTTGTATTTTAAATTAGGGTTTCACACGGTAATACTAGGGTTTATCATATAACACCGTAACTGGCCAACCATTATCAGTCCACATATAAAGTACATATTTATAGCACTAAAAAATTAAAATATAATTAATATTATATTATTATTATCATTCCTTGTTCCAAAACCATAATTAGGGTTTGGATTCCATATCTGATTTATCTTGCATGAACAACATTATTAATTAAGTTAAAATACTTAACTTAATAATCTGAGCTAAAATTCATAGAAATAAATAATAATTATAATAATTACAATAATCATTCCATATATTATTTAAATAATATAATATAATAGTTTCTTTGAAAATTAATAATAAAACATTTCTACAATAAAATTAATTATTATAAAATGTAATTTATAATAATCAATAATTCTAAAATAAAATTATTTATAATTATTCATGTAATAAATATATTTATTTATCACATAAATATATATATATATATATATATACATTATCTTGACACATATTTCCCCATATTTATTTTAATATAAAAAAAATTTATACGTAAAATTTATGATTTATTTATATAGAAAATATCGGGTTATTACATTCACTCTCCCTTATAAAGATTCCGTCCTCGGAATCACCATTTTAAAACCTATACATACCAGGGTAAATACCATACACAATCATTGCAAGTAGATCTTAATCATAATTGATCGAATTGATCTTTAACTTTTCACATAAAGTTTGTCTATTTAATTAAACGAAAATTTGATTTCTAAAAGAACTCAAATTCCTCCTTCAAAAATTATTTATAAAATAATTTACTATATAGAGGAAATTATATATAAGAAAATAAAAATTTTACGAAAAATACCTGGAGTTCCAATGCCAGCTGCCGCCGAATCATGGACTGTCATGTTGAAGACCCCTGTAGTAGATTTTGTCAGCTTACTAGATGAAGTTGGTCCTGTGATTGCCAAAGTTCAGCCACTTTTCCCCATGTTCACGCTTTCTACCTCAGTTCTCCTTTTAGGACATTCCTTCACCTTATGCTCCTTTGATCCGCACAAAAAACACCCACTAATCGTTCTAGGATTGGGGTAGTTGGGAGAGATATGGCCCTCCTGCCGGCACTTAAAACATGCAAATTTACCTTTCAGACATTCCCCCAAATGGTTCTTCCCACAGTTCCCACATTGCACCACCTGCTTCTTCTTTAAACCTTCTTGCTTCACCTGCACATTACCAAAATTATTCCCCTTCCTCTTTTCACCCCTATTCCAACTGTTTGTCTCCACCTTCCCAGCTCCCTCAACCTTACCCATGTTCCTTCTTTCCTTGTTATAGAGGCTCATGGCCTCACTCCCCTCCTCAGCAATAATCACTTTCTCCATAAGTGCTGCAAATGTAGGGATCTGCAACACTGACACCTTGTTGTAGAGCCAGGGTTTTAATCCCAGCTCAAACCTTCTTGCTTTTCTAGCCTTCGTATCAACTTGATGCGGAGCAAACCTAGTCAACTCATGAAACTTTGCGGCATATTCCACAACTGACATATACTCCTGTTTTAATTCCAGAAATTTTACCTCCATTCTAGCCTGCATACTAGACAAAAAATAATTTTCAAAAAATAGAGTTTTAAACCTATCCCAAGCAACTACACTTGCTCCTGCCCTCGCCTGATTTGCTTCCCACCAAAAATTTGCTTCACCCTTCATCACGTAGGTGGCAAAAGGGGTCTTTTGCCCCTTAGTTACCCTCGCTATTACAAACTCCTTCTCAATCTCCTTAACCCAAGTCTGCGATTGTACAGGGTCAATTGTACCTCTAAATTCGGGCGGTCCCACAGCCTTTAAGTCCTTAAAGTTCGCCAAGCAGTTATCCTACTGGTTCCCTGCGGCTGGCATTCCTTGTTGCATTGCTTGAGCGACCATGTTTGCAAATTGCTGCATTGGATCGGGTTGTTGTCCCCCAGTGTTATTGACAGATTCTTCTGCCCTTTCATTTCTAGTTTGACGTCTTGGCGGCATTATCTGATTAAATAAAACATAATTTAACTTACATTCTAAACCTTATCACATAAGTTTAATATATTAAACTTGTTTCATTACTCAAACATATGTTCATTTTCATTAATTCAAAGTAATTTACATAACATAACCTATACTGCTACCCCTTTGTGACCACAAAAGTTAGGATTTACAGTTTTGTCTCACACAAAACTTGAAAATATTACATTACACAGTCATACTTTTCACACATATTATATTAAACAGACCTACACCACATAGCCTATACTATTTCTTCACTACTCCTTTTTCTTGATCTTGGAAAACCTTTCGCCTGATGACCTTCTATCCCACAAATAAAATAGACACATTTCTTTGGATTGGGATAATGAGGAGAGAAATGTCCCTCATATCCGCAATTGTAGCAAACATTTTCCCCTTTCCTACACACGCCTTCATGTTTCTTGTCATAATTTGTACACCTTTCTATTCAGTTAAAGTTCTCGTGGTTGTTATCAGGATTTCCTATATCGCGGTCTTTCAGTTTTCTTTTTCCCTTCTTGCTCGGAGCTGCGCACGCTTTGTTTCTTTTAGCTCCTATTTGGTCAATTTGGATTTTAAGCTTATCTTGTTCTTCCACTGTTTCTAATAATGCTTTTTGTAGTTGGCTATTTAGTAGTTTTTCTATTTCCCACAACTGTTCCAAAGAGGAAACTTGGTCCCGCAGATTCTGCACTTCAGTTGATGCTTGATAAGCTCCAACTTCAGTGTTTGAATCACTGTTTGACAATTCCACTATTTTCGAATCTGGTATAACATTTTCCACAATAGCCACCTCATTGAGGTTGCTTTCACTTTGAGCCTCTATTTCAGCTATTGGCTTTGATATCAGCTCCTTCTTTACAATCTAAGGGTATCCTAATCCTTTTTCACCTGGCATCTACACACATAAATTATCCTGGTTAGCAAATAATACATACACATAACAAACAATAATTTTGTATAGGTTATCTTTTATTTGATTTGACGATGAATTTATCTGATTCATCTCTTTTTAAACTCTATATAAGTTATTTATATTTTTAACGTTTCCCTCTGTCCTAAGATTATAGCCTAAGGACTATCCCACATAGGGTTTCTAACCCTATAGCTCTGATACCATGATGTGACGCCCCCAAATTCAGGTACTTGAAACCCGAACTCAGTGCTTCACGATACCATTTCTATGAGCGGAATAATACTAATAATAATAACAATAATATAGATTATCCAATTTAATTTACATATTATCAGAGTTTTAAATCCCAAGTACGAAACCTTTAAACATTCGTTACATGATAATTAATATATATCATCATTATCATAAAGTCGAACTATTACATAGGATAGCTTAAACATTCATTCAACGACCTTCCCTTTTCCCTTGTTATTGGCAGAGCCTTCAGGTTGTTCACATTTAACCGAAAACATTTAAATTAACCAAGGATGAGCATTTGAGTGCCCAAAAAGTAATAGCAATTAATATCAACTAGCTGAAAGGATTAAATGTTTTCTTTGAACAATACTTCTACAACGAATCAAAAGTTGTGAAGTAAGCTGAACCAATAATAAACCATATAACATTTTGATTTCAAAATTTTGAAACTAGGAATTGACTATGAATGAGGATCAGACGACAGACTATGAACATTGTTTTTTATTTTCCAAAAAGGTTAAACAGAACTTCATCTGTTAATCGTCATAACTTACGGTCATGGGGGTGATCAGCCCGTTATACCCTTTATTGATCAACACTACATTACAAGAACGATATTATCGTTCATCCTTTGTCCGCCTCAGCGCATAAAAATTTCTCATATTTGGGATGTTATAACAGTCTTGAATCTAAACCAAAACAATTCGGTTGGATAATAATAAAGTTTTATCTTGTTCAACAATAATTTTAAATTTATGTCTAGTCGGATCAAATAGTTTAGACGGCTTTTAAATCAACGTATACATACTGGACACCAATAAGTATGTATCAACATGTGATAAAATATAATAATTATCCAAGTGAGGACACTTGTATAACCATGTTTAGAAATTAACGAACAGAATATATATTTTAATCTACAATAACAGAATAAAGGAACTTGTACAACAATTATAATTTAATAACTTACTTATACAGAATCATTGCATAAGTATATACAAAGGTTGAAATATTTGAACAATTGAAAAGAATAGTTCGAAATTTTTTATCGTATGTCCATTTCATAAAGTAAATGCAAAGGATTAGATACTTGCCTTGTCTGCTGCTTACACAACTTAGATTTATCTTTTATATCAAGCCCTATCATTAAATAGATCATTCGTTTGATTAGAATAACATATCATATCATATTGTACTGCTATTTGCAGTCAACATATAACCTAATCACATTGTCACATACGTTTAATAATCATTGAATCACAAATAATCACTTATCAAGTCAACCTATCTAAGTCCATATCAATTTCTGAAATATGTCGATATTTATCGAGTCTAAGACTCTATACAGTAGTTCCATATTCATTTAGATAACTTAAACCTTAGAAGTATTATTTTTCATGGCCTTATAATAATTTTTAAATAATTATTACAATTTATCATGATTTTTGAAACACCAAATTCATTATTAAATGATTTAAATATTAAGTAATTTTATTATCATTAATATTTAATTAATATTAAACTATTAATGAAACCATTCTTAGAAATATTAAGTTATTTAAAATAACTTATAATATTTTTAAAACATTTGTTTTACCTTTAAATGATTTTTAAAACATTTTAAATCATTTTAAAAAATTACCATTAATATTAAAATATTAATTTACTATTTATCCAAATATTAAAAGTCATTAATTATAACTTAAATTATTTTTAATTCATTTATATCCATTTTAAATGATTTTAAATTAATAAAACTATTTTTAAACTATTTATTTTGATATAATTATTAAATAAATTTAATATCATTAATGTTAAATTAATATCATTAATATTAAATTATTAAAGAAATTATCCTTTAAATATGAAAAGTTATATTTTATAACTTAAAATATCTTTAAACACTTTATTTTCATTTAAAATGATTTTTATAATATTAAAATCATTTTAAACTAAATTATTTAATATAATTATTAAATAAATTTAATATCATTAATAATAATTAATTAATGAAATTTACCTTTAAATATTGAAAGTTATATTTTATAACTTAAAATATCTTTAAATACCTTATTATTATTTAAAATGATTTTTATTATAATAAAATCATTTTTATTTAATTTATTTAATTCATTTATTATTAAATAAATTAAATATCAATAATATTTAAATAAATACTATTATTTATGGAAAATATTCTAAATTATTAAAAGTTAATTTTTATAACTTAAAATAATTTTTAAAATAAATTTTGGAATTTTTAATAATTTATTTCTATTTTTAAATAATTTTTGAAATTTTAATTAATTAAAATTAATAAAACTATCGCTACAGACCTTTAGCAACAGAAGGTGTAGTCTATTGTGTTCTTAAGCCTTCGAAAACATTCATAGCCAGTTTCGACTTGCCTACTTTGACCAAGCACACTGATCGGATCATGATATTTTTGGACATGTTGTTGGTTAGATCTTGTAGTTCTAATGTAAGACTACATGATCTAACAACAAACATGGACAAACAACATAAAACTAATAAGATCAAAGCCTTCAAAGTGACTGTCAGACCCGTTCTTCATTTTCTGGGTTACCCAGAAATGAAGAACAGTTCGACCTGTCCACTTTGAGCTTCCACAACTTGAAATTCTTGAATTAAATTTGTGATCTAAGCTTTGCAGTATGTAACCAACATGTACATGAAGAGATCTATTACTTAAACTCACCATAACAACATCACAGAAATTAGATCAATATCAAAGCCTGTTAGTGTTCATGATCATCAGTTTTATGGGTTACCCAGAAAGCTGATTTCATGAACGATTGACCTCCTTTGACCAGCTACCAAATCTAGTATATTTGACATATAAAGGTACTAAAAGCATGGATTAAAAGTTAAACTAACATACTACAACATATTTATAACAATAAACACATATCATAAAACACCTGCAAGATCTAAGACTGCAAATAAGTTGTCAGACCCTTTCTAGGAAAATCTGGGTCACCCAGAAATGTTCGGTCAATGCCGATCACCGTGGTTTGACTTTGAATGGCTATAATTCTCGTTCTAGATTACAGTCCTCATACCAAACTACAAATCCAAAGCTTAAAATAACACAAATCACAAACAGAGAGAGATTTATGTGGTCTGACATTCATTGTCAGACAACTATTTCATCTTTTCCCAGATTTTGAAAAACACTAGATCTGAGCCTATAGATGTTATGGATCTAACATCTATCAACCCAGATCATCTAAAAGCACTATATTTAACATGTTACAACACATAAACACCAGATCTAACACATCATTAAGGGTCAAATTCATAGTTAGGGTTTATACCTCTTTTGAACAATTTCTTGATTCTAGACTTTTGATTTGTTATGGTTGATAGTAGGGCTTGGTTTGGGACTGATTTAACAAATAAATTTTGTGAGCTAGAGAGAAAGGGTCTTAAGGAAGTGAATGATGAACAAATGTTATAAAATGAGCACTTTCTCTCTCTTGATCTATATATATAGTGGATGCAATGAATTGGCTGAGTGTATTGGCTGATATATATGTATAATTCAATCATATTGGAAGTCAAAGGTGATTCACCAACTAAAGTGTTGTCCAATTTTGCAACTTAGCTTCAATTATGCAAGAGGGGCAATTTGGTCTTTTAACTTGAGAATTTAATGGCATAAATGTAAACTTGGCAAACCCTTAGGGTTTAACCCTAAGATTTAGCATACATCATTTATAAGATTTAGAAATTAGGGTTTGCACAAAATAAAAAATTTAGTTTCTAAAATTTATAATTAGGGTTTCCTTAATTAGATTAGGATTCTAATTATACGTGAACATTAAGGTATTATTTACTAATTATAATTATCCTTACTAATTTAGCAATTATGGTTTATAATTTTTGGTAATTAGGGTTACCAAATCACCATTAAGGTTAACAATTAATATTTAGGATTAACCATTTAATAATTAAGGTTGATAATTTGTAATTAGGGTTTATAATTATATTATTCATAATCATTAGGGTTTAAAGTCTGCTAATTAACAATTAGGGTTTCCCAATTTGACAATTAGGGTTCCTAAATATCGATTAGGGTTTTGATTTCACAATTAGGGTTTTGCGTCAATAATTAGGGTTTACCTAATTAGCGTTTATATTTATAATATCAGACATTAATCACATTATCACAATTACCCAACAATCTTGAATTCTAATTTATATTTTAAATTAGGGTTTTAATACTGGGTTTGTCACATAACACCATAATTGACCAACCATTATCATTACGTATCTGATCATATTTATATGATCGAAAATCAAAATATAATTAATATTATATTATTATTATCATTCCTTGTTCCAAAAACCGTAATTAGAATTTCGATTCCATATCCTCGATTTATCTTGCATGAACAACATTGTTAATTAAGTTAAAATACTTAACTTAATAATCTGAGCTAAAATTCATAGAAATAAATAATAATTATAATAATTACAATAATCATTCCATATATTATTTAAATAATACAATATCATATTTTCTTTGAAAATTAATAATAAAACATTTCTACAATAAAATTAATTATTATAAAAATGTAATTTATAATAATCAATAATTCAAAAATAAAATTATTTATAAATATTCATGTAATAAATATATTTTTTATTTATCATATATATATATATATATATATATATATATATATCTTATTACATATATTTCCCATATTTACTTTAATATAAAAAAATTTATACGCAAAATTTATGTTTTATTTATATAGAAAATATCGGGTTATTACACAAATCACATTTAGTTTATTTAAGGTTAATTTTCATCTTTTAGTACTGAGTTTCCTCAATACTTAATTAACTCATTCGACTCGAGTCAATTCCTTCTGACTTCTCCTTTTCTAACGAGGTTATTAGCCTAAGCTTCTTCCCCCCCTTAAGTTTTATAACCTAATGTTTTGATAGCAACCTGTGACGCCCCCAAATCCATGTACTTTTAACCCACAGATATGGTGCTACACGGTACTCATCACTATACATTCATTCTATTGTAACAACATCAAAATGAACATAATTACTACCTTCTTATTACAATAATAAGTATAAATCCTTTCCTAGGTTCTGAAATCGATACATTCCTCATTTATCATAACATGATTCTTACAACATACTAATCTATTACAGGATAATCTATTTATCCATCTTAGCTTTGCCTTTATCCCTACTGGGATCCTCAGTTCTTTCAGCCTTAGCTACAATCATATAATTCAAGCAAGAAGTGAGCATAACTAGCTCAGCAAGTCTAGCAATAGATAACATAAATACCACATCGAGAATTATATGATAATTTTCAATAAATGAACATGTAGTTATGAAGTACTATGAAACATTAAATAGCACTTTTCATTTCATAACACAATTCTAGAGTATATATAATAACTTAGGAATTATGAGCTGGTCAAAAGACCATGAACATTCTCTTTTCATTTTCATTCATGAAAAATGATAACCCGACACTAAGTTCGTAAGTTCGATATATCTTACGAGCACTTCTAGGCGATCAACCTATAGTACTTTATGATGATCAACACTCATCTGTTAAACGTGTTTACATTTAAGTTTTGGCAACCTCACGTGCTCATCGAATAATCGATGTAAAATACATTTGTTTGTTCAAACTTAAGCTTACCTTGAATCCGTACCAAATACTTGGCATATGATAGCGTTAACAGTTCTATATCGAAAGACTTATAAAAAAATTAATCTAACTCTTAAGAATAGTCTAGCCGAGTTAGAACTGGCATCGACCCTTTCGTAAAACAATTCATACATCTCATAACATGAATCACAAAAACTTGGCTAACACAAAGGTTAGACAAGCGTTAAAAAAACTTGCCTTCAAGCGTCTTCAAATAAAATATTCAACGGTTCTTGATCTTTATAGTATCTACATGATATATTCACATAGTACGCTGTAATTAGCTACCAAACAATCTAATCACATTGTTTTTACCAGCTTCTTTCTCTTTTATGTCTTAATTGAATTTATTTTATTAAAAAATGTCAATTCGACTTACTATTCTTCATTACGGCTTATTAACGTTCTTACGTCACTAAACCAATACTTAACCATCATTGGTTAAGTACCCTTATTGAATACGATTCACTTACTTACACTTCACGTTCTTCATTTAATTACAATTAAACCATGTTCAAATTCCTAAAGTCATCACTATACAAGTGACTTAAGATTAATCTTATCATGTATACTAAGTATATACATGTCCCATAATAGTTTTGTAATAATTTGGAATTAGAAAAAAACTTAGTCAACAAATTCTCACTACCCAAACCTTTACTGCCAGCATCAGAATACACTATAAGCAATCGCTGCAACTAACTAACGATGTGTTATACCTGTCTCGTCGACGCTGCGGTGTGGCGATTAAAGCTTGGGGTGGCGTTACGGCGATCAAATTTTCAAAACTATTATTCCCGGACTCGTAACTTAGTCGTTTTAAGTCAGATTTGGCTCGTTCAAAAGCAGTTTTCTTACACGTTTCATGTACTTTGATTTTATTAAAATAAAAATAGTTTTTAAATTTGTTAACAATGAATTCACTATTAACGTTCTAATAAGCATTGGTTAAACGCTCGTGAGCGTTCATAGCTCGTTTTCTTTGTTCTAAGTTGGAATTCGACCGTTCTTGAGTCCACGACTCTTGAATACATTATACTACACTACTCCATCAATGGTTTATGCACGATTCAATTGTTTATCCATGATAAAACTTATTTAACGCTTATGATTCCAACTTATACATGGCTTGTAAATGTTTAATTCACTAATAGCCATCCTTATTTCAACGAAAGAGACATGCTCCACTAATTCATGATTCTCTACAAAAAAATAAATTTAAACGAATCAAAGACTAAGGTTTTATGAATTATTACCTTAACGTTCTTTGCGTTCTTGCTTAAAACTTTTATTCTTTACTTCAAGCTCACTTGATTACTTGTTAACTCACTTTTCTCTCTCTCAATATATGTTGGTCAAATGTTGTAAACAACCAAATGAACTAGCTAAGCTTCCTTTTACAGAAAAACCAAGTGGAGGGTATTTTAGTTATTTGTCCCACCTCCTTACTATTCATGGCTTAACAACCAAGTAATGCCTTTACTTGGCCACCAAGTGGCCAGCCCACATTGCCTTATGGGTCCCCCCATGGGTTGCCCTATGGGTTTTACCCATCCGGTGACCCATCGATTCGATCCGCGTTTTCATTTCTTGGATCGGGCTTGATTTAACCTAACATTGGGCCTTGACAATACTCATTCTTGGGCTTAATTTCCCAAAACATTGGGCTTGACATAATCCAAGTCCAATTAGATTCTACAAAGTCCATAAACTCAAAGTCCAATAAAAGCTAATCGTATTCTACGTGTATAACTCACGTATTCTCTTCCTATAGTATTTGTACGATATTTGTATTATACGTCTTATTATTCTTCATACTATACTTGTATACTAACTAGTATCATACTCATATTTCATACGTATAATAACCCTAATCATTATACGCATTCATTTCTTTCTTGAAACTCACTTTCTCTAACCCTTAGGTTTTAAGTTCGCAAGTGAAAACTTCATTTGCCATAATTGAAATATTATTGGATATTCCATCTCGTCTTAGAATTTTATCATTATGCGTTTCTCAGAATTTCAAACTTAATTCCCGAGCAGAAATGGATGAATAGTGTTTTTACAGAAATTTCTCAGAAACTTTTATTTTCGTCTTGAAAATTCAAAATAATTAATTCTAGAACATAGCCAGAATCCTAACCACATCCGCACATTCTAGGTCATAGAACGACCTTCATATAGCTTACTCACATAAATAATCAATTAAATTCATTTAATTCACATAATCAAATAAAATTTTAATTCATATAAAAATCCAATTTTCTCGGGCGTTACAGTTCAGTTATGAATTTAGGCATTTAGCTATCAGTAAGGGGCATACATATTTTCTAAAAAGAAGAAAGTTAAAAGTTATACAGATTCCAATATATTATTCATCAAAAATCCTAAAATCAAACAGAGAAGTTATGGTGTAGTGATTCCTCGACCATAACTGCATCAAGCAATACCTCCATGTCCGGGAGAAATGCATGGAGATGGCATTTTTTGCATTAATAGAAGCTCCCTTGATCCCATTGGAAAGGAAAGGATAAAAATGGTAAAGAATCAGGTTTGAAATGTTGCACGCTAAATATACTTGTAACAATCAAAAGTTGTAAATCTAGTCAGGTATGGGTTTTCTTCTTTATTTTGACATAGTTGCTAACTTGCTATGAAACCGATAAATAGAGGATGAGAAATATTAAATATATAATAACGAAGTAGAGCAACCTTATGTGCCAGACACGCTCTCGACATGAAAAAGAAATGTGAACTCGACAAGGACACATTGACCATGTGAAAATGTTTCTTTTTCCGAACATAACATTATATTTCTCAGTTCCTTATTGTCATGCAGTTTCTCCCAGTACATAGTTTATTGAACCAATATATCGAGCTACAAGAGTTCCCCTATCAAATTTGACCAACCAAATTGCTGCTAACAACTAACAAATATGTCGATGTCGGGATTTTTACTGTCCTTCTTCTGTTCTTGTCTTTTGCTATTCTCATGTTAGGTGAGATTTGTTTGAAAAAACAAGTTATGAAAAGGTCCGACATTTATATGTCGATGATTGGACTGTAAGAGTCACCAGTTGATATTTATAAATGGTTGCACCAACTCAACCGAGAAAAGGTTTGCACATTAACCACGTTATGTAAAACTGTTAAACTGATTTGTGAAACAGAGATTCATTAGGGTCCGGGGACTTGCTTATACGAAGGGAAGGTGTTAGGCACCCTCGGACATCCGTGTTACCACGGTGACCGCCACTTTTCAATTAAAATATCATATGAATGTGTATATGTATTGGTCAATGTTCAATTATTTGGAAGTAGTGCTATGCCTCGTTCGCACCTATATATAAAGGGTTTGAATCTTTGTAAAAATTCAGTTTGAACAAGATATAGCAGTGATGTTTTGTAAAAGAGGTTTTCAAACCCTTATGCTCAATAGTAATTTAGGCCTTTGATACTTCCATTTTATTAAATGTTCGGCTTGATTGCTTTTATTTTTGAGATGCGAAGCATCTTCGAGAAAATAAGATATATAGCAGTGCCGAACTCCTTGTCGGCATGGGAGCCGTCTAAGGAAATTTAGACACCGTGAATAATGTACAAGCTATTTACAATCGAAAATGTCCATCATGGGAACCGAATCTAGATTCAGAAAACTAAATATGTGATCACATGATTCCTAGGCTCACATGATGTAGCAGTTTATATGAAAGTTGTAAGCAGTTATAGTGGACTGTCAAAGATGACTTTTATAGCTTTAAATGGATGAAAACTCAGTTCCCACTGGTAAAAATATAGCAATATATGAGCTCACAAGTGTTTAAAATGAGAAAGTACTCAATTTATAGTGTGTACAGAGCAAATTAGACAAGGCTTCCTCGCTATTTTCTCTTATAAAATGGCCACCCCGAGCATTCTATTTATTGAGGGGGGAGCTACAGGTGTACCTACGGTAGCCACAGATGCATATGTTGCTGTCCAGGGTGCCCCGGGCTCCACGAGTCCCGCCATCTAGAAGTACATACATGTGTGCAACATGATGTCCGTTCGAACTTTTAGAACTTTAATCCGAGCCTCCGATTGAGGTGTATAAGACCTTTTATGGAGTTCTATTATCGAGAACTACACAAATGACATGGGATTAAAGGTTGTAAGAAGTTAAGAAGATTGGACCATTCCCTTGGTCTTCAAGCTTCAAATTCTATCCGGTGTGCTGTCCTGTGTATTAGTCACTTGGGATTATAGTTATTTGGTTCTTGTAGGACACTGCTATGTAGAATGTATGTTGAAAGGTGTTGAGATGGTGCACATTCAGAATCGAGGTGGCAAAATGATGATTTTTCCCCTCACCGAGGTTATCTCCGATTTGAGGTTATCACTGAGGTTATCTCTGAGTTGTGCCTGACCTCCCGAGGTTATCTCCGGGTTTGGGATTGAGCGCCTCGGGGTTATCTCTGAGGTTGAAGCTAATTGCTGGGGGTTGAAACGAGCTTTGTCGGGGTTATCTCCAGAACTGCAACTGCACCCCTCGGTGTTATTTCTGAGGTTAAAACTGAAACTCCCGGTGTTATTTCTGGGATTAAATATCTCGGGTTTATCTCCAAGATAGAAAAGGCTTCTCCGGTGGGATTTCTGGAACTGGAACTGTCTTATCCTCCAGGGTTATCTCTGAAAGATGATTCTGCCCTCAAGCAATGTTAGTAACAGGAATGCAAAATTTTGAGTGTCTATAGATGCCCCTCTTTATCATATTCATGCAATGCAATGGCATGGATAGGATTGGATAAAGAATACTAGACACGTAAAATGTGACATGATAATCATGATGCAAATGTATGTGGTTTGTTGGACTGTTCTCCAACAAGATGGGATGACTGCCGGCTCCCATGACTTCTGCTGGGGTCTAGAGTTATCACTGACCACGCTGATGAACTGTCTTGTATGTGCGATCCAAAGTTCTCAGGAACTTCTAGGATATTGACATTGGGGTTATCACCAAAGTCCTTAGTCCTTGGTACAAACTTTCTACCGGGGACATATCTCTCATGTACAAAAGACTCTGTGGGAATACATTTTTTCTGTTGAGGATGGTATAACATATTCCATCATCGGTCCTCCCCGATGAGGATGTTCTTCCCTGGTTTGTATCGACAGGTCTTTTCGCTGTTCTGTCGGAGTTACTGCCAATAGTCTATGTTGCTAGGGTTACCTAAACCCTCACTGAAATGTACGTCAACGGATGAGATTGTTGGATGGTTCATGAGCTTCGTTGGGTTTAAATGCCAACGACTAATGATGTCAAGGTGGCTTGACTTTCGTCGACGTATGCATCAACGGATAAGATCATCAGACGGTTTCCGACGCTTCGCTGGATTTACTTGCCAATGGCTAAAATAACGTTAAGGTTGCTTGACCTTCGTTGAAATTTACTTCAATGGGTGAGTTGTATGAAGTTTTCGCTAGGGAGAAATGTTTTGGGGTTACAACCCCGAACTGACGGCATCGGACCTTTGTGAGGTATTGCCAAGTGTAGTTTGCAATAACTGTGATCATCGGTATAAAAAACCCTGTGTCTGGGCGAATACCAATGAGTGACATGTAGACCCGCAGTTTGGTCTTTGAAAACCAGGATTTTAGGCTATTCCGCTCAATCGCGTATCATTTTTATTCCTAATTTAGCCTTTTCAGCTTGCAAGACCTCGTTTGCAACTCAAACTGGACCAAGCTGGAGGGGTGGGCCCAACCTAGGGGAGCCGCAGGTACACCTGCAGCCAACCGTGGGTGGCCTTTAAGGCACATATGGCTTCCTAAGTTACGCCGCATAGGAAATCCGAGAGCTCTTCTTCAGATCTGCTAATTTTGGGCATCTTTCTGCAAATTCTATCACCGTACAAGTGTTCTACACTGCCCTGGTAACGTATGCATGTCTTCCTTTCCAGTTTTTATTCGTTGTAAAATTAGTTATCACATGAAATGCTCCTAAACACATAGTAGTGAATATGCATGCTCGTATGACTTGATAAAAAATATTCAACATAGTAAATGTTAGTATTTAACCATGCTGGACATAATGCTGTGAAAAAAAATTAACTTTTGAAACAGTCAAATTGGCACCTTTTTTCATGCTATTTCTTATCCTATTTGAGGACAAATGAGCAAAGGTGGTAAAGCAAAGTAATCCTGGTAATTAGTCTACCCTTACAAATTATGTCTTTCATAGTGTAATGCATATAGGATGTTTATGATTATGGGTATGTGTGCTACTGAATGGCCACCTAGTCATGCCTATGCACATATGGATAGTCATATTTACAAAGGGGACTATGACAAAAAATTTCCAAAATGTAGGCATTGGTACTCATACATTTTTAACTCTACTGTAGACGTATGTTAAAATAATACATGTATGCCTGTAGTCATAAAATACATTTGAAACAGCTCCAGGTTAGAATTTACCACACCCTTTCTAAGGTGATTTGAAGACTTGTGTCCAGATATATGGATCCGAATCAATAGAGTAGTTCCTGTCTGACCACTTGTGTGTGTACGGCGGGCAGCTTCGATGTGCCACGACCCTGCTTCGCTTAGACAACCTCGTCTGTCTGGGCAGCGAGCGCGGTGATACTTCCTGTTCGGGTTAAGGTACCAGATATTTAGGACGAGGAGGATGATGTACCGATTACTGACCCCGCTCCTACTGCTCATGTTCCTCGTAGGGATTTCCCAGGCATTCAGGTGACGATCCCAGAGCTTCTGGGTGATTTGAGTCGACACCCCTCAGTTTACTTGCTTGCAAATGATGTAAAACCCCAGATTTTATGAAATAAAAGTATTCAATTTTTCTTATAATTATTATTTAGTAAATGCTTAAATTGATAAAAGTTTAAAGTTAAGGGTGATATATGTAAAAATTTTAAAATACTCAAGTGGTTATAAAATACTCATTTCTATCGGAGAATATTCGTTTGGTCTTGGAATATTTTGTTGTCGAGGAATATTCGTACGACGGCGCAGTCATTTGTGGGCCCCATAACAGAATAATTGTCGGATGAAGAAAATGACAAGTATGAGTTTTTATAAATAACGGCGTAATTGTTACCATTAACACTGTTGGAATACCCGGTAGTTAAAAAAAGCGATGTCTGGCGCGGTTACATGAAAGAACATTACCTGATATTACAAGATTTTTTTTTAATTATTGATTCTTACGTAAAAGGCACTACTCAATAATTATTACAAATAATTACTGTTCAATATTTTATTTTATTGATTCAATAATTGTTGCGTTGATATTTTATATTATTGTTGTTTCAATAATTGTCACTGCACAGTATTTCCCATTATCAGATCAATAATTCATATTATTTGAATAATATTATTAGATAGCATTATTCGCAATGTCTAGAAAGTTACATCGAGGAGAGGTTTGGTCACCTAATTGCGCGCCAAGATGAAGAAGAAATCCTTATCGAAAAGCCCCTCTTTCCTCAGGAACCACACGGTTGTCATAATTGTGATTCTGTAATATTATTTATGAATAATTAATTATTAATTTATATGATAAGAAAATATTTATTTGATGCGGATATAAATGATGGATTTATTTATGTGTTTATAAATGAAGTAATTAATGTTGAGGTATTTTATCAGTATTTTTATCGGAAAGGAGGTATTAAAAATCAAACCATTGTTCTTGTGATATATTGCGTGAGTTATAATTTTTAATCCAACTGTTGGATCGTTGTGATTTTTGGATATGTTATACGTATATAAGTTGAGTATATGTCCACAAATTTTGAACCGTTAAAAATGAACGTATAAATTGTTATGAATTTTAAGAGGTGACTGGTTCAGAAATTGTTGAAGTTTCAGAATATATCATTTTGGTGGAAAATTCTAGAATGCATGGGCCCCACCTATGGGTGGTGAAGAAATGTGCTAAAATTCTAATTCAAATGTGGTTGGTGGCAATAGTAGCAGGTAAAACAATCAAGTAGCAGGTCAAGTCTGCTTCGGCGTGCTAACATTTTCCTATAAATAGAGGGCTAAGTTAGAATTAAAAATCACACCAGAAACATAAGCTTTCTCTCTCTATATTATAGACCGTATTTTGTGAGTATTTTGATACTTTGAGAGTTGTTAATGAGTGCAAGTTTTCTTTAGCGTCATATCCAGTATTCCAGTCAGAAGTACTGCTCTTTTGAGGTAAGGGAATTTAAGGGTTATTATGTTTCTTCAGTTTCGTAATTTTTCTGATCTTCAAAAATTCTGGAAAAATTTGAAATGATATTTTGATGAGTTTTCTCGATTGTGTCCAAAAATGGCAATTTTTGGATGTATAGATTAAGAGTTATGAATTTTATGAGAAAAGACTATTTTCAAAAGTAAACCCTTATAACTCTTTGTGGTTAACTCCAAAATTGGTAAATTTTTTTATCAAGAGTACATGTATATCACAGGAGTATACCCTGTAAATTTCAGAATCTTTGAACAAAAGTACAATTTATGATAAATGTCTAAATATTCGGCAGTTTTGGCCATGTGAAAAATAGTAAATGAATTTTAAAAATTTCGAGAAAAATATATGTTCAATATGGGACTATATTCTGCTAAATCCCAGAAAAGAAATATTTTTGGAACTGATTTGGTATTTTTCATGAAAATGGACTAGTTATGAGTAAATGAATTAAATACGTTATGTGAAGTAATAAAATTGAAAAATAGGATTTTATGGCTTGGGAATCCTATATAAGGTATATGTAGATTTTTGATGAGGGTTTTGGTTATTGGTGATGAAAGTTTATGATTTTGGCATTTTAGGATGATTAAATGCATTAATTTGTAAAGTGTAAATAATTAAAATAAATTGTTTATAAGTTTAAGAAATGATTAAAATATTATGGTAATATTAATAATATTAGATTATGAGATTATTAATTGATTTATAACATTTTGATTAAGGTGTTATAAATATTGATGTGGATTTTATTGTGAAACTTTATATTTTTATGTTGAGGTTACTATTCATGAGTTACTATTCATGAGTTATTATTCACAGGGTACTATTCACGATAAAATTGGTTTCATTGTATGACCAAATTATCGTTGATTTATGAATCTTACTCTTGAAATTAAATCCATGTTTTGATAATATTGTTTTTATTATCATATATAACATTTTTATAATCCTGGTGAAGAAATTTCACTTTGACTTGAGTGTAAAGATGGGTAGATTATTGGTATGATCATGACTATGGGTTCTCTTTGGCCAGTAGTGCAAAGTTGAATCGTTGGCTGGTATGATCTTGACCATTGAATTTACAATTAAATATTTTTAGCTTACGTGCAAAGGTGAATTGATCAACATGGTTATAATTATGGTTTATATATATTCTGAAATGATTATATATTTCTTTGAGATATTAATATCTTTGGCCTATAGTGCAAAGATGAATTGTTGATGAATATCTTTGGCCTGTAGTACAAAGATGACCTGTTGTTGAATATCTTTGGCCCGTAGTGCAAAGATGACATGTTGCTGAATATCTTTGGCATGTAGTGCAAAGATGAACTGTTAATGAATATCTTTGGCCCATTGTGCAAAAATGAATTTATTAGTATGATTATGAACAGGAACTGTGATTTGGTATAACCATGATCTTTGATGTTTCAGGTAAAGACAACTGAAGTAAATTATCTTCGTCCTGGATGAGAAGAGAAATTTAGAATCACAATTATGATTATGAGTTATTCATATGATTGTGGAAAGGAACTCTTGATTGATGTTACAGGGATAAAACATTCTTGGTGGACTTTTAACGTGGAGAAGATAATAGACTTTATAGTCTATTTGACTCTTCTAATGGATTGCTCGTTCCGCTGCAACTATGGTTGAAAAGTTTTATCATCTACCGTATGTTCTAAATCTCTGGTTTATTATTGACAAAGGCTATTGATAATTTAATTATCTTTAGTCCTGATATTATTTACTAAGCTAGTTGTGCTCACCCTTTTGCTTCACAATACCTTTTAGGTAATAAGAGTGTTACCGGGTTGAGCGGGGATAACAGGGGAATAGAACGGTGGTCTATAGCTGTTGAGGTTCTCCCTAAATAGTATGGAAATAATTTTATTGAGAACTTTAGATAAGTGTGTCGTATTGTATACGTCATTTGATTTTTAATTTTGGTGAACTGAATAGGGTGAGGTGAACCCAACTTTGGAAGTGTGTTTTGCCACTATCATACAAGATGTCTAATGATATACGACCTCGTGTTATCATAAGACAGGGTTGTGCACATCCACTTGCTGAGTATATCTACGAGCACTACCTATATGATCTTGGAGTTTGGTTGAAACATAATGTTCAATTGCAGACGGTGGAGATAGTTATATGTCAAGAGAAGACTCACCATTGGAAGGAACATGATAGTAATCTTCTCGTTTTTCTTTGGGGTCTATTGGATCAACCAAGGATAATTCTCTGGACATATGATATCTATCATAACTTAGATTCATGGCCTCCTATGTACAAAGGTTTCTTTGAGCATTTCCTAAAGATTTTAATTTTTAAAACAGTTATTGAATGTACCTTTATGTAAGTTATCACTGTGAGGTGATGTCCACGGTTGGGACATGAGTCAAAGTTGGTATATATTTATATCAAAACTCACATCATATGTGTTGTTGTAGTAATAGAGTTGTAGTTGTTGTCTGTACCGTGTATTTGGCGACTCGGAATAGGTTGGATGGATTGGACCTATTTTGGGGGCGTCACAAATGAGGTATAAGCTGGATTTTGATTCTTCCTTTTTTCTATTGACGAGGAGTAAGGATTCTGATGTTGATCTGCTTTATGATTCAGTTTTTTAGCTTCACACAACCTAGAGGGAACTGGTTCAGCATTCACTCCATATATCAGGCTTTGTATCCTGATTATCGAGCGATTGTTCATGGCTAGGGCTTTGGGGCATTCTTTTCCATCCTTCCCCGTCGTTGTCCCTGGGGCTTACCTCAGGGTATTGTGAGAGCGCTGTTTTCACCAGACTCTGTCTATCCATTTGTTAGATTGTGAGGTGATGATGACGCCGATGGATTGGCGATTTATCACTGGTATTGAGTTTGGAGGGGTGCTAGTGCCATGTACGGCGGACATTACCTCGACTACCATTAGATCCTTGCTAGGAGTCCCGGCTGAGGCGCTCAAGGGCAGGACAGTTCGTACAGGTCCTTTGAGCGTAGATGCTATGAGTGGGCTGTTGAGTGAGCCCATACCCGATGATGTGAAAGTTAGGGATCACATTCTTCAGCGATTATTCCTGATAATAGTTAGGGGCTGCTTCATAGCAGATAACTCTTCCACGGTATCATTCACTTTGGTGAGCGCCACATAAGATGTGGACCATATTGGAGAGTATGATTAGGGCTCCTACACCTTCGCCTATTTCCTCAGGGGTATGCACATACGTTCGTAGGGCTTGACGGAGGCTTGGCTAGGATTTTACCCATTTTTGTTGGTGAGTATTTCTCTTGTGATTTCCTATGTACAGGTTAAGAGTTTTGACTGACAGCAGATGTTTGCTTTTGTGTTGGCAGTTCTGGGCCTATGAGAGGCTTCTATGCTTGTGTCCTATGAGTGTGCTAGGCTTGGAGACCTATCCACGAGGACGGCGATGACATCACTCCATTTTGACGGAGGTTCCTGTAGCTGAGGGTTTCACCCATTGTCGACTACAGTTAGAGTTGTTGACAGTTGATGCTATCACATAGATTCCCTATTCTGGGGAACATTTTCCCATTGGGTTTGAGGATGGATACCCGACTGGTGTCGAGTACGTAAAATCCGCCCGTAGGATTCCTCTTTTCACTGATGGAAGATGGGAGCTCTATTTGGGAGAGCATGCTATTAGGAGCACCATAGGGGAGATCCGTATACCGATCTTGCCTCCTTCCAGGCGTTATTGGCCTGTTTCACTGTCACCCACCATTGATATCCCATTGATGGGTGTTAACGATTTTACACTTACAGAGGGTCCTCATACTCAGGAGGAGTTCCAACATTGGTGGTCCTTTCGTACCATCGAAGCCCAGACCCGCGCCACGCAGTTTATGGGGGATATGGTTTCTAGATCCGTGATGATGACGGATTGGATGGCCTATGTTAGATATCCGACTCATTTGACATAGATTGATAGTTTGACCCAGCAGTTGGATCGGGCACATTTCTTTATCCAGCATTTGGGTAGAGATCCTTCATAGGCAGATACTTTTGATCCTTCCAGCTCAGGCGTTGGCCCCTCAAGTGACCCATATGGTTTTGCCGGAGCAGATCCTCCATTGTATAGGCATGACATCCCCGTTGATGAAGATCCAGTAACTCAGGAGGAGTTACATCAGGTGGACAGGATTGATGATGTAGACATTGACACTATTGTCTTCTTCTGATGTGTATTCTCGTTATATCTTTTGATAGGCCTCTATTAGATACTAGGTGGCTGTGCCCCATTCTCGCTATATCTTTTGATAGGCCTCTGTTAGTTGTTCGGCGTCTGTGCCCCATTTCCTTGTATTTTTAAATGTACAGAGATGTATTAGATGATGATGTACTTAAGAATGTATATACTGTTATTCCCTACATCATATTGTCATCTATTGTTTATCATGCATGTATCATGTTATGCATATATATGTATGTCCATAGATATTCAACATTGACCCCTGGATGGTCTTATGATACGGCCCACGCAGATGTCTTCCTCGATAGTTAGCCGCATTAATCATACCCCACCAGTGTTAGTGGCATCTCGTCTAAGATCGTGGTATGATAGTATGTCACCTCTAGACAAGGTGACTGTAGGTCAGTTATTGCAGCATTCTATGACCCTCCTGATGTTTTAGGTTCTCGCAGGCTTTGTAGAGGGTATGTCGGAGCACTGGATACCAGAGAGGCAGGTTTTTCGGTTTGGTATCCATAAGTTGACTCCTACTTTAGAGGAGTATGCACATTTGACGGCATTATCATTAGACTGACCTTGCGCGTGGATGGCTATTGGTGACATGAGTCGGTAGTTTATGACCCTCACTGGATTGAGGTGTAGAGTTGTGCAGGATGAGATCACATCCGGCCACATGGTATCCTAGCGTTTTCTGATGGACATATTTGGCTCAGAGGCACCGGATCGATACCAAGTGACTAAAGTCAAAAAGCAAAGTACTGAGTCTTTTCGAGAATATGCCCAAAGGTTGAGACATCTAGCAGCGCAAGTCATTCGATCAATGACAGAAACTGAGATGGTAATTGTTAGGAATAAACATGTGAATGATATTCCTATTTACATATGATTTGATTATGATATATATATGAATGAATATGCAAGTATGCTTGTATTAAGAAAAGTTGTAAAGTCCTTTGATATATTATAGAAACATATGTACAAGGACTTATAATGAATTGATCAAATATGTTAGGTTGATCCTATGTGAGCAAAACAGCTTTGTAAAGTCCTTAAAAAGAAATGATGTACAAGGACTATAAATATAGAAAGATCAAGCATGTTAGGTTGATCTTATGATGTAATAGATAGGCTTGTTTAATCGTCGGGCACTGCACCAAAAATCATAGTCTGCCAAGAGAGTCAAGGAAAACTCGAGAGCTATCGAGGCAGAATCGTAGTCTGCAAGATAGTAGATCTCGGAGTTCGTAGACTGCTAGGAGAGACGAAGAAGGATCGTAATGTGTCGAGTAGCACTTCCTCGGAGCCATAGTCTGCTGAGGAAGTCATGTTCAGAATCGTAGAGACAGCCTGCATACGAGCCGACCGAGCATCTGCCGAAGCCAAGTCAAGAATCGTAGACTACACTCAGAGTTGTATAGTCTACTGATTGTATCAGAGGCAGAAATCATAGTCGAGCAAGATAAGATGAAGACAACGAACACAAAGTCAGAAATCGTAGAGTGTCAAGATCTGACCTCAGAGTCGTAGTGTCTACATAGCCGAAGCTGAATCGTAGAGTGTAGAGCTAAGACTTCAACAGATATGCTCACAACTCCAAGGCAGAATCGTAGAGCAAATACGATTATCAACAAATGAGCACTCCCAGAATATCCAAAGGAATGAAGCCTCTGGTCTAAGCTGCAAATATACATCCCACCTGAAGGAAACCAGAGAGCACACAACAAATGACATGAAAGCTAACGAAAGATCTAAGCACCAACCCAATCAGCATCCAGATTGAGTTGTGAAGCCATTCGAGATGAAGTCTTCCACAAGTTGATCAAAAGAAGACTTCAATAACTGACTAAGGAAAGTCAGCTAGTGCAGCTGCTGTCAAGTAAATAGTAGACATCGATCTTGGAAGCAACCGGAATCGTAGTGTTTGCCAAACAAAGAAAGAACTGATGGAGTGTACACTAAGATACTGATGATTACCAAGAAACAGGCTAAAGTGATTAAGCTTTGGGTCAGTCCATTGATGATAAGTGAACGGGAGATCAGAAGGAGAAAGCGAGCTGGACATGCCACAAATCTGAAGTGTCTTGTTAATCAGAAGGGGCCAGAGTAAAGAATCAAGCCATCAGTATTTGAGAACAGTCAAGGCAAACAGAAGTATTGAGGCACTGCACAAGAGAATGAAGAGGTGTTCTACATTGAAGATACAATCAACACTCTTTAAGATCGTAGTGTTGACTCTACATGTCAATGAGCAATAGTCAACAAGACACTACGATCAAGTCCAAGGAAGCAAGCATCAGAATCATAGAGTTTGGTCATCCAAAGATTGAAGCATTGGATACAGTTCAGTCTGAAGGTTGGTCTTCGGACAAGAGCCTATTGAGAGCATTGATGCAAAAGGACAACCTCTGATCGAGAAATCAGAAGGGGGAAATAAAGTCGTCGACTTTCTCGAGACATCAAAGTAACATCTCTGACGGGGTACGTGAAAAAGTAAACTGCAGTATCAGAAAATCATGTCATGTCACATCTTCAGTCTGCACCAAATAACTCGAGATCTGCGAAGCAATTCAAAGAGCTCTCAATGGCTACTTTCCAATGGGAAGATTGGGAAGGAGTATAAATCAGCTAGAGCTTCAATGATCAAAGGGAGCTAGAGTTGCTGAGTTTGGAGAAATGGTGGACTGATCTAACCAACGTAAAATAGTGAGTGACCAATGAAGGTCCGTAGGCTCACTCAACGATCCACCAAGAACACTTAGAAACAGACAAAGAAAGAAGTAGAAGTGAGAGTTCTACTACAAGAAGAGTGTTCTAAACTGCCGAGAGAAAGAAGAGCATCATGTCATCTTAATGTCCATCATGGGAAGACTCTAAGTACCACAGAGAAGAGCCTATAGTCATCTTAGCAAGTCCATCATGAGAAGGCATCAAGTATCAAGAATGAAGATCACCAACGCCATCATGGTGTCAAGCATGAGAAAGTTTCTAAGTACCTAGCAGAAGAGCTTACAGTCATCTTAGAAACCCATCATGTGCAGCCATCAAGTATCAAGAAGAATGATCTTCCAGGCAGATCATCAAGGGATCATCAGAAGTGGTTGTGTAACTGAAGAAGCTGAGCATCATGATGAAAGTAGTATGCATACAAGCCAATCATGTTTGATGATAAAGCATATACTTTGTAACAATCTTATTCATTTATTAATAAAAAGTATTAATTTATTAAAGGCTTTTAATTATCTACATGATGCTGTTTTATAATATGTTATAAACCCATAGTTTTAAGCAATGCTTTTAGAATAATGATGATGATCATTCTAATGAGATCTAAATTCTTAGAAAGCTTAAAACTAAAATAGTTCCCAATCGTTGGATTACTAAATTGGGATTAGTGAATCCGGATAGATTGGTACATACGTTACTGGCTCATTGGATGAGGATGATTGATCTCATGATCAATTGTGTGGAGACACTAAAGCAAGTATGTAGGTGCTTATTAGAGAATAAGTTCATTTGAGCGTTGGCTGCTAAGGAATACCTAATGGAGTTTTACTTGCTGTCAATAGGAATTCCTATAGTGATAGTAGTCTGAGTGATCCTTGGACTTGAGATCATCATAGTATCTTGTGTATGATGAGTTATACTTTGACTTATTCCTTAAGACCCTTAGGGTATATCAAAGGGTATGCTTGGGTATAATAAGTTGTACATGGAGATAATGTATGATCAATAAAGAATCTACCACTTATTAAAAGAAGAGAAATGTCCTATGTGATTCGATGAATGACAACCCAAGAGTCCTCGACTTGATAAGAATGAAATTAGAAAGGAGTTTCTAATTTGCATTATTTGGAGTTGTGCATTTAAGAATCGAAATACATATAATTAAATAAAATAAGACTTGACAAGAATTCCATGTCTTATATTTAATTGGGACATTGTATGGTGGAAGGATTGAATTATCTGGTAACTATTTACTCAAAGGTTCTTTTATGATTAATGTTGAAATCTATATTATCCGGAAAGTCGTTGATCGCTAGGGAGGCTTATCCCTATTGTAGAATAAATATTATTTATTTAAATAAATTAATTGTTTAATTTATTTATTTAAATAAGATTAGAATTGTTCTAATTGATTTATTCACAACCTAGGTTTAATATGGAGAACCTAAAGGGTCACACCATAAAAGGAAGAATAATTATTTAAGAAGTTAATGGCATAATCGTAATAATATGTTATGTATATTTAATTTAATCTATGGTGATAGAATAAATTAAATAGTTTAATATTTATTATTTAATATTTTAGAAATATTAAATATAAATTAATAAGAGGAGTCTTATTAATATTATTACAATTATTATTATTATTTTAATTTCTAAAAGAGTTTAGGAATTAATTTAATATAAGTACTCTCATTTATTCCTAATAGGATTAGGAGGAAAATTAATTAAAGGAGTTTAATTAATTATCCCTAATAAGATTATGGAGCCCATTTAATTAAAAGAGTTTAATTAAAAATACCTTATTTTTTAATAGGGTTACTTGATATCTTTATAAGAGGAGTCTTATATCAGATATTAAAGAATACGTTATAATTCCAATGGTTGGAGAGTACGCTTCTTTTCTATAGAGATAGAAAAACTAGGGTTTAGCCAACCACCCATCTTCTTGATTCTTTTTTCTTCCTTGGTGGATTACCTCTAGAGGCCAAACACTTGGGTGGCTAACGTTGATCAAAGGAAGGAAACAAACCAGGTGGATTCAAGTTGAACGCGAAAAGGATTGGAGGTGAACTTGTACCTGAGGAAGCTCGGATCTTCAAGGGTATATTTCTTATTCATCTTTTTCGTTTAATTAATAATTGTGCATAAAGGGTGATCCGGGTATATGGTTTGTAAAAATTTTAAACTCTGATTTTACAAGTTTCCGCTTACTTTGAGCAATTTGATTGCGCTCATGAATATTACAAACCTAACACATGAAACACTCAACTGCACTTCAAGGATTATCACACCAAGCTGCTAAGTATAGAAGATGTTCAGAGCTTTAAGACATCTTAGTAGCTCAGCACCTATTCCAACAAATAAACAAACAACTCAACAACAAGAAGTCAGGGCCTGAGGGGTCCTTGTCCGGAGGGACTAAATGAAGTTCCAAGCCTGCTGGGCTTGAAGAGTTCCTAGGGAACTAGAGAAGTTCCAAGGCTGCTGGCCTTAAAGAGTTCTTAGTGAACTGAAGTCCCAAGGCTGTAGGCCTTGAAGGAATCTTAGTGATTCAGGGTGCTGCCCTTCCTTAGTGGAAATCCTACTAGTTGAAAGCAGAAGAGTGGATTAGGAGCTTGAGTCTCTAAACCACTTAAAACCTCTTCTATCTTTTACTTTATGTCATTTACATTATGTACATTAACTGCTATAACTGCTATATATGTTTTAAATGCTTACCACTGAACTAACTCTATAAATAATGTATATACGATTATGAATATATCAATGAAGGGGATCTTTTACTTATTCCGTTGTGCTTGAAAAGATTCTTATGTTTGTCATACGCTAAATTATTAGCAATACAAAATAAACTAGAAAAGTATTAGAAAGAAAAAGGATCTATTCACCCCCCCCCCTTCTAGATCTATTGTGCCTACTGGGAACTAACAGTAATGACGTTTATTGATATCCAATAGGCTCTTTACTATGAGAGGATCCTAGCAGGCATAGGAAAGTCATTCTTAGAAATGATCAAACATGACGAAATGGCAGAGATGGGCCTGAAGGCAGGCAAGATTAAAGACTTCACTGCCTTGGAAACGGTCGGCAAGCATATACAGACTAGCAAGTATGCGAGCGATCCCAATAAGGTACCCGATAAAGGCAATGAAGATGTATCCCTCATTTCACAAGGGCAAGCTAGTAGACCAACTTACAGTCCCCCCATTTGGAAAAAGCGAGACAATCTATCATTTCAACAACAGGCTGCATTCATCCAATTCCAGGACAGGAAAAGAAAATTTGAGATAACGAAAAATTGGGTATTCACTCCACTGGGCGATTCCTTTGAAAATGTATTGGCGATATTAATGGATCACAAGAAAATTACCGATCTGGCTCCACCTTTGGAACCAGGGAGCAAAAGATACATTCCAAGCCAGAGATGTGCTTACCACACAGGGTCTCCAGGCCACGATATACAAGATTTTTGGTCTTTAAAGCATAAAATTCAAAATCTGATCGAAAGTGGCAGTATTGTGGTCCAACAACCTGACCAATAAAATGTTAACAAAAACCTTCCGTTGTAGCATGATACAGAGGAAGTAAACATGATCGGGTCAGGAAGCGATGAAATGTATCCAAATCGTAAGTACATACAAAGGATAGAAGAATACCCCCAAAGTCACAAAATAGATGTCCTAGAGTGGGAAAACTCAGAGGACGGTATAACAATATTGCAAAAATTAGAGACGATCCATAATCAAGTAAATCTGCTAGCTAAGCTGATAGTGAGCCAACATCAGGATACGAGGCAGTTTTTCACTTAAATATCAAAAAGCTAAGAGAAAAAAGAGGTTAACCATAATGGAAGCCCAAATCTCTCCAAGCTGAGCCAGCTAAATGAAGAAGATCAATGCAGGCTGAAAGGAAAAGAAAAGTGGGATGATAAATTGCTAGAAGATCTCGCGAGCGAAAAATTTGCTCGGGGTAATGCAAATTCTAAAAGATGAAAGATCAAGAAACCTCCACAAGACCCCAAAAATTCACCCCTATAAACAAATCAAATGAAGAAATGCTACACTTTATGATAAGCGAATGAATGATTACTGAGTTACTGCCTCCTATAAATCCCAAGATAAAGAGTTATGATTCCACCAAGATATGTCTTTACCATTATAACTTACCTGGACATGCGACTGAGGAATGATGGTCTTTGCGACATAAAATCCAGGATCTCATTGAAAATGAAGAGCTGATGATAAAATTCCTCATGAACAGAAAAGGCGTAAAGGAAATAAAAAGTGTAGTATGTCCACTCGAGACAGGCAATTCAAAGGAGGTGATGGCTATGAGGGCCAATTCTGGCAGAACACAAGGTGGACTGATCCTAATGCAAGGAATGACAAAGGAGATTCCTCCGCCAACATAAAACATCTTGTGGTCCAAAGATAGCAACCACGTTCCTGATTTTATCACCTTGGATGATGATGAGGAAATACTAATCCTTTACGAAGAATAAAAAGCCAAAAAGGAAAGTCCCTTGCAAGTAATGCAACACCAATTCGAGGGAGATTTCATGGTCGAATTCTCTCAAGTCCAGAAAAAGGTGAAGGAACTTATGAAGGAAAATGTGGTGAGGTTGTCGGGGAAGCCAACTCATTGAAGAATAAAGAGTTCATCCCTTTTTACGATGGGTCCAGTATGAGCATCCCTGAGGGAAGTGCTGAATCAGGAGGCGGTCAAGTTATGGCCATAAGTGAAGATATTCAGAACCAAGAGGTAACCTCTATCGCGAGCCTTAAAGGAAACATAACCACTGACGACTGGACTATCAGGCCTCAGCTGGCCAAGAAGATGTAGATCCAGATGATAAAGTTGGTAGTTCCAGGAGATGTTGGGATGGTATCACTTTCTTCACAGTATGCCTTTTATTTTCCATGCATGTAAATATTGAAAAAATTAAAAAAAAAAATCAAAATAAAAAAATCAAGCTAGTTAGGTCTCAGCTTATGAAACCTGAACTACAAAAGATATGATCTCCCCTCATCAATGGGAGTACGTAGGCAGCAATTTATGGTGTGGTCAAAATAATCAGAAACCCAAAAAACTTAAACAAACACTTCTCAAACCGTTCCCCTCATCAATGAGATATGCAGGAAACCATCAGCGGTGCGGTCTGACCCTCAAAAGAAACATCCAAACTTAAACATAAATACCAAGACAACTAGCAACGAGGACCTTCAAAGTGCCGACACCCTCAATCATAAATCTTCATCAAATCAGAAGAAAACCATCAAGGCCGATTGTGAGAACAAGTCAGGAACAATGATTGATGGCATCAAAGCCCAAATCCACTACCTGTTCACTATCTTGTACATAGATAAAAACCTCTTACGATCTCGACATCTTATCATCCCATCTGTCAAAGCGACTGTCCCAGACGACAAATAAGCATGGCTGGAGAAATTTCAAAATTGGCAACAACCCAATATTGGGACCCTTACAACAAGACCGGGGAAATCTCAAAAATAGTGATAACTCAACACTAAGGCATTTATCAACCATCCTAAAGAGGAAAATGCACCAGTTAGCACCATCAGAATGGTCCATCATCATCAGAGATTCCCTAATATCATCTCACTAGCGATTTGGTATGATCATTTGGTCTTTCCCAATCATATCGTTCTCAGAATGAATAATCCACATGTGAGGTATGACTTTTTTACCTCTTTATGAGCTTTCAGTCTCCATTCACATGCATTAGCGATAATATATATGTTAAGTATTCTTAGAAAAATGTTTTTGCTTAACTTGTTACGAATGGGATTAATTTTGATAAGTGTCCATGGACGAGAATCACAAGAACGATTATAGAATTAAGATTATTCAACCTTTTGATTGGGCACAACATCCCAGTTCAAAGCGCTTTTTGGAATAGACTTGACCTTACATGCGTGTCTGCACTTTGCGATTTCCCTGACTCTTAGTTGTGGGGTATGAAGCAATGGCAAAAATAATGGCAATTAATGAAAAGATGAAAAGATAAGTCACCAGCCTAATGTCTTGAATTGTGGCTTAGGTTGCTCGAGTTATTAAGCCTGAGGGGTGTCTTTACACCAGGTGCCCTAAAGCCATCTGGTTTGGGAGTCATCGGCCCAATGCTCATTACATTGGGTAACTTAACGCCTAAGAAAAAGAGCATTAAAAAAAAGAGGCAAAAACTAAGCAGATCCGAATCGTGGCCTATGTTATTCGAGTAATTAAACCCAATGGGTGTCTTTAACCCTGGTGCCCTAAATCCATTTGTTTTGGGAGTCACAGGCCCAACGCTTCTTTCATGGGTGACTTAGAGCCTGAAGAAAACGGACCTGTTAAACTCAGGTAAAGAAGTGAATAAAGTGATCGCCTGACTTGACTCGAAGCGTGGCCTTGATTACTCAAGCCAGTAAACCCGAAGGGGTGTCTTAACACGTAGTGCCCTAAAGCCCTCCAATTTGGGAGTCATTGGTCCAAAACACGTTACGTGGGTAATTCTGAATAGCCTAAGAAAACGAGACAAGATTAAGCGAGAGAAAAGAAAAATTTGCCAAGGCATAGAAGTGAAACCCCTGGTAAGAGTTGTGTCACTCATAGTGCATTGTTATATAAAGTCAATTCTATGAAGAATAACATCCAGAGCGAAGATGAAGTATCTCTGATATTGGGAGATAAGTCTTTTTAATCTAATCCTACCCATAAATAATGACCATGGATGTTTTCAATTTTTCTTGCGATTTCATAACTCATTCAATTGCATAACTTCTACATCAAATGCCATATTCACAAAAGTATACTAATCCTGACAGCCAACCCGTCAAGCTTTTAGTGCATTTTGCTCTTTTGATGTGCAAGATATTATTCACCCGCGATTTGGTCAACAAAGAGAGGTTCTCATATGAATCCCCGGCAACGACATGTGAAAGGACTGGGGCATCTTCCACTTCCAAGAAATGGAAGGAGTTTTAGGTGGGATCAAACCTCTCATCAAAAGAAAGTAGAGAACACTTGAAAGAAATCATGGCGACGTGAGCTTGCCCCTACAGAAGAAAGCAATTTTTTTAAAAATAAATCCTTAAATCAGGAGCAGAAGGCCAACAACGAAAGGTCTAGCGAATGAAATCTACACCATTAAACATGTTAACCTGTTTCAAGTCCTCCAAAGTCGAGGCCTCTACACCGAAGTTCAAATCTGGGTAACGAAAGAATGGGCTGCACCCTCCAGGGATGTTAGCGGCATTCAGGTCATAGGTTCTGCCGGGTTACGAATCAATAGCTCAAGGGAATGGGCCACAAGCACCCAATATAAAAATGAAACTCTAAATCGCCTCAGAAAGGGTGAGGTAAGTTTCAACTCTAGGCACTTTAATCAACCTAGGACAATAAACTCCTAAGGATAAATCTAGGTTATCACATCATGCATGATCTGCACATATGCAAAAGCACTACATCAGCGTACATCTCCATCAAGGTTTAGCATGCATATCCAGTAAATTTAAATATGCATGCACATTAAATGTCTATATTAGAGAGAAATTTCAGTGTAGACATCACTTGGTTGTCATCAATCCAGCGTAACATCAGGCTGAGTTTGATAAAACAAGCTGTTTAATATTACTTCAGTGAAAGTATCGGATGATCCGGTATTCTAAACTATTAGCATCAATTCAGCGCAACATCAAGACAGTTCAGCGATGAAAGCTTTGTATACCACCGTTTGAGTGGGAACTAAAGCAGTTTGGCGATGTCAGCGTAGTTAACTACCGGCAGGGTAGGCACCGTTGTCAAACTACCAGCAGGGTAGGCACCGTTATAAACTACCAACGCATACATCGGGAAGGTCCGGTGATTTCAGAACTTAATCCCCAACAAAGATGTAGAAAATATCTCAACTTATCTTTATCAAACAAGCATCAGCAACACCGAAAAAAAGCCAAATAGTTGGAGTCAGCATCAGCATAGGCATCAACAATAACCTGTAAAGGTAAAGTAATTTTCGATCTAAGAAGTGTAATTTGCATTTGCGATTTGTGATTTGTGAATTGCGATGTGCGAGTTACGAAGTGCACTTGGCGAAATGCGAAGTTCGAAATGCGATGTGCGATTTATGATTTGCGAACTGCAATTTGTGAAAACATTTTAACATTTATCATAACATTCATTACATTGCGATTTGCATCATTAGAAATACCTTGTAATATTTAAAGCGTCTAGTAAATCTTTATCACGTCCATTCCATTGCATTATATGAACTTGATAAAGAGGGGCATCTGTAGACACTTAAAATTTCATTTTCCTATTACTACCTATATAGAAGGGCAAAGGCATCTTTTTCGCACTCCAAAGATACCCCTGGAAGACCATAACATCAAATCTAACCCCAAGAGAGTTAATCCCAACCCAAGAGATAACCTCAGGAAAGTCAGTTCTAACCCCAAAGATAACCCCGGGAGATCAAGTGCAATACCCAGAGTCAAACCCGGGAGGTCAAGCCAACCTCAGAGATAACCCTGAGGGCATTCAGAGTCAACAGCATGACACTCTCGTAGATAACCACGAGAAAAAGCGCTACTGTCACAAGCAAAAAATGGAGATATATACGAGGGGCAAAATAGTCATTTTGCTAACTCAACCTCTACTCAAATCAAATCTACTCAAATTTCGTCAAAAGAAGTCCCACAAGAACCATATCTTAACTTCCGAACGCAAACTACGCAAAATAACTCAACAAACTGCCTGACGGAGACTCGAAAATGCTATTTTGGTCTTAGACCCATCTTCTCAGAATCAAAAGAGGGCAAATCCTATGTCATTTCATAGCTCTCGGAAAGAGATTTCTGGAATGGTATGCCAGGCTTCCATCGGACTCCCGAATTGAAAGTTATAAAGGTTTGAGCGAACAACGCGTTGTCCGAGTGCACTTACTTTGAGATGGCGGAACCCACACTGCTTGGGGTAGTCTCAGGTAAACCAGAGACTATAAATAGAGGGATTGGGGTGGCCATTTTGAAAAGAGAAAAGGCGAGGAGGCCCTATCCATTTTTCTCTGTACACACTATAAACTAAGTGTTTTCTCATTTTAAACACTTGTGAGCTTATACTGTGCTATATTTTACAAGTGGAAACCGAGTGTTTATTCAATTAAATCTATTTGAAGTCTTCTTGGCAGCCCACTGTAAAACTTCTTACATTTCTTAAAGCCTTTCTCCACTTCTTGCAAACACAATTATTCACATTGAGAGTCGTGTTGTGTGTGTATGCCCGAATTTGTATTCATGGCTATTTATTTCTGTTGTTTATATATATATATATATATATATATATATATATATATATATATATATATATATATATACTAACATTATCGAAGTTATGCCTCGATTGAGCCTAGACTCACGTTCGGAGTGTTTATTGCTTTTATATATAAACTAGTATCGAACTCTGTTTGGTGAGCCTGGATTTATATAAACTAGTAATTGTCCATGCCTAAAGGCACGGTGTAACAAAAAATTAGATTTAAATTTAAAAAATACTACATTACCTAAAGACTCTGTTAGTTCCCAGTAGGCATAATAGATCTAGGAGGGGGGGGGGTTGAATAGATCCTTTTTATTTTCAAAATCCTTTTCTGGGTTATTTGGTATTGCTAATAATTTAGCATATGACAAACAGAAGAATCTTTTCAAGCACAACGAAATATGTAAAAGATCCCCTTCATTGATATATTCATAACCATACATACATTATTCGTAGAGTTAGTTCAGTGGTAAGTAGCTAAAACATATATAGCAGTTATAGCAGTTAATGTACATAAAGTAAATGACATAAAGTAAAAGACACAAAGGGTTTTAAGTGGTTCAGAGACTTAGGCTCCAAATCCACTCTTCTACTTTCAACTAGCAGGATTTCCACTAAGGAAGGGCAGCACCCTGAATCACTAAGATTCCTTCAAGGCCAGCAGCCTTGGGACATTTGTTCACTAAGAACTCTTTAAGGCCAGCATCCTTGGAACTTCTCTAGTTCCCTAGGAACTCTTCAAGCCCAGCAGGCTTGGAATCTTCATTTAGTCCCTTCGGACAAGGACCCCTGAGGCCTTGGCTTCTTGTTGTTGTAGTTGTTGATGTTGTTGGTGCTAAGTTGTTAAGATTTCATTAAGCTCTAAACATCTTCTATACTTAGCAGCTTGGTGTGGTCCTCTTTGCATTCTGCTTCGAGTCTGGACCACATCTTCTTTGGTGCAGCTGATCTTTACTCTTTTCTGTTCATTTTCATCTGATGTCAGATGTGCACCATCACCATCTGGATTTTCTAAGTCCCTGAGCTTTTGGTAGATTTCTTTTGGCACTTAGAAATCCCTGAAACCTTCTTGAATGTTTTACAAACATGGTTCTGCACTTGTTCAGTTTCAGCTTTAGGTTCATGGTGATTCGTAGACTGGCTCTCCTGATCTTCTTTATACTCTGCCACTTTTCTGAATGCTATCTTCTTGGCCTTCTCATTTCTAGCTTGGTTTGCCATCTTCAAACGGCATTCTCATCTTTGTTGAGTGAAGCTCTAATCCGCTTTAAGTCCTTCTTCAAGGTCGCTTCACTTCCACCTTGGTAGTCTCACCGCCACATCGAGACTTGTTCTGTTGATCTTTTGGTGAAACTCGTAGAGTCAACAATAGCATTCAACAACTCAACGATTCTGCAACATAGTATTCATCAGCAACTTTTGATCTTTGAGGTTCTGTTGATTTATACTCCTTCCCAATCTTCTTGTTGGAATATTGTCGTTGGAAGCTATTTGAATTGCCTCGAAGATCTTGAGTTATTTGATGTAGACTACAGATGTGACACGACATCCCCTTTTCTGACTTTCTGACACTACAGTCTAATGTTTCACCTACCCCATTAGAGATGTCACTTTCATGTCTCGGGCAGGTACTCAACTTTATTTCTTCCTTCTGATTTCTAGATCAGAGGTTGTCCTTTTGCATCGATGCTCTCAATAAGCTCTATTCGAATATCAATCTTCAGATTGAGCCGTTGCCAATGCCTCAATCTTTAGTTGTTCGAACTCTACGATTCTGATGCATATCTTCTTGGATCTGATCGTAGTGTCTTGTTGACTGTTGCTTCTTGACTTGTAGAATTAACATTACGATCTTGAAGAGTGTTCATTAGATCTCCAATGTGGAACACCTCTTCCTATTCTTGTGCAGGGCTTTAATACTTCTGTTTGCCTCGACTATTCTCAGATACTGATGGCTTGACTCCTTGTTCTGGTCCCTTCTGAATAACAAGACACTTCAGATTTTTGGCGTGTCCATCTCGCTTTCTCCATGTGATATCCCGTTCACTTATCATCAATGGACTGACCCAATGCTTAATGACTTTAGCCTGGTTATATAGAGGCTGACCAGTATCTTTGTGTATAATCCATTAGTTTCTTCTTTGTTTGGCAAACACTACGATCCTGGTTACTTTCAGGATCGTTGTCATCTTTCTACTGACAAACACTCGCATATCTTTGACTTTCCTTAGTCACCATCAAGTCTTCTTATGATCATCTTGGGGAAGACTTTACCTTGAATGGCTTCTCAACTCAATCTGGATGATGATTGAGTTGATGCTTAGATCTTCTATTAGCTTGCATGCCATTCATTGAGTGCTATCTGGCTTCCTTCAGGTGAGATGTATCTTTGCATTACCAACCAGAGGCTTCATTCCTTTGGATATTGTGGGAGTGCTCAATTATTGGGAATCGTGTTTGTTCTACGATTCTAATGTGGCCTTGTGATCACATCTGTTAAGCTCTTAGCTCTGCACTCTACGATTCAGCTTCGACTGTACAGACACTAAGACTTTGAGATCAGATCTTGATACTACGATTTCTATCGTTATGCTTGTTGTCTTCATCTGATCTTGCTCGACTACGATCTCTAACTTTGATACGATCAGTAGACTCTACAATTCTGAGTGCAGTCTACAATTCCTAAATTGGATTTGACATTAGTAGACTCTACGATGCTGAGTGTAGTCTACGATTCTTGACTGGCTTTGGTAGATGCTCGGTCGGCTCGTAAGCAGGCTGTTTCTACGATTCTGAACATGACTTCCTCAGTAGACTTTGGCTCTAAGGAAGGTTTACTCGACACACTACTATCCTTCCTCGTCTCTCTTGGAAGTCTACGAACTCCGAGATCTACTATCTTGCAGACTACGATTCTGCCTCGATAGCTCTTGAGTTATCCTTGACTCTCCTAGAAGACTATGATTTCTGGTGTAGTGCTCGACGATCAAACAAGCCTATCTATTACATTTTAAGATCAACCTAACATGCTTGATCTTTCTATGTTTATAGTCCTTGTACATCATTTCTTTCTAAGGACTTTACAGAGCTATTTTACTTATGTAGGATCAACCTAACGCATTTGATCAATTCATTCTAAGTCCTTGTACATATGTTTATATTATTTATCAAAGGACTTTACAACTTTTCTTAATGCAAGCATACTTGCATATTCATTCATTCATATATATATATATATATATATATATATATATATATATATATATATATATATCATAATCAAATCATATATAAATAGGAATATCATTCACATACTCATTCTTGACAACCTCCCCCTATTTGATTATGACAAAAACAATAGGTGCATATGCATGTTATGAATAAATCTTATATACATTGAGCAGCTGTATTTCTAAAACATATAATCATGAATGTCATTTATAATGATGTGGAATTTAATACACTAACATTTTACATCCTGGATCCAGAACATACCTAACTAGTTAGAGATGTACCTCTTTGGCTCTATGTATGCTTCCAAGATGTCTGTTGATTAGCTATTCATCTGTTTGATTCCTTTTCTCCTGCTCCCCTGGGATGTGGAGCTATTCATTTCTTCTTCTTCTGGTTGTGGCTCTGGCTCCCCCTCAGCCTTAGGCTCATCATTCTTTGGCTCCCCCTTAGATGATGATTCAGCTCCCCCTGGTGTTGTCTTCTTCTTTTCTTTCATTTTGCTCTCCTTACTCTTTCTAGAGTGCATCTTATTCTTCCCCTTTCTATGCTTCTTTTTCTCCCCCTTTTTGTCATTAATCATTTGGGAGAGCTGCTCCATGTTGGACATAAGCTGCTCCATCAGGTAGGAGGAGTTACCGACTTCAATCTTGAGTTCTTTTTGGCTTAACTCAAGTTGCATAGAGAATGACTGATTCAAGTTATTAATCATGTCAGAGAGGGCTTGTAGTTGCTCTTTATTTGCTTTCTGAGCTCGTAGTGCATCTGCCTTCTGATCATTTAAGGCCTTCAGATAGATGTGATCTCTATCTTTGATTTTGAGAGATACATCAGCCATAGTTTCTTGGAGTCTATCTTGAACTGAATTATCTCCAGCTGCTGTCACCCTTTTTGATTCTTCATGGATTAGAGATATCTTCTCAATCAGTTCATCAGAGTTTTTCATTAGCTCTTGCTCCATAAAAATTTCATCATTTGGTTGGGCAGTCTTTTGCTGAACACCAGATTGAACTCTACGATCTTCATCCTTGGACAGGTTTTTGAAAGTGTTGAGGATCTAAAAAATTGTTGAGTACCAATCGTTGTGGGAGGATGAAGGAATGTTAGATAGCTGTGATAGGGCAGATGGAGACATCTTATTCTGGACTTGATCATCATCAGTGGTAGAGTGAACAGACTCTACGATCAATGTCTTGGCTATATTTATTTTTCCATCAGAGTCCACTCTACGATCATAAGGAATATAATGATTTTCAGTATGTCGGTAGACTTTGTAGTGAGGCTTGTCATTTATCATCATTGTTGCAAACTTCTTTACCCTTGGGAAGTTTTGTGATACCAGCTCTAGATTTGGAAACTGAGAATAGCACCAGCTGAAGTAGCTCTCATCAGTATTAGTATGTGCCTTCAACCATGGCATCCACGGGAAGAACCATCTCATCAGAAGATCTTCAGAGTTATACAGTATTGTTGTGAAGTCTAATTCCATGTTTTTCTAGTTGTGAAGTAATTCATCTGTGGTCATTCTTACAACTCAAAGTTGTTCATTTCCATGATTTATTCATCTTGTTGCTGGTTTAGCTGGTGGTTCATCAAAGATTTCCACTATAATTTTTCTGCTAATTCTGGATGGAGAGAGAACATGATAGTATTCTAGTTCCTCTAATTCCTGATGTGCAGAATCGAAATCTTTCTCTATCTCTTCCCTTGTTGAGCCAGAATCTTGCTGATTCCCTTCATCAGATTTATCAGTTAATTCTTCTTGTTTGTCTTCATTTTCAGAGCCTTCTTCAGCAATATCTTTCTTGGAATCATCTTCTCCAAAGCTAGTCTCATCTTCAGCACTTTCTTCCTGTGACTCATATTCCTCATCCCTTAATTCAATGACTTCAGTAGAGTTGTCAATTTTCTTTTTGGAGGCAAATTGAGAAATCAATCTATAACTCTTCGTTCTCCTTGGAGGTTCAGCTATGGGAGAATTAGACTCTTCTTCTTTTTTAGACTTTGAGGCCTTTGAGTCATCAGGCAAGCTTTCTTGATGTTCATCATTAGCAAGGCAGGTATTTATTTCTCGACCTCATCATCTTTTGATCCATAACGAGAGCTTATTTGAACATTTTCAATTGGAGATTCAGATGGGTCATTTTGCAGCTTCTCTTCAACTTCAAAGTGAATACTCTGAGAATTGGCCATAGGACTTAAATATTCTTCTTCATCGGTAGAGTTTACATCTTCTTTCATGGATCCAGCTCCACCTTCATTGCTGGATCTGATCTCCGGGGATTCAGTCTTGAGATCATCAGTTTCCTTTTCTTCTTTTGACTCTACGTTCTCTCCTTTGTTAGATGTACTTCCTTGGGGAACTGGAACTGATTTCTTCATCCCTTTTTCTTTCTTCTTGGGTGGTTCTTGGAGTAGTCTGTTACTTCTTCTTTTTGGGTTTTTAGCAGTTGATGCTGGTTTTTCTCCTACTTTTTGTTTCTTCTTGTCAGTCGAGACATGTCTTGACAAAGCCTCCTTTGCTTTTCTCTTCTTTGTAAAGACTTTTCTGCTGCTTCCAGTTTGTGCTAGCATCCTGTTTTCCTTTGGGTTTTTCTTCCATTTCACAAACAATTGTGGAGACATTACTTTGTGCACATTCAGAGGTTCTCCATCATTATCCTTGATCTTTCTTCCTAGCTTCTTCTTCATCACTATGCTTAGCAGCCTTCCATGAAAAACTTTTGTAAGTGATTTGTCTGTAGATTTCTTCAACTCAACTTTTTCTATCCAATTGGAGATTTGATTGAACAGTATAGCTCCAAGGTTGATTTTCTTCTTCAGAACTATGACAGACATGATCTTCAACTGCTGGTCGAGTACAGTGTCATGTGCAGTGTCTTTGCATAGTATACATTTTCCTACTATCTCAGCAAGGAACTCGAATTCCTCAAGAAATTCCTTCTTCTTCATATCCTTCTGACTAGGGTTTCTTTGGTACCGCATTGTCCTCTTGCCTAATTCAATGTCGACTTCATCCAGGTTTATCAGACCTTGATTGGGAAACCATAGACATTGATTGATGTCTGATGCTCTTATCTTTAGACTAAATCCTTTCACATTAGTAGTCAGAAAGCCCAGAGTTCCTTGAAGCATTTGAGTAGAACTGCTTCACTAGTTCTGTATAAACTTGAGTGTTGGCTTCCAGGCACTCAGAGAACCCAGCTTCCTTTACGAGTTCAAGTTTGTCCTTGAACTTTGTCTCTGATTCTTCAAACTTTGTAAAGCCGAGTTGAATGCCCGTTACAACTTTTTATTCTTCCATTTGAGGAGTTCAAGGTATATGGTATGTGGTTCGGAGAGATTTAGCTGAATGTGATTTGGGTTCTGGAACTTTGATTGGTTTGGCTTCGAAGAGGATTTATAGGGTTTGAAAAAGGGAGGGAGATAAGTTCAATGAGTTCTGGTAACTGTTTGTAGATTTTGAATTTGTCTTTATGGCAGTTTCTTCTCACACTACATATGTTATGATGTGTCAACTAGCCATTAGTTGCGCGATGCCTAGTAACAATTTATAACTCCCCATTAACTTTTCAGTTTGATGTCTCTTTTAGAAGAGTAGACGTTTGATTGACGTGGATTGGCCGTTGACCTCTCTGGTTCGTAGAGTAGCATGATAGGGCGGCTATGGACTCTACGATTTTGATAAGTGGATTTTATATACACTTAGTCGGTATCTTTTACTTAAATTAGTTGCTTATATTCACGTGTCTTAGTTACTTTTCATGCATTTTGTGTTCATTTTGTAGGTTATATGGTTGGGAGCGGTGTGAGCGGTTATTGGAAAGAAATCGCAAAGAATTGGTAAGAAAATGCAAAGAAAAACAAATCGGACATCATTTGGGCTTTCATGTTTTTGACTTGGAACTTAGCTTACATTGTAGAGCGTCATCTTAGCTTTCCGGAACATCTTGAATCATTCTAATCGGAGTTCGGATGCAAGAGTTATGATCGTTGTACCAACGGACGTCGAACTTCGCTATTTTGGTTAGGCATTTTCATAGCAGTCACTTTCCGCTCAATTTCAACCTTCATCCGGCCAGAATTTCTCAATCCTCAAAGAATGAACGTTGTAGAGCTCGTCGATATCTTCGATTTGATAGGTGGCAGGCTCCCTAACTCCTCCCGGATCAAAAGTTATGGCCGTTTTACCAGAGGATTATGTGACAAAAAATGAAGCCCTTCTAAGCGGGCATAAGAAATGCTAAACAAGAAGGACCCCCACCGAGTGGTCCTTTGATTAAAGTTTAGACCCCACGGGGCGGGGGGTACGAGTAAAAGAAGTGGTTTTTGGCTAAATTTGAGTTCGGGAAGGATTATTTTCGATCCAATTGACTCAAGGACTTCCGAGAGGACGTAAAGACATGTGAAAAGGCTTATAAAAGGAGGGGAATAACAAGGATTAGGGAGGGATTAAAGAGATTAGAGAGGAGAAATATGATTCCATTATATTAGATTAGAGTAGATTAGATCAAAATACTAGTTCTATATAGTTTTGGAGATTGAAACAACTTGGAGACCATTGAAGATTCAAAGTAGGAGCAAGGAAGGAGCTTCAAATCTACAGACAATATATTATATCTTCTCATCTTCTTCTATCTTTGTCTTTTAATGTGTATTCAATTGTGGATTCTTAGTTTTAATTCAATAATCATGAACTAATTCTTTGTTTGAGATTACAATGGATCTTATTGTGTAGTTTATTTAAAATTTCTTCGCTATCAATTATTATGTTCTATCGTGAGAATTGTCTATTGTGGTTTGGACTTAATTGTTTAATTGACTGGCCATCAATTACCGTGATAATCTATATGAACTCGAGAGATGAAGTATAGATTTAGATCTGATCATGATAGCATGTGTTCAGGATTTTGTTAGTAGCTTAAACTTGATGAGTGTTATGGTAGAGATATGCTTGATAGCGCATGTAATCGAATAGAGAACTTGTTCTTAAATATTCTTCAATTGTAATTCACATAGAGATATAGTGGGTTGGTTGATTAAGGTGTTTAATGAATTTCTATCTTAATTATGGATTGACGTTAATACGGTATTAGTGCATCGAGAGGTGGTTAATACTACTTTAGTGTTCTTGATTAACAATTCGGGATAGAGAATAATTGATGAGAAGTGTGTTAACTTAAATGAAGCAATAAGTGAAGTTGTGATCTTAAATCTCCATAGTCTTAATTTAATTAGTAGAATTTAATAGTAGCTTAATTTATATAATTTGAAATTCATTCGTTTAAATAAGATTGAGTTGGTTATGGGTTAGTACTTGGGGATTTTTATTAACAAATTCTCTGTGGGAACGATACTCAACATATCACTTTATTACTTGTTGACCACGTATACTTGCGTGTTGTATGTAATTAGATTTTACCCAACAGATTTCCTTTGTTGACTCAATGATTAACTTTTGAGAGATGATGCAGTGGATGGTTTTGACATTACTTCTCACTTTGAAGTTGTATGCCTCAGCCACTGATGTTCTTCATGAAGCCTTGGGCATTTCTCTTAAGCAAGACATCTTTCCAATCAGCATTCGAATTGGTCTCCCATAATCTGAATTTTTGAGCAATTGACACGTTCTTCCATGATTCTTATAGGTTAAGAGTAGCCTCTTATAGGACTTCGATCGTTGAGTCTGTTTTTACGATCGCTGAGGTTGCACTACGATCGGAGAGGTTACATCACGATCGTGGAGTTCTCTCAAACTATACTCTGCGATCGTTGACTGTCTTGATCCTTGAGATGAACTTGATTAAGCAATTCTTCTGGGTTAAGATAGCTCAGGAAGGGCCAACCTCTTAGAGTGAGCTAAGGGTCAGGTTTGTCCCTGAGGCGCTTTCCAAATGAAGTACTTTAGGAGTAATTTGCACTGATATCTCTTTTGACCTTTTCTGTTGGGGAGGTCCTCTCCCAATCTTTAGTCAATTGCATTTACAGTAATCGCGGTGTCCTCTTGCTCTTATACTACGATCAGATGTTTGATTGTAGGCACTCCATGATTTTTGAGTTGGGTGGCTGATAGGTTATCAGTAGTACATTTTGAGACGTTCCTACTGACTATGAATCTTCATTTGGTTCATCAACCACAATGTTTTGGGACTCTGTAGCTGGTACATTACTTCAAAGAATAATTTAGTGATGTTGTTCCTTGACAAATCATTGCTTCCCCATGGTTGATATTGTCTTTTCAATGAGGTGTGATTTCTTTTTCTTCATGCACGTAAGGAAGCATCCCTGCATATCTCCTTCTGACTGAAGTCATTAACTTATATCGTAAAAATGAGTATCTTTAGAGTTGATCATTCTACGATCATTTGATGGCACTACGAACGTAGTCTTCCTTATCCGCTTGTGCTCGTGGAGTTCTGCTCCCGTACTAAGTTCCTAATGTTTGATGCTCGATAGTCCTCTAATGTGAGCTTCCTTAAGAACAAGTTTTGCTTGCTTGAGCATCTAAGACCTTTTTTCATCTCTGGTTGAGTGGCATGCTTTCATATAAAGGTTTGCAGCCATTTGAGCTTTATTTAGATTAGCTCAGCAGGTCTTCAAGGACAGGCTTTGATATGTAGGAGTTTTGTCAGAATTATTTCTGAACAGTCCTAAGCCTTCTACTAGTTGACTCTTCCTGACTGAAGTCTTTTGCTTTAGCATTCCTTAGCGTGGTCAGATAGACCAAGTACCTGCAAGTTATTCATTTCTAATTTTTGGTACCCATGGTCAAATAGGTCCTGCTAGGTTAGTTTACCAAACCCCTATTCCTCATATTTGAGTAATCATCATGTTGACCACCATCAGTCGTATTCATGCATATACTTCATTTAGATAATATATTTTGAGATGCATGGTGGTGAGTGTGAGAGAAATTTATTATTTTCATAAAACACTCTTTTCCTTGACGGTTTCATCATATGCTAAGTTATGATCAAAGAGTTTAAATGTTCACAGAGTAAGAATTAGCTCTACGATTTATTAGCATCTGGTTGATTTATGGAGGTGATTAGTTTCTATGAATCTTCAAGATTCTCTTGTAGATCTGATCATACTCTGTGTGTCATTAAACACTTAGACCACAAGATGTACAAAGCACGTTAACTCATTAGCAAAGATTTCTTCACATTCAATCGACCTGTGAGGCTCTTAAAACCATTTCAGGTCTATTTCAAGTTATCATCTTCAACCTAAAACTTGGATGGAGAGAAAGTTTATAGACATTTGAGTTTCCACCAACAGTGTACTTTCTCTCTTCACCTTTTTAGGTAGATTATGATTCCTTGAAGGGAATACTTTTATAGTTCTTAAGGAAGGTGCAAGTATGATGAACATATTTATATTAGAAAGGAATCGTACCTTTTTTTTGTTAGTTTCTTAACAGTCATTTATCTTAGATATACTGAGTTTAGGCATTGATGCGCATAGTTTCTCAATTTCTCCTGATAGCTAGTTGCTCCAGTTGACCTTCAATCAATCAGTCGTGGTCTTGAAGATGTAAGCTAAGAAAATATCAGCATCTTTAGTTCTTTGACATTCTTGAGTTCACAAGGTTTACATCCAGCTTTAGGTTGGCCAGACACATGTTTGAGAAGTTCCTCATTCTTCTCTGGATAAACATTACTTAGCATATATGGCCTTTTCATCTTTTCAGGTCGGTGAATGTTTGATTCTTTTCTGTTGATGTCTCTTGAGCTTTCTAGCCTGGTCTCTAGACTACAAGATTGACCGTGAGCAAGGATTGGTCTTGTTGATATGGTAATCAAGAACATGGACCAATCTGAGCAACTTCAAGTGTATATGCACATTTACCTGTACACAATATTTCCAACGTGTGAGCTCATTTGCACATAACAAGTGACTCACTACTAAACTATGTTTAAAACAATGTTTGTGCCTAGGATCAGACTCAAAGCGATTAGCTTTTGAATATAGCATGAGAACCTGCTCTGATACCAAATGTTAGTTCCTAGTAGGCATAATAGATCTAGAGTGGGGGGTTGAATAGATCCTTTTTAATTTCAAAATCCTTTTCTGGTTTATTTTGTATTGCTAATAATTTAGCATATAACAAACATAAGAATAGTTTCAAGCATAACAGAATATGTAAAAGATCCCCTTCATTGATATATTCATAATCATACATACATTGTTCGTAGAGTTAGTTCAGTGGTAAGTAGTTAAAAAATACATAGCAGTTATAGCAGTTAATGTACATAAAGTAAATGACATAAAGTAAAAGACACAAATGGTTTTAAGTGGTTCAGAGACTCGAGCTCCTAATCCCCTCTTCTGCTTTCAACTAGCAGGATTTCAACTAAGGAAGGGCAACACCCTGAATCACTAAGATTCCTTCAAGGCCAGCAGCCTTGGGACATTAGTTCACTAAGAACTCTTTAAGGCCTGCCTTGGAACTTCTCTAGTTCCCTAGGAACTCTTCAAGCCTAACAGGCTTGGAATCTTCATTTTGTCCCTTCGGACAAGGACCCCTCAGGCCCTGGCTTATTGTTGTTGTAGTTGTTGATGTTGTTGGTGTTAAGCTGCTAAGATGTCATTAAGCTCTGAATATCTTTTGTACTTAGCAGCTTGGTGTGGTCCTCTTTGCATTCTGCTTCGAGTCTGGACCACATCTTCTTTGGTGCAACTGATCTTTACTCTTTTCTGTTCATCTTCATCTGATGTCAACTGTGCACCATCAGCATCTGGATTTGCTAAGTCCCTGAGCTTTTGGTAGACTTCTTTTGGCACTTAGCAATCCCTAAAACCTTCTTGAATGTTTTGCAGACATGGTTCTGCACTTGTTCAGTTTTAGCTTTAGGTTCATGGTGATTCGTAGAGTGGCTCTCCTGATCTTCTTTGTACTCTACCACTTTTCTGAATGCTATCTTCTTGGCCTTCTCATTTAGCTTGGTGCCATCTTCAACGGCATTTTCATCTTTGTTGAGTGAAGCTCTAATCTGCTTTAAGTCCTTCTTCAAGGCTTCTTCACTTCCACCTTGGTAGTCTCAATCGCCACCGAGACTTGTTCATTGATCTTTTGTGAAACTCGTAGAGTCAACAATAAAGATTCAACAACTCAACGATTCTCGCGAACATAGTATTCATCGCTGAACTCTTGATCTTTGAGGTTCTGTTGATTTATACTCCTTCCCAATCTTCTTGTTGGAATATTGTCGTTGGAAGCTATTTGAATTGCCTCGAAGATCTTGAGTTATTTGATGTAGACTACAGATGTGACACGACATCCCCTTTTCTGACTTTCTGACACTACAGTCTAATGTTTCACCTACCCCATTAGAGATGTCACTTTCATGTCTCGGGCAGGTACTCAACTTTATTTCTTCTTTCTGATTTCTAGATCAGAGGTTGTCCTTTTGCATCGATTCTCTCAATAAGCTCTATTCGAATATCAATCTTCAGATTGAGCCGTTGCCAATGCCTCAATCTTTAGTTGTTCGAACTCTACGATTCTGATGCATATCTTCTTGGATCTGATCGTAGTGTCTTGTTGACTGTTGCTTCTTGACTTGTAGAATTAACATTACGATCTTGAAGAGTGTTCATTAGATCTCCAATGTGGAACACCTCTTCCTATTCTTGTGCAGGGCTTTAATACTTCTGTTTGCCTCGACTATTCTCAGATACTGATGGCTTGACTCCTTGTTCTGGTCCCTTCTGAATAACAAGACACTTCAGATTTTTGGCGTGTCCATCTCGCTTTCTCCATGTGATATCCCGTTCACTTATCATCAATGGACTGACCCAATGCTTAATCACTTTAGCCTTGTTATTCAGAGGTTGACAAATATCTTTGTGTGTACTCCATCAGTTTCTTCTTTGTTTTGCAAAAACTACTATCCTGGTTACTTTCAAGATCGTTGTTATCTCTCTACTTGACAGCCACTGCATATGCTGACCTTCCTTAGTCAGCTACTGAAGCATTCTTATGATCATCTTGCGGACGACTTTACCTTGAATGGCTTCTCAACTCAATCTGGATGCTGATTGAGTTGATGCTTATATCTTCTATTAGCTTGCATGCCATTCATTGAGTGCTATCTGGCTTCCTTCAGGTGAGATGTATCTTTGCATTACCAACCTGAGGCTTCATTCCTTTGGATATTTTGGGAGTGCTCAATTGTTGAGAATCATGTTTGTTCTACGATTCTACTGTGGCCTTGTGAGCACATATGTTAAGGTCTTAGCTCTGCACTCTATGATTCAGCTTCGGCTGTGCAGACACTACGACTTTGAGATCAGATCTTGATACTACAATTTATATCGTTGTGCTTGTTGTCTTCATCTGATCTTGCTCGACTACGATCTCTGCCTTTGATACGATCAGTAGACTTTACGATTCTGAATGCAGTCTACGATTCTTGAATTGGCTTTGACACTAGTAGACTCTACGACTCCGAGTGTTGTCTAAGATTTTTGAGTGGCTTTTGCAGATGCTCGGTCAGCTCGTAGGCAGGCTATCTCTACGATTCTGAACATGACTTCCTCAGCAGACTTTGGCTCTAAGGAAGCTTTACTCGACACACTACGATCCTTCCTCGTCTCTCCTGGAAGTCTACGAACTCCGAGATCTACTATCTTGTAGACTACAATTCTGCCTCGACAGCTCTTGAGTTATCCTTGACTCTCCTGGTAGACTACAATTTCTGGTGCAGTGCTTGACGATCAGATAAGCCTATCTATTACATTATAAGATCAACCTAACATGCTTGATCTTTCTATGTTTATAGTCCTTGTACATCATTTCTTTCTAAAGACTTTACAAAGCTATTTTACTTATGTAGGATCAACCTAACACATTTGATCAATTCATTCTAAGTCTTTGTACATATGTTTCTATTATCTATCAAAGGACTTTACAGCTTTTCTTAATGCAAGCATACTTGCATATTCATTCATATATATATATATATATATATATATATATATATATCATAATCAAATCATATGTAAATAGGAATATCAGTCACATGCTTATTCCTGACAGACTCTTTGCTACCTAAAATAACTTACAATCAGACATAACAATCTAACCACAATAATCTAACTTACATATCATAATTCACTATACCACCACAATAATTAATACATACTCAATCATCAACACATATCCAACCACCAAAACATCAAGCTAGTCGCTACTAATTTCAAGAAATTTTGGCAAAGTTTATTTTAGAAATAGATATCCAGAAAAATCTAAACCTGTTTACAAAACTTACAATCATCAATACATATCCAAACCACCAAAACAACCATCATTCCATACCCAAAATCAACATAACCATGTATAATTAGTTAACTTTACAATAAACGAAACACAAAAAATACACACATGCAGAAAATAGAGAAACAATTCTGTATTCTTTACATCTTACACCAAGTATCCTTCGTATTTGAAATATAAAAATTATCAAAATATGTGAGTCAAAATAAAACAAATAAGCACACAAATTTGTTTATAGTGGGGGGAGGGGGGAATGATTTACATTGATATAAGTAAGAATTTAGAAATAATGTAACAATTTATCAATTTATTTAGGAAAAGATATGGATGAATGTAGACTTACAATCAAATAATGTTTTCTTAGTACGAAGTTGGAATAGTTTAAATTGATATATATAAGAATTTAGAAAGATTGTAACAAATATTATCCATTATTGGGCATCCAACTTTCAACTGCAATTTAAACACGGAGAGCTTTTCTTACTACTACCCTAACATATTGACTTACATTCGCAAAATTATATATTTTGGCTAATAGCTTTCTCATTCTGCAGGTACTTTGACACTCCATACACAACAATTCCCATATTTCTAGTAGGAAACCTGTACTCCGACCTGTAAAAGTGTAGTAATTTATACATTACAATTCCAAGTAAAACAAATCAAAACTTCCAGATAGAAAATAAATTCTACTCCTTAATGTGGATTGAGGAATATTGCTAGATTTGGGATTATCCTTGCAAAGAGCAATTAAATTATACAAATCCATGTAATTTATCTTCCTAACAAACACATAGTATTTGCGAAATTCCCTATCATAATTTATGAACTAAAAAAAGATACATTGAATAATTACCTCATGAAATTTTAATATCTTTTCAAGTATAAAATCAAAGGTCAGAAAAGGCTACTGATTATACACCTTATACTACAAGAAGAATTCCCTGAATAAAAATAATAGAACCAAGCTTTAACCAAGTAAGAAGAAAAACACTCTCAAAAGATTTTATCAAACTAAAAGGCTTTATTTCAAGCCATATGTAATTGGAACATTGTAGGATTGAATTCATAATTCAAGTATGTTGATAAAATAACAAATTTTGAACATGCTATGACAATTTTGATCTCAGTATCAACCATTATTTCAATTGCTCAAACTCTACCATACAATTACATATCATCAAGGATAAATTGACCAAAAAGATCCATAGACCGCGAGGCAAATTAAAATCAGAGGGAAAAAAATCCCTTGACTAGAAAAAATCAACTACCAAAGTAAAAACAACTAATAAATACATAATTGCTACGCAGAACCCAAGGCTAATTCAAATAAATAGAAAGTTGTTTACATAGTTGAACTCTACAATAATCTTGGTCCATCTAAAAAATCATATAAAAATTTAATTAGAAAAAAAAGAGAAAAAGTGCATGTACCTGTGTAAGTAAGGCAAAAGAGAGTTGGGCTCAAACTTTTGCATAATAGCCCATGACATATCTTGTTATCAGTTTTAATTGTATATAATATAAGAAAAAGGAGGTTCCTTTCCCCTCTTAAAAACCTTCAGCCCCCTTTTTCATTTCCCTTGTTCCAAATGAAGCTTAAGTACCACAATATGCAATTTACTTAAAATCATCTCCTCTTAAAACAAATGTTACTTCTAACGATTACTGAAGCTAATTAACAATTAATTAGAAATTCATCAAACTCTGGGATGAATTTTGATATACAGCTACTTCTAACATTTACTAAAATTAATTAATAATTAATTAAAAATCCGTCAAACCCAAGGATGAATTTTTATATATAGCTAAAATCTAAGAACTGGAACCTTTGAAATAACTCATTACTTATCTTGAATTAGCAACCCCTCTTTGGAACAACTCAATAGATAACATCTAAGATCAAATAAACTCCTTTTCACATTAAGAGTCTTTATAGCACTTCCTCAAAATTAACTACCAGTTCACCAGAACATATTTAGAAAAAATTAAAGATGTGAAACTCAATTAAAAAAAGAAAAATTAAACCTTGAACAACACCCATTTTTTGGAGAGCTGCAACTTCCTCTTCCATCTCTTCCAACCTTTTTTTCATCTCATCCAATTCCTTCAACACAAACAAACACATTAATCAAATCATATACTTGATTAGAGATATTACATTAAAATCAACACGTGGGATTTCTTAATCGCATAAAATCAATCTATATATATAAAGACACGATCAATGATGACGTAAACAATGCTCAATCTTGACTTTTATTGAATTTAATCAACAAATCACTTACTACTATAAACAGATAAACAAAACAGAAATTTCGGCAAAAGGGTTAATAATAAATTAAAACAACAATAGTAATGAAAGTTAACTCATAAAGAACAAATGAAAATCATAAAATTGAATATAAAGAACTTAAAGAAAATATGAACGCGACCTATCAAAAGAAAGTAAAACGCGCGAATTTTTCTGTCTAATTCCTTCTTTCCCGGTTCAATACTCGTAAATTTCTAGAAAAATAAATTTCCCACTCCTCTAAAAGAAGATGTTGACATACAAATTCATGCATGTATATAATCAAGAAGTTATTTGATTTGTAAAAAATCACAAGAGCGCATTTTCTAGAATTAATGCATTTTGGATAGGGAAATTTGAGGAAGAAAATAGATCATTTTTCCCTGAAAGTTCAGAACACACTAACTCAAACACTTTTGAAAGTAAATCCAAAGAAAGGAAACAAAAACAAAAATAGAAGATAAGCACCATAAAAGGTTATCTTCTTTTTTCAGTTTCTAACTTCACAATATGTTACATCAGTAATGAATGCATAAACAACATAAAGCAAAATATTTAATCCAAGTCAATGAGATGCTCTAATTTTTTTGGATGTCTAGTCACACACAGAATTAATGAAGAAGCAATTTTCATCTAACCTTCGCAATTGAACTAAGCCGCAATTAAGATAAGTTGAATTTAATACAAAAGTTAAGGATATATAAAATCAAATAATTGGGTAATGATTTACCTTTCTTTTTCTTTTCCATTCCAAATAGTATCCTTAAAAGGAGGGAAAGGGGGAAAGGGGGAAAGGAATAATCTGGAACATAGTAATTTTAAGTTGATAGTATACAAATTACATTAACTCAATTAGATAACATTGTGTATTTATGTTGACAAACAGATACAAAGCTAGCAGCCTAGCAAGCCTCACCATGGTTCTCTCAATTTCTGATTTTAATTGGCAAAGTAAACCTTCCTGAAATAAATTAACCTCACAAAACACAACCATGAAGCTGAATAAGACATAATTCGCCCAAATTGAGATAATACACCAGAAGCCCTAACTTGAAAAACACAAAAAGCTCCGAGTTAAAAATATCAGAATTCAATCAATTTCACCAAAAGACACAAAGTAACATAAAATTAGACAATACCTATTAACCCAATTCACACCAATAAACAACAATGAAGCTCATAAATAAAATCAACTCAGAACGACTAGTAGCATAGAATTTCAAAAAATATGAGCATTTATACATGTAAAGGGATAAAAGTGAGATAAAGAAACCTTTTTGCTCCTGCAGGGAGCTCCAAGTAGAAAACTTCTTCCTTCTTCTCAACTGAGCTCGCCATTTCCCAACTATTCGAAAAGAAATAAATTAAAACCTGAAGTTAAACCGAGAAGAGAAAAAGGAAGAAAAAATGTAGATAAATCTTCACCCAAGTCCAAACTGAACAAACATGCAAAATAAAATATAATTATTCATTATTCTAATAATAAGTTAATCTGAATAATAGAGATACTGAAATCATCGAAAAATTTCATGTTATTATACTCATATTTTAATAATGGTAATATCAAATGACACACTAACATAACAAATAATTATCATACTTTTATTAAACTAAATAATTATTATTTGTAAGAGTATATATATAGTACAAATATAGAAGTCATTTTTAAGGAAGGAGACAAAGATATTTATATATACTCATATTGTAAAACTAAAATTTTCTCGAACATTAACGCAGTTGAGAATTTGGTAAAAATCCTAATATAAAATTTCAAATAAACTCGGTAATACTTAGAATTTTTTAAAATATATAAGTACTTATTTTTCTTTTCTGGTTTCTTTGTGGAACTAATTTGAACATGATTACTCATAAATTTGAAGGTGGGCGATAAATAATTTGACATTCTTCTGAATTACAACATAATTTACCTACCGAACTATCACATAAAATATGAGTTTTTACAAAAATCTCCATAATTCCATATAATGGACTATTTACAACAGTTGGCTCAGGCCAATTATCAAACATGTTGTGGGCGACTGCCAATATTCCCCTGACCTTATCCCTGTTTGTTGTATCATGCCAAACCTAACTAATTCAAAGTAAACACAACCTTGGGCTAACACACACCCAAGACAATCCCAACAAAATATAATTCGGAAGTAACAAAATATAATATAATTCGAATTGTAACAAAATAAAATAAAATAATGTGGTAATCTTAAATTTAATCTAATTTTAAAAAGAACATTGGTAATAGGCTTACTAGACGTAAGAGCATATGCCCTAACTGAATGACACAACAAAGTTTAACACCCACTAACTGCTAGATAGTTGTGGAGAAATTTACCTTAAGATACTGCTCAATGACTTTATCAGTTACATGAATTGGATTATTACGCAAAGCCTTAATTCTACTGTGTTGACCCTCATCCCTTCTTCCATTAGGAATGTCCACATTATCACCTTTTGTAAAACATGAAAAGTTAAGAATTCTAGTTGAGTGAACCTCAATAATAATTTTTAGATAAAGGAAAAGGCTTTCTGGGTCAGAGCCCAGCTCAAGATAAAGTGCGTTCATTATCACCACTGAAATGGTCAACAACCAAAAAGAATGTGCTCTCTTTGCAAAAGGCAGAAACACAAAAATAATTTTATCAATCAGAGTGTACTTCAGGTCTACATAAATATACGCACCGTGTTTTAAACTTTGTTGTGTCTAATAATGTTTTTTTAGTAAAATCCATCAACAACATAATGACATTACACTCCAACACCTCAGGTCCTCAACAATTAGACGTCGCCTTTGGCAAAAACAATAATGAAAAGATTGTGAAACTAATCTGACCCTTAGTCATGGAATAGGAAAAAAAATGATGCAACAAAATCAACAAACGTATCATTTTTGGTTTTGAACTACTCATGTAACCTAATAGACGTTACTTACTAAAGGCTCAAATTTGACTTTCTTTAACAAAATATGTTCAAATAGTTCTCCAATTTCCTCCTTGCCCTGCCAAATAAATTATAAAATGATCAATTATGTGACTTCATGGAAGGTTAGTGTAGAACTAATCTATAACTTTTAATATAGGGGTAAGGTCGAGCACTGGATCAGGGTTTGATTTTGGAGAAATTGGGAAGAGAAAGGGAGTGAGGTAAAGTTGGGGTTGGATTGGGAAGAGATGTGGTTTTGATTTTGGGGAAATTGGGAAGAGAAAGGGAGTGAGGTAGAGTTTGCGTTTTGATTTTGGGGAAAAAGGAACAGAGAAGTGGATTTGGAATGGGGACTGGAGAACATGAGAGAGAGTTTATTTGGGCGGGATCTTTTGTTTGCGAGATGAGATGAGAACATAAGAGAGAGTTTATATATATATATATATATATATATATATATATATATTAGGATCAGGTCCGGGAGTCCGGACTTGATTAAAATGCGAACCGAATTTTTATTTTTATTTTTTTGTAGAACTAGAAAAAAAAATTATGGAACTTGAATTTTAACATAATACAGTGTTTTGGGTGTGTTTTGGGTGTGATTTGGATACATATATCAAAACATATCACAATTCAAGTTCCATAATTTTAATTTATTTTTTTTAGTTGTTCTAAAAAAAAGCAAAAAATAAAGTCCAAATTTTGTTATGATCAGGGAGTCCGGACCTTATCCGGACTTTATATATATGTACATTTCATCAAACTGAAGTTTACTTATTGGCCTTTTCTTTTCTTTCTTTACATTAAGTCCCACATGCTGGCGTTTACTTGCAATATTGATCGCTTTATATATATATATATATATATATATATATATATATATATATATATATATATATATATATATATATTTACAACTTTTATATATTTACATTTCCAATTCCTCATGGAGTTGCTTCATGGTGGTTGATCGTTCATATATAAATTTGAAGCTTTTTTATATATATAACTGCTTACTACTTTCATATAAACTACAACATCATGTGAGCCTAGGAATCATATGATCACATATTCAGTCTCCTGAATCTAGATTCGGTTCCCATGATTTACATTTTCGGCTGTAATCAGCTTGTACATTATTCACAGTGTTTGAATTTCCTTAGAAATCTCTCATGGCCATAAGGAGTTCGGCACTGCTATGTATATTATTTTCTCGAAGTATCAAATACCTCAATTACTATTGAGCATATGGGTTTGAAAAACCTCTTTTATAAAACATCACGGCTATATCTTATTAAAACTGAACTTTTATACAAGATTCAAACCCTTTGTATATAGGTGCAAATGAGGCATAGCACTACTTTCAGATAATTGCACATTGACCACACACACACATTTATATAACAGTTTAATTTAAAAGTGGCAGTCACCATGGTAACATGGATGTCGAGGGGTGCCTAACACGTTCCCTCCGCATAATCAAGCCCCCGGACCCTAACGAATCTTGGTTTCACAGACCAGTTAAGAAGTGTTACATCACTAGGTCAATGTGCAAACCTTTTCTCGGTTGAGTTGGTGCAACCATTTAAAAATATCAACTAGTGACTCTTACAGTCCAATCGTCGGCATATACATGTCGGACCTTTTCACAACTTATTTTTTTAAACAAATCCCACCTAACATGAGAACACCAAAAGACAAGAACAGAAAAGGGACAATAAAAATCTCGACGTCGACAATGTGGTTGCAGATGCCTTGAGCAGAAAAGGTCAGAAAAAAGGCTAGAGTTGAAAATCAAATTTCCAAAAGAATCCGATGAATGATTATTCCAGATGGAAGCTAGTCCAACTTTGGTGGACAAGGTAAAGAATGCTCAACTACAGGATGAAGAATGTGAGACAATTAAGGAAAGAATGATAGAGCATAATGAGGAGAAGTACAAGATTGATACCGAGGGATTGCTAAGATTCGAGGGACGAATTTGGGTTCCAGCCGTACCAAATATCAAAGAAGAAATATTGACAAAAACTCATAACTCAAGTTATTCCATCCATCTGGGAAGTACAAAAATGAATCAAGATTTGCGGCGACATTTTTGGTGGTCAAATATGAAAAAAGACGTTACCGAATGTGTTGTGAAATGCTTGACATGTCATATAGTAAAGGTTGAGCATCAGAGACGAAGTGGATTACTTCAACTGTTAGAAATACCGGGATGAAAGTGGGAGCATATCACAATGGATTTTGTGGTAGGTCTCCCAACGACTCAAAAAGGATATGACGCGTTCAACCATTAGAAATACCAGAATGGAAGTGGGAGCATATCACAATGGATTTTGTGGTAGGTCTCCCAACGACTCAGAAAGGATATGACGTGATTTGGGTGATAGTGGATAGATTAATAAATTCAACACACTTTTTGCCAATAAAGATTAGATTTAATCTTGATCAGCTGGCAAAATTGTACGTCAAGGAGATCGTTTCAAGACATGGAGTTCCAGTGTCAATTGTGTCAAACAGAGATCCGAGATTCACATCATAACTTCTGGAAGAGACTACAAGAATGTATAGGAACACGGCTAAGAATGAGTACGTCATACCATCCGTAAGCTGATGGCCAAAGCGAACGAACAATTCAGACGTTAGAAGATATGCTCAGAGCATGCATCATGGAATTCAAAGGGAACTAGGACGATCATCTACAGTTGGCAGAATTCACCTACAACAACAGTTACCACGCAAGCATTGGCATGCCGCCATATGAAGCATTATACGGCAGCTGGGATGAAGTTGGTGAACGTTAACTGTTAGGACCAGAATTGGTACAGCAGACCGCTGATGTTATCAAACTCATCAGAACAAGACTGGTACATGCTCAAGACAGACAGAAAAAGTATGCTGATCAACACAGATAATATCACGAATTCGACGTAAAACATTTCGTTTTCCTAAAAGTTTCTCCTTGGAAGGGAAAGATTCATTTTTGCAAGAAAGGAAAACTAAGCCCAAGGTTTATTCGACCCTTTGAGGTAATACGAAGAGTTGGGGAAGTAGCTTACGAGGTAGCTTTACCTCCAAAATTAGAACATGTCCATAACATTTTTCATGTATCGGTGTTGCGACCGTATAAACCCAATTACAAACACGTGATCGAGTATGAACCATTGTAGTTTAATAAAGATTTGTCTTATGAGGAGGTTCCTATTTAGATAGTTGACAGGAAAGAACAAGTGCTCAGGAATAAGGTTATATCTTTTGTGAAGGTGATATGGAGGAACCACAATGTCGAAGAGGCTACGTGAGAACTCGAAGACGAAATGATGAAGAACTACCCTGAGTTATTCGTTTAATTTATGTCTTCGATTTTGGGAACAGAATCCTTGTAAGGAAGGAAGAATGTGATGAATGAATTATTTGAGTTGTGATTCTGGGAATAGAATCCTTGTAAGAAGGGAAGGATGTAACAATCCAGAATTTTATTTGTAATTTCAAGTATTTATTAAATTAAATAAATATTTTTTTAATTGATGTATTTGTTGTTTAGTAGATATTTATTGAATTATTTATTAACAAGTAAATAATTAATGAGATAAATTTATTAGATAATACCCTAACTTAATAACTAAATTAGAGAGTCGTTAAGGATTACATGATTTAATTTAATATTGGACGTGATATGTTAATTTATTAAATAAAATTATAATGAATATTATAATTTTGTGGTAATTAGTTAAGTGGAGAATTTATTTAATAAGTTGTAATTAATTTTATTTAATTAAGATTGGATATGAAAATTCAAATAAATAATGTGGACCAGTAAAACTATAGTGTAAATGATTTATTAAAATTAATTAAAGTAATTTAAATGGATTTACCAAACTAGGCTTAAGGAATATTAAGTCTTTATTTTTAAAAGTGTTTTGCCAAACAAAGCGTTATGGCTTTTGAATTTGAAAATAATAATAATAATAATAATAATAATAATAATATATTAAATATTTTTATAACTGATACATAATTAGTATATTTAATAGTACGCCAGTTTTATATGTTTTGGTTTGGTTTATTGTGTCTATTTTATTTTACGTAAGGTTTGGCCTTGGCTTGAGAGTAGAGGAGAGGAAGAATATAAAGACTAAGAAATAGAGAGAGTTTGAGAGAGGAGAAAGGTTTCCTGTGAATTCCAAAGCAATTCTTTGTCTTCTATCAAGGATTATTCAAGTAATTGAAGGTATAATTTCTAAAACCTTAATGTTATGTAAATGAAAGTTTTATATTCTTGAATTTCAAACTCTCAGTAAATACAAATTTGATGAATTATTGTTTTATAAAGTGTTGATTGTGTGTACATGTAATTGTGATGTTATAACTAGCATCTAGACAAGAATTTAGTATACTAATTACATTAAAAAAAAAATAAGAAAATTGATTACAGTGCATGTGTGTATGTATATGGCTTGTGAAAGTCCAAAAATTGATAGTTGGTTTGTGAACTAAACTGTATATTGAGTCTTAAATGAGTTAATTCATTAAGAAGCGAAAAAAACATAATTTGAATGAGTTAATTTGGTGTAGAATGAGACTTCAGTGTTAATTTTTGCTAGGGATATCAAAAATGGAGTTTTTGTAAAAACATAAAATTCGAGGGAATAAATTGGTTTGTAGTTTTTGTTTAATTGTTCCAAATCAATATATATGATGAGTAATGTGTCTTTGAAATCTATATCATTTGGGTATGTATAATTTGCTGATTTATTGATGAAATTCGTGATAGTTGGACTGAACATAGTATATAAATTGACTGCGTAGTTTATGTACTCACACAGATCATTAAGCAATTCTGTACCGATGTCAAGGTTAGAAACTATGCTTGATCTTACCGGGTTCCAGGGGTTAAACACGGGCAACCGCGCCCATACCCGAACAAGGCAGGCAAGAAGTCTATTGATGGTGTAGACTTTTAAAACCATTGTAACCTAGTCTAATGAAATGTTAATGTGATGAACCTATAATAAAGTTACTATAACAGATTTGTGTCATGTGTGTGATAATTCCAAAGTTGTAAAAATTAGTAAGTCGTGAAAACTTACGTTGTGAAGAGTTGGTGACTAAGTGATGTAATTTTTAAGACTTACGATTTTGAAGTGTATATGGTATGATTTGAAACTTATACTAAAGTAACAAGTTCAACTAAAATGAGATTTAATTTGGAAAGTGGATGTTAGTATATCTAATAAATGTTGTGATTCTAATAATATGTGTAGGTGAACGTGAGTTGTAATTTATAGCCTACGCACGAGGGAAGTTCTTTAACCCTAAACTTTATTTAAGCAAGTTTTCCCAGTTTTATTCTCTTTATAAAGATTGCAAGTTCTTGAACTCAAATCTCAAAATGAGTTGTCCTATCTCATTTAATTTACACAATTTCTAACCTTTATTGTTATATTGAGCAAGTTTCGTTCTCAGCTTGTTATTCATTAATGCATGTTCAATAATTCAATTCTTTTATTCGACAAGATTATAGCATTAGCTTAATATTGTTCAAGCAAGATTTATTGTATTACTCAATGCTTATGGTTTCTAGTTTATTTATAAGCCTGACTTTGATATATAGTTGGTTCACCTATGATTCCTAATTGTTCCATATTATGTTTTTATTGATCATTCGAAATGATATTGAACTTTGATGATTCAACTAATCTTTAGTTGATGATCGTTAAACCCTAAATTACCCTTGAAGTTATCCAAACCAAACTTTCATTGGTGAGGACTTATACTCTAAAACTGAGAAGAACAACCATATTATAAGGGAATTATTTACGCGATGCATTTAGATGTTTGTGCACAATACATGGTACGAAAGGTTGATCACCCTAAGTACGGGGAGTCCCTATGTCTTATAACTGCTTAGGTTTAAGTTGAAAGATTACTTATAACCGTGAACATAGTCCGTGGTCTTGTGACCCTCAGTTCTATTTCGTATGTTGATTTCAGTTCTTGATTATCATTGATAAAGTATTATTCAGTTCTGTTGAGCCTGTTCATTGGCAGTTATTATACTGTTGTTATTCATTGCTATTTTAAGTGAGCATTTTCCTTGGCTCACTCTTCCATATATATAATTATTGCAGCTAAAGTTGAGAAGGTCGATTAACCTACCACTAGCAAAGGAAAAAAGAAAATGAACAAGTGTTGAAGAATTGTAATTTATTTAATTTCACGATGACAGACTTTATTTTAAATGACGTGATATAATTAATTTAATATCCGCACTTGATGTATGTTAAAGGTTAGGTAACCTAGGAGACGTATTGATTTAATTATGTAACCCTTTTAATAGGGAGGTTTTATTGTTTAAACTTTTATATATTTGGATAGTTAGATATGAATGAATGGAAAATAAACACCAAGTCTTGTTGGAATAAAGTACCCAGATTTGGGAGTGTCGCGTTCTACTTATTTAGTCAAAAGCATAAATGTTTTGTTCATCTATGTATATATTTGTACGCAGTGATATATGTATGCATGAGAACAAATTACAAAAATTATTAGTAAAATCGTTGCGAATTAAGGCTGAAGATAAAGAGAAAGTGAGAAAGCAATTACATGGCAGAAGAATTGGAGGGAAGAGTAGTGAGAACAGCTTCAGGGTATGTAAATTATGCTCTACCTGGAAGATGGAAAATATATGTAAATCAATATAATATAATATATAATCTCTAGTTTACATGGTAAATACTTTCGCTAGATGAGGGTAAAGGTCAAAAATAGAAACCTAGAATGGGTACTTTTGTTTTGTTTGATTAAAGACGATGGACACAAGCGAAGAAGCAGGTGTATCATCCTCACTATACCCCTCCTATGTTTCATGTTATTAATCATTCAAATGTTTCAACTTTGATAAAACAAAAGGCATACCTTATTTGATGCTAGTTCTGATCATCTTCCTCTTCATCGTCCATACTTCGTTCTTCCTCGCTACGATAATCCACAAATTAGACATATACCAAACAAATTGAACAATCCTCAACAAACTGCAATAAAATGGAATGAAAGCATTGCAACTGCTAGAGAGGAGCCGAGTTTGGTTAGGCTCCAGAATTAGCAGCAAAGAATCGGCTAAATAGAAAAAATCCTTTTTTTAGTCGAGATTTTTTTCTTAACTCATTTAAAAAAATTGAATTCTAGAATGTTGGAAGAAACATTTTTAACAACTGAAAAATAAAAGGACCAAGAAAATGAGCATACAATGTCTGACTTTGAGTTGATTAGATGATGAATTGAGATTTCTTGAAATTTCACATACTTTTCCCGTTGCAACAATAATAGACAGGTTCTGAGATTCTGCAAGGAATGTCAAGAAGTACACTACTTTTGAAAGTTTTTCAAATCTACATGGTTGCAGAATAAGAACCATATTATCTTATTTTAATTAATTCAAGGCTTTCCGGTCGTGATGGTTATCTATAGTGAATGTTTTTGAACTCCAAATCACCTTTAACATTTGAAATGGTTTCGCCTTCTAGATTTGTAGGGTGTATACTTGGTACTCGCTCAATCATGTCAAAAATTAGAGTCGCTGCAGCATTTACTTCAGCAAAGTACTTGAAATTTATTAGAGAGCTCCCAAGAGCACTGCAATCAAATCAAAAGTATGAATGAAATCAGGGAAGAGATGCTTCCAGTTACCAACAGAAGTTTGAGATGTTGTCAAGTTTGCTTAGTGTTCATTAAATGTCCTTACGTATTACCATCTATTTTTAGAATCACCTTTTCTGAATATAGGTAAGTCACTTTTTAAATGTTGTATTTTTACCAACTTTTTCTTTTCTCTTTAAATACTATCAACAACATCAAAAGGATCAAGAGTTAGTAGTTTGAGCTTACAGTAAACAAAATATCAACTGCAAAAGTATCAACTGTTTGCCAATGCATACTGTAAAAGTAAACAAAATATTAACTGTTTTAGTATATGATTTCACTTAACGAAAAACGTAGATGGCTTCCCCTAACCAGATTCTTGTTCCCAATAATAGAAGAAGCATTAATTGATTTTTAATTACAAGGTTATATACTGATGCTTAGTACTGAACTTTGAGTGACATGATTTCATTTTGGAACAATCATACAGCTGGTAAATTGAACTACAATGTAAGTTTCTTAACATAAAGGAATGCTATTTGGGATACAGGTGAAACAGGAACTCCAGTTCTGCCAATTACTAAAATATCTTGTGATTCCACACTGATTATTTTTGTTCTAGTAACATTCATCAGCTACAAAAAGAAATGTAAAGCTAGAGATTCATTATAAATGCCATTGTTATTTTTATATTAGTTAGTGACATAATGTGGCATCTCGTAGTGAAAGTGTAGTGGAACAAAGTTCAAAAATTCCAGGCAGTTGTAAAATTCTTAATCAACAGTCCCAAAACAAAGAGGTGTGAATGGGTCAAAATTAAAACAACCATAACTATAGATTAATCAATTTACTGAATCGGTTACTTGTAAATGAAAATAAATTCACCAAATCAAACCACCAACACCCAATTACAATGAAATTAAGACATGTATTAGGTATATACACATAAAAAAATTTAATATATAGAGAAAGTAAAATACCTTGTGTAAACCAACTGTTGACTACACCAATTTAATGATTTAGCGAATTTTTGCTACTAATCGTTATTTCTCGTTGTGCTTTATTTTCTCCTTGCTTCTAGGTTTTCATGTTTCCATCTCTTTCTCAGTTTTTCCACTTCAGAGATTAACTGATTTGGGGGAGATGTGTAAGGAACAAAAATCTGGATTCAGTTCTTAGCTCAGTCAATATACCAAAACAAGAGAAAGAAGAGTTAACTAAGAATGAAGAAGAACAAGATCAGAAGGGAAAGAGACTGGTATTGAAGAGAGACGAAGAGTAATAATTTTATTCCCTATCTTCAACTTATTATTGTTAGCCTTTTTATACAAAGGAAAAGGAGAACAACAATAACCGACTCAATTTAGATCAAACAGATTACTGCTCTGCTACACCGTTTATTAAAGCAAAAGACTATTATACCTTTATTGACTTATGACTGGACTATCTAAATGAGACCAGCACTTCCTTACAATCCCTTCCCCTAACAAATTCCTTGCCCTCAAGGAAGAAAATGTGGGAACCGAGCATGAACATCAGACCAAAGCTCCCAAGTAGCTTCAAAAGGAAGGGTATTAGACCACTAAATTAAATCTTCTGCAACTGGTGCATTATTCTTCTTCACCAACCTTCGAGCAATGACTGCTAGAGGCTCAACCACAAATTGCCCATGAACATCCACTGAAGGCAAAACCTGTGAAACTTTTGCAGCTGTACCAATTTTCTTTTTAAGCATTGAAACATGGAAAACAGGATGTATCTTAGCATGTACTGGAAGAAGAAACTTATAAGCAACAAGACCAATTCGTTCAAGCACCTGAAATGGCCCATAGTACTTAGAATCCAACTTAGAATATCTAGACTGAGTCATAGAAAGTTGTTGGTATGGTCTAAGTCTTAAGTAAACCATATCTCCAATATTAAAATTTCTTTCCTGCCTATGCGCATCAGCATAAGTCTTAATTCTGTTCTGAGCTTGAATCAAATTATGTTTCAACAACTGTAACAATTGATTCTGAACAACACTAAACTGTTTAGCAGTAGGATCAGAAATTTGGCCAAACTGGTGGAAAGAGAGATGAGGAGCTGTATAACCATACAAGGCCTGAAATGGGGTTAACTGTGCACCACTGTGATAGTGGGTATTGTACCACCATTCAGCTAGAGATAACCACTCACTCCAAGACTTTGGTCGTTGGCTCCACATACATCTCAAATAAGCTTCTAAACATTGATTTAATCTCTCAGATTGGCCATCACTTTGAGGGTGATAGGCAGTGCTGAGCTTTAACTGAGTTCCCAAAGACTTGAACAAGGATTGCCAAAAATGCCCAATAAAAATCCTATCTCTTTCGGAAACTATAGATGTAGGCAGCCCATGTAATTTATGTACATGTGTCATAAACACATCTGCTACATCTACAGCAGAATAAGGATGCTTCAAACCCAAAAAATGAGCGTACTTGGTAAGTCTATCAATCACCACCAAGATTGAATTATATCCATGGGAATTAGGGAGTCCCTCAATAAAATCCATGGCAATATCCTTCCAAGGTGTATCAGGAACAGGTAAAGGCTGCAGCAACCCAGGTGTCGCACTGGTCTCATGCTTGTTCAACTGATAAACTTCACATTCTCTAACAAAAGAGATAACATCAGACCTTAAAGTAGGCCAAAAGAAATACTGGGATATTCTTTCAAAATTTCCTCTCCTCCTAGAATGACCTCCCACTGGAGAACTATGAAATTCCTGTAAAAGCTTCACTTTTAATGCATCAGAGTTCCTTACTACCAACTTCCCTTTATACCTCAATCTGCCATTAATAAAAGAATAGTTAGGAACTGAGTGGGAATCTACCACTAACTGACAAATAATTTGTTGTAATTTTGCATCCTCAGTCCATGTAGTAGCCAATTCTTGATGCGATTGAGGAGTGACTATTGAAAGAGCCAAACAATGTAGGCTCTCAGTTCCCAAATCATAAGTATAACTCTGATGTAATCTAGATAATCCATCTACAACTATATTTTCCTTCCCCTTCTTATAAAATATTTCATAATCCATTCCCATCAACTTAGTAATCCACCTTTGTTGATTAACAGTAGTAATTCTTTGATCCAATAAGTACTTTAAACTTTGGTGGTCAGTCCTAATAATGAACTTTTTTCCAAACAAGTAATGCCTCTACCTTTGCATAGAATACACCACAGCCATTAATTCTTTTTCATAAGTAGACAAACTGAAATGCCTTGTAGCAATAGCTTTACTAAGATAAGCTATAGGCCTATCATTTTGCATCTACACAGCCCCAATACCTATTCCAAAAGCATCAGTTTCCAAGACAAAAGGAAGGGTAAAATCAGGCATTTCTAAAGTAGGAGCAGCAACCATAGCTTTCTTCAGTTGAAAGAAAGCTGTCTCTGATTCAGGAGTCCAAATAAACTGATTTTTCTTAAGCATATCAGTGAGATGGTTGCTTATCAATCCATAATGCCTGATGAACTTCCTATAATATCCTGTCATGCCTAAAAACCCCCTCAACCCCTTGATACTAATAGGTTTAGGCCATTGAAGCATGCAATCTATTTTCTCAGGATCTGTAGAAACACCCTCAGGAGTGATGACATGTCCAAGGTATTGAACCCTTTGAGTGGCAAAAGCACACTTGGACATTTTTGCATAGAGCTCATGCTGCCTTAATAACCCCAAAGTCACTTCTATGTGCTGTAAATGAGATTCATAAGTAGGACTGTAAACCAAAATGTCATAAAAAAAACTAGGATGAACTTCCTCAAATAAGAAGCAAACACAGTATTCATGAGGCTTTGGAAAGTAGATGGGGCATTCGTTAACCCAAAAGGCATTACTTTAAAATCATAGTGGCCATAATGGGTTCTAAAAGCAGTTTTAGGTATATCAAGAAGATGAACCCTTATCTGATGATACCCATATCTTAAATCAAGTTTAGAATACAACTTAGCAACATGAAGTTCATCCAATAATTCATCTATGGCAGGTATGGGAAATTTGTCCTTGATAGTCACATCATTTAGAGCCCTATAATCAATACACATTATCCATGTGCTATCATTCTTCTTTACCAACAACACTGGAAAATCAAATGGGCTACTACTGTGTTGAATGACCCCAGACTAAAGTAAATCAGTAACAATCTTCTCTATCTTTGCTTTCTGAACATATGGATATCTATAGGGCCTTAAATTGATAGGTTGATTTCCTTCTTTTAAATTGATATGATGATCATGTGCCCTTTCAGGAGGTAGTCCCTTTGGTTCTGCAAAAACAACAAAAAAGGACTCCAACAATCTCAGAAGCTTAGCACATTCAGCATTCTGTAATTTGCAATCCTTACACTCTGAAATCCCATACAAATAATCAAATAACCCATGTGTTGAAGTCTGCAAGGTATTTGTAAATTCTCCTGAATCCATAAGTTGGACCATAGGAATAACATCCATACTGTCTCCTTGCACGGTCACTGATTTCCCTTCATGATTGAATTGGAACTGCAGTTTATTAAAGTCAAAAGTTACTGGACTTAATTTTTTTAACCACTAAACCCCAAGTACTGTATCCACCCCTCCTAATGGTAAAATCTTCATGTCAATGTGGTACTCTTTTCCTTGCATTTGCCACCTAAACTCAGGATAGTCTTGGTTGCTTTGCAGTTTAAACCCATCAGCCATAGAGACAGCCATTGTCTTAGTAGTATTTTTGATTCTGACCTTAAATCTTTTTGCTGCTTGTGGATCTAAGAAATTACCATTGCTTCCACTGGCAATCAGGATACTAACTGGTTTTTGATTCACTATACCTTGTACCTTAACAGCTCTATCAGTATTATGACCTGATAAAGCGTGTAAGGTTATTTGCACATCATTGACCTGATCTTCTTGGACCAGTTTGTATAATTCTCTTTTTCGATTGGTTCTGGTTCATACACAATCTTTTCCACTTGGTCCACACCAGTTTCCTCTTCTACAGAAGGCATCATAATAAAAAATGTGCTTTTTTACAAACATGACCGAACCCATAAGGTTCATCACAAGAAAAACATAATCCTTTCCTCCTCTTCTCCATTATCTGTTCCCTAGTTAAGTTCCTAATGGGTAGGATTTTTTTTTGTTTCAGGCACATGTACTTCTGCTTTATTCACTACCGCATGAGCACCACTATTTCCTCCCACATTATTAACCCCTTTCTGCATTCCAAAAACTGCAGAACTACTCTTATTAACGAAATTTCCAGCAGTAGTTTTAAAAGCAGATCTACTCCTTTTAATCCATGCTTCTAATTTATCTTCTTCTAGTCTTGCCAATCGAATTGTTTCCTTGAGAGTCTTAAACCCCAATTCTTGTATTCCCAACTGAATCTCCTCTCTTAAACAACCAACAAAACAATCAATAAAGAATTCCTCATTTAGTTGTGGATTTTTAATCACAACCCAACCTTTTAGCTCTTCAAACTTTCCCTCAGTAATCATCAACGGTACTAGTTTAGTTTGCTACAATTTCTTAAGCTCACCATTCTGAGTTGGTTTTAGCTTCGGACTAAATCGAGCTAATAACTCCTCAATTAGGTCATTCCGTGTCAAATTAACTATACCTTCTACAAAACTTGAATAACAGATCTCGACTTTCTCCTTCAAGATGATGCATAGTAGCCAAATATAATTTTTGATTCTCAAATACATTATGATGTGAAAACAATTTATTACATTTCCTTATCCACGACCTAGGATCATTTCCATGAAATTTAGGGAATTCAAGTTTAATTGTTCTGAAAATTCCCTCACCATCAGTAACAGGAAGAGTTCCTCCTTCATAAGCACCTAAGATTGATCCAAATGTGTTTGAATTAGAGGATGAAGACTTACTACCTGAAGATTGTCCGTCCTTACCAGAAGAAGAAGTCGGTCCTTGTTTCTGGCCCTGAGCTGACATTATTGCCTCAAAACCTTTGAACATCTATTCCAATTTATCATCAAATCCTTTCTTCAGAAGTTCCATCGATGAATGCAGCTGGCTTTGCAATTCCTGTAGATTATTCTCAAGGTTAGTCAATCTCTGATTGTTCGTTGCCATCACCACAAAATCGTCACCGCTTTGATACCAATTATAAGGAACCAAATCTGAATCGCCTTAGCTCGACCAAGATACCAAAACAAGAGAAAGAAGAGTTAACTAAGAATGAAGAACAACAAGATCAGAAGGGAAAGAGACTGATATTGAAGAGAGACGAAGAGTAACAATTCTATTCCCTATCTTCAACTAATTATAGCTAGCCTTTTTATACAAAGGAAAAGGAGAACAACAATAACCGACTCAATTTAGATCTAACAGATTACTGCTCTGCTACACCATTTATTAAAGTAAAAGACTATTATACCCTTATTGACTCATGACTGGACTTTCTAAATGAGACCAACACTTCCTTACAAGATGTTTCTCCACTTCTAGGCTTTCATGTTTCTCGCTGTGATTTGTTTTCATGGTTCCATCTCTTTCTCAGTTTCTCCAATTCAAAGATCAACCGATTGGGGGAGATGTTTGGGTATAATTGGGAGATGTCATAATATATATTATATATTAATATTAATATTACATTTAGCACTCTAAGTTATAATATAAAATATTTATTAACTTTCTAAAAATTATTTTACAATTTGATTTATTCATAATTATAAAACAATAAATTTTGTAATTGTTAGTATTTTATATTTATTAAAATTAAATGAATTTATACCAATTTTAAGTTTTAAAATATCTAATCGTAACTTTCAAAAAATTAATACTGCTATTATATTTTTTGAGAGAATGGTTATTATTGTATTTTATATTAATGTACTTTGAATAATTGTATTATTATATTTAACAAAATATTTTTGTAAATTTAAAATGTCTAAAATTGACTTTCAAAAATTTAATAATGATCTTATATTTTGGAATGAATGGAGTATTATTATACTTAATATTGATGTATTTAATTATTAACAAATATATTACAAAATTTAAAATATCTAAAATTGACTTTCAAAAATTAAATGATGATTTAATATTTTGGAACAGAATGAAGTAGTATTATATTTGATATTGATGTATTTGACTAATATATTATTATATTTGAAAAATAATATATTTAGATTATAAAATTTATCATGTATTTTAAGGTTTATTAATAATAATTTGATATTTGTGTGATAAAGGTGAGAGTGTGTGTGTGTGTGTATATATATATATTTAGAAATTTTTATTCAAAATAACTCAGAGGGTTAAAATGGTAAAGTACCTTCATTCAGATGATTCAGACATATAATTATCAAACACTTTTATTCATTCAATGTTCAATTATCAATCAGAGTTCTATTTCATTCAGGTGTGCTTAATTATCAATAAATGAAATTATGAGTGTGGAAAATTAAACAATATTTAATGATGTAATATATATATACTAGGGTTAACTCGTGCTTCCGGCACTATTAATACTCGTGTAATTATTTAATACCTAAAGATGAATCTAAATAAAAAAATATGAGTTGACAATGTGAAAAGAATATACATTTGATAAGAAGTAGAAAGTTTTATAATTATTTGTTCTAAATAAGAAAATTTCTAATACATCCCCCCAAAAAGTAAAGAAATCAAGAATATTTTTGCCTGTAAATTGTATCTACATGCTCATTATTTACTTGAATATCATAAATTCGCTACATGCTTATTATTTACCTAAAACATTAAATTGACAACTCCAATATCTACATGCCCATTATGTACTTGTCCATCATAATTCTCTACATGCTCATTATTCACCTAAAACATTAAATTGACAGCATCTGCTATGAATATAGTCTCATGTCGCCACCACTATTGAGAAAATTTAGCTCAGATCTAAACCTACCCTATGAGAAAATAAACCACCAGAAGCATGAAAACAACATTCAGTTATAAAGTGCAGTAACCTTTTGTCCAGGATAACAAAACCATGTACCATATAAACTTGCATACCTTTTACCAAAAAGAGAAGTTGTACATTCTAGAAATTGCATTAATCATGTACCCAAAAAAGCTCTGAATTCCTGATCAACCATAACAAACAACATCCAAATGTTACCACTTTTAATTATCTACAATCTATTTTTACAACATCCAAATGCCTGATTTTACAACATCCAAATGTCTGAATTTACAACAATCTATTTTTTAATTATCTACCAAAAAATATTATCACTTTCAATAAACTATATTCTTAAAAATACATATAACAACATTTTCCTAGTAGATCTGTCAAGCTCTACCATGTCTTCAATACATAAACCTTTGAAAAGAAAGACTATCCATCGGCAACATCCACGGCCAACAAATATTGTTTGTAACAAAAATCTGTTATTTATAAGAGAAAGCAAAATGTTAGTACTATCGCAAGAAAGAAACAATTGACATGTGATTACTTTAATACGATTTATGAATTATAAAATACACATAACCGTGTAAATTTTTCTCTATCCTTGACTTGTTGTTGAATGAACATGTTTCCATTCAATAGCTTTATCATCCCAAGATTGCAAAAATTGAAATGAATCGTTTAGTTATATCAACATATCAAATCAACAACTTGGAAATTGACAACAAAATATATTGAAAAGGATATATGTACAAATTGTTTGAGTCATGTGCAAGTAAAACTGAAACATAAGTTATATATCCAATAAGAATTCTACACAACTAGAGAAATAGATAATAAGAATATTATAACTCGGCCAACATTGAGAAGCTTACTATGTTAACTGCGATGATCAAGCTTCTCGAATTTGTTCTTCACACACACACACACACACACACATATATGTATATACTTGTATGAATGTGTATATATGTATGTGTATGTGTGTGTTTCTGAACCGTACCTTTGCCCTTGAACTTTACAAACTCGATATGCCAACTAAATTTATCACATTTATATAGGAATCTTTCAAGTGATTTCTTTCCTGTCTATAATTTATTATGTAATACACTTACACAGAGAAACCATTGAACTGATAAAACCAAATTTTTTGTGATCTTTATTTACTTGTCTGTACATTGAATGACATTCTAGTTGCACCAAAACTTAAACAGTTTTGACTTCTAAAATACAATCTTTGATGCCTATACCATCTGAACATTATGGTAGACATCTTCCTAAACATATGTAGCGCCCCCAAATCCGGGTCCTAAATCACCACGGATCTGGTGCACTATATCTATAACTATTGCAAAAGATATAAACATAAATTATTTATACATTAAACATTATACACTATCCCCAAGGTCGAGTAACCATAACTTACACACAATCCCATATCCTATCTAACATACAGTGTTACTATAATAAATTACTTTTACAAATCTAGTTGCACACATAGTCCCAAGCTGAGCTTGGCTTTATCTTTCCTTGTATCCAACGCATTCGCCTTAATCTGCAATGTTTTATCATGATATAGCAAAGGTCAGCATGAAAGTTGCCCAGCAAGTTTAAATATAATTTAAGGATGTAGCATGATTGAAAGAGTCTGAATAATAGGCTGGCTATAATTCATAAATGTAATTGAGAACTAGCACGAACAAACATTTGACTGAACAAGTGTAAAACATGAACAATTATATCTTAACTTAATGGTAACGAAGGTGATTAGCCTTTCATACCTAACTTATACATACAAGATGTACAGAGTACAATTATACATGGCAATCAGTAATGATTAACCATAAGCATATCTGAATGAAACAACTCTTAGTAGAGTTAAGAAAAACTTGCCTATACCGTTGATTACCGTTACGAAATATAACTTAGCATTATCTAAAGACCTAATATAGATAATACCGATCTCCAAATATTAGAATAATATCATCACAGTATAAAATAACCTAAACACATTACCACATAATCCTATCAGTCTATACAGCACATAAGATCTAGTATCAAGTCAAACTATTACAGTCTAAGTTGAGTTCGGTACTATTATTACATCCCGATAGCCTAGTCGGACAATTATCGAGTTTAAGTTCAATTAAACTCTGCCTAAACACTTAACAATATCTTAGCTAATTATTAATCAGTCAACATAATTTTCATAGGCCCATAATAATTTTCAAGTAATTATTACTATTTATCATAATTTTTCAATCATTAATAACGTATTTATATAATTTAAATACCACATAATTCCTTAATCATTAATATTAATTTAATATTAAATATCAATGAAAATCATAACATAATATTATAATATATTTATAATATCACAAAGTATTTTTAATACCTTAAAGTCATATTTATATGATTTTTAAACACTTAAATATCAAAAGTTATACTTTATAACTTCAAATATTTTTATAACACTTAAATTATTTTTAAAGCATTAATTCTATTTTTTCATAATTTATCTAATATATTCATTAAATAAATTAACTACCATTAATAATAATTTATTAATGAAATTCATCACAAAATATTAAAAGTTATTTAAAATAACTTAAAATATTTTCTTATGCCATAATATAATTTTTCATGATTTTCAAGTATTAAAATCATTTTTAAATAATTTAGTTAATATTATAATTAAATAAATAAATACATTTTATATTCCAAAAATATTAAATATTTATGAAATATAATCAAAATAATTAAAAACTAATTTTCAGGCTTTAAAATAATTTTTCATAATTTATTATGTATTTTTAATAATTAAAAATCATTTTTCTCTATTTATTAAATAAAATAAATAATTTTCTAAATAAACTATCGCAAAAAGTGCCTTATAGTGACAGAACCATCGCTATAGGTGTTCTTGGTCATGTTCTTGAGCTGCCCAGAAAACCATGTCAGTTATCAAGGGGCTTGGTTTGACCGGTTCTAGATTCATGTTCATTACGTTTCTGGGCTTCTAATTTGGTTAGAACTGAAGTACTAATGTAATACTATAGTTACCAACTTGTTCCATGGCCATACAACATCAGATCATAGAGATCTAAGTCTCCAAAAACATGTCAGACGATGTTCTTGAGTTTTTGGGTTGCCTAGAAACTCAACCAGTTTCAAGGGTCCTACTTTCGATCCTTATAACTTTCACTCCAAATCTAATTTGTGTTCTTTAAAGCTTCAAACTTGTAGTCAAGATGTCAAAGGACAACTCTATAACAACATAGTAGCCTAACAACATTACCAACTCAAGATTTGAGCCGGTCAAAGTACGGGTCAGACGTTGTTCTTCTAGATTTCTGGGTTTTCCAGATTTCGTCAAGAATAGATGGTCAATGATACTTTGACCAAGTATATCTTGGATCGAATACATGATCTGGGTAATCTAAAGGTATGGATGTGTAGTCCATATTCCAGACTACAAATCCCAAGCAACAACATAATCTAAAACATTAAACATAGTAAGATTCATGGCCTGAAAAAGGGTTGTCAGAGTTTTTGGAAATTCTGGGTTGCCCAAAATTTCAGTTTCGTGATCGATTAACTAGGTTTAACCACTTATAACTTTTAATATACACATGATCTGGACTAGATTCAAGTTCCAGAGCATAGACAACATAGCATACTACAAATCTATAACATAAAATACACAAAACAACTAATAGGTAAAGATCTATGGGGTCTGACATTCGGTTGTCAGACCATATATTTCCAGTTTTCCAGATTTCTAAAAACTTCTATTTTGAGCATCTAGATGTTATGGATCTGGGATATTACAACCCAGATCACTAATATATACTACATACTACACATTTAAACATAAAATTACAACATCTAACATCGAATCTATGAATTTCTAGCATTAGGGTTTATACATCATAAATGCTTTGATCTTGACTCTGATCGTTGTGATCTATTTCTAGCTTGCTAATGCTCTTACTAGTGACTGATTTACTCAATATTTTCAGGGCTAAGGAGAGAGAAAAGTTTGGTTGAGTGTAAGGATGTAACTGAGCTTAGTTTTGTGACTTTTCCTCTCTTTGATCTATATATAAAATGATAATATGCAATGGTTGATCATGTGATCAGTTGTTGATTGATTAAAGTAGCATTATAGACCACATGGCTATCCTAGGGATGGTTACCAACCACAAGTAGGGTTAGATCTACACTCCACTTCATTAAAATATAAAGAAGGGTAGTTTGGTTATTTGACTCATAAAGTGAATGGCAACTTGGTAACTTCTCACAATCATTAGGTTTTAACCCTTAGGGTTTGACCCTTAGGGTTTAACCCTAAGGTTACACAAATATATATTCTAGACTTTTCTAATAAGGTTCTAAAAATATAAAATTATAATTAGGGTTTCCAACATTAGAAATTAGGGCTTTTTAATTAATCAATTAGGGTTATCCTTAATTATACTTACAATTAATAACATAAAAACTTTATACTTATCTTCAAGTTTCCTAGTTAGGGTTTTATTATTCTGAATTAGGGTTACGGATTCTCGAAAGTGAAATTAGTGTTTCCATAGCCGGTAATAGGGTTTCTTATCAGTCGTTAGGGTTTTCTAACTGAACGTCGAGGCTCTTACTATATTATTAAGGTTTGTGACTGATATATTTTATCTGGTGAACCCTTGACCTTTAATCACACACATATGACCATATACACAGATTCTCTTAACACTGTAGACCTTCACCAACTGTTTTTAAATTCACAAAATTCATTCCTAAAAATGTTAAATACATACACTTATTTTCTGTCTAGGTTTATTATTTAACCTCTATTCAATCTTTTAAGATTTTATAAAATTGTCTAAATTCTCGGGTTATCACATTCACCCCTTCTTCTATGAATTCCGTCCCTGAAATTCAACTTACACCTCATACCTTGTATACACAGCATCACATGCTACCCAATACATCACTCACAATAGTAAAATTTTTAAATTGTGCTGAGGAGTCATATAGACTATTTGTCTATCATTTCGTAAAGGTTTTATGGAAATTCATCCGTAAACCATCATAACTTACCGACATAAAGGGTGATTAGCCCGATACGCCCTGTACTGGCCAAGTACTGTTGGTCGGAACCATTTGTTCCTCTTATCCGCCTTTGGCGCACAAAATTTCTTACCTCAGTCTTTTTAGATTCTGCAACAAAACAATTTGGTTCGTGAAATTTCTTTCAATGAACACTTAGAGTTTTCATAAACTCATAGCATAGACTCATATCAATAATTCAATTCAATCGAATTATTTACGTGTAGCCAAACCCCGTTGGCAAATTAAAATTTTTGAAAATATTTTTGAGAATGACGACGCCATGATACTGCATTATATTAATAAATTGCTTTTGAGGATGTCGCCATTGTATGACTTTTCATATAACACATTATACAATAATCGAACAATGATTTTTTAGATCAATTCACACTAAGTATTCCTGTATTTACAACTCATCGACTTTTTTATCATCTCTACACCAAAGTTATATGGTACATAAGTGATAAATAAAATATATTTTGATATTTCAAATCATTTAAGTCTAGCCAAAATAAGTAGCATAGACTATACTTTAAACCGTTTCAAAAAATGATTAGTCTATATATATATATATATATATATATATATATATATATATATATATTTAAAAGCACATAGTGCGTATTTAGTTTGATGTCAAAATTTTGAAGTCTAGCATAGCTATGAGTTTTGGAAAACTTATATCTCCACTAACAATCATTTGCTTAGTAATCTATCTGTTCCTATAATCCTCAATTCTCCATTTACACACAACTATACCCAGTTCGTCAAACTTACCATACTTATGAGTTCAGGAATTTTCCACAATCATATGAGTTTAAGAACTTGTCCTAGTCAGACTTTTGGCGTCCATTTGCTAAGGGGTTCATAAACATTTCATATAACTATGAGTCACGAAGGTAACATAAATATAAGTTTTAATAACTCGTACTTAACCTTATATTCTCTACCTATAACCTATCTATCTGTTATACACATGAGAAAGGAATCACCTTCTTAACATGCATATAACAAATAGCACGACACAGACATTTCAATGATTATCAGTGTCAGAAACTAAGTGGTTGTTACACCAAGTACAATTCAACTCCCATACGAAGAATCATACAACTCAGCTACTGACACGAGTCCTCAATTGAAATCCCCACCTAATCCTAACACCCTTCTCAATATGAATTTCATTTAATCCGTATTCATAATCCTTTCTTGAATCTGTACCAATTCATAGTACAACTTACATACAGCAATCATGTTGTAACTCTTTCCAATCATTAGATTGATTCTTCACCTTAACAGATCACGGGGATATCTCATCGTATCTATTACGATTCATTTCTATATCTTGATCGTTTTGTTTTATGATCTCCTATCCCTGATCTTTTAGTCTTTGAGACACTATCTATCCATTACTATTGTTCACCTTTATTATCAGAATTAGGGAACTCCGTATCTTTATAACTCGCCGAGATTCGTTTTTGAATCTTACCGACACACTAACTCTTTGTTAGTTAGATCTTATCTTAATCACTGCGGTTATTAGTCTAAGGTAACTCTACCCTAGGTTTATAACCAACAGCTTTGATACCAAATATAGCGCCCCCAAATTCGGGTCCTAAATCACCACGTATCTGGTGCACTATATCTATAACTATTGTGGAAGATATAAACATAAATAGTTTATACATTAAACATTATACACTATCCCCAAGGTCGAGTAACCATAACTTATACACAATTCCATATCCCATCTAACATACAATGTTACTATAATAAATTACTTTTACAAATCTAGCTGCACACATAGTCCCAAGCTGAGCTTGGCTTTATCTTTCCTCAGATTCGGCGCATTAATTTTTAATCAATGTGTTTTATCATGATATAGCAAGGGTGAGAATTAAAGTTGTTGCAAATGAAGTTTAAATACAATTTAAGGATATATCATGATTGAAAGAGTCTAAATAATAGGTCAAGCTATAATTCATCAATGTAATTGAGAACTAAAGACGAACAAACTTTTGAACACAAGTATTAAACATGAACAATTATATCTCGAACCGAATGGTAATGAAGGTGATCAGCCTTTCATACCTGACTTATACATACAAGATGTACAGACTACAATTCTATATGGCAATCAGTAATGATTGACCATAAGCATATCTGAATGAAACAACTCTTAGTAGAGTTAAGAAAAACTTGCATGTACCGTTAATTACCGTTACGAAATATAACTTAGCTTTATCCGAAGACCTAATATAGATAATACCGATCTCCAAATATTAGAATAATATCATCACAGTATAAAATAACCTAAACACATTATCATATAATTCTATCAGTCTATACAGCACATAAGACCTAGTATCAAGTCAAACTATTACGATCACGAGTTGAGTTCTAAGATTATTATTACATCCCGATGACTGGTGGGACAATTATCGAGTTTAAGTCAATTAAACTCTGCCTAAACACTTAATAATATCTTAGCTAATTATTAATCAGTCAACATAATTTTCATAGGCCCATAATAATTTTCAAGTAATTATTACTATTTATCATGATTTTTTAATCGTTAATAACGTATTTATATAATTTAAATACCACATAATTCTTTAATCATTAATATTAATTTAATATTAAGTATCAATAAAAATCATAACATAATATTATAATATATTTATAATATCAAAAAGTATTTTAATACCTTAAAATCATATTATTAAGTTATCCATTATTCGATAATCGATACTAATATTAAAATATTAATATTTTCATGACAAAATATCAAAAGTTATACTTTATAACTTCAAATATTTTTATAATACTTAAATTATTTTTAAAGAATTAATTCTATTTTTCCATAATTTATCTAATGTATTCATTAAATAAATTAACTACCATTAATAATAATTTATTAATGAGATTCATCACAAAATATTAAAAGTCATTTAAAATAACATAAAATATTTTCTTATGCCAGTAATATAATTTTTTCATGATTTTTCAAGTATTAAAATCATTTTTAAATAATTTATTTAATATTATAATTAAATAAATAAATACTTTTATATTCCAAAAATATTAAATATTTATGAAATATACTCAGAATAATTAAAAACTAATTTTCAGGCTTTAAAATAATTTTTCATAATTTATTATGTATTTTTAATAATTAAAAATTATTTTTCTCTATTTATTAAATAAAATAAATAATTTTCTAAATAAATTGTCGCAAAAAGTGCCCTATAGCGACAGAACCGTTGTTATAGGTGTTCTTGGCCATGTTCTTGAGCTGTCCAAAAAACCATGTCAGTTATCGAGGGGCTTGGTTTGACCGGTTCTAGATTCATGTTCATTATGTTTCTGGGCTTCTAATTTGGTTAGAACTGAAGTACTAATGTAATACTATAGTTACCAACTTGTTCCATGGCCATAAAACATCAGATCATAGAGATCTAAGTCTCCAAAAATATGTCAGACGCTGTTCTTGAGTTTCTGGGTTGCCCAGAAACTCAAGCAGTTTCAAGGGTCCTACGTTTGATCCTTATAACTTTCACTCCAGATCTAATTTGTGTTCTTTAAAGCTTCAAACTTGTAGTCGAGATGTCAAAGGACAACTCTATAACAACATAGTAGCCTAACAACATTACCAACTCAAGATTTGAGCCAGTCAAAGTACGGGTCAGACGTTGTTCTTCACGATTTCTAGGTTTTCCAGATTTCGTCAAGAACAGATGGTCAATGATAATTTGACCATGTATATCTTGGATCCTATACATGATCTAGGTAATCTAAAGGTATGGATGTGTAGTCCATATGCCAGACTATAAATCCCAAGCAACAACATAATCTAAAACATTAAACATAGTAAGATTCATGGCCTGAAAAAGGGTTGTCAGAGTTTTTGGAAATTCTGGGTTGCCCAGAATTTCAGTTTCGTGATCGGTCAACTAGGTTTGACCACTTATAACTTTTAATCTACACATGATCTGGACTTGATTCAAGTTCCAGAGCATAGACAACATAGCATACTACAAATCTATAACATAAAACACACAAAACAGCTAACATGTAAAGATCTATGGGGTCTGACATTCGGTTGTCAGTCCACATATTTCCAATTTTCCAGATTTCTAAAAACTTCTATTTTGAGCATCTAGATGTTATGGATCTAGGATATTACAACCCAGATCACTAATATATACAACATACTACACATTTAAACATAAAATCACAACATCTAACATCAAATCTAAAAATTTCTAGAATTAGGGTTTATACCTCATAAATGCTTTGATCTTGACTCTGATCTTTGTGATCTATTTCTGGCTAGCTAATGCTCTTACTACTGCCTGATTTACTCAATATTTTTGTGGCTAAGGAGAGAGAAAAGTTTGGTTGAGTGTAAGGATGTAATTGAGCTTTGTTTTATAACTTTTCCTCTCTTTGATCTATATATAAAATGATAATATGCAATGGCTGATCATGTGATCAGTTGTTGATTGATTAAAGCAGCTTTCTAGACCACATGGCTATCCTAGGGTTGGTTACCAACCACAAGTAGGGTTAGATCTACACTCCACCTCAATAAAATATAAAGAAGGGTAGTTTGGTCATTTGACTCATAAAGTGAATGGCAACTTGGTAACTTCTCACAATCGTTAGGTTTTGCCCCTTAGGGTTTAACCCTAAGGTTACACAAATATATATTCTAGACTTTTCTAATAAGGTTCTAAAAATAGAAAATTATAATTAGGGTTTACAACATTAGAAATTAGGGCTTTCTAATTAATCAATTAGGGTTATCCCTAATTATATTTATAATTAATAACATAAAAACTTTATACTTATCTTCAAGCTTCTCGGTTAGGGTTTTATTATTCCGAATTAAGGTTACGGATTTTCGAAACTGAAATTAGGGTTTCCATAGCTGGTAATAGGGTTTCTTATCAGTCCTTAGGGTTTTCTAACTGAACATCGAGGCTCTTACTATATTATTAGGATTTGTGACTGATATAATTTATCCGGTCAACCCTTGACCTTTAACCACACACATATGACCATATACACAGATTCTCTTAACACTGTAGACCTTCACCAATAGTTTTTAAATTCACAAAATTCATTCCTAAAAAATGTCAAATACATACACTTATTTTCTGTCTAGGTTTATTATTTAACCTCTATTCAATCTTTTAAGATTCTATAAAATTGTCTAAATTCTCGTGTTATCACAACATATATGGCCCTGTTACACCTGTTCAGAAGCTTAGAATCTAAAAGAATTATTTTTCAATTTTTGAGAACCAACGCGGCCACACTGGTTTTGCCTTTCGACAACTTACCAAGACACTCTATTTTTTGCATATTTCGGATTTCCAACACCAACACTTGGTATCATGAATTATAATCACCATATTATCAATTCAAAACTCTTAGAAACAACTCTACTTCAATTCTTAACATACATACGTTATGTATCTTCTAATTTCCAAAGGTTTAGATAGTAAACTTCTTTCAAACATTATATCACATATTTGGTGGGCAAAATTTTATAAGTTTAGTTTTATAGAGCTTTTAATATACTATAATCCCAAATTTCATAATCATTTTCTGAGCATCTAACAACCAATTCAATAAACACAAAACTAATACAGAAAATTTTTCAATCAATCGCACCATCTAATACTCATAGCCATATACCCCTTTCATGTATAACCTTTATCTAATAAAATCATGAGCAGATGTATTCCTCACCTCTTGATTTAGGATGATTCCAATTTCCTTTAACTTCCAACATCTATTCCTTAACAACTCAAAGGTTAAATGAAGGAAATTGAAAGTGCAGTGTATCAAGAGTTAGGCTAAATAAAGGAAATTGAGACTAAAAGTTTGGTTTATATAAGACTGCCATATCTTGCTCCTTACATTATAGCTCTGTTGAATCCTTGGGGTTATAATAATATGCCAGCTCTTGCTAGGTATGCTTGAAGAACTCTCAGCATCCTAGCTCATTCTTATTAGATTGATGACTCAGTTCGTTTAGCTTGGCCATATATAATCTCAATTCAGCCAGTATTAATAAGTTATAGAGTGCAAAGAGAAAGTTAGAATTCCTTTCACATGCAACTCCTAACTCCTATATTCACCACGTTCTCATACTTTGTCTCCTACAAAGAAGATTTGTTGTCTCCTACGGGCGCTTTAAGAAAACTCCAAAAACTACAACGATGCCACAACTTATTCAAGCATCAGTCTCAGCTACTTATAAAGTTAAAAAAAATGAAATTGTTAGCTCATTTATAACAATTAGAAAATATTCAATTATTCCATTTAAAACATGTGCACAGACCTAACAACTCCAATAACTTTCTGCAGAAATATTTAGGCTATATTAAATACCTTTTATTCCAAATAACATATCGCATAAATTTCTTAATGAAAGAATCATAATTAGCACTCATAAACCCAACAGTAAAACCCTTCAAAATAACCGAACAAAAAGTACATATTTTATAAAAATCTTTAAAACGTCACTGATTTTTACTTGATGATGCTAAATAGTATGACCACAAATGATTTTTAATATCTTAAAGTATCCGTGTTTCACCAAAATATATACGGTAAAACTATGGAAAAGAAACAAAATCAGATGAACTAAAATCACTGAAAACACATTACCAAATTCTACTATGTGTCAGCTAAAATACTATTTCCAGGAAATTAATTGGTCAAAACTCACGAAATATGAGTAGGAGAACAGATAGCCTACAGTGCTCATGTACCAAAATCTCTTGACACTCGCACTAATATGACATAATAATACAAAATCTAAGCATACATATAAGATATATCTAATGTGAAACTTCTATAATATGTTCTATCCAGACATCCCCAATCAAGCCATGTGATTTATAAACTGTAAAGTAAAGTAAAGTAAAATTTCCATTCAAAGAACCACAATAATAAAAAACACAAAACACAAATATAAAATGCTAAAGAAATCTACAGTTTGCAACATTGTGCAAGTCTAGAGAAAACAAAACCATTATCCTCATTGACTACTAATTAAAATTTTCAAGAAACGGGAAATAAAAATAGAAGACTTAAAAAAATAAATATATGTCTCTAGGAAAACCAAAAACCCATCAGCTAAAACTCAGAATGTCACAAAAAACACCATGAACGATCATTTTCTTGAGGCACGTTGTGAATCCATATGATTAGCAAAATTAAGAGACCCATATACAGTAAGTGCAAACTCATAAATAGAGTCGTGTATACACATTATTACACATTATTGTACAAAAATCTACAAAACTCGCAAAAGATAAAAGGCAAAACATAATGGGCTTGCTTCAAAAATCTACAAAATTCAGTCGAGCTAAAAGTGAAAATAATGGGTTTTTCTTTAAACATGTATAAAACCCACAAAAGCTAACAAAAGCTTAAAAACATAAAGGGGCTTGTTTCAAAAATCTACAAAACCAACAAAAGCTAAAAGCCAAAACGTAATGGGTTTGATTCAAAAATCTATAAAAAAACTAAAACAAAATGGGGTTTGCTTCAAAAATCTACGAAACCCACAATAATCTAACAAAACCTTAAAAACACAGGGTTTTTTAAAAAAATCAAAAAACTGAAAAAAAAAAGAAAAAAAGAAGAAGCTTAATACGTAAAGAAGAAGAGGCTTACCCTGGTAGAGGACTATCAGAACTAATAGCAGCAGCAACCATGAATTCCACAAACAGGGAAAGAGAGAGAAAGAAAACACAAAGAAGAGAGAAGAAAAGTTGTGACCATACTACAAATCCAAAAGGGAATCCAAAGAAATCAATAGAAATGGAAAGAAATCTTTCTCATTCAAAGTTCCCATTATTTCACCAAACCTCAAAAACAGTAATTTGATTTTCTACAAATTTCTCACCGTTTCTCATTTCCTCTATGAGTTACCATGATTTACAATGACTGATTTGATCAAGTGAATTGTGCTTAATTTCAAGTTCTAAATCTACGCATTCTTAATGTACCTTGATACTCCACATGAGACTTTAGCAATTAAAAAAATCAATTTTATGTGCCTCTTTTTATTGCCATCAATAGATGCTAAGAATATAATTCCAGAACATTATATACGTATATGCAGAACTTATAAAATTTCCAAATTTGTCAAGTTTGCAAGCTGTGTAGGAATTCCTCCCGTAAGATAATTATTATTTAGATACCTGCACATTTGAGTTGAAAGCAAACCACAAATAACAATATGGACAAAGTGAATATCATTTGAAGTAGTTCAAATTTCATTGACTTACAGGTTGCGAAGAACTGGAAAGCACCCCTCAATACAAATGAGTTCCCTTATAAATAGTTAAACCAACACCTAATAAATTTAAGAATAAGCTACATATTATAAAGATGATAGAGCAAGTGCATAAAACTAAAGACAATATCAAAAGATAAACAGGAAACAAAAATTAGTAAACAAGATAAAATATAAGCACCCACAAAAGCCACAAAGGGAACCAAAATTACATGAAATGCAGTGATTTTAGGTTGATAAGTGTGGGCATATATATTTAGACTTATTAGAAAAAGAAAATAATAAATTAATCTTATTACAAAAAACAAACTGAGGAATCTCTTTGAAAAAATCCACAGTTCTATGAAACTAATAAAATACACCGAAAATTTCAACAACAAATTATCAAAAAGTAACAGAAAAACGAAAATTCAGTAGTTAGAACATTACTTTAGCTTTGCAATTCTCAATATCTAGCATAAGGTAAACCCATTTGTATATCAAAAAATTCGTTACATGTTAAGTATTTACCTAAACCATTAAATTAACAGCACCAAGCAAAATATAGTCTCATGTCGCCACCACTATTGACAAAATTTAGCTGAGATCTAAACCTACCCAAGGATTCAATTCAGATTCTTCTCAAATGACAATGTCAATATTCTTTTTTCGGCAATGTTATCTCTATTAAAGAAAGGAAAAAAGAAGGTTAAATCTAGAAAGTATAAACAAAGAACTATTAAAAAGCATTTTTGCTATAAAAGAAGAAAATAATTTTACCGTGCATTGCAAATGATAATCCTCCTGTCCTAAATTAAAAGACATGTTAGAAATTTCAAAAAGGAACAGTAATTGTTCAATTTTCATTAAGACTAAAAAAGGAACTTACATATCCAAACACGGTATAAGAAGGTGGTCCCATGGACAGGGTGACCTCGTGATTCATATTCGCTATTGAAAAAATATATTAGTGTGAAACAAAACAAATTCAGTGATGAAAGAATATTCTTATTACTAAATAAATCTATTATAACTAAAACAATATTTCAAATTCAAAATAATAATAATTCATAATTTTTAACTATGAATTGATTGTGTTTCAATAGTATACCAGTAAGTATACTTTCTTTAAATAATTAATAGTACTACCTAAGTCTTATTTTATTTGTCAATTTTTTTTTCCTTTCAAATTTTATGATTGTTTATAATAGAATAAATGTGTCATGAAAAAAAAGTTAATATTCAATAAAGGGTACGATTGTCATTTTAAAGGAAGGTAGTAATAACAACTAATAAGTACAGTTACTTAATATGTAGGACTATTAGATATTAAAACTATTAAGTACTTATGAAAAAGAGAGACTTTAATTTAAAAGGATATTAGACACTACAAAATTTGGACCCAATTTCCATACTATCATAATCAAATAAATAGTTTTTTACCAAACATTACCATAATCCAAAAACTTACAACTGGAACACAAAACTAAACAAAGATTTGATACAGAACAACTTAAAAACGGGGGAAAACTCTAAGAAAGAAAAAAATGATGGCATGTACACAATCACAACTAAATACGAACATATATAAGTGGGTGAGTGTGTGTGTGTGTGAGTGTGTGTATACAATTCATATGCAACTGAAAGAGAACATATCAAAATTGACAACATAAGGTGAACTAATTACCGGAACGGAAAGGAGAAGAGCAGAAAAGAAAAGCCCTAGAGTTGAGCACTTGAGTTGATGATTTGGAGAGAACTTAGCAGTCAAATATATTAATTTCTCTCCTGTTGTGATGTAATAATAACATCAAATTTGAGAGTGGTTATATTAAATCATTTCTGTATATTTGTTGGACTTGACCACTTTGTTATCATTACGTCATACCTAGACAAACCTCAATAAATACACCAAAGCTTTATGAAACAAAACGTGTACAGCAGGACTCTTCCTCTACTTTTTTCTCCTTTTGAATATAGTAGGAATAACTGATGTTTTTGTCCCAGAATAGTTATTACCTTCGTATTCGACAAATTAAATATTTAATTAAGAAAAGTGAAGGTAACTTCTACTAAAGCAAATGATGTCATAATTGTTTCATCATTGCGTCTTACCTAAACGAACCTCAATAAATAAACCAAAGCTTTATGAAACAACACGTGTATAGCAGGACTCTTCCTTTACTTTTTTATCCTTTTGAATATAGTAGGAATAACTGATGTTGTTCGTCCTAGAATAGTTATTACCTTCCTATTCGACAAACTAAACATTTAATTAAGAAAAGTGAAGTTAACTTCTACTTAAGAAAATGATGTCATAATTGTTTCACATCTTTCTTATATATACTTTAACAAAATTTATTCTACTTTTTTTTGGTAAAGAGAACTTATTTAATGAAAGTGACTTGAAGTATCTTTGTGGGTTTATTTAATTCAAAATGTTGAATAATTAATTTCATTTAAGTTTCAGAATTGATTGGATCTATTTAAAAGTTTACTCTTTTATGTTAGCAGAAGGACACCAAGAATTATACCAAGAATCAAAATTCAAAATTTTTGGACTGGTGGCACATACCACCAGGGAGGTGATTGTAATATGCATATATTGAAATGCATACATATGAGTGTTGTAGTAGTAGTTAGTGACACATGTTGTTTTTTTGGATTCGATTTAAGGATATTTTTTTATTATAAAAAAGTTGTAGAATGGAAATAATTTTCATATACTCCATACGGAATTTGTGAGATTATAACTAAATTCAAGTAGTGTGTTTTGGTTGTTGGGTCTAATTGAGTTAATAAATCTTTGTCTTCTCCTTTTTCTTTTTGACTTATAAAAACACATTCAACCTCATAAAAAGGGGATTGTTTATTGATTTGAGTTGCTAAAAAAGGGGGGACGATTGTGATCTTACGAAGGGAATTCAAGCAATGTGATTTTTTGATATAATAGTTCACATATAGGCACACTTTTGGCTATACCTACAAACAGTCCCAAGTTATAAAAACTAATAAGTACTGTTACTTAATATGCAATAGAATTAGATATTAAAATTATTAAGTACTTATGCAAATGAGAGACTTTAATTTAAAAGGATATTAGACACTACAAAATTTGGACCCAATTTCTATACTATCAGAATCAAAATAATAAATTTTAACCAGACATTACCATAATCAGTAAACTTACAACTGGAACACAAAACTCAACGAAGATTTGATACAGAACAACTTAAAAACGTGTGAAAAACTCTAAGAAGGAAAAAATTGATGGCATGCACACAATCACAACTGAATACGAACATATATGAGTGAGTGAGTGTGTGTGTGTATATATATAATTCATATGCAACTGAAAGAGGACATATCAAAATTGAGAAATTAAGGTGAACTAATTACCAGAATGGAAAGGAGAAGAGCAGAAAAGAAAAGCCCTACAGTTGAGCATTTGAGCTGATGAATAGGAGAGAACTTAGCAGTCAAATCTATTAATTTCTCTCCTGATGTGATGTAATAATAACATCAAATTTGAGAGTGGTTATATTAGATAATTTATGTATATTTGTTGGACTTGGCCACTTTGCTATCATTGAGTCATAGCTAGACGAACCTCAATAATAAAACCAAAGCTTTAAGAAACAAAATGTGTACATCAGGACTCTTCCTTTACTTTTTTCTCCTTTTGAATGTAGTAGGAATAACTGATGTTTATGTCCCAGAATATTTATTACCTTCCTATTCGACAAACTAAACATTTAATTAAGAAAAGTGAAGGTAACTTCTACTAAAGCAAATGGTGTTTTTGTCCCATAATAGTTATTACCTTCTTATTGCTCATGTCACTTTTGATAGATTCAATGGCTCTCTTGGCCTACCTATTGAGTTTGAAACTAAATTTCCAAGGATGCCACCCAATGTAAGGTATTGTATTTCACTACTCTTATTGAAATTTACCTCAACCTTAGTTTTTTAATTTATGTTCTGAGACCAAATCTATATTCTATTTTTTGTGTTTGGTTTGCTCTTTGTTCTAATAAACGTATAATGTTTTGTGTCCTCTTTTTGGTATTAAATTGGTTAGATTTAAGATGTGTTTAGTTTCTTTCTTTTTTTTTCTTTGGACATTTGGATTTAGTTTCATGAAATTCTTGTGTGACAACGATTTATTTATTGATACATAACTAAATTTATTGGATAAACACATGGGCTCAGAACTAAAACTGATTTGAAATACACTTGATTGGTTCTAAAATTGATTCAATTGAATTTTTTGTATTAGAATTTTCACTTGAGAAAAAAGAGGAGCATTGTACTTGCCTTTGTCTATAGATATGTATTTACCTTAGTCCAAGGTTGAGCTACACGTATACCATTTGGGAAAAATCACCAGTTACGTGCAATTTTTTTTTTGCAGTATCAATAGAAAATACTAAGAGTTGATTATTATTGTAGAATTCATAATATGGTTGGGATGGGTGATATTAATGTTTGGGTTCACTTCCAAATTTCAAAACACATTTGCATTTTGAAGTGTATAGCATAATTTGTTGTAATCCTTGGGTTATTTTTTAATATTTTGCTTTCATATCTCTCACATATTGGAGTATTTCTTCTTAAAAATTTGAGTATTTGCTTACTAATAAATGATTCAAGGTTGTTGGTTGAGATACATTTTGCTATTCTAAATGTGATTATAAAAGATATTGAAGTGGGTGCAAGGACACCATGTGGTGGTTCAGGAAGTTATATCAAGTGTGAGAATTAGAATCAACTGGAATCATTGTTTCTATTTCCTTAGATCACACTAATCTAAGGAAAATATGGTTATGAAGTTGGTTCATCAAATCAGTTCATAAGTAACACACATTAACATGATGCTAACTAATCAAAAAAGATTAAACCATGTACTACAACTGGAATCATTGTTTCTATTTCCTTATATCACACTAATCTAAGGAAAATATGGTTATGAAGTTGGTACAACAAATCAGTTCATGAGTAACACACTTTAACATGATGCTAACAAATCAAAAACATCTTCTGTACAATTATATATCATGAACCAAACAGAAGATCTAACATTATTATATATAAAAACATCTTCCACCATATCTAACTCTAATTTAGAATCTTTACTACAGATTCTCAATAACCAAACATAAGATATATACCATAACATCTTGCATTCAAATGTAATAAACATTTAATTTGTTTGGAATTATTTTGTTGTTTGGGAGGTATGCTTTTGTATAGATTGATTGATCATAATTCTTGTATAATTTATATATAGTAAAGATTTCTCTCCCTATTGATGGATCCAACGATCTTTATTTTAATTATTCCATAAGAAGCAATGTGAATTGTTATAAAATTAAAAGTCAATTTTAATCTTAACATTAAGAGTGTCTAAAGGTAAAAAAAAATTGTGTAAAACGGTATAAAAATCTTAGTGACATTTATATAACGGAAACTTGTGACCACAACTTACCCCCTCTCTACAATTTCACTGTAAGCATAGAGATTCATTTTATTTTTATATCTTCGATCTATTTGTTTCTCAAGATTCTTGGAGGAAGAAAGAGAACTAATGGCTTCTCATAAAAATGTTGAAATTCTTACCATGGATATCTACTTTCGTCCTACTTGTATCCAGCATGTGAATCTACGACCTGTTAATATTTTGTCAATTTTTGATATTTGATTTGATAATTGATGGATCTTTCTATCTATATGTCATTTCGAAGTATCTACTTTGGTTGTGTGTTTTTGGAAAAGTTATCATTTTGTTTTGCTTACATTATAAAGAAAATTTTGTTCTTGTTTGATAGTGAATACTAAAGTGAAAATTGAAAGTTACGTAGAATATTCATTTGAATTTTGGAAGTTTATTTGTTCAAGGAAACTTTTTTTTTCTTCCAAGTTTTACCGGAATATTCTGAGTTCTCATTTCCAGTATATGGTTGAGAAAGTCAGAAGTATAAGACTATGGTAAGTTTAATCATTTTCAAAATTAGCTGAGTGCTTTAGGTAATGGCTATCAATCCAAGGTTTTGACAGTTTTGTGCTTATACAGAATAGTGATGGCTAAGTATTTTGATTTGATATAAAGCTCGGTTTAGATCTTGGATAGAAGAAAAAGAAAGGAAAATGAAAACCAAAATTAAATATTTGTAAAAGTCCATTATACTTAATTTTATCATTATACTGATATACTCAGGTTTTAAACTTTTAAAAGTTGAATTTGTAATTATCAAGGAGGTTCCCCCCCACCCACCAACACACACAGACACACAATACTCAGGTTTTAAACTTTTAAAAGTTGGATTTTTAATTATTAAGGATGTTTCAATCTTGCCAAGTTCTAATAGTTGCGTTAAATCAATATATATCTCAAAGTCTTACTCCTTGTGAGTTTCCTTTTAAATTTATTACTCTTCTTGTGAGTTTTTGTTTTGGTTTACCTTGTTCCTCTACAAATGATCTACCTTGTTCCTCTACAAATGTTTTTTATTCAAGTGATTCTCTCCTATTTCTTCTTACAACTGAGAAATTCACTATAAATTTGTTATGTATTATCCAAGACATATGGACTAAGCTGAGCTTAAGCAAAATATTCAAGTCACAAAAACCGGTTGCACTATAACAAAAAAACAGAATTGTAAAAAATAGGTAACACTTTCAATCTGTTTTATTACTCAAATAGAAAATACCAATTCCAAACATGTTTTGTAGCTCTATGATGCCAATTTAAATGCTAGAAAGGAATGAATGACCAAAAATAGCACACTATAACCATTTGCTTCAGTACTTGGATGGGTGACTAACTATCATTATTCTGGGTAATCTTAAGTACTCTTCTTTGTTTAGATTATGGGGATTACTTCAGTATTTTACAAAAACAATGCCACTATTAGTAGGATAAAGGAGAAAAACAAAAGCATGAATGGGGAAGTAAGAATTCTACAGAAGTAATGCCACTTTGGTAAATAACACAATCAATATAACTAATTCCATAACATCCTATTCAAAATCCAACTGATTAGAGCAACCCCTGTTCATATCTAAGTCAAACAAACCAAAAGTTCAAGCACCAATAATAACAAAAATGAAAAAAAAAAGTTAGGCTATATTTCATAATAACAGTTTCTTTTATAAATTTTAAAATAAACTTTAATTAGTTCTAAATGAAAAAAAAGTATTGAAAAAGTTAGGATATGTTTCAAAAAGTAAATATGCTAAAAAAATGAAAATTCATAAAATAAATTTCCTAACATTTCAACAAGCTGGATTATAATCTCTTAACAGTGCAAAAATGTGGCAACACTTGAAATACACTTTATACAAACCACTTTGCAACAACCTTGAAATCAACAAAATCGTTTAACAATAATCAACCACTTTGCAACAACCTTGAACAAACTATGAATTTATCAACAAAATCAATTAACAATAATCAAGAAATCAATTCCATTACCTCGAAATCATTTAATTTGAGGAATGTCAGAAATCCTTCTACTTCATGATGATTATAAATAATTCAACACAAACTAAACAACTATGAATTTATCAACAAAATCAATTAACAATAATCAAGAAACCAATTCCATTACCTCGAAATCATTTCATTTGTAAAAACATTTAATTTGTAAAACAAAATCATTTAATTTGTAAAACAAAATCATTTATGTAAGGAAATATATACAAAGATAAAAAGAAAGCCAAGAAAGGTGCAAACCTACTTGTAAGGAGAGAATTTCTGTAGGAGAAATGTAGATTATATACAGAAGAAAAGGAGCAGAATATTAATTACCTCGACTTTGGGAATTACCACCATATCCTCCCCCATCTCTTCCTCCTCTGCCGCCACCCCCACTTCGATTTCCACAGCCTCCACCATCACGACCACCATCATCACGGTCATCGCTTCTGCTATAACCCCCTCCTCCTCCACTAGCACCATAACCCCCACCCCCACTGCCACCTCTACCGTATCCATCGACATTTCCTCCATAGCCTCCACCGCTGACACCATATCCTTCGCCTCCTCTACTTCCGCCATATCCATCACCATAACTACCTCCACCTCCGTAACCTCTGCCGCATGGCGGTGGAGCAGATTCGTTGCCTTTTTGACCGCCAGACATGATCTAGGGTTTAACGATGAAGAGGAAAAAGATTGGAAAGAGTCGAAACTGATTTACCTGGCTAGATTAGTGATTGATTGTGGTTTGTGTTTGGCCTCTCTTTCTCCCTTTCTTTCCAGCGTACTCTCTTGCTCTTCCTCACTATAGCGGACAGTTTAGAAAACACATGTATTAGTGAAGTGGATGTGTTTTTTTAAGGGTTAGATTTATCCCAATTTTGGACGGTTGAGATCTTTTAATAGGCTTTGAGCGGGAATTTAATTGTTTCGAAATCAATTGTGTTTTGTATAGGTATATATATATATATAATATGCATTAATGAAATTATAAAATCAACAATTATCTAAAAAATTATTTGTGATAAATTAATTTTTTAGAAAGTAAATATAATGTCTTATATTTTATGATTGGTATGCAAATAAATTTGTACAATATGATGATTTATGCTATAACTTAAATCCAAAATCAAGCAATCTCGCTACTTTATTGCCCAACACTCGAGCTAGTCGTGCATAAAGAAATTGGAATAGATGAATCCTATCAAGTTTGTTAAAATCCTCATTGCCCTTGAACAAAATTAAAATGATTATGGTATAGCATTAAAAATAGGTTGTAACATATCAAACATATATATAAATTCCAATTGTATAGTAACCGTTATCAACAATTGCAGAGCAACTTTTATCAAGTGCTAAACAAAGAAGTTACAGAATTTGCAATCCAGATGATTATGAAGCTCCAACATAGTGCTATATACTTGCTTATATTTACTCTAAGGCTATATACTCCTCATTTGGAGATTTATTATTTTTTATAAATTTTAAAAAAGAATATTAAATTAAAGTTTTAAAATATTACAAATCAATTGTCAAAAGTCGATAATAACCTTATAATTTGGAATAAAGATGTGATAAATACTTTTTTGGTCACTCTACTTTAGGTCAACTCACAAAAAACGTTAAGTTCTTTGACATTTAACAGAATTTGACACAAGGAGAGAGGAAACTGACATTGAAAAGAACAAATTTCCAATTAGTCACGCTTAATTGGAAATGAACAAATTTTAGGGAGAAAATGAAAGAAATTCTTTTAAAATAAAATATAAATAAAAAACTTAGTAAACAAAATATAAATTACAATAACATAAATGAAAAAAATCTAAGTAATTATTTTTATTATTAATATCAAATGAGTTTTTATGTAATTATTAGAAAATATAATTAAGAAAATTATAAACCATAAAAATTATAAATATTTATTATTATTATTATTATTATTATTATTATTATTATTATTATTATTATCATCATCATCGTTATTATTATTATTAGTATTATCATTATTATGATGTGGCTTGATTACATGGCAAAATAGTGCATGTGTAAAATTATCAAAATATGAGGCTATATTATTTAGAAATATCTCAAATTAATTATCAAAAGTCAATAATATCTTACATTAATAGTGCGACACCCCCGAATCTGGGTCCTCTGACCCCAGTCCGGTCTTCACGATAAGATATAAACCTCCACCTCTTAACAACATACGATAACTAAAATGCGGAATATAATAAACGTACGTAGTTTATTCAAAAGGTGTTACTAGTCCCAAGATTCGATAACCTTAATACAATCTTACAAATATACCCTAAAATAATCATTAGGGTTCATAATTACATAACAGTAATTTAAACTAGGCGTACGCTAAAGTCTGCTCCTCGCCACTATCCTACATCGTTCCTTTACCATTGTCCTTTCCTGAGGTCTCGGGCTTAACTGCAATATAATTTATGATATAGCAATGATGAGCAACAAGTTTGCTCAGCAAGTTTAAATACAACTGTGACGCCCCCAAATTCAGGTACTTGAAACCCGAACTCAGTGCTTCACGATACCATTTCTATGAGTGGAATAATACTAATAATAAAAACAATAATATAAATTATCCAATTTAATTTACATATTATTAGAGTTTTAAATCCCAAGTACGAAACCTTTAAACATTCGTTACATGATAATTAATATATATCATCATTATCATAAAGTCGAACTATTACATAGGATAGCTTAAACATTCATTCAACGACCTTCCCTTTTCTCTTGTTCTTGGCAGAGCCTTCAAGTTGTTCACATTTAGCTAAAAACATTTAAATTAAGCAAGGATTAGCATTTGAGTGCCCAACAAGTAATAGCAATTAATATCAATTAGCTGAAAGGATTAAATATTTTCTTTAAACAATACTTCTACAATGAATCAACAGTTGTGAAGTAAGTTGAACCAATAATAAACCATATAACATTTCGATTTCAAATTTTTGAAACTAAGATTTGACTATGAATGAGGATCAGACGACGGACTATGAACATTGTTTTCTATTTTCAAAAAGGTTAAACAGAACTCCATCTGTAAACCGTCATAACTTAGGAGCATGGGGTTGATCAGCTCGTTATGCCCTGTATTGATCAACACTACATTACAAGAATGATATTATCGTTCATCCTTTGTCTGCCTTAGCGCATAAAAATTTCCCATATTTGGGATGTTCATAACAGTCTTGAATCCAAGCCAAAACAATTCGGTTGGATAATAACAAAGTTTTATCTTGTTCAACAACAATTTTAAATTTATGTCTAGTCGGGTCAAATAGCTTAGAAGGCTTTTAATTCAACGTATACATACTGGACACAAATAAGTATGTCTCAACATGTGGAGAAATATAATGATTATCCAAGTGAGGACACTTGTATAACCATGTTTAGAAATTAACGAACAGAATATATATTTTAATCTACAATAACAGAATAAAGAAACTTATACAATAATTATAATTTAATAACTTACTTATACAGAATCATTGCATAAGTATATACAAAGGTTGAAATATTTGAACAATTAAAAAGAATAGTTCAGAAATTATTTTACGCATGTGCATTTCATAAAGTAAATGCAAAGGGTTAGATACTTGCCTTGTCTGCTGCTTACAAAACTTGGATTTATCTTTTATATCAAGCCCTATCATTAAATAGATCATTCATTCGATTAGAATAACATATCATATCATATTATACTGCTATTTGCAGTCAGCACATAACCTAATCACATTGTCACATACGTTTAATAACCATTAAATCACAAATAATCACTTATCAAGTCAAATTATCTAAGTCCAGATCAATTTCTGAAATATGTCGATATTTATTGAGTCTAAGACTCTATACAGTAGTTCCATATTCATTTAGATAACTTAAACACCAGATGTATTATTTTTCATGGCCTTATAATAATTTTTAAATAATTATTACAATTTATCATGATTTTTGAAACACCGAAATCATTGTTAAATGATTTAAATATTAAGTAATTTTATTATCATTAATATTTAATTAATATTAAACTATTAATGAAACCATTATCGAAATATTAAGTTATTTAAAATAACTTATAATATTTTTAAAACATTTATTTTACGTTTAAATGATTTTTAAAACATTTTAAATCATTTTAAATAATTACCATTAATATTAAAATATTAATGTACTATTTATCAAATAAATTAAATATCAATAATATTTAAAAAATACTGTTTTTATGGAAAATATTCTAAATTATTAAAAGTTAATTTTTATAACTTAAAATAATTTTTAAAATAATTTTTGGAATTTTTAATAATTTATTTCTATTTTTAAATAATTTTTGAAAATTTAATTAATTAAAATTAATAAAACTATCGCTATAGACCTTTAGCGACAGAAGGTGTAGTCTATTGTGTTCTTGAGCCTTCAAGAACATTCATAGCCAATTTTGACTTACCTACTTTGATCAAGCACACTGATCGGATCATGATGTTATTGGACATGTTGGTTAGATCTTGTAGTTCTAATGTAAGACTACATGATCCAACAACAAATATGGATAAACAACATAAAACCAACAAGATCAAAGTGGTCGTCGAACACATTTTTCATTTCTTTGGGTTACCTGAAATGAAGAAACGATTCATTTAATCGGCCCACTTTGGGCTTCCACAACTTGAAATTCTTGCATTAAATTTGTGATCTAAGCTTTGCAGTATGTAACCAACATGTACATGAAGAGATCCATTACTTAAACTCACCATAACAACATCACAAAAAGTAGATCCATGCCGGTCAAAGCCTGTTAGTGTTCTTGATCATCAGTTTTCTAGGTTACCTAGAAAGCTGATTTCATGAACGACTGACCTCCTTTGACCAGCTACCAAATTCAGTATATTTGACATATAAAGGTACTAAAAGCATGGATTGAAAGTTAAACTAACATACTACAACATAGTTATAACAATAAACACATATAATAAAACACCTGCAAGATCTAAGACTGCAAATAAGTTGTACGACCTTTACGGGCAAATCTGGTTAACTGAAATGTTGATCGATAATGCTCATAACGTGGTTTGACCACGAATAACATGCAATCTAGACATTGAAGGGCTATAACTCTCGTTCTAGAATACAGTCTTCATACCAAACTACAAATCCAAAGCTTAAAACAACACAAATCACAAACAGAGAGAGATTTATGTGGTCTGACATTCATCGTCAGACAACTATTTCATCTTTTCCCAGATTTTAAAAAACACTAGATCTGAGCCTATAGATGTTATGGATCTAACATCTATCAACCCAGATCATCTAATAACACTATATTTAACATTTTACAACACATAAACACCAGATCTAACACATCATTTAGGGTCAGATTCATAGTTAGGGTTTATACATCTTTTGAACAATTTCTTGATTCTAGACTTTTGATTTGTTATGGTTGATAGTAGGGCTTGGTTTGGGACTGATTTAACAAATAAATTTCGTGAGCTATAGAGAGAGAGGGTCTTAAGGGAGTGAATGATGAACAAATGTGATAAAATGAGCACTTTCTCTCCTTTGATCTATATATATAGTGGATGCAATGAATTGGCTGAGTGTATTGGCTGATATATATGTATAATTCAATCATATTGGAAGTCAAAGGTGGTTCACCAACTAAAGTGTTGTCCAATTTTTCAAGTTAGCTTCAATTATGCAGGAGGGGCAATTTGGTCTTTTAGCTTGAGAATTTAATGGCATAAATGTAAACTTGGCAAACCCTTAGGGTTTGACCCTTAGCATTTAACCCTAAAGTTTAACATATAGCATTTGTAGGATTTAACAATTAGGGTTTGCACAAAATAAAATTTTTAGTTTCTAAAATTTATAATTAGGGTTTCCTTAATTAGATTATGATTCTAATTATACATGAACATTAAGGTATTATTTACTAATTATAATTATCCTTGGTAATTTAGCAATTATGGTTTATAATTTTTGGTAATTAGGGTTACCAAATCACCATTAGGGTTAACAATTAATAATTAGGATTAACCATTTAATAATTAAGGTTGATAATTTGTAATTAGGGTTTATAATTATATTATTCATAATCATTAGGGTTTAAAGTTCGCTAATTAACAATTAGGGTTTCCCAATTTGACAATTAGGGTTCCTAAATATCGATTAGGGTTTTAATTTCACAATTAGGGTTTTGCGTCAATAATTTAGGGTTTACCTAATTAGCGTTTATATTTATAATATCAGACATTAATCACATTATCGCGATTACCCAACAATCCTGAACTCTAATTTGTATTTTAAATTAGGGTTTCACATGGTAATACTAGGGTTTGTCACATAACACCATAATTGACCAACCATTATCAGTCCACATATACAGTACATATTTATAGCACTAAAAAATCAAAATATAATTAATATTATATTATTATTATCATTCCTTGTTCCAAAACCAGAATTATGGTTTGGATTACATATCGATTTATTTTGCATGAACCACATTATTAATTAAGTTAAAATACTTAACTTAATAATCGAGCTAAAATTCATAGAAATAAATAATAATTATAATAATTACAATAATCATTCCATATATTATTTAAATAATATAATATCATATTTTCTTTGAAAATTAATAATAAAATATTTCTACAATAAAATTAATTATTATAAAATGTAATTTATAATAATCAATAATTCTAAAATAAAATTATTTATAATTATTCATGTAATAAATATATTTTATTTATCACATAAATATATATATATATATATATATATATATATACACACACACACACACACACACACACACATTATCTTGACACATATTTCCCCATATTTATTTTAATATAAAAAAAATTTATACGCAAAATTTATGATATATTTATATAGAAAATATCGGGTTATTACATTCACCCTCCCTTATAAAGATTTCGTCCCCGGAATCACCGTTTTAAAACCTATACATACGAGGGTAAATAGCATACACAATCATTGCAAGTAGATCTTAATCATAATTGATCGAACTAATCTTTAACTTTTCACATAAAGTTTGTCTATTTGATTAAACGGAAATTTAATTTCTAAAAGAACTCAAATTCCTCCTTCAAAATTTATTTATAAAATAATTTACTATATAGAGGAAAATTATATATAAGAAAATAAAAGTTATACGAAAAATACCTTGAGTTCCATTGCCAGCTGCCACCGAATCCTGGACTGTCATGTTGAAGACCCTTGCAGTAGCTTTTGTCGGCTTACTGGATGAAGTTAGTCCCGTGATTACAAAAGTTTCGCCGCTTTTCCCCATGTTTACGCTTTCTGCCTCAGTTCTCCTTTTCAGACAGTCCTTCACCTTATGCTCCTTTAATCCGCACAGAAAACACCCACTAATCTTTCTAGGATTGGGGCAGTTGGGAGAGATATGGCCCTCCTGCCCGCACTTAAAACATGCAAATTTACCTTTCAGACATTCCCCCAAATGATTCTTCCCACAGTTCCCACATTGCACCACCTACTTCTTCTTTACACCTTCCTGCTTCACCTGCACATTTCTAAAGTTGTTCCCCTTCCTCTTTTTAACCCTACTCCCACTGTTTGTCTCCACCTTCCCAGCTCCCTCAACCTTACCCTTGTTCTTTCTTTCCTTGTTATTGAGGCTCATGGCCTCACTCCCCTCCTCAACAATAATCGCTTTCTCCATGAGTGTTGCAAATGTAGGGATCTGCAACACTGCCACCTTGTTGTAGAGCCAAGGTTTTAATCCTAGCTCAAACCTTCTTTCTTTTCTAGCCTCCGTATCAACTTCATGTGGAGCGAACCTAGCCAACTCATTAAACTTTGCGGCATATTCTGCAATTGACATATTCTCCTGTTTTAATTCCTGAAATTTTACCTCCATTCTAGATTACATACTAAACGAAAAATAATTTTCGAAAAATAGAGTTTTAAACCTATCCCAAGCAACTACACCTGCTCATGCCCTCGCCTGATTCGCTTCCCACCAAAAATTTGCTTCACCCTTCATCATGTAGGTGGCAAAAGCAGTCTTTTGCCCCTCAACTACCCTCGCTATTACAAACGCCTTCTCAATCTCCTTAACCCAAGTCTGCGCTTCTACAGGGTCAGTTGTACCTCTAAATTTGGGTGGTCCCACAGCCTTGATGTCCTTAAACTTCGCCAAGCGATTGTCCTGTTGGTTCCCTACGGCTGGCATTCCTTATTGCATTGCCTGAGCGACCATGTTTGTAAATTGCTACATTGATCTAGTTGTTGTCCCCAAATAAGTTATCGATGATTCTTACGCCCTTTGATTTCTAGTTTGACGTCTTGGCGGCATTATCTGATTAAATAAAACATAATTTAACTTACATTCTAAACCTTATCACATAAGTTTCATATATTAAACTTGTTTCATTACTCAAACATATGTTCATTTTCATTAATTCAAAGTAATTTGCATAACATAACCCATACTGCTACCCCTTTGTGACATTACCAAATCACAGTTCATGTTTATAATCATACTAATAAATTCATCTTTGCACTACGGGCCAAAGATATTCATTAACAGGTCATCTTTGCACTACGGGCCAAAGATATTCAACAATAGGTCATCTTTGCACTACGGGCCAAAGATATTCACCAATAATTCATCTTTGCACTATAGGCCAAAGATATTTAACAACAAGTCATCTTTGCACTACGGGCCAAAGATATAAATATCTCAAAGAAATATATAATCATTTCAGAATTTATATAAACAATAATTATAATCATGTTAATCAATTAACCTTTGTACTTAAGCTAAAGATAATCGTTTATAAATTCAATGGTCATGATCATACCAGTCAACAATTCATCTTTTCACTACTGGCCAAAGAGAACCCATAGTCACGATCATACCAATAATCTACCTATCTTTACACTGCATTTAATTTCATCATCGGAATTATAAAAATGTTATATATGATAATAAAAATAATATGATCAACAACTGCATTTCATTTCAAGAATAAGATTCATAAATCAATGATTTCATAACACCTTAATCCAAATGTTATAAATCACTTAATAATCTCATAATCTAATATTATTAATATTATCACAATTTCTTAATCATTTCTTAAACTTATAAACAATTTATTTTAATTGTTTATACTTTACTAATTAATGCATTTAATCATCCTAAAATACCAAACTCATAAAATTTCATCACCAATAACCAAAACCCTCATCAGAAATCTGCATATACCTTATATAGGATTTCCAAGCCATAAAATCCTATTTTTCAATTTTGTTACTTCACATAACATATTTAATTCATTTACTCATAACTAGTCCATTTTCATGAAAAATACCAAATTAGTATAAACAAATTTTCTTTTCTGGGATTTAGCAGAACATAGTCCCATATTGAATATATATTTTTCTCAGAATTTTTAAAATTCATTTACTATTTTTTATATGGTCAAAACTGCCAAATATTTAAACAATTATCATAAATTTTACTTTTGTCCAAAAATTCCGAAATTTACAGGGTATACCGATATTATATAGATGTACTCCCAATAAAAATTTTATCAATTTTGGAGTTAACCACAAGGAGTTATAAGGGTTTACTTTTAAAATAGTCTTTTCTCATAAAATTCATAACTCCTAATCTATACATCCAAAAATCGCCATTTTTTAACACAATCTAGAGAACTCATCAAATTATCATTTCAAATTATTCCAAAATTTTTGAAGGTCAAAAAAAATTACAAAACTGAAAAACATTTTAACCCTTACAAATATAATGACAATATCCCTTACCTCAAAAGAGCAGTACTTCTGACTGGAATATTGGATATAATATTGAACAAACTTGCACCGTATAGAAACACTCAAATTATCAAAATACTCAAAAAAATACGCTCGATATTATAGAGAAAGAAAACATCAGTTTCTGGTGTGATTTTCAATTCTAACCTAAGCACCCTATTTATAGGAAAATGTTTAGAACACCAAAGCAGAAAATTTAATAAAATAATATATTTATATAAAAAATTTCATACGCCTCTTTTGAATTCATATTCCAGCATTTCCCACATGCAAAAGTACAATTGTGGGGCCCACCTTCTAGAAAAACATGTTTTAAACAAAATCAATTTAGACCCAATATTCCGGAACTTCTATAATTCATAATAAATAGCCCTTTTATCAGAAAAATACAAATTTTATGTCCATTTCATAGGAAATCGAATTCTCTACAACTTTGTAGAAGAAATATTTTTCAAATTCTAAACGAAAAATGACCGAAATCCACATACGGACGATTTTGCAGGTTATAATCAAATTTCAGTCAAAAATAGGGTCCACCAACACACAAAACATGTTTTAAATATTTATTGTAATAAAAATACTCTTCCTTCTCATTTATTCATATATCACACATTCATTGTAAAAATATCACCATTATTATATTACTATAATATAATAATATATTTAAATGAAATATTTTATCAGAAAAGATAAAATATCAATTTTCAACAATTGTCACATTAAAATTTTCTCCATCTATATCCACATAAAATGAATATTTTCCTTATCATATAAATTAATAATTAATTATTCACAAATAATATTACAGAATCACAATAATGACAACCAGGCAGTTCTCAGGAAAGAGGGGGCTTTCCAATAAAGATTTCTCCTTACTGGCCTGCAATTAGGTGACCAAACCTCTCCTTAGACAGAATTTTCTAGACATTACCAATAATGCTATATAATAATATTATTAAAATAATATGAATTATTGATCTGATAATGGGAAATACTATGTCGTCACAATTATTGAAACAACAATAATATAAAATATCAACGCATCAATTATTGAACTAATAAAATAAAATATTGAACAGTAATTACTGTAACAATTATTGAGTAGTGCCTTCTTACGTAAAAAAAATATCATGATTCGTGAATAGTACTCGTGAATAGTAACTCGTGAATAGTAACTCATGAATAGTAACTCGTGAATAGTAACTCATGAATAATAACTCATGAATAGTAACTCGTGAATAGTAACCCTAACATAAAAAATAAGAATTTCACAAGAAAAATCTTACCAATATTCCGGTATAATGATATTGAAATCAATTTAACCAATTACTAAATAGTAATCATAAGAAAAATTGAATACTTTTATTTCATAAAATTTGGGGTCTTACATCAGGTATCATTCCAATTAATGATATAGATGCATACGTGTTATTTGATTCGGGTGCTACCTGCTCTTTTGTTTCTGAATAATTTGCTAAACAGTTAGACTTACCCCGTGAGAGATTAGAACACCCTATGAACGTAGAAGTAGCAAAAAAGGAAATTATCCCCGTAGAATACATTCATAAGAATTGTTATACCGAATTGCGAGGATTTAAGCTTAAAGTGGATTTGATACCGATTTGTTTGGGGGAGTTTGATGTAATCCTTGGAATGGATTGGTTATCGGTTCATGGAGCAGTTATAGACTGTAAGAGGAAGTGTGTATACCTTAAGACTCCGAATAAGTCAAAGGTGGTATTTTATGGTAGTAAATCGTTGAGACAATCTCATTGTCTGGCGATGGTGCAAGCGCAAAGATTGCTTAGGAAGGGTTGTATAGGTTATTTGGCTCACGTGGTTAATACTCGATGAGTCGAGGGTGAACTGAGTCAGATACCTATTGTAAGGAATTTTGTTGATGTCTTCCTATACGAGATTCCAGGATTGCCATCGGATAGAGAGATTGAGTTTGTTATCGATTCGGCACCAGAGACTGCACCGGTACATAAAGCGTCGTATCGTATGGCACCGGTAGAGATGAAAGAACTGATGGCTCAATTACAAGAGTTGTTAGATAAGGGATACATTCGACTGAGCCTATCACCGTGGGGAGCACCAGTCTTATTCGTAAAGAAGAAAGATGGGTCGCTAAGACTTTGTATCGACTACCGAGAGTTGAACAAGGTCACAATTAAGAACAAGTACCCATTTCCCATGATAGATGATTTGTTTGATCAGTTGAAGGGGGCAAAGTACTTTTCAAAGATTGACTTGAGGAATGGTTATCACCAATTAAAAGTGAGGCCGGAGGATATTCCAAAGATGGCAATCAGAACTTGGTATGGACACTTTGAGTTTCTGGTAATGTCATTTGGATTAGCGAACGCGCCAGCAGTATTTGGATAAGTTTGTTGTCATATTCATCGATGACATTCTAGTGTATTTAGAGACAGAGGAAGAACACGCTGAGCATCTTCGGATAGTGTTGGAGACATTAAAGAGTGAGAAGTTGTATGCAAAATTCTCCAAGTGTGACTTTTGGTTGCAGAGAGTGTAGTTTTTAGGGCACGTTATCAACAAGAATGGTGTTTCAATGGATCCGACGAAGGTAGAAGCGGTTATCAATTTGGAGCAGCCGAAGACAGCAACCGAAATTAGGAGTTTATTAGGATTGGCAGGATACTATCAAAGATTTATTCGGGATTTTTCAAAATTAGCAACACCATTGACCAATCTTACCAGAAAAATAGTTAAGTTCGTTTGGATAGAGAAATGTGAAGAGAGTTTCCTAGAATTGAAGAAGAGGCTTAGTCAAGCACCTGTGTTGGCTTTATCGAACAACACAGGAGGATTTATAGTGTATAGTGATGCATCACACAAGGGTCTTGGCTGTGTACTGATGCAACATGGCAGGGTCATTGTGTACGCTTCACGTTAGCTAAAAGATTATGAGAAGGGATATCTGACTCATGATCTGGAGTTAGCAGCGGTAGTTTTTGCCTTGAAGATTTGGAGGCATTATTTTATGGCAAGAAGTGTGAGATATATACGGACCACAAGAGTTTGAAGTATATCTTCATGCAGAAAGAGTTAAACATGAGGCAGAGCCAATGGCTAGAATTGATCAAAGATTATGATTGTGAGATTCTGTACCATCCAGGCAAAGCAAATGTAGTGTCAGATGCCTTGAGCAGAAAAGGCAGAGAGAAGTTATTGAAGTTAACCATTCAAGAAGAATTGGTGAAAGATTTCGAAAGACTAGACTTGGAGATTAAGTATCCGATGGAGACCAACGAACAATTATTTACAGTGACAGCGAGCCCGACTTTATTGGATAAGGTTAAAGAGGCACAAGAAAAAGACAAAGATTGCAATAACATCAAGAAGCGAATGACTAAAGGTGATGAATTGAAATTTAAGATTGATGGCACTAGACTACTAAGATTTATAGGACGAATTTGGGTACCACTAGTACCAGAACTAGGAGAGGATATTTTGTAAGAAGCGCACAGTACGAGATACTCGATACACCCAGGAAGCACGAAGATATACCAAGATTTGTTTCACCACTTCTGGTGGCCAAACATGAAGAGAGAGGTTGCGCAATGCGTAAGTAGATGTCTAACTTGTCTAAGAGTCAAGGCGAAGCACCAACAACCAAGCGGGTTATTATAACCATTAGAAATTCCAAAATGGAAATAGGAGCACATCACAATGGACTTTGTGGTGGGGCTTCCGACAACGCAGAAAGGGCATGATGCCATATGGGTGATAGTAAATCGTCTTACTAAGTCAGCTCACTTTTTGCGATTAAGATTAAGTTTAATTTAGACTAGTTAGCCAAATTGTATGTTAAGGAAATTATCTCGAGGCATGGGGTGCCAGTATCTATTGTATTTGATAGAGATTCACGATTCACGTCAAACTTCTGGAAGAGTCTTCAAGAAAGAATGGGGACACAACTATGAATGAGTACCGCGTATCATTCGCAAACTGATGGGAAAAGCGAGAGAACAATTCAAATACTTGAAGACATGCTCCGAGCTAATGTGATGGACTTCAAGGGTAGTTGGGAGGATCACCTTCCATTAGTAGAATTTGCGTATAACAATAGTTATCACGCCAGTATTGGAATGTCGCCGTACGAAGCACTGTATGGGAGGAAATATAGAACGCCCATATATTGGGATGAAGTTGGATAACGTCGACTGTTGGGACCAGAGTTGGTACAACAGACGGTGGAGATCATCAGGGTGATAAGAGCTCGACTAGTAGCAAAATCGCCAGAAGAAGTATGCGGACCTACATCGCAAAAAGAGAGATTTTGAATTAGGAAGCTATGTATTTTTGAAAGTATCTCCCTGGAAAGGGAAGATTCGTTTTGGGAAGAAGGGCAAGTTAAGCCTAGGTTCATAGAACCGTTCGAGATTCTGAGGCGAGTCGGTAAAGTGGCGTACGAGGTAGCGTTACCTCCTAAACTTGAGCACATTCACAACGTGTTTCATGTGTCAGTATTACGGCCGTATAAACAAGACTACAAGCACATTATCTCTTATGAACCAATCCAAGTCGAGAAAGACTTATCGTACGAGGAAGTTAATGTCCAGATACTAGATAGGAAGGAACAGAAGCTAAGGAATAAAATCATCCATTCCTTTAAGATTCTCTGGAGGAATCACGCAGTCGAAGAAGCTACATTGGAACTAGAAGAGAAAATAAGAGCGAATTATCCATTTTTATTTGAGTAACCTTATTTCTACAATTCCGAGGATGAAATTTTTATAAGGGGGGAGGGATGTAATGACGGTGAATTTTAAACTTCTTATTAATTAAATATGTGAGTTAATTTTAATGAGTTAGTTTTGTGAGTTTATTAAACCTTGTGTGGGTATGTGAATTTATGAACTGATTAAAGGGAGTCACTAATAGTTACTTAAATTGGTGGACTAACCCTAAGAGTTTATATCAAAGAATTGTTAGGATGCTTAGTGATTAAATATTCAATCTATTTGAATATAGTGACATGATTTGAACATATTGATTCATTTCAATTATGGGTATATTACCATTGTAGAAGTTAAATCATCTCATATAAAACTTATGTGGTGATAGAAATTTGAACTGGCTTGAAGCTAACCCATTTTTGCACTGCCAGGGACTGGTGCAACTGTGCCCTCCCTGCAGTACAAAATGACGCAGCTGCGCCAGTGTTCAATCTGAGAAATATTAGTTCATTTACTGTAGAAAATGAAATTGAACACTTTGTTGTATGTGTGACATTAATAAATCATATGGATAAAGGTACATTATGTTGCTATGAAATATCATGTAGTACAAGAAATCTCATGTGATCGTTAATACAGAAATAATTAAAATAGTTGTGTTATTTTATTACGTGTATTTAATGTACATGGATTTTATGATGTGAGTACCTAAATTAACCCTTAAGCTCCTAATATGGTGACAATTGTACATTAAGATTACATGTTGGGAATTATAGTAACCAAACCAAGCTTGTTGCTGAGATTTTCTCTCTTGTCCCAAATTGAGTGTCACCAAGTACATGAACAGTGAACTAAAGGCTAGTTTACGTATTCTCCAAGTGGCTAATCTTAGGTGATCATTTTCTAGCTAAGTGGTTGGTAGGGAGTTTTTTAAACCACTCTTTCATTATATTAACCTTTGTTTCCTTCCATTACACCATGGGCTCCAATCTTGTGTAATGTCAATGTCTAGTCCATGCTTCTTCTATAAATATAAGCTCCAAATTCAGTTTTTGGGTTGTTAGAATTTGTTTGATAAGTCTTAGTTGGAGAGTCCTAAGTTGCTGAGCATACTATAGAAGAATACTCAGTGTGTAAGGAATCCAATCCAAGCTTAAGGAGGTATAAACTTTACTTTTGTTCTTGAGTTGGGTTTTATCAAGTTCTTGAGATTTCTTAAATTCGTATGTTAATCAAAGTGAATTAGCATGCTATAATGTGTTTAGCAAGTAGGCTTACATATTTGACCTCTCAAGTGATGGATTGGAACATGTTTGATGTGAGACCCCAAATTTTATGAATAAAGATTTAAATTTCTCAAAATATTTTTTTTTTAATATTATGGTGTGGATTTGATATATTGTTATAGTTGTGGGTAATATTTATAAATTTTGCAAAGTATGTAAGTTGTTATATAATATTCGATTGGTCGGGGAATATTCTTTTTATTAAGGAATATCCGTACGACGGCATAATCATTGGTGGACCCCATAACAGAAGTAATGTCGTAGTTAGAAAACGATAGATTATCTTTTTATAAAAATAACGGCAAAATTGTTACCGTTAAAACTGTTGAACTACCCTGTAGTCAAAGTACAGTAATACGCGTGGTTGCATAGTAGCACACGATATTGATTATTGATGCTTACGTAAGAAGTCACTCAATTATACTCAATTATTGCTACAGTAATTGCTGCATCATATCTCTCATATTATTGATTCAATTATTGTCACAGTATCATCTGCATAATATGATATATTATTAAATCAATAATTGAGATGACAAAGTTATTCATATTATTAATTACAATATTGACAATGTCTAGAAGTTTTGTCAAGGAGAGGTTAGATAATCTAATTGCGCGCCAATGGGGAGAAATACTTATCGGAAAGCCCACTCTTTCCTGGGAACGACCTGGTTATTAAATATTGTGAATTATAATATTAATGATGAATAAGTTCATGTTGATTAAAGATGAAATTGATAGTTCCATTGTGTTGGAATTATTAGTGTTAGTAAAAATCGACATTTATTTCGATAATAATTGATGTCTGGAGGTTAAATTGACCAATCGGGTAATTAACTAGATAAATGAGCAATTAATCTCTATTGATTCACATGATTATAACTATTTATTCACATGTGTGTACTATTGATTCATATTCATTTACTATTAGGGGAGTTGGTGCAAGATTGATAATACTTGCATGACTAAGTTAAAAATAGAGGTATAGATAGAGGTACTATATTGTAATTCGTATTTTCACATGATTAGAACTATTGAGTCACATGATTTACTATTGATTCACATGATTTACTATTAGGGGAGGTGGTGCAAGTTTGATAATTCTTGCAGGACTAAATTAAAAATGAAGGAAAAGAGGAAGATATTATACTGTAATATTTCGAGCCCCAAAACGTGTAATTATCGAAATTTTATTTTCCTATAAATAGAAGCTCATTCCTTCATTATTTTTCACCAATTCACTAAAGCTATAGAGCAATTATTATAGAGAGATATTATAGAGAGAAAGAAGAAGAGAAGTCTGCTACCTCACTATTCTAGTATCCAGTCTTCTTTTGAGGTAAAGGGTATTATTCTTTTGTATTCATGAAGAGAGTTATTTTCTTTCAATATTCATAAGGGTTGTTATTCCATTCTTTATTATTATGTTGGAATAACCTGTCTATCTGAAGTACCGCATACATGGTGAAATTCTTCTATTATTCCGTTCTTTATTATTTTGTTGGAATAACCTGTCTGTGCGGTCTATCTCATGCCTAGTGAATTATGTTGTTATTCCATTCTATATTATTCTGTTGGAATATCCTGTCTATGAGGATTACGCATGACCTGGTTTTGTTCTTTATTATTCTGTTGGAATATCCTGTCTGTGCGGATTATGCAAGACCTGTTTCCATTCTATATTATTCTATTGGAATAACTCGTTTATGCGTGCTTATCGCATCGCATCGGTGAATTCTTCATTTATTCCATTATTTATTATTACTCATTGAATAACTCATGTCTATCGCGGACTACCGCATGCATGGTGAATTCTTCATTATTCCATTCTTTATTATTACATTGGAATAACCATGCCTATGTGGATTACCGCATGCATGGTGAATGATCCATCGTATTCATTTGTGGAAATGATCCATCTGACGTGGATTACTGCGTATGGCGGTGAAAATCCATTCTGATTTAGATATTCTATTATACTCATATGAGATATCATTTCTTTTGTACTCGTCATGGAATATCATTTTTTTTGGTATTTTTCTTTTACGAGTTACTATTCATGGGTTACTATTCACCCTGTTACTATTCACTCTAGTATTATTCACTCGGGTATTCGGGGTACTTTTCGTGCCAGAGTACTATTCACGAGTTACTATTCATGGGTTACTATTCACCCGAGTAATATTCACTCTAGTATCATTCACTCGGGTATTCGGGACACTTTTCGTGTCAGGATACTATTCACGGGGTACTATTCCCGAAGTACTATTCACGGGGTACTATTCACCCAAAAAATATATTTCTTTTATGTCCAAATTATTTTTGGTACATGAATATTATTCTTTAATTTCACTCTACAAAGCAGTATCATGTTGACAATTTGGACGTTATTGATTCCTGGATAAATTAAATTATAAATCTTTAAAATTTATCCTTGAACTTGTTTTATTGAATTATTATGTCATTGTCATCATCCTCATGCTTATATTGTGATTAAAGTCATCTTTGGCTTACGTGCATAGATGGACTTGGTATGATTAAGACCAGGGATTATTTGGTATAATCATGGCCGTAATGTAATGACGAATGATGTGGTAAAAGTCCACATTGGCACATAGTTCATTGATGGACGATTGTTGGTATGATTATGACCGAGGATTATTCGGTATAATCATGACCATTGATGATTACATGAATATCCTTGGTCGTAGTGCGAGGATGATTCGATTTTATTTATTAATCGAGTCTCAAATGATAAAGTTGATGAAAAACTTTTTAAATCATAGAAGATAGTAGATTTTATGCTCTACTTGACACTTCTAATGGATTGCTTATTCTGCTGCAGTTGTTGATCTAAAACTTGTTGTCTATTATATTCTATCAGTTGTTATACTGTTGAAGGCTAAGGATAATTTATTCTGCATTATCTTAGTCATAATATTTCTTACTGGGCTAGTTGAGCTCACCCTTTCTTTCACTGTTCTCTTCAGGAAATGAGAATATAGCTGGGACGAGTCGGGGAATGGATTGACGGTCCAGATGGTTGTTTTAGTAGTCCTCACTAGTCTATAAAATAGTGTGACAATAAATGTAATGAGGACTCCATTGAGTGTGGATATTGTCTAGATGACAATATTCTTATTAAAACTCTCAGCTTATGTTTTGTCGTATTTTACACGACTGTTGTATAATTAAGTTGTATTTGAATTTTGTACCATGTATTTGGCGACTCAAGATGGGTGATGTATACCTGTTTTGTGGGCGTCACATTTGAATCATGTGAAATCGAAGTTGTTTGATGCTCTGCAGAATCAGGCAGGATTCTCGCCTCTAGTGCGAGGCATGGCTTGCTGCATACTTTTTGTCTTAGGTGCGGCAATGTTCTGCCGCATTACCAATTAGTTTCTAACTTCTGTTTATGTTGTGTGTTGCTAACTTGATTTTATGACTTAGATACATACCTATAAAAGAGTATAACATGATATGTAAAGCTTTCGTATGTGGTATGAATTAATCAACTTGGATTAGTAAGGAAGTTGTAGCAAAACTTAAAGTTTTCAAAACTAACCTTGTGGAAAACTTGTGTTCTTGATTTCTGAACTTAGTGACTCATGTACATGACTGATTGGGAACCTAATTACGCATGATATATGATGTATAGTGTCTTTATCATGATTAAACTTGATAAGCTTGGTGTTAGAAAGAAAAGCTTAGTATAATAAGCTAATGGACATGAATGATTACAAGATATAGTTTTTGAATTTTAAAAGAGATTATCATAACTTATTTACATATGATAAAGGTTTTAGATTTGTCTTATGTGTGTTGGGTTGCACCATCCGTGCTAATATGATTTCAAAGATAACCTTGAATATGTTTTCAAACTTAAGTTGCATATTATATGAGTACTTAGATAATAAAGTAGTAAGATGTCATGTTATGGCTATAATACTCCTAAACATGATTCATATGTATTAAGCATGATGATTACATGACCTTTCTATGTTTTAATGATATATAAATTGTAAGTTAAACATGTGGTAATGAATTCAAGTATGGTCATGTGTTATATATGAAACTCTAGCATGTATGTATGTTAAAATATATGTGTAATTAGTGTATTAGAGTTGGAATGAAGTCGGAGAGAAAAACCTCATCCACAGTGCGGCGGGATGCAGCATTGCAATGCTGGCCGTCCCTAAGCTTCAGACCAAAGCATATCGTCGTCTCCTGTAGCTTCTTACCAAGATTATGTTTTTGGTTTGAAGTTTCAAGGCATGCTTATATGATTACTTTACCTTGTAATATGTGACCAATATGCCATATAATGTGTTAAGAAGCATGTTATGTGAAGACTTGATTATTGTAAGTGTAGACGCATATGAGTTTACACATACTAATTGAAAGACCGACTTGTTAATGTTAGGTCGTTTCAACACAAGTTAATTAAAACTAGAATTAATTGTAGCTGAGCAAATAGGCAAGTTCCCTAATCTCACTCAAATTTATATTGAAAAAGTTTTCGAACTTCATTATTTGGTTATGCAAGTTTCTTAATTCTTACTCTTTTTCTTGAGCAAGTATCTAAACCCTACTTTTATTGAGCAAGTTCCCTAATCTCACTCAAATTATTATTGAGCAAGTTTCCTTGAACTTCACTATTTGGTTGAGCAAGTTCCTTAAACCATACTTTTATTGTGAAAGTTTCTTATCCTTCTCATATTGTATTGAGCAGGCTATTGTTGAGTTGAAAGTTATTCTATTAAGCTTGAACTTTATTTCCAAGCATGCTATTAAGTGGTTGAATTACTTTACAATTATTCCATATCAATATTATTGATATTCGCTGTGAGACCCCAAATTTATGAATAAAGATTTAAATTTCTCGAAATATTTTTTTTGAATATTATGGTGTGGATTTGATATAATGTTAAGTAGATAATATTTATAAATTTTGCAAAGTATGCAAATTGTTATATAATATTCGATTTGTCGGGGAATATTCTTTTTGTCAGGGAATATCTGTACGACGGCAAAATCATTGGTGGACCCCACAACAGAAGTAATGTCGTAGTTAGAAAACGACAGAATTATCATATTATAAAAATAACGGCGAAAGTTTTACCGTTAAAACTGTTGAACTACCTAGTAGTAAAAAATACGATGTCTACGCGTGGTTGCATAAGAGCACAATCGTATTGCTTATTGATGCTTACGTAAGAAGTCACTCAGTTATACTAAATTATTGATACAGTAATTGCTGCATCATATCTCTCATATTATTGATTCAATTATTGTCACAGTATCATCTGCATAATATGATATATTTGTTGGGTTTGTAATATTCAAGAATGCAATCAAATTGCATAAATAATGCGGAAACGTGGAAAATCAGAGTTTAAAAATTTTTTACAAACCATATACCCGGATCACCCTTTATGCACAATTATTAATTAAACGAAAAGATAAAGAATAAAATCATACCCTTGAAGATCGAGCTTCCTCGTGTACAAGTTCACCTCCAAATCCTTTTCGCTCAACTTGAATCCACCGGTTTTGGTTCCTTCCTTTGATCAACGTTAACCACCCATGTGTTTGGCCTCTGAGGGTGATCCACCAAGGAAGAATAAAGATTCAAGAAGATGGTGGTTGGCTAAACCCTAGTTTTTCTATCTCTATAGAAAAGGCGTATTCTCCCAACTATTGGAATTATTACGTATGTTGTAAAAAGTCAACAACCACCTCACCCATAATAAGACTCCTCTTATTTATAGATGTGGGCAACCCACCTTAACAATTAAGGAATTGGGATTTATATAATTAATTAAATTCTTTTAATTAATTAAGCTCCCTAATCTTATTAGGAATAATTAATTAAACTCCTTTAACTAATTTTTCTTTCCTAATCCAATTAGGAATAAATGAGAGTACTTATATTAAATTAATTCCTAAACTCTTTTAGAAATTAAAATAATAATAATTGTAATAATATTAATAAGACTCCTCTTATTAATTTATATTTAATATTTCTAAAATATTAAATAATAATATTAAGCTATTTAATTTATTCTATCACCATAGATTAAATTAAATATACATAACATATTATTACGATTATGCCATTAACTTCTTAAATAATTATTCTTCCTTTTATGGTGTGACCCTTTAGGTTCTCCATATTAAACCTAAGTTGTGAATAAATCAATTAGAACAATTTAATCTTATTTAAATAAATAAATTAAACAAGTAATTTATTTAAATAAATAATATTTATTCTACAATAGGGATAAACCTCCCTAATGATCAACCGACTTTCCCGATAATATAGATTTCAATATTAATCATTAAAGAACCTTTGAGTAAATAGTTACTGCATAATTCAATCCTTCCACCATACAATGTCCCAATTAAATATAAGACATGGAATTACTCACAAGTCTTATTTTATTTAATTATATGTATTTCGATCCTTAAATGCACAACTCCAAATAATGCAAATTAGAAACTCCTTTCTAATTTCATTCTCGCTTGCCAAGGACTACTGGGTTGTCATTTATCGAATCACATAGACATTTCTCTTCTTTTAATAAGTAGTAGATTCTTTATCGATCATACATTATCTCCATGCACAACTTATTATACCCAAGCATACCCTTTGATATACCCTAAGGGTCTTAAGGAATAAGTCAAAGTATAACTCATCATACACAAGATACTATGATGATCTCAAGTCCAAGGATTACTTGTACTACTATCACTACAGAATTCCTATCGACAGCAAAGAAAAACTCCATTAGGTATTCCTTAGCGAGCCACGCTCAAAGAACTTATTCTCCAATAAGCACCTACATACTTGCTTTAGTGTCTCCACACAAATGATCATGAGATCAATCATCCTCATCCAATGAGCAAGCAACATATGTACCAATCTATCTATCCTGATTTACTAATCCCCAATTTAGTAATCCAACGATTGGGAACTATTTTAGTTTTAAGCTTTCTAAGAATTTAGATCTCATTAGAATGATCATCATCATTATTCTAAAAGCATTGCTTAAAACTATGGGTTTATCACATATTATAAAAACAAAGATCATGTAGATAATTAAAAGCCTTTAATAAATTAATACTTTTTATTAATAAATGAATAAGATTGTTACAAAGTATATGCTTTATCATCAAACATGATTGGCTTGTGTGCATACTACTTTCAATCTCCCACTTGCACTAAAGCCAATCGTCATGGTATCTCATACACTTCTTCTCTAAGTGACGCGATTATCCTGCTTGTTGGATAAGCTTTAGTTAATGGATATGTAATGTTGTTCATGAGAGTCCACTATCTCTATAGTGATTTCCCATCTTTCAATGATTCTAATAATCAAATGAAAGTGCCACAACACATGTTTAGATCCAAGATGAGACTTAGGAACTATTCCTAGTTCTGTAATGAACTTTTAATCCAAACAATCAACTTGCAGCCTTCATTTATAGCTATATACTTTGTCTTTATCACTAAACCAAAGAACTTTTCATTGTTTGGAACCTTTCCAATTCAACGCACTAATGCTCAAGATAACGCTTTACCTTAAAGTGGATTTCTCCGTCGTCTTGGTCTGCGTCTCGAAAAACTTGAGTCTCATAAGCCCTCTAGTTTTAATTAAGACCCACCATGAATATGATCACATCCTTAGTGCCTAAGTAAGCACTTTAAGATGTTTTTCACTGACTCATAGTGAACTTCTCCATAATATGACTGATCAACATCAGGTCTCGTACATTTCATTGCATACATGATTGTCACTCATGCGACCTCTCTTTTCAGGAGTCTGTGGGAACTATTAAGAGAGATACACTCCATAGCTCATCGACATGAGACATCTCTTGGAGTTTTCCATGCTAAACGACTTTAGCATCAAATGACTATACGTTCCTTGGGTTAAGTCGAGCATCCTCTTGTATCTATCTATATAGATTTCATCCCCAATTAAGATACTCTTCCCAAACCATTCATGGAGGAATGTTTAGACAACTTTATCATTACTGATTGTAGCATTAGTATGTCATTCCTTATCCGTAGTATATCAACATATAATATTAGGAATGTCACGGCGCTCCCACTGTCCCTTTTGTACACACTAGGTTCATTCTTGTTTTTGATAAAATCAAACTCTTTTGATTGTCTCATCAAAACGAATGTTCCATTTTTGAGAAGCTTGCTTCAATTCATTTCTCTGAGTGTCTACAACTCTTACCTCATCGTGTGTAACTGGATCATCATCTTCTATGATGCGTACCTCATCATCATCATCATCTATGATGAATCCATACCTCCTAGGTATCTTCAGTACTATTCCAGATTTACGATTCGGTTGTGGTACAATAGGCCTATCTACAGGTTCCTCTTATTTGACTTATAGTATTTTGTGGTTCTTGAACTCTTCAAGATCTATTATCCTCCCACTAGCCCCTTCAATAATAAACACATTTATCTTAGAAGGCAGCGTGTTTCGCAACAAACACCTTTTGCTAAGTAGGATTATAGAACATATACCCTAAACTTACTTTAGGATGTCCCACAAATTGTACTTGTCAAATCTTGTCCCAAACTTATCCTTTGAAACCTTTTCACATAAGTTGGACAACCCTTATCTTAACATACTTAAGATTAGGAATCCTCCCATCCATAACTTTTATGGAGTCTTCAAATGGATTTTGAGGTTACCATTTTCGTAGATATGCGTACCATTTCTAGGACATGATCCTGAAGGATACTTTGAATGCTCAGAAAAATCATTATGGACCGCATCTATGTCCAACAAGGTACAATTTTTCCTTTTAGATACATCAATCAATTATTGTGTATCAAGAGGCGTCCATTAGAGAAAACCATTTGAGATGATCTAAAACTTATTGCACAAGTATTTATTCCTTGATTTAATCAAAGAATCTTAATACTTTGCCAATTTGTTTCACTTCTGAATTCTTTGAACCTTTCAAATAATTCACAATTGTATTTCAACGAAATACACACATTCAACTCTTTGAATGATCATCTCCTTTTCTTGTACTAGTTTCTTCAATTTGCAAAATTATTTTTCACGTAAGTCAAGTATACAAAATCAATTAAGTAATATTCCTATTTCTATACAAAATATTATTATTATAAATAGAACAACAATTGTTCTTAAATATAATACCAAAGATTTTATTGTCCAACAATAAAATAGAAATAATGTTTCCAACGAGAATTGGAATACAATAACAACTTATTGACTTAATAGATTTTCCCATAGGCATTGCTAAACTATTAGTTTCTATGGCTAATGTAGCAACCTTTGTTACATTTCCGCACATGATTACTTATATTTGTTTAGCTTTCTACTTTTGTTTGGTCCTTTCATAAATCTATATTTATGATAACCAAAGTTGGTATCCAATACCCAAGTAGAACATCGACTTAAAGAAAAATTTATTTCAAATCATGAACAAATTTGTATTTGTAACCAAAACTTCACTAAGCTTCTTTGGTTAACCTCTCAAAGATGCTTCGCAGCTTTCTTTCCAAAGGTCCGGCTTATTGCAAAAGGAAGCAAACTCCTTTACTATCCATATCGCTTTTGTTCTTATTATCCTTTGTTTACGCCTTTCTATTTACTTTCTTTGAATCGCTCTTCTTTTCGTAAGATCCTTTGGCCCCTACCAAGAAGACTTGATCTTTCTTGGTTGAAAGTGACTCTCAACATTTTTCAATATGTTAAGCAAATCAATGAGGTCGATATCTAGCTTGTTCATATGAAAAATTCACAACAATTGTGAAAGGAGTCCGGAGTGAGTGCAAGATCAAATCTTGGCTCAACTCTCCATCCATGATAAAACCCATTGTCCTAATTGATCAATCAAATTGATTATGTTAAGGACTTTTATCAGCATCAGAAGTGTCATTGGCCATTCTAGATCTAAGAGCTCCTTAGATATCTCGATATCTATCACCCCTACTTTCCTCACCATTAACTACTTGATGTGCGGGAATATAGTAGGAGCATCCATAGTTTCATCGCCGACGCCAAGCTCAAGTTTTCATGGATGCGAGCATGATGCATCGAGCCAATCAGGCATCATCTTGACACTTTCTAAAAGTAGCAATCTCTTCCTCGAGGCATTGTCTCCAGCAACCATTGCAGGATAGGCATATTAAGGACATAAGATAGTTTTCACTATGAGAACTATTCTCAAATTCCTTAACCAATCCGCTTAATTCTGGCCCGTCAATTTAGCATCTAATATGCTTCGCAAAGATAGTAATTTTAGACATTGTAAAATTCTCGTAAATGAATTTGTATTTAACAACATTTTAACATACATTCTTTTATTAATTACCAAAATAAATTAGGTCTTGTTTTAAATTGGTATCTCCCACTATTTTCTTCAAACTATATTACCTCACTTATATAGTTCTAAGAAAAATCTAATTAAAGATTTGCTAGTGAGAATAAGGATCCCATTTCAAATGTATATAGCCTTGTGGTGACACAACAAACTATATATAAATAAATAAATAGGTACAACTTTTGTCAATTACATCAACTATGCAACTCCTTTTTTTTTGCTCTTAGATTATTTTGATCAAGTGGTGGCACATCCGAATCAAAATTATCCAAGTTAAGTCCGACCTAGCACTCCATATATTCAAAAAAGAAAAATATCATCCTTGTGGTGACACAACAAAACAATATTGTTCAATTTTCTTTATAAGCATCAAATGTGATAAATTAACATCTTAAATACTTAATACTTGCCTTGTGGTTACACAACAAACTCATATTAAATATTTAATACTCTATTAATTTTATCATGCTAGAAGGCTTACGCTCGATATTCCAAATATCTTTGAACGCTTAGGACTTAATATAAAAAATTGAGGGGTTTGTTATTAATTTGTCTCATCTTGTTTAGCGCACAGCATGCATATATATATAAAATACGCGTCATATATTAATGAACATGCGAAGCATGTTTGCGAATATATATATATATATAGTATAAGCATACACATATAGAATACTATATTCTACCCGGATTGATTATGGACTTTTATTCTAGTTTGGTTCACTAGAGCCACCAAGTGAACCAAAAGGTCAAACCCTAGGGGTGCAAGAAATAATATTTAAATATAACTATTACATTTAAACCCTGCTCCATTACAAATCCAAGTCTTCAAGCGCCTTGTTCCTTGATCTCCAATTTTTTTTAAAATTAATTCTAACTATTCCTATTACAAAACTATTTAAAATAAATAGAAACCTTGATCAGCAGTCAAGGGGAAGTACATAGGAGGGGAATAGAATTTACATTAAGAAAAATTAGAGAAGACGAGGTACGCAGAATTCCATTTAATAAAACCCATACATTCATGCATCCAACTAAAATAAAATCCAATCATATCGGTCAATAGTCCATAATCAATCCCATTTATTATCATACACATCACCATATGCATCAATAAATAACATTCATCTTATGAATAATAAACATTTAATATATATATTGATATCATTTAATGGGCAAATTTAGTTAGTATAAAATCTAATTTTGAATCAAAATAAACTCCTTTATTTTAATCCAAATTTAAATCAAAATAAAACTATTTTATTTTAATTTATCTAATTTTGAATAAAATAAACTATTTTATTTTAATCAAAAATTTTAATCAAAATAAACTCCTTTATTTTAATTAATTATGGAATCCAATTCCATGTAAAAAAATAAAAAAAAAAAACTCCTTTATTTAAAGGAAACGCAGATTTTCCTATTCACAAATAAACTCCTTTGTTTTTGAATAATATGAAATCTTATTTCATATATAAATAAACTCCTTTATTTAAGGAAACATGGATTCACTTTCCTATTCACAAATAAACTCTTTTATTTTGAATAATACGAAATCTTATTTCATATCTAAATAAACTCCTTTATTTAAGGAAATTAGGATTCTTTTCCTATTCACAAATAAACTCCTTTATTTTGAATAATATGAAATCTTATTTCATATCTAAATAAACTCCTTTATTTAAGGAAACATGGATTTATTTTCCTATTCACAAATAAACTTCTTTATTTTGAATAATATGAAATCTTATTTCATATCTAAATAAACTCCTTTATTTAAGGAAACACAAAATCCAATTTCAACTCCAATTAGTTATCATGGAATCCAATTCCAACTCTAATTAGTTAGCATGAAATTTAATTTTAAAATTAAAATAAACTTTTTATTTTAATATTAAAATAACCTTTTATTTTAAGATTAAAATAAACTTTTTTTTTAATTATAAAATAATTAAAATAATATATATATATATATATTACTGTATATATATATATATATATATATATATATATATATATATATATATATATATATATATATATATATACAAATATGTATGTAACTGTGGCAAATAAGTTAACTATATATATACGGTAATATATTATATATATATATATATATATATATATATATATATATATATATATATATATAGTGATCCTACTCCCTTTTTGTGAAAGTGATTCACGGAATACCAAAACAGGTTGCGTTATTTTTTTTTATTTATAAATTTTATATATCAAAATTATGCCCAATTAAATTGTTCTAAACACATATCAATATACATATAATATTATAACAATTAATAATTCGCATAAAGGTTTGGCTCTGATGCCACTGTTGGGTTTGTAATATTCAAGAACGCAATCAAATTGCATTAATAATGCTAAACGGGAAAATCGAGAGTTTAAAATTTTTACAAACCATATACCCGGATCACCCTTTATGCACACAATTATTAATTAAACGAAAAGATAAAGAATAAAATCATACCCTTGAAGATCGAGCTTCCTCGTACAAGTTCACCTCCAAATCCTTTCGCTCAACTTTAATCCACCGAGTTTGGTTCCTTCCTTTGATCAACGTTAGCCACCCATGTGTTTGGCCTCTAGAGGTGATCCACCAAGGAAGAATAAAGATTCAAGAAGATGGTGGTTGGCTAAACCCTAGTTTTTCTATCTCTATAGAAAAGGCGTACTCTCCCAACTATTGGAATTATTACGTATGTTGTAAAAGTCAACAACCACCTCACCCATAATAAGACTCCTCTTATTTATAGATGTGGGTAACCCACCTTAACAATTAAGGAATTAGGATTTATTTAATTAATTAAATTCTTTTAATTAATTAAGCTCCCTAATCTTATTGGGGATAATTAATTAAACTCTTTTAACTAATTTTCCTTCCTAATCCAATTAGGAATAAATGAGAGTACTTATATTAAATTAATTCCTAAACTCTTTTAGAAATTAAAATAATAATAATTGTAATAATATTAATAAGACTCTCTTATTAATTTATATTTAATATTTCTAAAATATTAAATAATTAATATTAAGTCGCTTTAATTTATTCTATCACCATAGATTAAATTAAATATACATAACATATTATTACGATTATGCCATTAACTTCTTAAATAATTATTCTTCCTTTTATGGTGTGACCCTTTTAGGTTCTCCATATTAAACCTAGGTTGTGAATAAATCAATTAGAACAATTCTAATCTTATTTAAATAAATAAATTAAATAATTAATTTATTTAAATAAATAATATTTATTCTACAATAGGATAAGCCTCCCCTAGCGATCAACGACTTTCCGGATAATATAGATTTCAATATTAATCATTAAAGAACCTTTGAGTAAATAGTTACTGCATGCAATTCAATCCTTCCACCATACAATGTCCCAATTAAATATAAGACATGGAATTACTTTGTCAAGTCTTATTTTATTTAATTATATGTATTTCAATCCTTAAATGCACAACTCCAAATAATGCAAATTAGAAACTCCTTTCTAATTTCATTCTCCTTTTGCCAAGGATTACTTTGGGTTGTCATTTATCGAATCACATAGGACATTTCTCTTTTTATAGAAGTGGTAGATTCTTTATTGATCATACATTATCTCCATATGACAACTTATTATACCCAAGCATACCCTTTGATATACCCTAAGGGTCTTAAGGAATAAGTCAAAGTATAACTCATCATACACAAGATACTATGATGATCTCAAGTCCAAGGATTACTTGTACTACTATCACTACAGAATTTCTATTGACAAAAAGTAAAACTCCATTAGGTATTCCTTAGCGAGCCACGCTCAAAGGAACTTATTCTCCATAAGCACCTACATACTTGCTTTAGTGTCTCCACACAAATGATCGTGAGATCAATCATCCTCATCCAATGAGCAAGCAACATATGTACCAATCTATCTGGATTTACTAATCCCCAATTTAGTAATCCAACGATTGGGAACTATTTTAGTTTTAAGCTTTCTAAAAATTTAGATGTCATTAGAATGATCATCATCATTATTCTAAAAGCATTGCTTAAAACTATGGGTTTATCACATATTATAAAACAGCATCATGTAGATAATTAAAAGCCTTTAATAAATTAATACTTTTTATTAATAAATGAATAAGATTGTTACAAAGTATATGCTTTATCATCAAACATGATTGGCTTGTGTGCATACTACTTTCAATATTATTAAATCAAAAATTGAGACAAAAAAGTTATTCATGTTATTAATTACAATATTGACAATATCTAGAAGTTCAATCAAGGAGAGGTTAGATAATCTAATTGCGCGCCAATAGGGAGAAATCCTTATCGGAAAGCCCCCTCTTTTCAGGGAATGACCTGGTTGTTAAATATTGTGAATTATAATATTAATGATGAATAAGTTCGTGTTGATTAAAGATGAAATTGATAGTTCCATTGTGTTGGAATTATTAGTGTTAGTGAAAATCGACATTTATTTCAATAATAATTGATGTTTGGAGGTTATGTTGACCAATCGGGTAATTAACCGAATAAATGAGCATTTAATTGCTATTGATTCACATGATTATAACTATTTATTCACATGTGTGTACTGTTGATTCACATTCATTTACTATTAGAGGAGTTGGTGCAAGATTGATAATACTTGAATGACTAAGTTAAAAATGGAGGTATGGATGGAGGTACTATACTGTAATTTGTATTTTCACATGTCTAGAACTATTGATTCACATGATTTACTATTAGGGGAGATGGGGCAAGTTTGATAATACTTGCAGGACTAAATTAAAAATGAAGGAAAAGAGGAAGATATTATACTGTAATATTTTGAGCCCCAAAACGTGTAATTATTGAAATTTTATTTTCCTATAAATAGAAGCTCATTCCTTCATTATTTTTCACCAATTCACTAAAGCTAAAGAGCAATTATTATAGAGAAAAATTATAGAGAGAAAGAAGAAGAGAAGTCTGCTACCTCACTATTCCAAAGATCTCAGTCTTTCTTTTTGAGGTAAGGGGGTATTATTCTTTCGTATTCATGAAGAGAGTTATTTTTTTCAATACTCGTAAAGGTTGTTATTCCATTCTTTATTATTATGTTGGAATAACTTTGCTACATCTGAAGTACCACATACATGGTGAAATTCTTCATTATTCCATTCTTTATTATTACGATGGAATAACCTATCCGTATCTTGATCATCGCATGCACTGGTGAATTCTGTTGTTATTCTATGTTGGAATAACTCGTCTGCTACTGATCTATCGCATTCTGGTGAATTCATTGTTATTCCATTCTTTATTATTCATTGGAATAACTTTTGTTTTGTGCGGTCTGTCATGCACGGTGAATTCATTTGTTATTCCATTCTTTATTATTCATTGGAATATCCCCGCATGCATGCGCGGATTACGCAGACCTCGGTTCCATTCTTTATTATTTTGTTGGAATATCCTGCTTGTACGGGTTACGCATGACCTGGTTCCATTCTTTATTACTATGTTGGAATAACCTCTCTGTTCGGATTATGACGCTCGGTGAATTCTTACATTATTCCATTCTTTATTATTCTCGTTGGAATAACCTCGCTCTATGTGGATTATCGTGATGCATGGTGAATGATCCTTCGTATTCATTCCTTATTAAATTGTGGAAATAATCTGTCTACGTGGATTACCGCATGGCAGGCAAAAATCCATTTGCGATTTCATATATTCTATTATATTCGGTTGGTTAAAGTTTTGGCTTCTATACTCCATGAAATTAGTGGAATATCCTTGACATTTGTGCTTCATCCAGTATCTTTTCATGGAAATATTCTTCTGAGCATTCTTGAATTTTACTCCACAAAGAAGTATCATGTTGACAATTTGGATGTTATTGATTTCTGGATAAATTAAAATTATAAATCTTTAAAATTTATCCTTGAACTTGTTTTATTGAATTATTATGTCATTGTCATCATCCTCATGCTTATATTGTGATGAAAGTCATCTTTGGCTTACGTGCATAGATGGACTTGGTATGATTATGACCAGGGATTATTCGGTATAATCATGACCGTAATGTGACGAATGATGTGGTAAAAGTCCTCATTGACCTGTAGTTCATTAATGGACAGTTGTTGCTGTGATTATAACCAGGGATTATTCGGTATAGTCATGACCATTAACGATTACAGGAATATCCTTGGCCGTGATGCAGGGATGATTCAATTTTATTTATTAAGTTGAGTCTCAGCGATAAAGTTGATGAATAACTTTTTAAATCAAAGAAGATAGTAGATTTTATGCTCTACTTGACTCTTCTAATGGATTCCTTGTTCCGCTGCAGTTAAACTTGTTGTCTATTATATTCTATCAGTTTAACATCGTTTAAGGCTAATGATAATTTATTTTACATTATGTTAGTCATAATATTTCTTATTTGGGCTAGTTGAGCTCACCCTTTCTTTCACTGTTCTCTTTAGTAAATGAGAACGTAGCCGGGACTAGTCGGGCAATGGAGTGACGGTCCAGATGATAGCATTAGTAGTCCTCACTATTCTGTTAAATAGCGTGACAATAAATGTAATGAGGACTCCATTGAGTGTGGATATTGTCTAGATGACAATATTCTTATTAAAACTCTTAGATTATGTTTTGTCGTATTTTCACATTAATTGTAAAATTAAGTTGTATTTGAATTTTGTACCATGTATTTGGCGACTCAAGATGGGTGATGTATACCGCTTTGGGGGCATCATCAGGTTATATCAAAGCTTAGGGATATGATCCTCCGGTGAGATGTGAGACAAGAACTAGGAGGGGAGAGACGGAGAATTCCTTCGCAAGTATGACCTACCTATGTTTATTTGGTATTTAATTGGTCGGTTAGAGTATAGGAATAATATGTGATATTTTAATTAACCCTTGTTTTGTGACAGTGTTTGAAAATGGCATCCGAAAATGTTGAGATCAACAATGAAGCACATGAGACCGTTGAGTCACCAACGATCAATACCCAGGATAATGTGCAACAGGAAGACAATAATCCTCAGGTAAACAACAACACCGATCGGATGATGAACTATGGGATGTTCGGAGGCTTTATGCAATTCATGCAACATCAAAGTAGAGAGACTCGTGTTCAAAATGCGAGTGGAAACAATGGCAACCGACGCACCGTCATCGCTAAGCGATTCAAGGAGATGGGACCACGGAGTTTTTGGGAAAGCGAGAACCACTTAAAGGCGGAGAGTGGTTAAAGCGGATCACCAAGATATTTGATATCTTGGGATGCTCCAAGGAGCAAAAGGTTCCTTTGCCACCTTTATGTTACGTGAAGAGGCGATTCTTCGGTGGGAATCAGAAAAGCGTACTCCGACTGGCCTTTTCAAGATATCTTGGGAGAAGTTCCAAGAGCTGTTCAATGACAAGTACTTTCCCGAAAGTATTCATCACATGAAGGAGGTGGAGTTTATCAAGTTGGAACAAAACAATATGACCGTGTCGCAATACGAGGCTAAATTTGCGGAGTTATCCCGGTTTGCATCCTATTTGGTCGATAATGAGGAGCGAAAGACGTGAATGTTTCTAAGAGGTTTGAAACCTGAGATACGTCAATACCTCATTTGTGACGCCCCCAAAATAGGTATACTACACCCATTCTGAGTCACCAAATACATGGTACAGAAACAACTACAACTTTATTAATACAATTGTCGTGCAAAACACAACAACACATAAACTGTGAGTTTAAAAACAAATATTATCTTCTAGACAATATCAACACTCAAATAAGTCCTCATTACAATTATTGATACACTATTTTACAAAATTGTGAGGACTACTAAAACGACATTCTAGAACCTTCATTCCATACCCCGACTAGTACTCGCTACATTCTCGCATCCTGAGAAGAAAAATGGAACAAAAAGGAAAAGGGTGAGCTCAACTAGCCCAGTAAAGAATATTATGACTAAGATAACATAGAACAATTATCATTAGTCCTCAACAGGGAAACAATCTATCAGAATACAATAGACATCAAGTTTTAAATCAATATTCGCAGCGGAAATAATAATTCATTAGAAGAGTTATGTAGAGAATGAAATCTACTTTCTTCTATGAATTTAAAAGTTTTTCATCAATATTTTATCCCTGTAACATCAATCAATAAAATATCTTGCATCAAATATTCATCTTTGCACTACAGGCCAAATATATTCATCAGTTGGTCATGCTCATCTCAATACATGTACATCTTTGCAGTACGGGCCAAAGATATTTAATAGAAAATCATTAATCTTTGCACTACAGGTCAAAGATATTCAGTAATATCATCATTTAGGACTGAGGATGATGAAAATATTTTAAAAGAAAATCGAATCCAAAGTGAAACAAAAGAACAAATATTAAGGATTCGTACTTTAAACAATCCAAGTTTAAAAATACTTCGTAAATAATCATAGTGAAGTAAAATTCAAGAATGATCAAAACATGGATACAATCAAAGCTAGTATCCATAATAGATATGTTGGACAAAAATGAAAATTTAATCTTTTCTCATTAATAGTCAGTATTCGTGAATAAAGTCAGATATCGTGAATAGTCTCGTATACGTGAATAGTAACCCCGACACTAAAAGACAAGAATTTCACAAGAAAAATCTTACCAATATTCCAGCATAATGATATTAGAAGAAATAATATCATTTAAAAAAAATAACATCCCTTACCTCGAAAAGACAGTACTTCTGACTGAAATACTGGATATAGTGCTGAAGGGATCTTGCACCGTATAGAAACACTCAAGGTATCAAAATACTCATAAGAATACGCTCGACAATATAGAGAGAGAAAGAGAGAGGAAACTTGTTTCTGGTGTGATTTTCAATTCTAACCTAAGCACCCTATTTATAGGAAAATGCTTAGAACACCAAAGCAGAAAATTTAATAAAATATTAATATATCTATATAAATTTTCCTTAGCCCACTTTTTTGGTCAGGAAATCAGCCATACAAGTGACAAAATCACCAAAAATGTTTTTCTAAATAAAAATATTTAAAACTCCAAAAATTGATTCAGACCCGATATACCGGGACTTCAATAATTCACAATAAATAGCCCTTTTATCAGAAAAATTCAAATCTTATGTCTATTCCATAGAAAATTTAATTCTCTACAACTTTGTAAGTTTAAGTTTTTCCAAATTCCAAGCAGAAATTTACCGAAATCCACATACGGACGATTTTACAGGCTATAATCAAATTGCAGTCAAGAAATGGGGTCCACAAACATGAAAAACATGTTTTAAATATTTTTAGTAACAAAATACTCTTCCTCCTCATTTACTCATATATCCCACATTCATTGTAAAAATATCATCATTATTATATTATTAAAATATAATAATATATTTAAATAAATTATTTTATCAGAAAAGATAAAATATCAATTTACAACAATTGTCACATTAAAATTTTTCTTCATCTATATCCACATAAAATGAATATTTTTCTTATCATGTAAATCAATAATTAATTATCCATAAATAATATTACAGAATCACAATACTGACAACCAGGTCGTTCCAAGGAAAGAGGAGGCTTTCCAATAAGGATTTCTCCTCATCTTGGCCTTGATTAGGTGACCAAACCTCTCCTTAGATGTAACTTTCTAGACATTGCCAATAATGCTATCTAATAATATTATTCAAATAATACGAATTATTAATTCGATAAAGGAAAATACTGTGTAATGACAATTATTGAAACAACAATAATATAAAATATCAACGCAACAACTATTGAATCAATAAAATAAAATATTGAGCGAGAATTCTTTGTAAATAATTATTGAGTAGTGCCTTCTTATGTAAGAATCAATAATTGATGCAATACTGTGTTCTACTTGTGTTTTACCAACGGGTGTTCCAACAAGATTAATCTGAGAATAACTACTGTTTATTATTTATAAACAACTTATACTTGTCATTTTCTTCATCCAATCGTTTTCTGTTATGGGGCCCACACAAGGCAACGCCGTCGTACGAATATTCTCTGATAGTAAGAATATACCACGACCAAACGAATATTCTCCGACAACAATGAATATTTTATAACCACTTGCTTATTTGAAATATTTACGCATTTTACCCATAACTAACCACATTAATCAAATCAACTCTTACTATTTTCAAAATAATAAATAGAGGAGATTCAATTTCATTAATAATAAGTTGGGGTCTTACATCATTTCTCACAAACTTTGTTTATATTCAGATGTTGTGAATAGGGCTCAGTTATTGGGGCGTGATAATGAGTCAGCACAACCAAAAGGCAACGACCAACAACACGATAATAATCGTACCGGTGGCAACGGCCATCGGAACAATGATAACCATCATGGGGGAAATTATCAGGAAAGAAATGGTAACTACTTCGGTGGTAATCATGGCCAAGATAATAGAAGAAATGATTCAAGTGGAAAATTTAAGAAAATAAGATTTAACGATGATGGGAAGACATCGGCAAGATCACCAAAGACCAAAGACCAAAGACCAGATTTTAGGGGAGAACGACCGCCATTAGATGCTCTGAGATGCGGAGAGGAGGGACACATAAGTCTAAACCTGTTCCACGACCTTTCAAGGTATGTTTTAGTTGTGGAAAAGATGGTCACATAGCTTCGATTGTGTCCTCAGAGCGAAATCAAATCCAATTTGGGGCTATGGCACTAAAGGCGGATCTGACAAAATAAAGCTCAGTAGTTTCGGAAAAGCGTTTTGGTGACTTCTCAAAAGCGAGTAACCCAAATGAAGTTAGCACGGGTTAGTTAATTTTAAATTCTTGCAAAATCTATACCTTATTAGACCCCAAATCGGTACTTCCATTTTCACGATTTGGTGTTCACTTTTCGACAAATATCATCTATCTATCTACCCATAAATAAATGCAAACCATGCAATAGATAGAAATAATAAATAAATCTCCCCTTATGGGGTTACATCAATGCCCATTTCATAATAATAAAATCCCGAGTTGCTTCTAACCTTAAACATCTGTATGTTGGATCATAAACAAATAATAAGTCTTTAAATAACATAAATCTAACGAATATCATTACATAAACACATAAATAACCGGGTCTTCATTATTACTTAATCTTTCCGCTTTTACTAGTGGAAGGCTCAAATGCGATCTTTCGTTCTTAATCGCAATGTTATTATTACGCAAGAGTGAGCACGATTGCCCACAAGTATAACAATATAACAAATGAATAATAACATGCGAATAAATCAAAGACTTCAAAATAGAAACTCAACTTTTGAATCAAGAATGAATAACAAGAAACAAAAAAAGAACTTCCGAGGGTCATAAGATTGAACTATGTCCTAGGTTGTCAAGTGTTTATACTTGAAACCTTTAACATCATAAGACTATGGACTCTTCTTCTCGTACTTAGGGGATCAAATTTTAGTACCATATTGTGCACAATATCTTAACGCTAACGCATAAGTAATCCCCTATACAGGGTTGTTCATCTCAGTTTGACATTAGAGTCCGCACCAAAGGAAGTTTGGTTTGGATAATTCATCAAGGGTTCTGAAATTTAGAACGCTCATCAACTATGGACTAGTCGAATCATTAAGGGTTCACTAGTCTAACAAAGTTCAACAGTAACTGATAGTTTAAAATTGAATAGCAATCTCAAAAGGTATACAATAGAATAATTATTGTATAATAGAATCATACTTTGAAAGATTAATACATTTTAATATAATAAAATGGACTTGATCAATAATAACGAGAATTTGTTCGACGTAAAGAGATAACTTATAAGCTCATATAAAGATAACGAGTAGGGTTAGGAAACTTGCCTCGTGCGTAGATTACACGTTAATTAAACTCGTTCCTTGATTTAAATCCTACATATCATTTACGTTCACAATACCAGTCAATTATAACGTACTAGTCATCACAAGTTCATTCTTTTTGTCTAACTCAAATTCATGACTATACTTAGTCAAATTATTACACTCATTGTCACCATTAACACTTCATGAACAATAAGCTAACTATGCATTCAATCATTCAATTCACACGTACATGTGTTATTGACATGCTAAGAATTTATTTTAACACCTCATTATATGTCTAACAAGTTTTTATGTTCATTAGATTAAGTTACCAACACATTGCTAGACTTAAACATTTTAAAAACTCATTTATGGACCATTCGCTAAAGTGGTAATGCTGCCACACCATTATATACTAGGTCTTGACATACTCTGGCTGCATCATGGTGCTTTACTGGCTTGTATCTGGGTTCACAAGCTGCAAGCTGCTGCTGCTGACGAGTCTTAGGCACGAGTTGGCGCCGTGACGCGAAACTCCAGTTTCTGAATTTCCAGTTCGCGAAGAACACAGAAACAAGCAAATTTAACATTACATGGTCATTGAATTCACCAGATTAAACATACCCATATGTTAGAATTCGTATATAATCATTACCCAACATTTATAGAGTAATTTTAACCAATTAAAACACTTAATTACAGAATTAAAACATGCAAATTTCACTGTTCTTGGTGTTCTTGATGGTTTTGAACAAAAACATAAAATTTTAACACTACAGATTCGTTATAACACCAAATCCATCCATTCAAATTTTGTTTTCTTCATTTTAGCATGCATAATTATATACAAGTGGAAATTTTACAAAATAATTTATGTTTGACATATTAAAATCACGTATAAGGGCCATATGGCCATATTCTATACTCTGTAACTTTTGAAGCCATAACATACGTTAATATTATGAAACTGATGATATGGAAACCTATATAATATATAATAAAACATGTTATGCTAATCATATTATCACATATATCCATATAACAACACAACTTCCCATTTACAAAGATTTAACAAAGAGATTGGAAACCATTTTCATGAAAGCTTAATGACGTAAAAAAATGAGAATTGGGTTGGAGAGAATTACCCAGAGCGTAGAGTGAGTAAAGATAACAATCCCTTTTTTAGATACTACTTCAATCACAGAGTTTTCTCCCACAATTCCTCTGAATTCTCTCTAAACTCTCTCTAAATGCTCTGACTCTCAATTTGAACACTTAATAGCAAAAGTACGTAAAACAAAAAGCAATCGACCTTTTTTATATTTGAAGAGTTGAGGTCGGGCCACTCCATACGGGGTTTAACCGCCTCCCCAACCTCTTAAGGCCTCGTTTGGCTAGCCTTAAAGGCTTATATCCAATTAATTTAATTAAACCTTTATAATATAGTTTAAATAATGTCACACTCCTTTATAAAATAAATCCAATATCTTATTTAATTTAATTAAATAACATATAATAATTTCTATAATAAATCCACATAGTCACATAATTAAATTTCTCATTTATTAATAATGTCAAATTATTAAATCTCTAATTAATTATTAAATTAATTAAAATACTATTAGGCTTATTAAATATTTCTTTTATTACAATAAGCTCACATAATTACATACTTGAATAATAAAAAAAATCCACATTAATTTAATAAATATAACACATATAATTAAATTAATCTACCACAATTTCATCAATTAATTATTTAATCTAATAATTAATTCATCGAAAAAATATTTATTCAATCCAATAAATATTAAAATTAAATTACAAAATCTCGGTTGTCACATCTTCTTCCCCTTAAAAGGATTACGTCCTCGAAATCACAACTTAAACAATTTGTCTCGTTACATTCTCCCCCCCTTACAAAGATTCTGTCCCCAGAATCGCTTATAATAATCTAAGTAAATAAATGAGGATAATTCTTCATCATATTCTCTTCGAGTTCCCACGTTGCTTCTTCAGCGTTGTGGTTCCTCCAAATTACCTTAACAGAAGGTATTACTTTATTTCTTAGAACTTGCTCTTTTCGGTCGACAATCTGAACAGAAATTTCTTCATAAGATAAGTCTTTGTCGAAATGTAGGGGTTCATATTCAATCACGTGCTTGTAATCGGGTTTGTAGGGTCGTAGGACTGAGACATGGAAAACGTTGTGGACATTCTCTAGAGAGTTGGAGGTAAGGCTACCTCATAAGAACTTCTCCGACCCTTCAGAGAACTTCAAAGGGTCCAATGAATCTTGGGCTTAATTTCCTTTCTTTCCGAATCGATCTTTCCTTCCGAGGAGAGACCTTTAAAACACATAACTACCCGATTCAAACTCAACATTTTTACGGTGTGGATCGGCGTATTTCTTCCGCTCATCTTGAAATTCTTTTCAATCTTGTTCGGATCACTTTGACTATTTCTCATTTGTTTTGTTGTACCAATTTTGGGCCTAGTAATTGTCTTTCACCAACTTCATCCCAAAGATAGCGGAGTTCTCGCACTTTCTACCGTATAACGCTTCATAAGGCGGCATGCCAATACTAGCGTGGTAACTGTTGTTGTAGCCGAACTCTACGAGCGGTAGATGGTCATCCCAATTTCCTTTAAAGTCCATTATACAAGCTCTTAACATATCTTCCAATGTCTGAATTGTTCTTTCACTCTGTCCATCTCGTGCGAGGGTGATATGTCATACTCATTCATAATCGTGTGTACCCATGCATTCTTGTAGATGTTTCCAGAAGTTTGACGTAAAGCGCGATCTCTATCAGAAATAATTTGACACCGAAACTCCGTGCCTTGAAACAATCTCTTTCACATATAACCTTGCCAACTGATCTAAGTTGAATCTGATTTTGATCGGAAGGAAGTGTGCGATTTTGTCAATCGGTCAACAATAACCCATACTGCGTCGTAGCTTTTCTGAGTTGTTGGTAGGCCAACCACGAAATCCATCATAATATGTTCTCATTTCCATTCTGGAATCTCTAAAGGTTGTAGTAACCCACTCGGCCTCTGATGTTCGCTTTTAACTTTCGACATATCGGGCACTTGGCAACACATTCTGCAACCTCTCGTTTCAAATTTGGCCACCGTAAAATGTTGTCGAAGATCTTGGTACATCTTGGTACTACCGGGGTGAATCGAATATCGTGAGTTATGAGCCTCGCTTCAAAATTTCTTCCTTAATCTCTAATCTCAAGCAGACCCAAATTCTACTCTCAAACCTCGGTATTCCTTCCTTATCCATCTTGAATCTTGATTCGGTTCCTTCCTGATATCTTCTTTTCACACTGCTTTTACATTCATCATCCTGAAGTTGAGCCTCCTTAACCTTGTCTAGTAGAGTTGTACCAGATTGTATCTGAAAACAGCTTCTCATCGATCTCCATAGGACACTTAACTTCCAATTCCAGCTTTTCCATTGCTGAAATTAACGCCTCCTGTTCAGTCAACATCATCAGTTTCTCCCGACCCTTTCTACTTAAGGCGTCGGCAACCACATTTGCCTTACCCGGATGGTATAGAATCTCACAATCATAGTCCTTAATTAACTCCAGCCACCTTCTTTGGCGCATGTTCAAGTCTTTCTGTGTGAAAATATATTTCAGACTCTTGTGGTCTGTATATATTTCACACTTCTCCCCATAGAGATAGTGCCTCCAGATTTTCAAAGCAAAAACCATTGCAGCTAACTCCAAGTCATGGGTCGGATACCCCTTCTCATAATCTTTCAGTTGTCGTGACGCATACGCAATGACTCTACCGTTCTGCATAAGCACACAGCCAAGTCCTTTATGCGATGCATCACTATAAACCATAAAATTTCCTGTATCATCCGGAAGAGATAACACAGGTGTTGAACTCAACCTCTTCTTTAATTCTTGAAAGCTTTCCTCACACTTCTCCGTCCAAACAAATTTCACCGATTTCCTAGTCAAATTCAGTCAATGGAGTTGCGATCTTGGAGAAATCTTGAATGAATCTTCTGTAATAACCTGCCAATCCGAGAAAACTTCTTACTTCCGACGGCGTCTTCGGCTGATCCCAGTTAATCACAGCTTCGACTTTGGAGGGGTCCACCAAAATTCCATCCCTATCAATCACATGTCCTAGAAATTGTACTCTTTCAATCCAAAATTCACATTTCAAAAACTTGGCATACAACTTCTCCCTTCTCAATGTCTCTAATGTCACCCTCAAATGCTCTTCATGTTCTTCCTTGGTTTTCAAATATACCAAAATGTCATCTATAAATACCACTACGAATTTGTCCAAAAACGGCTTGAACACTCCATTCATTAAGCCCATAAATGCTGCAGGAGCATTTGTTAGACCAAATGACATTACCAAAAATTCGTAGTGACCATATCGTGTTCTGAATCGTCTTCGATACATCCTCTGGTCTCACCTTCAATTGATGATAACCACTCCTCAAATCTATCTTTGAAAAGTATCTTGCTCCCTTTAACGATCGAGCAATGTGTCGTCGATTCAGCGGTAATGGATATCTATTCTTAATCGTGACCTTATTCGGGCTTCTCTATAGTCGATGCAGAGTCGCATTGTCCCATCCTTCTTCTTTACTGAATAAAATCGCGCTCCCCACGGATGATACGCTTGGTTGGATATACTTCTTGTCCAAGAATTCTTGTAGTTGGACCATCGGTTCTTTCATCTCTACTCGGTGCCATTCGATGCGGTGCCTTCGATATTGGAGCCGTTCTCGAGCCAAATCGATCACGAATTCAATCGCTTTCTATCTGGAGGAAGTCTGCAAATCATCCGAAATATCGTCCGCAAAATCTCTCACTACTAGGTATCTCATCTATTTTGGATTCTCTTTATTGACTATCGACTATGTAAGCTAGATATCCTACACAGCCTTGCCTTAACAACCTCCTGGCCTACATCATCATCGTCAGATAACAACTTCGCTTGTCTAGGCGACTTGCTACCATAAAACACAACCTTTGACGGAGTCATAAGGTTAATACGCTTCTTCTGGCAGTCAATTACCACCCCATAATTGGATAACCAGTCCATACCCAAAATAACATCGAATTCTCCAAGTCGAATAGGGATAAGATCTACGTTCATGATATTACCCTTAATATCCACTCTACAGTTCTTATGCACGTACTTAACAGGGATTATTTCTCTATTCACAATTTCTATGTTCATGGGGTATTCTAACTCGTCCTTAAACAATTCTAAGTTCTTAGCAAAGTCATCGGATATAAATGAACAAGTAGCACCCGAATCAAATAATACATAAGCATTAACTTTATTGATCGAAATGATACCTGACACCACATCGCGAGACCACATGCTCATCCTCATGTCTTTGTCATGTTGAATGTTCTGGCGGTTGGTCGGTTGGTTGCAGTTGGTCCTGCGATAGTCAGAGTGCTTCCACCGGTATTTCCTCTATTTCCTCCCTCGAACCCGAACCCTTCCCTCCAGATCCCTTCTTAGGACAATCCTTGCAAGATGATCCTTTGAGCCACAAGTGAAGCAGCACACCTTTCTTTGGGTTAGGGCGGTTAGGTGTTATGTGGCCTTCCCGACCACAATTGTAGCACACTCTGCTTTTCCTTCATGCAAACTCCCAGATGAGTTTTTCCCGCAGTTGGGCATGCTTCAATCTTCTTCTTCCGCCTCCTTGTTGACTTCCAAATGACGAGTTATCGACTTCACTTCCTCTTCTCGATTATGGCTACCCCGTACTACTCCCACCGATTTGTTATTTCCTTCATTCTCACTTTTCTTCTTCTTCTGATCCTGATTATACTTAGTTACCGCATCGCTTCCACCTTCAGCGAGTATGGCTTTCTCTAACACTCCAGCAAAAGTGTTCAATTGGAACATTGACACCTTACTATACAACCAGGGCTTCAGTCCCTGCTCGAATCGTCTTGCCTTCCTCTCATCGGTATGCACTTGGTATGTGGCGAACCTAGCCAACTCGTTGAACCTTGCCGCATAATCTGCTACGGACATACTCCCTGTTTCAATTCCAGAAACTGAACTTCCATTTGATTTTGCGAACTGGTCGAAAAGTACATCTCGAAGAACATCTCTTTGAATCTCTCCCAGGTTATTACACCTTCACCTCCCCGTACTTTGTTTGCCTGCCACCAATAACTGGCTTCGGACTTCAGCATGAATGTTGCATACGCGGTCTTCTGGTCTTCCCTTACTCTAGCGACATCGAACACCTTCTCCATCTCCATAACCCAGGTCTGAGCTTCGATTGGGTTTATGGAGCCCTTAAACTCTGGCGGTCCCACCGCCTTGAAATCCTTGAACGAGGTGCTTGGTGGAGCTTGTGGTTGATTGTTAATTGCTCCGGCTAAAAGGTTCACCAATTGCTGAACAGGGTTAGCATTGGCGTCATTGTTGTTATTCATTGGTTCTTCTTGTGCTTGTTGATGGTTTTGTCTTTCTTCTAGGCGGCATATTTACATTAAGAACATACGGCTTATTAGGTCTTTATTCAATCCCTTAAACATTTTTAGGCTTAACTAAAACATTTAATCATAATCACTTAACACATTATATCAATAAACTCTGATATTTTATTCAATTCAAAAGTTTAAACATCATAAGATAGCATCACTACTATTTACATCCACTATCTCGAGATAAAGAATCTACAGGATTTAAAACATTAAAATATTACTTTATTTATAAACACATCGAATTTACATCTTTAACTACCGGATAATTTTCACATAATTAAACTAATACTATCATTTTTTATTAAGGTATTTGAATAGCCTTGCCACGTTCTTCTTCCATCCATGATGCGAGACATCGTCCTGCGATCTAGCATATATGATGGTAGACCTTCAAACTGGATTGGATACTTCATAACTTCGATCTTGGGCGCATCCATTGCATTGTGAAGTGTAGAGTACGTCTCCCCAAGCTTAGCCTTCTTTTGACGACAATCCTCTTCAAAGAAGATCAAGACGACGCGTGACTTCTTTACCCAAATTCTCCTCTCGCTAATGCCAACCTTTCCGAGCTCTCTTTCGATCTTTCTTCAACTTCTCTATTTCTTGGTCTTCTCCTCGGTTTGACCCTTCTCGTGAACCAAATCCCACTCCACGTTTCCCAACGTGTGTGTGAAGAGTCATAATTTCCCCATCCTTCTTCTTCGATGGTACTCACGCGCATAATAGTCCTCTCCCTCGGCTCTGAACAATGTCTTGCAACTCTATGTTACGATCATAAAGTGCATCATACATCTCAAAGATCAATGGAGTTCTATGGGAACTCTCTTCCTCTCTCTTCTTCATCAAATCCTCCTCCGGATCGGGTCTCGTGGCTCATGCTCCCGACCAACAACAAAGTGATCAACGGAGATGGCTCTCTCTCTGTACTAACTGTTCCCCGACGACATGATGAATGTCTCGGGGCTCCTCCTCTCAGTAGTACTACTGGGTTCTCCTCCCCAGCTCGACTAGCTCCTCTAACATCCGACATCCTGACAACAAAATTTAAGTTTTAGTTACTAATCCGTGCTAGCGAACACATAGATTAACACATAAGCACATAAAGTCTTTTATTATCTTCAATGAATTTAGAAATTCATTTCTTATAACTCGATAAGAGTTTACCACTACTATGTTCTCAATCTCCTACAAGGCTACTACCTAAGGTTGTTTCCCCACCTAAGGTTCATAACCTACAGCTTTGATACCAACCTGTGACACCCCCAAATCCGGTACTTCCATTTCCACAGGATTTGGTGTTCACTGTACAAATATCATCTATCTATCTACCCATAAATAAATGCAAACCATGCAATAGATAGAAATAATAAATAAATCTCCCCTTATAGGGTTACATCAACTGCATAATAATAAAATCCCAGGTTGCTCTAACCTTAAACATCTGGTGCGAATCATAAACAAATAATAAGTCTTTAAATAACATAAATCCTGAATATCATTACATAAACACATAAATAACCAGTCTTCATTACTTGCTAATCTTGCCCTTGCCTTTACTAGTGGAAGGCTCGTCTGATCTTTCGTTCTTAACTGCAATGTTATTATTACGCAAGAGTGAGCACGATTGCCCACAAGTATAACAATATAACAAATGAATAATAACATGCGAATAAATCAAAGACTTCTGAAATAGGAAACTCAACTTTTGAATCAAGAATGAATAACAAGAAACAAAAGAACTTCTGAGGGTCATAAGACCTTGAACTATGTCCTAGGTTGTCAAGTGTTTATACTTGAAACCTTTAACAGTCATAAGACTATGGACTCTTCTTCTCGTACTTAGGGGGATCAACCCTTAGTACCATACTGTGCACAATATCTTAACGCTAACACATAAGTAATCCCCTATACAGGGTTGTTCATCTCAGTTTGACATTAGAGTCCGCACCAAAGGAAGTTTGGTTTGGATAATTCATCAAGGGTTCTAAAATTTAGAACGCTCATCAACTATGGACTAGTCGAATCATTAAGGGTTCACTAGTCTAACAAAGTTCAACAGTAACTGATAGTTTAAAATTGAATAGCAATCTCAAAAGGTATACAATAGAATAATTATTGTATAACAGAATCATACTTTGAAAGATTAATACATTTTAATATAATAAAATGGACTTGATCAATAATAATGAGAATTTGTTCGACGTAAAGAGATAACTTATAAGCTCATATAAAGATAACGAGTAGGGTTAGGAAACTTGCCTCGTGCGTAGATTACACGTTAATTAAACTCGTTCCTTGATTTAAATCCTACATATCATTTACGTTCACAATACCAGTCAATTATAACGTACTAGTCATCACAAGTTCATTCTTTTTGTCTAACTCAAATTCATGACTATACTTAGTCAAATTATTACACTCATTGTCACAATTAACACTTCATGAACAATAAGCTAACTATGCATTCAATCATTCAATTCACACGTACATGTGTTATTGACATGCTAAGAATTTATTTTAACACCTCATTATATGTCTAACAAGTTTTTATGTTCATTAGATTAAGTTACCAACACATTGCTAGACTTAAACATTTTAAAAACTCATTTCTGGACCATTCTGCTAAGTGGCGCTGCGGCGCCACTGTTATACTAGGTCTTGGCACTCGGCGGCCAATGGTATCATGGCTTGGTATCTGGCGCATGCAGTATGCTGGCATGGCAAGCGCTGTGTTGAGTTAGGCTTGAGTTGAGGCCATGGCCGAAACTCCGGTTTAAATTTCCGATTCATTCGAAGAACACAGAAACAAGCGAATTTAACATTACATGGTCATTGAATTCACCAGATTAAACATACCCACATGTTAGAATTCGTATATAATCATTACCCAACATTTATAGAGTGATTTTAACCAATTAAAACACATAATTACAGAATTAAAACATGCAAATTTCACTATTCTTGGTGTTCTTGAAGGTTTTGAACAAAAACATAAAATTTTAACACTACGGATTCGTTATAACACCAAATCCATCCATTCAAATTTTGTTTTCTTCATTTTAGCATGCATAATTATATACAAGTGGAAATTTTACAAAATAATTTATGTTTGACATATTAAAATCACGTATAAGGGCCATATGGCCATATTCTATACTCTGTAACTTTTGAAGCCATAACATACGTTAATATTATGAAACTGATGATATGGAAACCTATATAATATATAATAAAACATGTTATGCTAATCATATTATCACATATATCCATATAACAACACAATTTCCCATTTACGGATTTTAACAAAGAGATTGGAAACCATTTTCATGAAAGCTTAATGACGTAAAAAAAAAATGAGAATTGGGTTGGAGAGAATTACCCAGCGTAGAGTGAGTAAAGATAATAATCCCTTTTCGATACTACTTCAATCACGAGTTTTCTCCCACAATTCCTCTGAATTCTCTCTAAACTCTCTCTCTATTCTCTTTTCTCTCGGTTTGAACACTTAATAAAGAAAGTAAAAAAAAAAAAGCAAAGGCAATCACCTTTTATGCAGAGTTGAGGTCGCCATCTCCATCGTGGTTTAACCGCCTCAACTCCTCTTAAGGCCTCGTTTGGCTAGCCTTAAAGGCTTATATCCAATTAATTTAATTAAACCTTTATAATATAGTTTAAATAATGTCACACTCCTTTATAAAATAAATCCAATATCTTATTTAATTTAATTAAATAACATATAATAATTTCTCATAAATCCACATAGTCACATAATTAAATTTCTCATTTATTAATAATGTCAAATTATTAAATCTCTAATTAATTATTAAATTAATTAAAATACTATTAGGCTTATTAAATATTTCTTTTATTACAATAAGCTCACATAATTACATACTTTGAATAATAAAATTCTCACATTAATTTAATAAATATAACACATATAATTAAATTAATCTACCATAATTTCATCAATTAATTATTTAATCTAATAATTAATTCATCAAAAAATATTTATTCAATCCAATAAAATATTAAAATTAAATTACAAAATCTCTCAAACTACACACCGAGTTGTCACCAATGTAATTAACCTGGATAAATGAGCAATTAATTTCTATTGATTCACATGATTATAACTATTTGTTCACATGTGTGTACTATTGATTCACATTCATTTACTATTAGGGGAGTTGGTGCAAGATTGATAATACTTGCATGTCTAGAACTATTGATTCACATGATTTACTATTAGGGGAGATGGTGCAAGTTTGATAATACTTGCAGGACTAAATTAAAAATGAAGGAAAAGAGGAAGGTATTATACTGTAATATTTCGAGCCCCAAAATGTGCAATTATCGAAACTATATTTTCCTATAAATAGAAGCTCATTCCTTCATTATTTTTCACCAATTCACTAAAGCTATAGTGCAATTATTATAGAGGGAAATTATAACGAGAAAGAAGAAGAGAAGTCTGCTACTTCACTATTCTAGTATCCAGTCTTCTTTTGAGGTAAGGGGTATTATTCTTTCGTATTCATGAAGAGAGTTATTTTCTTTCAATACTCGTAAGGGTTGTTATTCCATTCTTTATTATTATGTTGGAATAACCAGTCTATGCGAAGTACCGCATACATGGTGAAATTCTTCTTTTATTTCATTCTTTATTATTCTGTTGGAATAACAAGTCTGTGCGGTCTATCGCATGCCTGGTGAATTCTGTTGTTATTCCATTCTTTATTATTCTGTTGGAATAACCTGTCTGTATGGTCTATTGCATGCCTGGTGAATTCTGTTGTTATTCCATTTTTTATTATTATGTTGGAATAACATGTCTGTGAGGTCTATCGCATGCCTGGTGAATTCTGTTGTTATTCCATTCTTTACTATTCTATTGGAATATCATGTCTGTGCGGATTACACATGACCTAGTTCCATTCTTTATTATTCTGTTGGAATATCCTGTCTATGCGGGTTACGCATAACCTGGTTCCATTCTTTATTATTCTGTTGGAATAACATGTCTGTGCGGATTATGCACGCCTGGTGAATTCTTCTGTTATTCCATTCTTTATTATTCTGTTGGAATAACATGTCTATGTGGATTACCGCATGCATGGTGAATGATCCTTCGTATTCATTCTTTATTAAATTGTGGAAATGATCTGTCTACGTGGATTACCGCATGGCGGGCAAAAATCCATTTGCGGTTTCATATATTCTATTATACTCAGTTGGTTGAAGTTTTGGCTTCTATACTCCATGAAATTAGTGGAATATCCTTGATATTTGCGCTTCATCCACTATCTTTTCATGGAAATATTCTTCTGAGCATTCTTGAATTTTACTCCACAAAGAAGTATCATGTTGACAATTTGGACGTTATTGATTTCTGGATAAATTAAAATTATAAATCTTTAAAATTTATCCTTGAACTTATTTTATTGAATTATTATGTCATTATCATCATCCTCGTGCTTATATTGTGATGAAAGTCATCTTTGGCCTACTTGCATAGATGGACTTGGTATGATTATGACTAGGGATTATTCGATATAATCATGACTGTAATGCGACGAATGATGTGGTAAAAGTCCTCATTGACCCGTAGTTCATTGATGGACAGTTGTTGGTGTGATTATGACCAGGGATTATTCGGTATAGTCATGACCATTGATGATTACAGGAATATCCTTGGCCGTGATGTAGGGATGATTTGATTTTATTTATTAAGCTGAGTCTCAGCGATAAAGTTGATGAAAAACTTTTTAAATCATAGAAGATAGTAGATTTTATGCTCTACTTGACTCTTCTAATGGATTCCTTGTTCCGCTGCAGTTAAACTTGTTGTCTATTATATTCTATCAGTTTAACATTGTTGAAGGCTAATGATAATTTATTATGCATTATCTTAGTCATAATATTTCTTATTGGGCTAGTTAAGCTCACCCTTTCTTTCACTGTTCTCTTCAGGAAATGAGAACGTAGTCGGGACTAGTCGGGGAATGGAGTGACGGTCCAGATGATAGCATTAGTAGTCCTCACTATTCTGTTAAATAGTGTGACAATAAATGTAATGAGGACTCCATTGAGTGTGGATATTGTCTAGATGACAATATTCTTATTAAAACACTTAGATTATGTTTTGTCGTATTTTACACGACTATTGTATAATTAAGTTGTATTTGAATTTTGTATCATGTATTTGGCAACTCAAGATGGGTGATGTATACCTATTTTGGGGGCGTCACATTCGCACTCAGTTCACTTGAGTTCGTACAGTCTTGGATTTGTACTTCATTTAAATTTCAATAATTCTTGAACTAAGTTAGATAGAGTCTGAACCTTTGTTCGGTCAGATAAGAGTATGAAGTTTTATAAAAGCTATCCAAACCAATTGAAGGTAAGGATTCTTAGACTGGAAGAACACCCCTTTTTAATAGGGGAGTACCCCAGGTATCAAATATAAGATACAAAGAGCATATTTAAATGTTATGCACATACATAGTGTACGTGAGGCTGATCCCTTCAAGTACTTATTCTGTAGCCAGTAACTAAAGGGTCAATTAGCTATTGATTCCATTGGAGTGTTATAGTTCAAAGTCTACTTAACTAGCAGTTATTCTAAAAGCAATCATTATATTTGCTTCCAATATTCATATTGTTGAATCCTTCAGATATTCATATTATTGAATTCATTGACAGATATTTTCCATTCATCATGATATATCCTTATTATTGTATTTAAACTTGTTGCTCATCCTTGCTATATCATGAATTATATTGCAGCTAAGCCCGAGACCTCAGGGAAGGACAAGGGTAAAGGAAAGATGTAGAATAGTGGCAAGGAGGAGACTTTACCTTACGCTTAGTTTAAATTACTGTTATGTAATATGAACCCTAATGTTTATTTTAGGGTATGTTTATAAGATGATATTAAGGTTATCATATCTTGGGACTAGTAACACCTTTTAAATGAAAAACGTACGTTTTTTTATTTTCTGCATTTTAGTTATCGTATGTTGTTTAGAGGTGGATGTTTGTATTTTATCGTGATGACCGGACCGGGGTCAGGGGGCCTAGATTCTGGGGTGTCACAGGTTGGTATCAAAGCTATAGGTTATAAACGTTAGGAATGTGAAACCTAGGTTATAACCTTATTAGGAAACTCAAGTAGAGTATGTAAGTGATGGGTTGAGGAAATCCATCAATTTTTATTGTGATAATGAAGTTGTTTATTTAAATCAAAAATGATTGATAGACATCTTAAACCTCTTAATGCTAACGTGGATAGCATATCACATAAAGCCTAATAGTTTCTTCCTTTCCTCATATCATGCCGCCTAGAAGAATACCGTGGAATCAGAGGGAGGAAGGATCCGTTAACAATGGTGGAGGGGCAAATGTTGATCTAATGCAGAACTTCGTTAACATGTTAACTAAGGCAATGCAAAATAGACCCCCGCTAGGAGCAGGGCAGCCAGGACAACACTTGGCTAGCTTTAAGGACTTTAAATTGGTAGGTCCACCGGAGTTCCGAGGAACCTTTGACCCAATTGAAGCCCAGACATGGATAGAAGAGATGGAGAAGGTGTTTGAGGTTGCACGTGTGGCCGAAGCACAGATGATGAGTTTTTCCATTTTCATGATGAAAGGTGAAGCTAACTATTGGTGGAAAGCCAATAAGGGGCGAACAGAAGAGGGAGTTATTCCTTGGGACAGATTTAAGGAGCTATTCCTCTATAATTACTTCTCGGAGAATACGCAACAGGATATGGAGGTTAAGTTTCTAGAACTGAAGCAAGGTAGTATGTTTGTCACAGAGTACGCGACGAAATTTAACGAGTTGGCCCGATTCGCTCCACATCAAGTTGACACGGAGGCTAGGAAGGAAAGGAGGTTCAATTAGGACTTAAACCATGGGTATAGAAGCAGTGGTTATATTAAAGATTAAAACTTACTTTGATTTAGTGGAAAGGGCTATCATTGCCGAAGGAGGCAATGAAGCCATCGCTCGATTCAAATAAGAGAAGAAGGCCGGTCAGGAAGAACAGAAAGGGGGAAGCAGCGGAGGCAACAACCCCAATAAATGTAAATGGACAAAGAGCCAATTTTCTAGAGGTAATAAGTCTGGGGGGGAGGCCAAGAAAAGTATGAAGTGTAACAACTGTAGGAGGAGTCACTCGGGGGAGTGCATGAACGAAAAGAGTGTTTGTTATCATTGCGGACAACTGGGGCACATGGCTCCTCAGTGTCCGAATAAGAAGAAGGGAGGATGTTTCTCGTGTGGGGCCACAAACCATCAAATTAAGGATTGCCCAAAGAAAAAGGGCGATGCAATTAGTGTCAACCGCAACAACAACAACAACAATAGACTGAACATTGGAGGGTCAGCCAGTCAAGCTAACAGACCAACGGCACGAACGTTCAACATGACCGTACAGGATGCGGTGGAGTCTAACGACATGGTGTCAGTTATCATTCCAATCAATGATATAGATGCATACGTGTTATTTGATTCGGGTGCTACCTGCTCTTTTGTTTCCGAAGAATTTGCTAAACAGTTAGACTTACCCCGTGAGAGATTAGAACACCCTATGGACGTAGAAGTAGCAAACAAGGAAATTATCCCTGTAGAATACATCCATAGGAATTGTTATACCGAATTGGGAAGATTTAAGCTCAAAGTGGATTTGATACCGATTCGTATGGGGGAGTTCGATGTAATCCTTGGAATGGATTGGTTATCGGTTCACGGAGCAGTTATAGACTGTAAGAGGAAGTGTGTATACCTTAAGACTCCGAATAAGTCAAATGTGGTATTTTATGGTAGTAAATCGTCGACACAATCTCATTGTCTGACGATGGTGCAAGCGCAGAGATTGCTTAAGAAGGGTTGTATAGGTTATTTGGCTCACGTGGTTGATACTTGATGAGTCAAGGGTGAACTGAGTCAGATACCTATTGTAAGGGATTTCGTTGATGTCTTCCCAGACGAGATTCTGGGATTGCCACCGAATAGAGAGATTGAGTCTGTTATCGATTAGGCACCAAAGACAGCACCGGTATACAAAGCGTCGTATCGTATGTCACCGGTAGAGATGAAAGAACTGATGGCTCAATTATAAGAGTTGTTAGATAAGGGATACATTCGACCAAGCGTATCACTGTGGGGAGCACCAGTCTAATTCGTAAAGAAGAAAGATGGGTCAGATTAACGAACGCGCCAGAAGTATTTGGATAAGTTTGTTGTCGTATTCATCGATGGCATTCTAGTGTATTTAGAGATGGAGGAAGAACACGCTGAGCATACTCGGATAGTGTTGGATACATTAAGGAGGGAGAAGTTGTATGAAAAATTCTCCAAGTATGAGTTTTGGTTGCAGAGAGTGCAGTTTTTAGGGCACGTTATCGACAAGAATGGTGTTTCAGTGGATCCAGCGAAGGTAGAAGCGGTTATCAATTAGAAGAAGCCGAAGATGAATTTGTTAATGTTAGGTCATTTCAACGCAAGTTAATTAAAGCTAGAATTAATTGTAGCTGAGTAAATAGGCATGTTCCCTAATCTCACTCAAATTTATATTGAGAAAGTTTCCGAACTTCATTATTTGGTTGTGCAAGTTTCTTAATTCTTACTCATTTACTTGAGCAAGTATCTGAACCCTACTTTTATTTAGCAAGTTCCCTAATCTCACTCAAATTATTTTTGAGCAAGTTTCCTTGAACTTCACTCTTTGGTTGTGCAAGTTCCTTGAACCATACTTTTATTGTAAAAGTTTCCTATCCTTCTCATATTGTATTGAGCAGGCTATTGTTGAGTTGAAAGTTATTCAATTAAGCTTGAACTTTATTTCCAAGAATGCTATTAAGTGTTTTAATTACTTTACAATTATTCCACATCAATATTATTGATATTCGCACTTAGTGCACTTGAGTTCGTACAGTCTTGGACTTGTACATCATTTAAAGTTCAATAATTCTTGAACTATGTTAGATAGAGTATGAACCTTTGTTCAGTCAGACAAGAGTATGAAGTTTTATAAAAGCTATCCAAACTAATTGATGGTAAGGATTCTTAGACTGGATGAACACCCGTTTTTAATAGGGGAGTACCCCAGGTATCTAATATAAGATACAAAGAGTAGATTTAAATGTTATGTGTATACATAGTGTACGTGAGGCTGATCTCCTCAAGTACTTATTCTGTAGCCAATAACCAAAGGGTCAATTAACTATTGATTCCATTGGAGTGTTATAGTTCAAAGTCTACTTGACTAGCAGTTATTCTAAAAGCAATCATTATCTTTGCTTCCAATATTCATTTTGTTGAATCCTTTAGATATTCATATTGTTGAATTCATTGACAGATATTTTTCATTCATCATGATATATCCTTATTGTTGTATTTAAACTTATTAGGCAAACTTGTTGCTCATCCTTTCTATATCATGAATTATATTGCAGCTAAGCCCGAGACCTCAGGGAAGGACAAGGGTAAAGGAAAGATGTAGAATAGTGGCAAGGAGCAGACTTTACCTTACGCTTAGTTTAAATTAGTGTTATGTAATATGAACCCTAATATTTATTTTAGGGTATGTTTGTAAGATGATATTAAGGTTATCGTATCTTGGGACTAGTAACACCTTTTGAATGAACGACGTACGTTTATTATTTTCTGCATTTTAGTTATCGTATGTTGTTTAGAGGTGGATCTTTGTATTTTATCGTGATGACCAGACCGGGGTTAGACGACCTAGATTCGGGGGTGTCACATTATCGATCAGATGTTAAATAGATTGGCGGGCCACAAATTTTACTGCTTATTAGATGGGTATTCGAGATATAATAAGATAGTCATTGCTCTTGAAGATCAAGAAAAGACTACTTTCACATGCCCATATGGCACATTTGCATTCAGGAGAATATCTTTCGGCTTGTGTAATGCGCCTCTAACCTTCCAACGATGTATAATGACCATCTTCTCAGACATGGTGGAGAAAAATGTGGAATTCTTCATGGATGAATTTTCTGTCTATGGAGATGATTTTGATGCCTGTTTTCAGAACTTGGTGATGGTTCTAAAGTGATGCATGGAGACAAATTTGGTACTTAACTGGGAAAAGTGCCACTTTATAGTTAATAAAGGAATAATTTTGGGGCATAAGGTTTCCGCAAAGGGGTTAGAGGTTGATACAGAAAAATTGGAAATAATCGAAAACCTTCCACCGCCAACTTCAGTAAAGGGAATCCGTAGCTTTCTTAGACATGCCGGGTTCTATAGGAGATTTATAAAAGATTTCTCTAAGATTGCAAAAACATTGTGCAGTCTCTTAAAGAAAGATTCAGTTTTTAAGTTTGATGAAGATTGTAAGTTAGCATTTAACTTGTTGAAGAAAGAGTTGACTACATCGCCAGTTATTGTCGCACCAGATTAGACTATGCCTTTTGAGTTAATGTACGATGCAAGCAACTATGCAACAGGGGCTGTGTTGGGTCAACACCGATAAAAGGTATTCCAGGCTATATACTATGCAAGTAAGACACTTACGGAGACCCAAATGAATTACACAACTATGGAAAAGGAATTACTTGCAATAGTATATGCCTAAATAAATTCTGGACATATTTGATCGAAACAAAGGTACTAGTTTATACGGATCACTCGGCCATTCGATACTTAATTTCGAAGAAAGATGTTAAGCCACGCCTTATCAGATGGATCCTCCTTCTAAAAGAATTTGATTTGGAAATAAAAGATAGAAAGGGTACGGAGAATTAAGTTGCAGATCATTTATCGAGGCTAGAAAATTCGGGTAAAGATGAAGAGGACAAGTGTGTTATCAATGAGTCATTTCTGGATGAGCAGCTGTTTGGAGTCAACGCAGAATTTCCATGGTATGCGGATTTTACTTACTATCTAGTGAGCAACATCCTTCCCCTGATCTCATGCGATAACAGAAAAAGAAATTCCTACATGACGTCAAATGGTACATGCGGGATGAGCCATACCTATTTAAATAGTACACTGATAAGATGATTAGAAGGTGTGTGCCCTATAGTGAGGTTAATAATATATTGCACGAATGTCATTCGTCTGTATATGGGGGACATTACAGAAGTGAGAGAACAGCTGCAAAAGTGCTTCAAGTAGGGTTTTACTAGCCTACAATGTTTAAGGATGCCCACAAGTTCATTAAAAGTTGTGATAGATGTCAAAGGGTGGGTAATATATCGAAAAGGAATGAGATGCCACTTCAAACCATCTTAGAAGTTGAAATTTTTGATGTATGGGGCAAGGATTTTATGGGACCATTCCCGTCTTCATTCAATAAATTAATACATATTGCTCACAAATTATGCCAAGGTGGTTCTTAAATTCTTGCAAAAGAATATTTTTACAAGATTTGGCACGCCAAGAGCTATTATAAGTGACGAGGGTAGTCAATTCTACAACAGATCATTTACATCTCTTTTGGCAAAATATGGGGTAAACCATAAGGTGGCGACGCCATATCATCCCCAAACCAGTGGGCAAGCTAAAGTTTTAAATAAGTAGGTGAAGAGAAATCCTAGAGAAGGTGGTAAACCCGAATAAAAAAATACTGGTCTCTTAGATTGGATGATGCACTATGGGCTTATAGGACTGCGTACAAAACACAAATTGGGATGTCACCATATCAATTGGTCTACGGGAAAGCATGTCACCTACCTGTGGAGTTACAACATAAATCCTACTGGGCAATTCAGAAGCTTAACTTCGATCAAGCAGCTGTGGGTGAAAAGAGGTTACTTCAGTTGAACGAACTCGATGAATTCTGACTTCAAACTTACGTGAACTCTAAGTTATACAAAGAAAAGGTCAAGAAATGGCACAACCAGAAAATTATGCAAAGAACGTTCGAACCGGGGCAATCAGTACTATTGTTCAACTCAAGATTGCGGTTGTTCCCAAGAAAGCTAAAGTCAAGGTGGTCGGGTCCATTTACCATAAAGAGGGTTTTCCCACACGACGTCGTTGAACTCTACAGTAGGAACCCATTGGAAACGTTCAAGGTCAACGGTTAGCGGTTAAAACATTATTGGGGTAGCTAATCCAACATGGATGTCATCGCAATTACACTTGCAGACGTGCCATAGACAAGGAGTAGTCAGGCTGAAAGACTTAAAATCAAGCGCTAGTTGGGAGGCAACCCAATTTTACTTTTGTTCTCAGTAATTTAATCCATGCTAGTTAGATTGTAGTTTAGACTAATAATTAGTATATAATAAGTTCATTACGTAGTTATTAAGTTTTATTTTTCTTGATAATCTAATCGTCCATGCTTAAATTGCTCAAGATCTAATTATATTTATAATTTAATGATGTTCATGTACTTTAGAAGCTAATGGATGCACTAAGGAGGAAAGAAATAAGCAAAACAGGGTGCTTTAGCAGATCACTAGCTGGACGGGGCGGGCCCCATTCAAGAATAACACCCCCACCGGGGCGGGGGTCCTCTTTGCATTAGCAGGCTACAAGCCAGCCGGGGTTGGCATTAAAGGCACAATACCCCCCGCCAAAGCGGGGGTCTCAAGTTCAATTATAGAGAGTATGCCTGTCGGGGCGGGCCTATAAGGAGTAATACCCCCCGCTAGGGCTGGGGTCCGGAATTTGGAAAGGTGGTTGCAGCAGTTACAAATTGTAAGACATGTTCTCCCAATCTTTTTGCACTTTAACTTCCTACAATCCCACTCCCTTATAACCTCAATCCCATGAACTTGCAAGTTAATCCCCATCTTCCCACTACATTCAAACATCTTCCCCACTACTTCAACCCAACACCCCATTATTCCATACATCACACCCCCTCTATAAAGCCACTCATACAATCTCACTCCCTTACAACCTCAATTTACACCGCTCGGTAGTTCAAGGTTAGGGTTTAAGCAAATTTCTATGACCAACTCGGAAATATACTGAGAGTGAGTAGTTTGTCTTCCAATTCCTCAAATTTCTATCACCATAGTTCAAGCCAAATCACCAAGTTTGGGGGGATTTCACGTCTTACACAGCAAGTGTTTGACAGATTACTTAAGTAAAGTTTTGGGGAAACTTTTGAGAGGCTCACACCAATTTCAATTTCAATTTCAATGGCATCTAAACTGCCATTAAAGAGGCAACGTGGAGAGAGTTCAGGGTCCGCACCACCGACATGAACCTCTAACCGGCAAAAATTCATAAGTGATGTCGCTGCTGACCGTTATGACTACCTTGTAACAAAAGCACTCACACCGGAGTGGGGATTCGCACTTGAACATGTAGACGGCAAAATGATGCAACAAATATATCAAAAAAGTTAGAATAAGTTCACGGAAGAGCCTGAGGCCGCAGTTGTGAGTGTGGTAAAAGAATTATATGCCAATGCAGAGGATAAGGCCCCCTTCAACGCATTTGTATGGGGTAGGTTAGTTCCTTTCAGTGTCGATGCCATCAACACGTACTACCAATTACAAGTGCCTAGATATTGCCAGTACGCTCACCTACATGACCATGATCCTGATTATGAGACTATTATGAAGGAAATGACAAAGCCAGGAACTACATGGATCAAAGGTCGAAAAGAGGGCACTATCGTTCACAGAAAGGATCTCAGCTGATAATGAAAGATATGGTACGCGTTCCTGTGTGCCAAGCTGTTTCCATCCACTCACACGTCAGATGTGACCGAAGAGAAGGCATTTCTTTTATTTGCGATTGTACATGATTTCATCATCGATACAAGGGCTATATTCTGTTTTCCAATTCGATGATGCTTATGAGGACAATTCTCGGGCGGCTTGCTACACTCATTACTCATTTGTGGGTTGTGTAAGCAAGAGGAAGTTAGATGGTCCGATGATGAGACCACCCAGATGTCGCTTCAGACACTAGACTTGAGAATGATTGGGTGGTATTTGGTGTGGCCCGGGGGCGAGTCGCATCCTAAAGGATTAGGCTTTATATTTCCATCAACCTCAGAGGATGAGGCTGACGCTGAGGACAGCTTAGATGATTATGAGTTCCATGGGGATGCGTAAATAGGAGAGCAAGTAATAGAGGCGACACCACAGCCCGAGGAGAATCGCAGCGAGGCAGGACCATATGTTTGAAGACATGAAGCTATCTTTCGCCTCATTGAATGTGACGCTCCAGAGCTTCAATCCCAATGCATAATTCCCATACCAGCCACCAACCCTAATGCCAAGGTTTCCACCCAGTGACTCCGATGAAGAAGAACAGCCACCACCACCCCTGACTTAGGCGATTACAGGGGAATCCTCGTACATTTATTGGTTTATCTACACAATGAGAACATTATAATTTGCAAGTTTGGGAGATTTAGTTTCATGTTTGCATGTTTAATTTCTTTAGTTAGATTTTGCATATGTTAATGCATGTTAGTTTTAGGATTATTAAATGTTTGCATGTTTAATATCTGTAGTTAAATTTTGCATATGTTAATGCATGTTAGTTTTAGGATTATTAAATGTTGCATTCATGTAGTTACATAGTAGCTTAGGATTATGAATAGTTTTATTTAGTTTGTAATCATGTTATGTTTACCATATATATCGAAGAAAAAAAATTAGTTAAGTATTATGTTATCTTGCATATGTTAAGCGGCTTAATATAGTTCATGTTATTTTGGCCAATGATGAGATTATGATTAAGTAGACAAGTACGTTACTGAATATTAGAACTTTGATATAATCGTTTGTTATGAATTGGATCTTGTGATTGTTTGAAACTGGTATAATAAGGTTAACATGCTAATGACACTTATATGGACGTATTAGTTCAAATTGATGCATAAGAAATTTCTAAAGGATAATGCTAGTTTAAATGAAAGAATAACGAGGATAGGCAGTGAAGACGAAGAATTAGGCAAGAACCTAAGTTTAGGAGAAAATTTGGGGTACATAAGCTTCTTAATAATAATAAAAAACATAGAAAAAGAGAAATAAAGATCGTGGCTAGTCTTGCTTCGTGGCCTTTGTTACTTGAGTAAGTACACCCGAGGGGATTGTCTTTACACCTAGCGCCCTAAGGTCTTTATGGTCTAGGAGTCGTTGGTTGAAAGCTCGCTAAGGGGTAGCACTGTTAGCCTAATGGAACGAGACATTACATAGTCATGGGAAATAAAAAAAAATAATAAATAAATAAATAAATAAAATGGGAAATAAGTGCAAAAATCCCCCGTGATGAAAAATAAAGCATAAATACCTTATGTGAACCCTTAATAGTGGTAATTGCTTGGTTTTAGTTGGAACTCGTCTATTTTTGAAATTTTTGAGTTTACTCTGTATGATGCCTTATAAGAAACTTTGTATGTATTAAATTCGAATTTGTATCAGTTAGCATGATGTTAAGCACATACACACTATACCAGTAATAACGGTGTAAGATTCGAGCATTGATAAGAAATTTTTGATTGGTTTTGATATGAAGTGTCATCGTGTTTGCTTGATTTCTCTAAAGCCGATTGAATACATTTGATTCTATGATGACTGTTGGAATCGTAGGCATATAGATTAGAAGCATTACATATCATAGCATTGCATTGTATAGTTTCTTAGTTTTGTTTTGTGCTCGAGGACTAGCACGATTTAAGTTTGGGGGATTTTGATAAGTGGGTTTTATACCCACGAATCGGTTCTTAATTCAAGCTTAATCGGTGTTAATTCCTTGATTTTATTATTTTTTTACTTGTTTAGCTTTGTTTTGTGTTTAGGATTGGTGGAGTGGCTATTGGACAAAATGGGTGGAGTTGTGGCAAAACTTGGCAATTGTGGAGCTTAAAGAATTCAACTAGCAGAAGCCATCCCAGCCGGAGATGGCTCTTTTATGCCTAACACCCCCGCTGGGGCGGGGGGTCATAATCTCAGTTAGTAGTCTACTAGCCCGCAGGGGAGGGCTCAACACAAGCTTACACCTCCGCCTAGGCGGGGGTACGGGGATGTGAAGACTCCTAGTTTGTTTCTAATGCTACATTAACGTGAGCTTAAGTGTTTGGGATGGCTTGGGAATTATATTGGCATGGAATTATAATCAGAATATATGTCTTAGTGATATAATTGACAACAAATAACAAGATGGATAGCATGCATGGCAAATAACATTGATTGAAGACATAATTTGGAGCAAGCATTGGAGAGAAGATTTTGAAGGATTTTCATATCAATTGCAAATTGGGCTATAGAGAAGGGTGGTTCTGGATTTATTCTTCTCCTTTAGTTTTATATTTATAATTAGAATGATGTTTTCTTTAATTAATTAAGTTTTTATTTCATTGATGATGAACTAAACTACTTTTTAGGCTTATGACGGATCTTTAAGTGGAACGATGATTAAGTAACTTTGATTTTTAGTTTAATAAGGTACTCTTCAATTTATCTATATTAATTTGTGTTTGAATTTATGAATTGCCTAATCACCAATTCTTTGTGGACTTGTATGGATTCAAGAGAGGAAATACAAGTCTAGACTTAGTTAATATAGCATGTATTCTTGACTTCTATGAATGAATAGAATCTTGATGAATGTTAGGGTAGCGATATGCTTAACATCGCATGTAATCGGATAGAGAACTTGGACTTAAACCTTCTTTGATTGTAATTCACATAGAGATATAGTGAGTTAGTTAATTAAGGTGTTTAACTTAATTCTATCTAATTTGTGGATTTGAGTTAATATGGTGTTAGTACATCGAGAGGTGGCTAATTCTACTTAAGTGTTCTTGATTAATAAATTGGGATATTGATTTAAATTGGAATAAAAGGAAATAATCAGAGTAAAGCTTAGGGTGAAGTTGTAAGCCTAATTCTCCAATAATTGTTTAAAAATTCAGTTTTTATATTTGTTGATTGTTTGGTATTTTTAATAATTTTTTTTTTTATAATTATAATTCTTAATTTGGTTAGTTTAATAAAATTTGGATTAATAGGAAGTTGATAATTGTGAGGGTTAAATTCATACTATTTTTATGTGGGAACGATACTCTACTTATCATTATATTACTTGTTGACCACGTATACTTGCGTGTTGTGTGTATATAGATTTTACCCAACACTGGGGCGGGGGTATAAGCCCAAAAACAGAGCTTTAGCTCACGGGCGGGCCTATCAAAGGTAAAAAAATGTCCGTAAGGTGGGTATGCTAGTAAAAAGTAGTTTTTGTCTGAATTTAAGTTCAAGAAGGATTGGTTCGAGTTGTTTGATTCAAGGACTTCTAGGAGGACTTAAAGACATATAAAGAGGCATATAAAAGGAGGAGAATCACAAGGATTAAAGGGAGGAGAATCATAAGGATTAAAAGGAGAGGATTCCATTAGATTAGATTCGAGTAGATTAGGACAAAACCCTAATTCTTATTAGTTTTGGAGATTAAAGAAACTTGGAGACCATTAAAGATCAAGAGCAGGAGCTTGAGGAAGATGGAGATTTGTTGACAACAGATTTATTCTTCACTCTACTCTTAATTTTGTCTTTTAATGTTATTTCAATTGTGGATTCTTAGTTTTAATTCATTAATCATGAACTAAATCTTTTGTTTAAGATTACAATGGATCATATTGAATAGTTTATTTTTAGTATACTTCTCTATTAATTATTGTGGTTATTCTTGGATTGTCTATTATGGTTTGTGTTTATTGCTTAATTGCCTAGCTAACAATTACTGTGTTAATCTATATGAATTCGATAGATGAATTATAGATTTAGATCTGATCATAATAGCATGTGATTGTGTTTTCTGCATGGCGTTGGAATACATAATTTATGTCTAGGATAGAGATATACCTATACATCGCACGTAATCTAGAAAAAAAACTTGTGTGTAAAATCCTCTTTAATTGTAATTCACATAGAGATATATTGACTTAGTTAATTAGGTTGTTCTTCTTCATTCTATCATCTGTGGATTTAAGTTGATTTGAGTATGATGCATTGAGAGATGGTCATATTTACTTATATGTTCTTAATTAACAATTCAGACTAGTGAGCATAATTGATAAGAAGTGTATTAATTTAAATGAAGCAATAAGTGAAATTGTGATCTTAAATCTCCATAATCTGATTTGAAATTAGTGGTCATTAAAATTAGTTTAATTAAATAATTTACTTTATAACATTAAATTAATTGTTTAAATAAAATTAGTTTAGTTAAGTGTGACGCCCCCAAAATAGGTATACATCACCTATTCTGAGTCGCCATATACATGGTACAGAATACAAATACAACTTAATAATACAGCTGTCGTGTAAAATACGACAAAATATAAATTGAGAGTTTTAATAAGAATATTGTCATTTAGACAATATCCACACTCAAAGAAGTCCTCATTACATTTATTGTCACACTATTTAACAGAATAGTGAGGACTACTAATACTATCATCTCGACCGTCACTTCGCTCCCCGACTAGTCCCAGCTACGTTCTCATTTCACAAGAGAACAAAGAAAGAAAGGGTGAGCTCAACTAGCCCAAGAAAAATATTATGACTAAGATAATGTAGAATAAATTATCATTAGTCTTCAATAATGTTAAACCGATAAAATATAACAAACATCAAGTTTAATCTGCAGTAATAACAAAGCAATCCATTAAAAGAGTCAAGTAGAGAATAAAATCTACTATCTTTTATGATTTAAAAGGTTTTCATCACTTTTATCGTTGAGACTCGACTTTAATAAATAATCCACATCATCCCCGCTACGACCAAGGATATTCATTAGTATCACAACCACAAATTATCCATGCACTACGGGCCAAGGATATTCGTGTATTCATCAATGGTCATGATCATGCTAACAACTGTCCATCAATGCACTACGGGCCAATGAGGACTTTTACCACATCATTTGAAACATTACGGTCATGATTATACCGATTAATCCCTGGTCATAATCATACCAAGTCCATCTATACACTACAGGCCACAGATGACTTTCAACATAATATAAGCATGAGGATGATGACAATGATATAAGAATCCAATAAAACAAGTTCAAAAATTAATTTATCCAGAATTCAATAACGTTCAAATTGTCAACATGATACTTCTTTGTAGAGTAAAATTTAAGAATGCTCAGAAGAATATTTCCATGAAAAGATATTGGATGAAGCGCAAATATCCAGGATATTCAACTAATTTCATGGAGTATAGAATCCAAAACTTTAACCAACTGAGTATAATAAAGAATGCAATAACAAAAGAAATCACCATGCATGCGATAGACCGAACAGACATGTTATTCCAACAGAATAATAAATAACGGAACCAGGTCAGGAAAAATTCGCACCGACGGGATATTCCAACAGAATAATAAAGAATGGAATAACAACAGAAATCACCATGCATATGATAGACCGCATTGACAGGTTATTCCAACAGAATAATAATTAATGGAACTAGGTGAGGCATAATACGCACCGACAGTATATTCCAACAGAATAATAAATAACGGGACCAGGTCATGCATAAACGCACAGACAGGATGTTCCAACAAAATAATAAAGAATGGAATAACGTAAGAATTTCACCATGTATGCGGTAGATTTCACATGTATGTGTTATTCCAACATAATGATAAAGAATGGAATAACGTAAGAATTTCACCAAGTATAAGGTAGCTCATGATATGAAAAGTTATTCCAATAGAATAATAAAGAATGGAATAATGTAAGTTCTCTTCATGATTACGAAAAGAAATAATACCCTTTACCTTACCTTAGAAAAACGGATATAGGAGTAGTGAAGTAGCGAATACTTTTCTTCTTTCTCTCTATAATTTCTCTCTCTAGAGTTTCAAAGAAATTCAGTAAGAAATAATGAATGAATGAGCTTCTATTTATAGAGAATGGACCTGAATAGTAACTAATTCATGAACTATCCCAGATTGATTTACTTTTAAACGAACGGTCCATATTGATTTACTATGCAAAGATTAATAAAATATTCTAATAAAACAAAATCTTTTAAATAAAATATAATATATTCTATTTATAGTCTAATAAAACAAATAACTTTATAAAAGTATTTTGTTTTATATAAAAAGATTTTACTATGCAAACATTATGCAAAACACTATGCAAACACTATGCATAATGAAATATAATATATTCTAATTATTGTCTAATAAAACAAATAACTTTATAAAAGTATTATGTTTTATATAAAAAATTTACTATGCAAAACACTATGCAGTGCACTATATAAACACTATGCATAATAAAATATAATATATTCTAATTATTGTCTAATAAAACAAATAACTTTATAAAAGTATTCTCGATTTATATAAAAAGATTTTACTATCAAAACACTATGCATAATAAAATATATTATATTCTAATTATTGTTTAATAAAACAAATAACTTGATAAAAGTATTCTATTTTATATAAAAAACTTTTCTGTTTTACTACATTAATAATACTAATAAAATAAATTTATATATATATATATATATATATATATATATATATATATATAAACTTTCGTGACTTCATAAAAAGACACCTCAATATATTTAACAACGTTTATCATCATTATTATATTTCACAATATTAATCGGCCAGGTCGTTCCCAGGAAAGAGAGGGCTTTCCAATAAGGATTTCTCCCTATTGGCGCGCAATTAGGTGACCAAACCTTTCCTTGGCAGAACTTCTAGACATCGTTAATATTGAAAATAATAATATTAATAACTTCGTCGTCTCAATTATTGATTTAATAATATACAAAATATCGACAATAATTGAATCAAATAACGTGAGATACTATGCAACAATTACTGTAGCAATAATTGAACAAAACTGAGTGACTTCTCACGTAAGCATCAATAATCAATACCGTGTGCTAATATGCAACCACGCGTATTAATGTACTTTTACTACCGAGTAGTTCAACAGTTTTAATGGTAAAACTTCTGCCGTTATTTTCATAAAATATTTTTGTCGTTTTCTTAATCCGGCAATAATTCCGTGGGGTCCACCAATGATTGTACCATCCTACGGATATTCCCCGATAAAAAGAATATTTCCCGACCAATCGAATATTATATAACAACTTGCATATTTTTTCAAAATTTATAAATATTACCCACAACTATAACATTATATCAAATCCACACCATAATATTCAAAAAAAATATTTCGAGAAATTTAAATCTTTATTCATAAAATTTGGGGTCTCTCAATCTCCCCTCCTTATGAAATTTCGCCCTCAAAATTTACGTACGCACTTCGTACGTCAAGAGGTGAGGATACCTCGACTTCATTTCGATTCTAACTCTTGAGGTATAACCTTTGAGTGTTGAATACGATCCCTCTTATCCAAGATTTTAACACGTATCTCCTCATACGTTAAATCTTCTGCTATCTCGTCTAGTTCTAATTTAATAACGTGGTTCAGGTCATCCACATATTTTCGTAACATCGATACATGAAAAACGTTATGATCACGCGATATACTTGGCGGTAAAACGAGTCTATAGGCCATAATTCCTACTCGATCAAGGATTTCAAATGGGCCAATAAAATCGAGGGATGAGATTTCCTCTCTTCATCGATTCTTGCTTGTGAAAATAACGCCATCTTGAACCTTCTTCTTCACATTCATCAGCTCTGAGTATGTAGCTTGAGCGACTTTAACTTTATCGATTAAAGTCGATTCTACTTGTATATTCGTTATCTTCACGTGGGTCCCTAAAGTCTTTAACTCTATCTTCATCATTTGTAAGTTATACGAAATGGGTTTTTGTGTTAACAACATCGCACTCGTAAACGCATACGATCTTCTACCCAACGCGTCAGCTACCACGTTCGCTCTTCCACGATGATAGTGAATGGTATGATCGTAATCTTCAACAGCTCGAGCCAACGACTTTGGCGCATGTTACGTTCATTTTGGTTGAAGAAATATTTAAGGGTTTTAGAAATGGGTTTTGTACTGGGGTCAATACAAAATTCGATTTCATGCTCTAGGGGTAGGCTAAAAAGTCTTCAAGAATACGTAAGGAAATTTATTAACAATAGAAATATCATTCAAAACTGTGACTCTCATCCAAGACTTGGATAGTACGTCACATTGATACTACAGAAAGTCTGGCTTCGGTGCATTCCACACAAGGAAGTCAACAACGAAAGGATCGGGGTTCTTTACTTATGGCTTGATATAACAGTGATTAAATTTAGTGGTTTGGTTGCTTGAATTCGCATAATAGGTTGGTTATGAATATGAAAGCTAACAACCTTACGAAAAGCATGATGAGTAGTTAACCAATCGATTTCCTCAAATCACATCAAGGGAAAGTATTTTCAAAGAGATAAGATCAATAGGTAACTTGAGGGTATCGATATAAATCAAACAAGATTTATAAATAGTGGAGGTAACGAAGGTTTCTCCTAACGGAGTTTCAATAGATAAGTCAATGTCTAATTTCTCAAGAGTCAAATTTAAACGTTGAGCGCAAGCAAGAGAGATAAAAGAATGGGTAGAACCGGTATCTAATAAGGTATAGACTTCGCAAAAATTTATAATTAACTAACCCGTGCTAACTTCGTTCGGGTTACTCGCTTTTTGAGAAGTCACGAAAAACGCTCTTCCTGAAACCACCGACTTTGTTTTATCCGTATCCGCCTTTGGTGCCACCGTCCCAGCTGGACTTGACTTCACTATACGACAAAATCGAGCTAAATGACCTTCTCTTCTTGAAATTTCCATTCCTATTATCTTGGTCGTGATTACCACCGAAGTGTTTACCATTCTTGGCATGATAATTTCCCCCACGATGGTTATCATTGTTCCGATGGCCGTTGCCACCGGTACGATTATTATCGTGTTGTTGGCCATTGCCTTTTGGTCGTGCTAACTCATTATCGCGCTCCAATAACTGAGCCTTATTCACAACATCTAAATATAAACAAAGTTTGTGAAAAATGAGGTATTGACGTATTTCGGGTTTCAAACCTCGTAGAAACATTCGCGTCATTCTCTCCTCATTATCTACCAAATGGGAAGTAAACCGGGATAACTACGCAAACTTAGCCTCATACTGCGACACGGTCATATTGTTTTGCTTCATTGTTTATCTTAACATTTTCAGATACCATTTTCAAACACTGTCACAAAACAAGGGTTAATTGACATATCACATATTATCCCTATACTCTGACCGACCAATTAAATACCAAATAACTTAGATAGGTCATACTAGTAAAAGAATTCCCCGTCTCTCCCCTCCTAGTTCTTGTCTCACATCTCAGCCAGGGATCATATCTGTGACAGCCCCAAAACAAGTATACATCACCCATCTTGAGTCGCCAAATACATGGTACAAAATTCAAATACAACTTAATTATACAACAGTCATGAAAAATATGACAAAACATAATCTAAGAGTTTTAATACGTATATTGTCATCTAGACAGTATACAAACTCAATGAAGTCCTCATTACATTTATTATCACACTATTTAACAGATTAGTGAGGACTACTAATGCTATCATCTGGACCGTCACTCCTTTCCCCGACTCGTCCCAGCTATATTCTCATTTCCTGAAGAGAACATTGAAAGAAAAGGGTGAGCTCAACTAGCCCAGTAAGAAATATTATGACTAAGATAATGCAGAATAAATTATCATTAGCCTTCAACAATGTTAAACCGATAAAATACAATAGACATCAAGTTTAACTAGCAATGAACAAGCAATCAATTAAAAGAGTCAAGTAGAGAATAAAATCTATTATCTTTCTATGATTTAAAAGGTTTTCATCAACTTAATCACCGAGACTCAAATTTTAATAAATAATCCACATCATTAAATCATCCCCGCACTACGGGGCCAAGGATATTATTTAAGATCACGACCACGAATTATCCATGCACTACGGGCCAAAGATAATCATGTTTTTTCATCAACTATCCCGATCATGCCATAAAACAATTCATCTTTGCTCCCTCGTCAAGAGAATCCATAGCCATAATCATACCAAAAATTGTCTATCAATGCACTACGGGCCAATGAGGACTTTTTCCACATCATTTGTAACATTACGGTCATGATTATACCGAATAATCCCTGGTCATAATCATACCAAGTCCATCTATGCAATACAGGCCATAGATAACTTTCAACATAATATAAACATGAGGATGATGACAGTGATATAAGAATTCAATAAAACAAGTTTAAGAATTAAATTATCCAGGAACTAATAACATCCAAATTGTCAACATGATACTTCTTTGTAGAGTAAAATTCAAGAATAATATTCATGCACCAAAAAATAATTTGGACAGAAAAGAATCAATTTTTCGTCGTGAATAGTATCCCGTGAATAGTATTCGGGAATAGTACCTCGTGAATAGTACCCCGACATAAAAAGTACTCCAAATACCCGAGTGAATAATATTCGGGTGAATAGTAATTTTGATGAATAGTAACCCGTGAATAGTATTCCAGCATGAAAAATGCCCCGAATACCCGAGTGAATAATACTAGAGTGAATAGTAACTGGGTGAATAGTAACCCATGAATAGTAACTCGTAACAGAAAATACCAAATAAAATTATATTTCATTATTAGTATATAGAAGTCAAAACTTTAACCAACCGAGTATAATAAAGAATGGAATAACAAAAGAAATCACCAGCATGCGGTATTGCGATGTATGTGTTATCCCAACAGTAATAATAAATAACGGAACTAGTCAGCGTAATACGACCGAGCGTGATATTCCAACGTAATAATAAAGAATAGAATAACAACAGAAATCACCATGCATGCGGTGCTTTCAGCATGATGTGTTTTTCATCACTTTTATGATTTAAAAGGTTTTTCATCACTTTTATCAATCGAGACTCGACAATAAATAATCCACATCATCCCCGCTTCTACGCCCAAGGATATTCATTAGTATCACAACCACAAATTATCCATACACTATGGGCTAAGGATATTCGTGTATTATTCATCAATGGTCATGATCATGCTAACAACCCGTCCATCAATGCATTACGGACCAATGAGGACTTTTACCACATCATTTGAAACATTACTACCACGTGATTATACCGATCAATCCTCGTCATAATCATACCAAGTCCATCTATACACTACAGCCCACGTATTTACTTCTTTCAACATAATATAAACATGAGGATGATGACAATGATATAAGAATTCAATAAAAACAAGTTCAAGAATTAATTTATCCAGGAACTAATAATGTCCAAATTGTCAACATAATACATCTTTGTAGAGTAAAATTCAAGAATGCTCAGAAGAATATTTCCATGAAAAGATACTGGATGAAGCGCAAATATCAAGGATATTCCACTAATTTCATGTAGTATAGAAGTCAAAACTTTAACCAACTGAGTATAATAAAGCATGGAATAACAAAAGAAATCACCAGGTATGTGGTACTTCAGATGACAAAGTTATCCCAATGTAATAATAAATAACGGAACCAGTCAAAGCGTAATACGACCGGCAAACGATATTCCAATGAATAATAAAGAATGGAATAACAACAGAAATCACCATGCATGCGGTATTGCATAGACAAAGTTATTCCAATGAATAATAAATAACGAAACCAGTCCCACAGAAAATGCATGAGACAGGATATTCTAACAGAATAATAAAGACTTTTAACCAGTCCGACATAAAACGCATTGCATCGGGATATTCCAATGTAATAATAAAGATTTTAACCAAAAAAGTGTAAAACGCATGCATGTGATATTTCCAACAAAATAATAAAGAATGAAATAATAATGAAATTTCACCATGATGCGGATTAAGATAAAGTGCATTATTCTAGTAGAATAATAAATAATGGAATAATGTAAGAATTTCACCAAGTATAGGGTAGATCACAGATATGAGTTATTCCAATGTAATAATAAAAAAATAGAATAATAGAAGTTCTCTTCATGAATACGAAAAAATAATACCCTTACCTCAAAAGAAGATCGGATCTTTGGAATACCGAGGTAGCGGACTTCTCTTCTTCTTTCTCTCTATAATTTCTCTCTATAATAATGGCTCTAAAGCTTAAGTGAATTGGTGAGAAATGAAGGAAGAATGAGCTTCTATTTATGGGAAAACATAGTTTTGATAATTGCACGCTTTGGGGCTCGAAAAATTATAGTACAATACCTCCAACTTTTCTTTCATTTTTAATTCAATCATCCAAGTATTATCAAACTTGCACCAACTCCCCTAATAGTAAATCATGTGAATCAATAGTAAAATCATGTGACTCAATAGTAAATCATGTGATTCAATAGTTCTAAACATGTGAAAAAATTGATTACAATATAGTACCTCCATCTATATCTCCATCTTTAACTTAGTCATGCAAGTATTATCAATCTTGCACCAACTCCCCTAAAAGTAAATGAATGTGACTCAATAGTACACACATTTGAACAAATAGTTATATAAGCATGTGAATAAGTAGCAATTAATTGCTCATTTATCCGATAAATTACCCGATTTATCAATATAACCCCCAGACATCAATTATCATCGGAATAGATGTCGATTTCAACTAACACCAATAATCCCAACATAATGGAACTATCAAATTCATCTCTAATCAACACGAACTTATTCATTATTAATATCATAACTAACAATATTTAACAACCAAAATCATTCCCGTGAAAGAGGGGCTTAATAAGGATTTCTCCCTATCAAGCGCGCAATTAGGTGACCAAACCTCTCCCCGACGTAACTTCTGACATTGTAAATATTTCAATTTAATAATATGAATAACTTTGTTGTCTCAATTATTGATTTAATAATATATCATATAATGTAGATGATAATCGTGACAATAATCGAATCAATAATATGAGAGATATGATGCAACAATTCTCAGTAGCAATAATTGAGTATAATCGAAAGTGACTTCTCACGTAAACATCAATAATCATATACCGTATGCTACTACGCAACCACGCCAGACATCGTTTCTTTACTATCGAGTAGTTCAACGCTTTTAACGGTAAAACTTCCGCCGTTATTTTCATAAAATAATTACGTCATTTTATCAATCCGATAATAATTCCGTTAGGGGTCCACTTAATGATTATTGTCGTCGCATTTAATATTCCCGGACATAAAGAATATTCCCCGACCAATTGACTATAATATAACAACTTGCATACTTTGCAAAATTTATAAATATTACCCACAACTATAATATTATATTAAATCCACACCATAATATTCAAAAAAAAAATCGAGAAATTTAAATCTTTATTCGTAAAATTTGGGATTTTACAATATCCCTAAGCTTTGATACCAACTGTGACGCCCCCAAAATAGGTATACATCACCTATTCTGAGTCGCCATATACATGGTGCAGAATACAAATACAACTTAATAATACATCTGTCTTGTAAAATACGACAAAACATAAATTGAGAGTTTTAATAAGAATATTGTCATCTAGACAATATCCATACTCAAAGAAGTCCTCATTACATTTATTGTCACACTATTTAACAGAATAGTGAGGACTACTAATACTATCATCTGGACCATCACTCCGTTCCCCGACTAGTCCCGGCTACGTTCTCATTTCCTGAAGAGAACAATGAAAGAAAGGGGTGAGCTCAACTAGCCCAGTAAGAAATATTATGACTAAGATAATGTAGAATAAATTATCATTAGTCTTCAACAATGTTAAACTGATTAAATATAACAAACATTAAGTTTAACTGCAGCGGAACAAGCAATCCATTAAAAGAGTCAAGTAGAGAATAAAATCTATTATCTTTTATGATTTAAAAAGGTTTTTCATCACTTTTATCACCGAGACTCGACAATAAATAATCCACATCATCCCCGCTCTCTGACCAAGGATATTCATTAGTATCACAACCACAAATTATCCATGCACTACGGGCCAAGGATATTCGTGTATTCATCAATGGTCATGATCATGCTAACAACTGTCCATCAATGCATTACGGGCCAATGAGGACTTTTACCACATCATTTGAAACATTACGGTCATGATTATACCGATTAATCCCTGGTCATAATCATACCAAGTCTATCTATACACTAAATGCCACAGATGACTTTCAACATAATATAAACATGAGGATGATGACAATGATATAATAATTCAATAAAACAAGTTCAAGAATTAATTTATCCAGGAACTAATAATGTCCAAATTGTCAACATAATACTTCTTTGTAGAGTAAAATTCAAGAATTCTCAGAAGAATATTTTCATGAAAAGATACTGGATGAAGCACAAATATCAAGGATATTCCACTAATTTCATGTAGTATAGAAGTCAAAATTTTAACCAACTGAGTATAATAAAGAATGGAATAACAAAAGAAATCACCAGCACGCAGTACCCGCGATGATGTGTTATCCCAATGTAATAATAAATAACGGAACTGTGTCAGCGTAGCGAATACGCACCGACGGATATTCCAATAGAATAATAAAGAATGGAATAACAATGAAATCACCATGCATGCGGTATTGCGATGACAAAGTTATTCCAATGTAATAATAAATAATGGAACCAGTCCCACAGAAAACATTCGATACGTGATATTCCAATAGAATAATAAAGACGGAACCAGTCCGCTATAAAACGCTACGCATGTGATATTCCAACGTAATAATAAAGACGCGGAACCAGTCCGTGTGTAAAACGCACGAGATAGGATATTCCAACAAAATAATAAAGAATGGAATAACAACGAGATTTCACCACGTGTATGCGGTACTGATAAAGTGCATTATTCTAGTAGAATAATAAATAATGGAATAATGTAAGAATTTCACCAAGTATAGGGTAGATCACAGATACAAAGTTATTCCAATGAATAATAAAAAAAATAGAATAATAGAAGTTCTCTTCATGAATACGAAAGAAATAATACCCCTTACCTCAAAAGAAGACTAGATACTGGAATACTGAGGTAGCAGACTTCTCTTCTTCTTTCTCTCTATAATTTCTCTCTATAATAATGGCTCTAAAGCTTTAGTGAATTGGTGAGAAATGAAGGAAGAATGAGCTTCTATTTATAGGAAAACATAGTTTCGATAATTGCACGTTTTGGGGCTCGAAAAATTACAGTACAATACCTCCAACTTTTCTTTCATTTTTTATTCAATCATCCAAGTATTATCAAACTTGCACCAACTCCCCTAATAGTAAATCATGTGAATCAATAGTAAAATCATGTGACTCAATAGTAAATCATGTGACTCAATAGTTCTAAACATGTGAAAAAATTGATTACAATATAGTACCTCCATCTATACCTCCATCTTTAACTTAGTTATGCAAGTATTATCATTCTTGCTCCAACTCCCCTAATAGTAAATGAATGTGACTCAATAGTACACACATTTGAACAAATAGTTATATAAGCATGTGAATAAGTAGCAATTAATTGCTCATTTATCCGGTAAATTACCCGATTTATCAATATAACCCTCAGACATCAATTATCATCGGAATAGATGTCGATTTCAACTAACACCAATAATCCCAACATAATGGAACTATCAAATTCATCTCTAATCAACACGAACTTATTCATTATTAATATCATAACTCACAATATTTAACAACCAGATCATTCCCAGGAAAGAGGGGGCTTTCTAATAAGGATTTCTCCCTATTGGTGCGCAATTAGGTGACCAAACCTCTCCCCGGCAGAACTTCTAGACATTGTAAATATTGCAATTTAATAATATGAATAACTTTGTCGTCTCAATTATTGATTTAATAATATATCATATAATGCAGAAGATACTGTGACAATAATCGAATCAATAATATGAGAGATATGATGCAACAATTACTGTAGCAATAATTAAGTATAACTGAGTGACTTCTCACGTAAGCATCAATAATCAATACCGTGTGCTACTATTCAACCACGTGTATTAATGTACTTTTACTACCGAGTAGTTCAAAAGTTTTAACGATAAAACTTTTGTCGTTATTTTCATTAAAATAATTCTATCATTTTATCAATCCGACAATAATTCCGTTGTGGGGTCCACCAATGATTGTGTCGTCGTACGAATATTCCCCGACATAAAGAATATTCCCCGACCAATAGAATATAATATAACAACTTGCATACTTTGCAAAATTTATAAATATTACCCACAACTATAACATTATATTAAATCCACACCATAATATTCAAAAAAATCAAGAGATTTAAATCTTTATTCTTAAAATTTGGGATTTTACAATATCCCTAAGCTTTGATACCAACTGTGACGCCCCCAAAATAGGTATACATCACCTATTCTGAGTCGCCATATACATGGTACAGAATACAAATACAACTTAATAATACAGCTGTCGTGTAAAATACGACAAAACATAAATTGAGAGTTTTAATAAGAATATTGTCATCTAGACAATATCCATACTCAAAGAAGTCCTCATTACATTTATTGTAACACTATTTAACAAAATAGTGAGGACTACTAATACTATCATCTGGACCGTCACTCCGTTCCCCGACTAGTCCCGGCTACGTTCTCATTTCCTGAAGAGAACAGTGAAAGAAATGGGTGAGCTCAACTAGCCCAATTTAAAATATTATGACTAAGATAATGTAGAATAAATTATCATTAGTCTTCAACAATGTTAAACTGATAAAATATAACAAACATCAAGTTTAACTGCAGCGGAACAAGCAATCCATTAAAAGAGTCAAGTAGAGAATAAAATCTACTATCTTTTATGATTTAAAAAGGTTTTTCATCACTTTTATCGCTGAGACTCAGCTTAATAAATAATCTACATCATCCCTGCACTACAGCTAAGGATATTCATTAGTATCATAACTACAAATTATCCATGCACTACGGGCCAAGGATATTCGTGTATTCATCAATGGTCATGATCATGCTAACAACTGTCCATCAATGCACTACGGGCTAATGAGGACTTTTACCACATCATTTGAAACATTACGGTCATGATTATACCGATTAATCCCTGGTCATAATCATACCAAGTCCATCTATACACTATAGGCCACAGATGACTTTCAACATATTATAAGCATGAGGATGATGACAATGATATAAGAATCCAATAAAACAAGTTCAGGAATTAATTTATCCAGAATTCAATAACGTGTAAATTGTCAACATGATACTGTTTTGTAGAGTAAAATTCAAGAATGCTCAGAAGAATATTTCCATGAAAAGATACTGGATGAAGCGCAAATATCAAGGATATTCCACTAATTTCATGGAGTATAGAAGTCAAAACTTTAACCAACTGAGTATAATAAAGAATGGAATAACAAAAGAAATCACCATGCATGCGATAGAATCGCATGACACGTGTTATTCCAATAGAATAATAAATAACGGAACCAGTCGGTAAATTTATGACCGCATACGATATTCCAACGAATAATAAAGAATGGAATAACAATGAAATCACCATGCATGCGATAGACCGCACGGACAGGTTATTCCAACAGAATAATAATTAATGGAACTAGGTCAGGCATAATATGCACCGACATATTCCAACAGCATAATAAATAACGGAACCAGGTCATGCTTAAACGCACAGATAGGATGTTCCAATAGAATAATAAAGAATGGAATAACAGCAGAATTTCACCATGTATGCAAAGATTGCATAGCATAAAAGTTATTCCAACATAATGATAAAGAATGGAATAATAGAAAGAATTTCATCAAGTATAGGGTAGCCCATGATATAGGTTATTCCAATAGAATAATAAAGAATGGAATAATGTGTTCTCTTCTGAATACAAAAGAAATAATACCCTTACCTTAGAAGAAACTGGATATAGGAGTAGTAAAGTAGCGAATACTTTTCTTCTTTACGTATAGTTTCTCTCTTTAGAGTTTCAAAGGAATTTGTAAGAAATAATGAAGGAATGAGCTTCTATTTATAGGAGAATGGACCTAATAGTAACTAATTCATGAACGGACCCGATTTGATTTACTTTTAAATGGATTATCCATATTGATTTACTATGCAGATATTAATAAAATATTCTAATAAAACAAAATCTTTTAAATAAAATATAATATATTCTATTTATAGTCTAATAAAACAAATAACTTTATAAAAGTATTATGTTTTATATAAAAAGATTTTACTATGCAAATACTATGCCTTTAATTATGCAAACACTAGGCATAATGAAATATAATATATTCTAATTATTATCTAATAAAACAAATAACTTTATAAAAGTATTCTGCATTTTATATAAAAATATTTTACTATCTGAAACACTATGTAAGTACTATACAAACACTATGCATAATAAAATATAATATATTCTAATTATTATCTAATAAAACAAATAACTTTATAAAAGTATTACGATTTATATAAAAAGATTTTACTATACAAAACACTATGCATAATAAAATATATTATATTCTAATTATTGTCTAATAAAACAAATAACTTTATAAAAGTATTCTGTTTTATATAAAAAGTTTTTCTATTTTATTACATTAATAATACTAATAAAACCAAATTTATATATAATATATATATATATAAACTTTCGTGACTTCATAAAAAGACACCTCAATATATTTAACAACATTTATCATCATTATTATAATTCACAATATTAATCGACCAAGTCGTTCCCAAGAAAGAGGGGGTTTTCCAATAAGAATTTTTCCCTATTGGCGCGCAATTAGGTGACCAAACCTCTCCTTGGCAGAACTTCTAGACATCGTTAATATTGCAAATAATAATATTAATAACATTGTCATCTCAATTATTGATTTAATAATATACAAAATATCGACAATAATTGAATCAAATAACGTGAGATACTATGCAGCAATTATTGTAGTAATAATTGAACAAAACTGAGTGACTTCTCACGTGAGCATCAATAATCAATACTGTGTGCTACTATGCAACCACGTGTATTACTGTACTTTTACTACCGAGTAGTTCAACAGTTTTAACGGTAAAACTTCCGTTATTATTTTCATAAAATATATTTGTCATTTTCTTAATCCGATAATAATTCCGTTGTGGGGTCCACCAATGATTGTACCGTCGTACGGATATTCCCCGACAAAAAGAATATTCCCCGACCAATCAAATATTATATAACAACTTGCATACTTTTCAAAATTTATAAATATTACCCACAACTATAACATTATATCAAATCTACGCCATAATATTCAAAAAAAATATTTCGAGAAATTTAAATCTTTATTCATAAAATTTGGGGTCTCACATTAAGAGTTAGTATTTAGTAATTTATATTAATAATTCCTCGTGGGAACGATACTCTACTTAGACTTTATTACCTGTTGACCACGTATACTTGCGTGTTGTGGGTAACTAGATTTTACCCAATAAGTTTTTGGCGCCGTTGTCGGGGAATTAGTTAAATTTTTTTTTGCCAATATTAACTTCAATCAAATTAGTCTTAATTTAAACATTTTTTTTATTTATTTAATTCTCTTCCTATTTTTCTCTCTTTTTAGGTACCATGGTTTGATGCAATTATCAATGGCCATATACGAATATGACTCCACCAAGGGACATAAAAATTGATGGACTCAATGCATTTTCTACATTGTCAGCACAAATTGAAACACTTTCGAAGAGGTTGGAGGTTATTGCCGCCCAACGTATTCGAAAGATCGTAGTAGATTGTAATTATTATGGTGGCAATCATCTGACTCATCAATGCATAGTCAAATTTGGATCAGTACAATATGGGAGTAATTACCTCAACAACTATTCTTATCCCAGTTATCATCAAGTTTGAGGGTATCACCCAGATTCATCATGGAGCTACAATTATGAAGACCAATACTATGCTCCAAATCCAACATACACTTCAGAATTCCCATGTTAACTTCCATTGCAAGAAGAAAAATAAAATTTAGAGGAATTGTTGTCCAAGTTCATAGCAAACCAAGAGGAGAGGATGATGAGTCAAGCCATATCGAGCCATAATTTTTAATACCAGATGGAACAACTCATCACCACTTCAACCCATGGTCCTCAATATATGGATTCCAAAAATAAGACAGATAATTCAAGGTTGGAGGAATTGTTGTCCAAGTTCGTAGCATCAAATGAGGAGAGGAGGATTAATCAAGAGCGGTCAATTCAGAATCTTCAGAACAAGATAGATCAAATGTTCAAAGCCTTGAATAACTGTCCTCAATATAATTGGTGTTATGACATGGATTTCGAGATTGACAAAGTACCCGAACCAAATCTACAACTGGATGAGACACGAGATGTTGAAAAAGAGGAGACAAGTGGGGTTAATGTAAATAAGGTCGGTGAAGAACTAACTATGACTACCAACGAGGATGAGCCGATGTTATTAGTGCCCCAAGTTCCTTCTCCGCCAAAGATTAAGGGTCCAGTTAGATTTGCAAAATTGTGTCTGCTTGGTAGTCATCTCGTCAGCAAGGCTCTTTATGACATGAGAGCTAGTACAAATATGAAGCCATGCTGGGATGAGGAGGAGAAGATAGAAGAAGAGCCCGTTGTGATTGCCAAGCCTCAAAGCCCCAATCGAATCATAGGCTCAATGGATGGAAAAGTAGTTTTAAATTGATTTAAGCAAACAAGGCTTAAATATATTAAAACTTTAAATTTTAAAGGGTTTTGCCAAACAAAGCCTTATGGCTTTTGGATTCCTTTTAATTTTTGAATTTAAATAAATTGAATAATAAATATAATATAATTATAACATATACGTTAGATGTAGTAACTGATATTGTGTTTAGTATGCGTATTAAGGTTATCAGTTTTATTTCTTACGCTTGATTATCAATTTGGGTTTTTACGCATAACCTTAGTTGCCTAGGAAGAACACTGAGAGTTCAGAGAGAGCTTGATAGAGCTTGACAGAGATAATTGAGAGAGATTGAGAGAAAACTTAAGGATTTCATGATAATTCCAGTGTGTTTAGCAAGGATTTCTTTTAAGCAACAAAAGGTATGTTCTATAACCTTATTATATATATATGGGTTTCACGACAAAATTTTTATTATGTTCTGTGAAATCAAATTGTTGAATTTTGGATATATATAGTTAGTAATTGTGATTATACGTATTTATAATGCTAGAGTTTACGTTTAATATGAATTGTATGCTAATTACAGTTAAAAGTAGGAAAAATTATGACTGTGTATATATTTTGGTATGTGGCTTATGTCAGTACAATTTTTAGTGGTCCAATTGTATGTGAAATTGTAAATTGAGTCTTGTTATCCTAGTTCATTAAGAAACGAACATAACGTAGTTTGAACGAAGCAATTTGGACAGGAATTGTGTTTACAGTGTTGATTTTTGGGATGAATGTTAAGAAAATTGAGTTTTGCATGAAAACATGAAATTTGAGAAATTAAACTAGTTTTAGATGATGTTCAATTGTTATATGTTGAGGAATATGTTGGCAAACATGTTTATGATAGTTTTATATCAATTATTTGTGGTAATATCACTATCTAGTGGGTGAAATTCATGTTTGTTGGGCTAAAGTCGACTCATCGCTCATAGCCCTCTCTCGCTTTTAATGCATGCCGTACTGGCACAGTACGGGTGCTAAGGCAAAAAATCACTAGATTGCGCTTTATTCCCAACTTGTGTATGGCATACCACATGACGAGTTTTGTTCTAACTGCTCTCGCGGACCTTGAAACACCCCTATAGCTTGGTTTAAGGTTGTGTTAAGGTGTCAAACATGTAATAACATGGTTAAAACAGAATCGTGTTAGGTGGTTAGTAGTTCAAAGTTTCAAATGATTATAAGTTATGTACGTGTTATGTTATAACTTAGTTTATACAATGAATGTTAGATAAGTGTTGTGATGTTAACACTTGGAAATTCTGAAATGTATATGGTAGTATAAAACATACGGAAATAACAAGTCTAACTAGAAATGCATATGTTATGGTATTTTAGTATGTCTAAGAAATATTGTGGTTCTAAACCTATGTGTAGGTGAACGTGAGTTTAATATTATAGCTTACGCTCGAGGCAAGTCTCTAAACCTTATCTTTTTACATTAAGCAAGTTTCTTACTTGAAACTTTCATTAAGCGAACTCTTGTATTCCTAATCATTATTTGAGCAAGCTAGCTATGACTTTAACTTTATTCGCACATGTTTTGAATTCCAATATTTATTGATGTATTCTAACTTGTTTATTATTAGACAAGTTTCTTTATTGTCATTCGTGTATTATGAATGCAAATTTCTTGAATTCTAATTTCTAATGTTGAATTATCTTATCTCATTTACTTGACACAAGCTATTCTCATTATGAGAAAGCTTTATTTTTAGCTTGCTATTACTTAAGGTATATTCAATAATTCATAGTCCTAGCTTAATATTATTCAATCAGGGTTTATTGTCCTTCAATACTTATGCTTTATAGTTGTTTCTAAGCATGAGTTCAAGATATAGTTAGTTCGCTTACACTTATTCATTATTCCATATTATGTTATTATTGATCAATTGTTGTGTTATCAAACACTATTGATTCAACTAGTCCTCTAGTTGATGATCATTGAACTTCAAATTACCCTTAAAAGCTTATCCAAACCAAACTTTCTTTGGTGCGGACTTGTACTCTAAATACTGAGATGAACGACCCTATTATTATTAGGGGATAATTTACGCTTAGCGTTGAAATGTTTGTGCACAATATAATGTACGAAGGGCTGATCCCCCTAAGTACGAGGAGTCCGTATAGTCTTATGACTGTTAAAGTTGAAGTTGAAAGATTACTTGCAATTGTGGACATAGTTCGTGGTCTTATGACCCTTAGTTATATATATTCCATATTTTGATTCCAGTCTTTGGTTATCATTGATAGAGTACTATTCAGTTTTGATGAGCCTATTCATTGGAAGTTATTACATTCTTGTTGATTCATTGCTATATCTAGTGGGCAATTATTTTGCTCACTCTTGCATAAATATTATTATTGCAGCTAAAGTTGAGAAGGTAGATGAACCTACAACTAGCAAAGGAAAGTAAAAAATGTACAAGTAATGAAGACTTGTAATTTCGTTTATTGTTGTGATAATAAACTTTTAATTAATGATGTGATGTAATAATTTTATTTTCGCACTTGATTGATGTTAAGGTTAGACAACCTGGGATGTTTTTGGATTAAATGATGTAACCCTATTTTAGGGAGGATTTATGATTTAATTTTATTATATTTGGGTAGATAGATATGAATGAATGGAAAGTGAACACCAAGTCTTGTGGGAATAAAGTACCTAGATTTGGGAGTGTCACGGTATATATATACAAAATAAAAAAATGATGAAAAAAAATAGAAAATCCAGAAAAAGAAAAAAATAAATAAACATCGTGGCATGCTTGTCTAGTTTTGTGGCCTTTTGTTACTTGAGTAAGTAAGCCCGAGGGGATTGTATTTACACCTAGCGCCCTAAGGTAGCATTGAAAAGCCTAAAGGAATAAGACATTGCACAGCCATGAGAAAAATAAAAAATGAATAAAACACGAGAAAAAGCAAAAATGCCCTTGTGATTGAATAAAAGTAGAAATAAATCATGTATTTGCCCTTAGACTTCGTAATTGCTTAGTTTTAACCGGAGTTGTCATGTTCACAAAAGTAATTAAATTGGAACTAAAATTTTCCTTCTAAGAAGTTTTTTATGTGATTATCTTGAACTGTGGTTGGTTAGAATGGTTAACAAGCACACACGTACAACATGGGTGATGACAGGTTTGGATTGACTAACTGGTTAGAGTTATGGACTTTGACTTGATTGAATATATTGTTTGAGTATCATTGATATCTTTGAGGCCTGTTGCTATATATCATACTGATTTATTACTGGGTTCGTAGGTATATTAGGAAGTAGATCATGCATATGCATTCATGTAGTTGAGTTAGGTTGTTTATTTTTAGTTCTTTTGTGTTTTTGCTTGGGGAAAAGCAACGGTTTAAGTTTGGGGGTATTAGATAAGTAGGCTTTATACCTACTTATCTGATATCTATTACTTGAATTAGTTGCTCAAACCTATGTTTCTTAGTTACTTTTCATACATTTTATGTTATTTTGTAGGTTGTGACATAACATTGGCATGAAGAAGAAAGGAAAAGCAATTCGGACATCTTTTGGACTAAAATATACAAGCAAATACAAGAAGAGAAGATTGCAGGGTTTTTAACACCAATTTGGATGCATGTTCTTGGCTTGGAACATGGATTATACTGTAGAGTTTCTTCTTAGATTTTCGAAACATCTTGAATCATCCCAATCGGAGTTTGGATGCGAGAGTTATGACCTTTTTATCAACAACGATCAAAGCTAAGAGTTCTCATGCTTGCAATTTACATAACATCTACTTCAAGCCCGATTTTGATCTTGATCCGGCCAGAATCTGTCAATTCTCAAAGAATAAAACTTTTAGAGCTCGTCGAGAGCGTCGATTTGATAGGTGGCAAGCCCCGTAACTTGTAACGCCCCAAAAAATCGAGCAAATTGTAAAATAATTATATTTGATTTAATAATTAATAAAATTAGATTATATGTGATACTAAGATGAAGGTCGTTCTATAAGCTAGATACGTCGGAACGTCGTAGTATTTTGGCTACATGAATGAATTAAAGTGTTTGAATTTCCAAGACGAAAATAAAACTATTCCGAGAAATTTTTTGAAAAACACTATTCACGCATTTCTGCTCGGGAATTATTTTTGAACTTCCGAGAAATACGTAACGATAGAATATCGAGGTAAGGTGGATTATCCAATAATATTTCAGTTATATCAAACTCAATTTTTCGCCTGCGGACTTAAAACCTAACGATTAGGGAAAGTGATTTCCGAGAAGGAATTTAAATGTGTATAATGAATTAAAGCGATGATCGTATAATATGTAGGTATTGTACGAGGTAATGAATGCGAGTATGATACGAGGTATTATACGAGTATGTATGAATGATGATATATCATATATGAATAAGTATACAAGTTGGAATACGAGATGAATACGTAAATTATACGTTATAAGGCTTTAAGCCAAATGAATTTGACTTGTAGGATTGTGTAGAACATTGTAAAGTCCAATGAGAATTGATAAGGCCCAAATGTAGGAATGGATAAGTCCAATTGGAATTAAAGTTTAAGGTTCAAATATGAATTAATGAACAAGCCCAATGTTTGTTTAATGTAAGCCCAAAGTAAGAATCCAAAGGGTAAGTATGAACCATGAGGCAAACCATGGATGATCCAAAGTAGGGACCAAGTATACTTAATGGCTAAGTAAGTGTGGTAATCAAGTAAGCTTAATGGCTAAGTAAATGTGGTAATCAAGTAAGCTTAATGGCTAAGTAAATAATGTGATGGCCAAGCAAAAGAAGTAGGGAGCAAGTATACTTAATGGCTAAGTAAATGTGGAGGCCAAGTTAACTTAGTGCTTAAGCTAGGAATAGTAAGGAGGTGGAATGGCTTTATGACCATTATACCCTCACTTTGAGATTCCTATAAATAGCAAGCTTAGGATTTCAATTGTTGGTTGTTTTCATTTCATCCAAACATTATAAGAGCTTATTGGCTTGAGAGAAAAAGCTAGAAAAGCTAGAAAGTTAGACTTTTCAATTCAAGAAGCAAGAAGAAGAAGATTAAAGCTTAACCAAGTAATCTACAAGGGTAAGAACTTAAACCATGAATCTCTTTCTCTTCATTTGCTAGAGAAGTGAGTAGTGGTAGGATTTGTATGCTAAGAAGAAGCAGGAATGATGAATCAAAGGACTTAAGTCTTAATAAGCCGTAAATAAACACTTCGTTCATATATAAGCTATGAACTAAGGAAGAACTTATAAGACTTGTAACATGTTTATATGAATGAAGTTTATATGTTAAGAAGATGTAAGAATGATGGTTAGAAGACTAAAACCATGATAAGTCATTTGAAGTGAAATCATAAGTAGTTTATACTTGTATAAGTTATAAACTCATGAAGAATAAGTAATAACTTATCATGTAAATAAGTTAATGAAATATGCATGTTAAGATGTTAGTATGATGGATTGAATCCATTTGAAATAGTTTAAAAAAATCATAAGTAACGAAGCTATGCCAGAATTCACACGATTAGATGATAATTGTCGAATTCGTGAAATTCTCGGAATGCAAGTCAAATTTTGACTTTGAGCTCGAAACCATTGGTTTTCGATGGAGTATAGTCTCATTTGGCATTCTAGAGTTACGGACTCAAAATTGACCGAATTCCGACTTAGAACGAAGAAACGAGCGTTGAACGTTCATGAACGTTTATCGTTTTCGTTAAAATGAACTAATAGGTGAATTTTTAGTTAACGGATTCAAAAATGGAAAATACTTGCATGAACACATAGAGTATGTAATTTTTGAGCTAAGGGCTTTTGAACGAGCCAATTCAGACTTATAACGAAGAAGTTATGAGCCTGGGAAGTTCATTGAAAAATTTATCTGTCAAATTTTTCTAGGACTGAGGTTTGGCGCCGCAGGCCAGACATAGCTAAATAGGTCGCGCTTGTGATTGTCGGGCAAAGGAGTAACCATTTGTAGAGTCGTCTTCATACCTACTCAAAGGTATAACACTTCATGCAGTCCATGAACAGATTAGGTTTGGTCTCTTGAAAGTGGCGTGCATTGCTACCACTAGTACAAGTATGGGACATGTAATTACTTAATGAACATGATAAAACCTTTCCTAAATCACTTTTATAGTGATGACTTTAGGAATTTAATGTTGTTGAAAGAGTAGTTAAACGACGAACGTAAAGTATAAGAACGTGAACTGTATTCAATAATGATGATGACTATAACGTTGAGAGTTACAACTAAAAGTTGTTGAGTAATACGTGAACATGAACGGTATGCAATAAGTGTACTTAACCAATGACGATCGAGTTTCGGATAGTAACGTAAGAACGGTAGTAAGCCGTGAGAAAGGATGATTAACTCGAAACGAGTTGTATTAATGAAATAATTTCAGTTAAGTCATAGAAAAGAAAGAAATTGGTAAAAACGATGTAAGTTATAACGGCAAGCCGGAACAAATAATAACAAATCTAATACATGATTAGATTGAGAAGAAGGGTAAGATTCATTAGGAACCATGTATGTTCATTCATGACCTAATGTGGTATGTTATATGGTTATGTGTTGTAGAGATTGTAAAGACTCAAAGAGAAAGTAATTTTACTGTAGCAAACGCTGAAGGCAAGTTTTTTTAACGCTTGTCTAACCTTCGTGTTAGCCAGGTTTTCAATGATTCATGTTATAAGATGCATGAATGGTTTTAAAGAAAGGGACAATGCCAGTTTTTAACTCGGCTAGACTAATCTTGAAAGATTGATTGATTTATTTACAAGTCTTTCAATATAGAATTGATAACGCTATCCTACACCAATTGTTTGGTACGGATTCAAGGTAAGCCTAAGTATAAATAAACAAATGTATTTTACATCGATTATTCGATGGGCACGCGAGGTTGCCAAAACTTAAACGCAAATACGTTTAACGGATGTAGTGTTGATCAACATAGAGTACTATAAGTTGATCACCTAGAAGTGCTCGTAAGAAATATCGGACTTACGGTCTTAGCACCGGGTTGTCCTTTTAATTAATAAAAGCTAAAGAGAATGTTCATGGTCTATGGACCTACTCAGAATTTCCAATCTACTATATGTTCTTTGGAATTGTTTTATGAAATGAGAAGTGCTATTTAATTTTTCATTGTACTTCATAACTATTGTTCAGTTATTGAAGAATAATCACTTGATTCTCGAAGTGGTATTTATATAATATATTGTTATACTTGCTGAGCTAGTTATGCTCACTTCTTGCTTGAATCATATGATTGCAGCTAAGGTCGAGCGAACTGAGGGCTCCAATAGAGATAAAGGCAAAGCGAAGATGAATGATTAGTGTTGGAAGAGTGCATATTTTGATTTGATGTTTAAAGTAAATGCTCATGATTATATGTGAAGTCCTTCAAGGAATATATGTACAAGAACTCAGTGATAGATCAAAATTGTTAGGTCGATCTAAGCTTTTAATGTTTATCATTCTGTAAATAAATGTATAGATAAAGACATCAAAGATGTTAGGTTGATCTATATCTTGAAATGTAATAGATAAACTTCAAACAGAACTGTAGTCTATTGAGCTGATTAAGAGTTTCCAGAAGCCAAGGCAAAATCGTAGAGCATCAAGGATCATAGTATGACAGCCTTGAAGGGCCTCTCCAGAGATCGTAGAGTGGTCCAGACTTTTGCCGAAGCCAACTCAGAGATCAGAGTGTGCTCTCGGAAATGTAGAGCATGCAAGACAAGCAAGTGAAGATCGTAGTGTGCCAGTCCTTAAGAGAAATCATAGTGTTCTCATTTTCTTGTATCAAGCACCAAGGTGGCAAGACACCACGATCAGAATCGTAAAGTATCATCTGGCTGTGTCAGAAGCAGTGGGCCTTGACCATTTGTTCAAAGATAAAATCTTAACAAATGTGGAATGGGTTACAAACGTTGAAGTAATCACCAGTCCCAATGGCATAAAAAATATCCTTAGTATGCAACAAAGAAACGTATTGAAGAAGCTAAGGAAAGGACCATGGGTCAGAGGACAAAACCTTTTCAGGTGTTAGGTGAGAAATCAGACTGATATGTCAGTGGGCCAGAATACAGTTCAGAAGATATGCAGAAAAGTCTCCATCAATGTTCAGAAACGGTAAATGCATTAAATACTCCAACGGATGGATTCAACAGACAGATTTCAAGGAGCACATATATGCAAGACATCTGCAGATGATTCAAAAAAAGTAAGCATTGAACAAAAAAAGGAAGAACACTCAACGCTAAACTCTACGATCTAAGAAAAAGCGAAAGCTTGCTCAGCTACTCAGTTCTTTTGAAAAAGAGCTTAACGGCAACTGGGTAGCACCAATCAAGAACTCAACAATAACCAAACAAGTGAAGTAAGAAGTTCCAAGTTAGAAGGACTTGAAGAGTTCTAAAGTGAACTGTGAAGAACCAAGTCTGCTGGACTTGAAGAGTTCAAGAGTGAACTAAGAAGTTCCTAGAGTGCGGGTCTAGAAGGAATATTTGAGATTCAAAAAGTGTAAAAGACATCCTTAGTGGATTTCCTACTTGAGGAGTAGAAGAGTGGACTAAGAGCTTTAAGTGCTCTGAACCACTTAAAACTGTTGTGTCTATTGCATTCTTGCTATAACTGCTATAACTGTTATAACTACCCCACTCTCATAACTCACTATATCTAAAAAGGGAGATCAAACAAATCTTAATTCCGATGTGTTTAAATCATTATCAAAACTAACAAAGTGAAACGAAAAGAATTTTAAATGTCTATTCAACCCCCCTTCTAGATAACTATTGTGCCTCTGGGAACTAACAATTGGTATCAGAGCATGTTCTATTCTATAGCCTACAAAGCTTAAGTATATCCAATGGCATACTTACAAGGCGAATCAAAGACTGGAGGAGGCAGCAAGCCACCTATGTGCAACGAAGATAAATTCGCCAACTGGAAAGTTTAGATGCAAGCATACATAGATTCAATAGATGAAGATCTATTTGAAACTGTTCAAAATGGGCCCTATGTTCCTACAAAGCTTGCACCAACTACAGACGACCCAAATAGGATACAGATCAAGGTCAAAGGAGAATGGACAGAAAACGAGAAGAGAGCTGTTCAACTTGACAAAAAGGCCAAGAACATTTTATTCCAATTCTTAGAAGATGATCTGTTCAAAAACGTGGACAACAGCAAAACAGCAAAGGAGGTTTGGGAAGCATTGCTCATCATGCATGAAGGAATAGAAGAAGTCAGATAAAACAAATAATCTCTCTTGACTCAGCAATATGAGATGTTTGCACACGTTCAAGGAGAAAATGTCACTACCACCTACGAGAGATTTAATGTTCTAGTCAACTCACTATGAGCCTATGGAAAGATCTATCCAAACAAAGATCCAATCATAAGGTTCATGAGAGCCTTACCAAGCAAGTGGGATGCCAAAATCACTACCATTAGAGAGTCAAAGAATCTACATGAAATGACTGTTCAATAGTTATATGACAACCTTCTTACATACGAACTGGAGCTGACTCAACGAGCAGAAACTCTATCTGAAGGAAGAAAGAAGGATAAAGGTGTTGCCCTCAAAGAATCTGAAAACACCTCTAAAGTCAACATTGATGTTGACTCTGACTATGATGAAGATGACAATGAGGACTTTGCAATGCTGGTGAAAAGACTTAAAAGGTTCATGCGTCAAGGCAAAATCAGCAAGCCAAAGAAAGTCAACAACTACAGCAGCCAGGAGCAGATAAATGATCTATGCTACAACTGCAAAAAGCCTGGTCATTTCATTGCTAACTGCAACAAACCTTTTAGAGAAGAACTAAAGAAGAAATCACATCCAAAGAAGGAAATCAATGGCAACAAAAGACCTCAGAAGAGAGACAAAGGCCTTGTTGCTGGAGGATCGTGGAGTGACTCAGACAATGATTCAACTCCCGAATCTGAAGATGATGAAGATCCTCGAATGGCAAATCTTTGCCTGATGGCCAAGCATGCAAAAGATAAATAGAACTCCAACATACATGAAGTAAGTACAGATGAGGTATTTGACTTCAATTCTCCTGATGTAGACATTGATGATTTAAGAACTGCACTACATGGCATAACATCTGACCTGCATGAATACATGAAATGGTTTAGAGTTCTGTCTAAGGATTATTCACTTCTTCAAAAGGAGAAAGAGAAAGTTCAAGAAGAACTGGAAACAACCCTTTTAAGTACTGACTCGCTCTCCAAGTTTGAAGCTGAGAATAAGATTTTAAAACAGACCAATGAGCTCAATGCACAAAGAAAGTCAAGTTTAACCTCTAAGATTGAGGAACTAGAGAAGACAATCTCTACATGGAATAAATCTTCTTCATCCATGGACTCCCTAATCTCTAGTTAGAGAAGTTTTACTGATAGAACAGGTTTAGGCTTTAGGGAATCCATCTCAAAGTCATGTGTGGAAAAGGTAAAGGAAACTAGCATTAGTAATGCATCAAGTTTTAGTAGAGGCATTATATTTGTGAAATCCTCACAGAAGGTTCAATCCACATTCCAAGGAGTAAAGGATCTCATGCTGGCTTGGGTTTCAGAAAAGAGAAGAATAACCCATCCACTACTCACCAACCTCGAAGGATCGTAGAGTCGAGTAAAATCAACTCCACGAACCAACTGGGAAGGAACAGTAGAGGTAAGGTACACTCACAAATTATGAAACACAAAAACACATGGAAAAAGAAAAAGCAGTTTAACAGAAAGATGATTAAAGATCCACAAAAGTTCAAATGGAGGAAGAATCCTCACACACACACAAGCATGCATCATATTAGATGTTTTGTGTGCAATAAGGTTGGTCACAAGGCTGCAATGTGCTATTATAATCCTACTCATGTGAAACCCAAAATTAAGTAGATTTGGGTTCCTAAGGGTACTAACAAAGTAGGACCCATGCAAGTATGGGTATCAAAATGAGAGTTTCATCTTACCAAAGGAACCAAAGTCCACGACCACAACTTGGTATCTGGATAGTGGATGTTCAAGGAACATGATAGGAAACAAAGCCCTTCTGTCCAACTATATAGAAAAGGAGGGTCTTGCGGTTATCTTTGGAGATAATGGCTCTGGCAAGACAAGAGGATATGGCTCAGCTGGAAATGGTGCAGTGTCTTTCAGCAAAGTGGCCTATATGGAATGACTACAACACAATCTTCTGAGCATATGCCAACTCTGCGACAAGGGTCATCAAGTAACATTCCTCAATAATCAATGTCAAGTCAGAGATCTAAAGACATCTGCCATAAAGCTAACTGGAACAAGAGAAGGAAATGTCTACACAGTAAATCTTGAACAACTAAGCTCAAACAAAACAATATGCTTTCTGGCTAAAGCATCTAAAGAAATGAGCTGGCTATGGCATAGGAGACTGTCTCATCTCAATTTCAGGGGCATGTCCAAACTGGCCTCAAAAGATCTAGTTGTAGGCTTACCCAAGTTTAACTTCGTCAAAGAAAGGCCGTGCAATGCCTGTCAACTTGGAAAGCAGACCAGAAGCTCAGTCAAGAGCAAAACTGCCAACTCAATTGACAAGCCCTTGCAGCTGCTTCACATGGATCTATTTGGGTCAATTCCAACAACGAGTCTTGGAGGGAAGAGATACTCACTAGTCGTAGTGGACGATTACACTAGATTCACATGGGTATTCTTTCTGACCTCGAAAGATGAAACAAGCTCTCAACTGATCAAGATGTTCAGACTAGTAATGAACGAGAAAGAGGAAAAAATAAAGTCTATAAGGAGTGATCATGGCAGAGAATTTGACTTCTCTGAAATGGACCAGTTCTGTACAAACAATGGCATCAGTCACAACTTCTCAGCTCCACGAACTCCTCAACAAAATGGAAAAGCTGAAAGAAAGAATAGGACACTAATAGAGGCTAGAAGAACTCTACTAGTAGTAGCTCATCTGCCTGAGTACTTCTGTGCAAAAGCTGTTAACACTGCATGCTACACTCAGAACAGATCACTGATACACTCTACGATTAAAAAGACCCCCTACGAACTGTGGAAAGGAAGAAAACCAAGTGTCAGCTACTTCCATATATTCGACTGTGCATGCTACATTCTCAACAATGGAAAGCAGTATTTGACAAAGTTTTAAGCCAAGTCAGGCGAAGGAATCTTTCTTGGGTATGCCACAGATAGTAAGGCATACAGAGTGTTTAACAAAAAGACACTGAGTGTTGAAGTCTCAATTCACATCATCTTTGATGAAACAGACTAATACAAAATAATGCCTCAAGACACTACGACCAACAGTTCAGATACTACGAACGAGGTCGTCAAGCTCAACACTACGATCGTAGTCCCAGAAAATGAGATCGTTGAGCAAGAAGAGGAGATCGTAGAGAAGACTATGCAAGACAACGAACCTCCACATCTAGAAGCTGAAATTGATCTCGAAGGTCTTAGACAAGAAGGCATCAGGACAGATGTTCTAACAGGAAATAGATGGGCAAGAGATCACACTCAAGACTTAATCATTGGAGATCCAAATGCAAAAGTCAAAACAAGAGCTGCCACCCAAAATGAGTGTTTCTATCTGAGCTTTTTGTCACAGATGGAACCTAAGAAGATAGAAGATGCTATGGAAGACTCCAGTTGGATAAAAGCCATGCAGGAAGAACTAAATCAGTTTGAAAAAAGCAAAGTATGGAGATTAGTTCCAAGACCTAAAAATCATCAAGTCATTGGCACCAAGTGGGTCTTCAGGAACAAAATGGATGAAGATAGAGTAATAACCAGGAATAAAGCAAGATTGGTGGCCAAAGGTTACTCTCAGAAAGAAGGAATTGACTACGATGAAACATTTGCACCTGTTACAAGACTAGAAGCCATCAGAATATTCCTTGCCTTTGCTGCTCATATGAAGTTCAAAGTATTTTAGATGGATGTTAAAAGTGCATTCCTAAATGGTGAACTTCAAGAAGAAGCATATGTAGAGAAACCTCCAGGTTTCATTAATCCATCTCTTTCCAATTATGTCTATAGATTAGACAAAGCCTTATATGGTCTTAAACAAGCACCTAGAGCATGGTATGAAACATTAACTAACTTTCTTGTTGAAAATGGGTTCACTAGAGGTAGAGTAGATACCACATTATTTCTTAGAAAGCATAAAGACAAAGTCTTATTAGTTCAAATATCTACTAATGACATTATTTTTAGATCTACTAATGAAAAGTTACGCAAGAGATTTTCCAAGCTTATGCAGAGCAAGTTTGAAATGAGCATGATGGGTGAGCTAAATTTCTTCCTTGGACTGCAAGTAAAGCAGACTAATGAAGGAATATTCACAAAAAAAAGCCAAGTACATTAAAGACTTACTTAAAAAATATGGCATGGAATCAGCTTCTCCCATGAAAACTCCAATTGCTCCAGCAACCAAGCTTAACAAAAATGAAAAAGGTAAAAGTATTGACATAACTCAATACAGAGGTATGATAGGATCTCTTCTATATCTGACTACCAGTAGACCAGACATAATATTTGCAACATGCATATGTGCTAGATTTCAAGCTAATCCTAAGGAATTACACTTAACTACTGTGAAAAGGATTTTCAGGTACCTTAAAGGCACACCTCACTTGGGGCTTTGGTATCCCAAAGAAGTCCTCATTTGAACTAAAAGGATATACAGATGCTGACTTTGCAGGTTGCAAAATAGACAGAAAAAGTACCAGTGGCACATGTCAGCTGCTAGGAAACAGACTTGTGTCCTGGTTCAGCAAAAAGCAAAACTCAGTGTCTACTTTAACTGTAGAAGCTGAATACATTGATGTTGTCAACTGCTATGCTCAAATCCTCTGGATGAAAAATCAGCTAGTAGACTATGGGTTTGAATTCAAATCTATACCTGTTCACTGTGATAACACAAGTGCCATAACAATAACACATAATCCTGTCATGCATTCTAGGACTAAACATATAGAAATAAGGTATCATTTCATTAGGGACCATGTGCAAAATGGAACCATATCTTTACAATATATCACTACAAAAAAATGGGCCTTTAGCAACGATTTTTCGGGCAACGACTTTATAAGTCGTTGCTAAAAGTATATGTTTAGCAACGAAATTTGTCCTTCGTTGCAGATTGTGTCAGGCTTTCACTTTTTGCAACGAAATTCATAAGTCGTTGCAAAATTTTCGTTAACTAATTCATTGGTGGAAAAAAAATTGTTAGAAATTAGATTTGCAAAATTTTTAGCCACTTGATTTGCGGTCATCGTCGTGGAGCAACGAAAGTTTTTTGTTGCTAAAAATGGGGCTTTAGCAACGATTTTTCAGGCAACGACTTTATAAGTCGTTGCTAAAAGTGTATGTTTAGCAACAAAACTTGTCCTTCGTTGCAGATTGTGTCAGGCTTTCACTTTTTGCAACAAAATTCATAAGTAGTTGTAAAATTTGGAAACAAAATTCGTTAAAAATTCATTGCAAAATTTCTAACCACTTGATTTCTCCTCATCGTGGGCAACGAAAGTTTTTTTGTTGCTATATTTTGTTACCTAATATGGACCACATTCATTGGCAACAATTTTTATTTTCGTTGCATATTTTATACAACTTTTTGCAACGACTATTAAAATGTTGCCTTAAATTAAGATGATAAATATACATTTGGATAAACCAGTTAAGTTAAACACAATTAAGATTCCAAATAAATTGCAACTCAGACATGACTTAACATCGGAAAATTGAAGCCTTAGAAACCAAGGAATTCTGTAATGGTGGAACCATTCATCTTACATCAGACATTATAGAAAAGCCAACGGTGTTTTATTATTATTATTATTATTATTATTATTATTATTATTATTATTATTATTATTATTATTATTATTATTATTATTATTACTACCATTATTGTTATTACTGTTATTGTTATTATTATTATTAGTACTATTATTTTTATGACTTTTATTATTATTATTATTATTATTATTATTATTATTATTGTTGTTGTTGTTGTTGTTGTTATTATTATTATTATTATTACTACTATTATTATTATTATTATTATTATTATTATTATTATTATTATTATTATTATTATTATTATTATTAGTTATGTACATTTATTTATATACGTAATGATCTCTCGAAAAGGGATCTATTTTAATTTGGGAAAAATGATTTGTTCAGTTATAAATACTAATCCTTGCAAAATAATAGCAACTAGGCCCATGTGCTTGGGTGGTCATTGGATCTATATTCCAAACTGGAGGTCTTGAGTTTGAATCTGTGCATCAACATATTTTTTGGGATAAAAAATGCCCACGTCCCCAAATTTTATGAATAATATATATTTATTCACCTAATTTGACAACAAATGAATATTTTTAGTACTATTATTATAATATAATAATTATAATAATACAAATAATAAAAATAAAAATAATAATAATAACAATAATAATTATTATAATTATAATAATAGTACTAAAAATAATAATAATTATAATAATAGTAATAGTAATAGTAATACTAAAAATTATAATAATTATAATATTAATAATAATTCTTAATAATAATAGTAATTATAATATTAGTAATAATAATAATAATAATAATAATAATACTAATTATAAAAATAATTATAATAATAATAATAGTAATAATAATTATTATTATAATAATTATAATAATTATTATTATTATAATAGTAATAATAATTATTATAATTATAATATTTTTATAAATATAATAGTAATATTACTAATAAAATTATAATAATAGTAATAATTATATTAATAATTATGATAATCGTAATAATAATAGTCCTAGGCTAAAATATTATTTAGCCTACTAATATGGATTCTCAGAAATTGACATTTCAGAAACATCATCAATGGAATGGAGAGAAGACAGAAAATGAGGTGCTCGAAAGTGTACGGATTGCTAGAGCTTTTCTTTTCAGCTTAATTCGCGATCTATCAGTGCTCTCGGTAACCATAAATGACGTCGAATGCGTCTACGAGTACGTTCTCTACGAAGGTGACACGATTTCCGGCAACTTTGTCGTCGTTGATCACGATATCTTCTGGGGCTCCGATCACCCTGACATCGACTTCATTGTAAGGCTATGTTTTATCTTACTTCTGTGCTTTATCGTTTAGAGTCAATCCTATTTGGATCCATGTGATTCGATCTTCACAAATTATTTCTAGTTCACCAGTACAAAATTATAAAAAGACAACACTTAAAAGATGACGTTTTTATAAAAAACGTTGTGGTGTTTTTTTTACAACGTTTTTTAACAAAACGTTGTAGATACATATGAAAAAATGTTATATATTTATAAGGGAAATTTTTGGTTGGCTTAAATATAAATTACTACCTTAAACTATTGACCATATTCTACTTCGGTTATTCACCTTTCAATTTTGTCAATTAGATGATTGAACTATTAATTTTTTTTCACTTATATGTAATTGGGTCTGCCACATCAAAAATTGCTGACATGACTTGAATACATGGCAAGTTAGTGCTTATTTGTTAAAATTGAGTCATTTTTTAAATTTTCTTTTATCATTCTATACAAGTAATAAGGCTAAAGTAGTAATATAACAGACTAATCTTCACTATTAAATAAATTAATAATAAAACAAAACAATAAACTAAATATAACTAAACTTATCCTCTCTCTCTGTCACTTCAGATTTTGATTTTTACCGAATACTCGAATCAAAATGATAAATCAGGGCTTCGAAGAAGAAGAATCCCATCTTTCACGACCCCTGAACAAATGGAATTCAACGGTGGCAGCCGCGTGAAATTGAACGTTTGCCAGAAATTCCGTCGGTGGGCTCAAGGTCATGGCATCTTTTCTTGTGAGATGACGGAAGAGGGGCTTTCTGGATGAATAAACCAGCGGCGTCGGTGCTACTGCGGTATTTAATAATCCTTGCTTACCATTGGAAACAGTCCCTTCCTCTCCGGTGATCGACGAGCTCCCGGACGATATCTGAGTATTTTTGGTTTTACATTCTTCAGATATTTTTGACTCGCACGGTTTAGGGATTGGTTTGACCTGAATCGGTGTAAATGGTTCAGACTGAGAAAAAGGAGACGGATCTGATGGTCCACAACTGATACAATCCTGATCAGCAAGTTATTCACATGTAGCTAGTATTGTGTGGGTCTTTATAACTTTACATAATCAGATTACATGCAAAGAAAGAAGCAAGTTTCACGCGGCAAAAGATCCTAACGTGGCAAGGATTTTGGGATTTTAGGAAAAAGATTTTGTTTCCTAAAATATTAGGCATATTCTATTGGCCTAACTTTTAGGGATTTATTTTCCAGATACTTATCAAATTCTATTATAATTAGGATTTCTTTCCAGTTTATATTTACATTCTAAATAAGGTTTCTATTGTTTTATAGAAATAGAATTTCTTTTCAAATTGATTTCTACTTAGAAATTAGGGTTATGGTTTGTAATTCCTATTAGGATTAGAATAATTTGTTCCTATTGTTATTAGGATTTGGATTGTTTTGAGTAGTATAAATAGAGGTCTAAGTTAATGTAATCAAATACAATTATCATTATTCATTATTCAATATATTTGTGAGGTTATTCTCTACTTTTGGTTCTTTGAAGAATTCCTAAGTATTTTTCTTAGTTATTTCTTTGAGATTCAATTTGACTTATCATACAACAATTCATAGTTGTGTGTGGCGTCTTCTACCGCATCAATCGCCGATTGTACCGAGATTACCGCTTCAATATAAGCGAGGGGTCAAGGTGTCGTTGGTGTCCATTCAACGCAGAATTCCGAACGCGAGCAATTGTACCAAGATTACCGCCTCACATATAAAGCGAGGGGTTAAGGTGTTGCAAGCAATTCACCCAACAACCGTATAGAAACGATCGGGGACGACGACCTCACTCAAAGCGCGTCGTGGAGTCTATCATTTGGTATCAAAGCTAAGCCTTTCTAGCAAGTTACTTATCTTTAATTTTCTGTCGAAATATATATTGTAAAAAAAAAAAAAAAAAAAAAAAAAAAAAGAGAGCAAAAAAGAAAAAAAGAAAAAAATTCATATTCTATTGTGCTAACCCAATTTGTAGCACACCATCAAATCATCAAATTCCAACCAAGAGTTCATACCGTTCCATCATCATCAATTCTGAAACAGAGCTATAATTTACAAATCTGATGCATATAAGAGGAGTACAAGACAATCGATCGGTGATTTTGTGATATTCTAATAGTTACACCATCTATAATTTTGTTTCGTGATAAGTAATTTTGAATTGATTAGTAAAACCAAGAATTTTGCTAGGGAATTCAATAAGAACCTATTAGAGAGAATATTTGAGGTAAAAGGCAAGAGTGTAAGATTATTAGAGGTAAAAAGCCAAATTTGAGCGATATACACGAGTGATTCATCATTATTTTAGCGAAACACGTAAGTGGAGTGTGTGAGAAAATTTTTATCTACTAACCTTTGTTTTACAAAGAAACATGTATAGCTACAATTATGAAAGTTCTTATGGGTCTCAAAGGAATACTTTCCAAGGCAATATTGATACAGAGGCATATCTGAGATGGGAGAGAAAAATGGAGCGAGAATTTGACTATCATGATTACTCCGAGAGGAGGAAGGTCGGACGGGCAATTCAAGAGTTCTCCGATCATACAATTATATGGTGGCAGCTTATCAAACAAAAACATGGGGAGCGTCTGCTCGAGACACATGGGGTAATTAAAAAAAAATGATGCGAAAGCTGTTTTTCCAAAGATAGCATGATGTGAGGGAGGAGTATACATCTCAAAGACAATTAGAGCAACCTTCAAGGCGATTTACAGTAGACAATAATAGGAGGGTTCGCACACAAGTAAACAAAGAAGATTATTGGATGCGTTACAATATACTTCTAAGGCGCAAAAAAGAAACAAGATCAACGGGGAGGTGGAAGAAATTATAGAATATGCAGTCCAAGGAGAGTTATTGGGTTCGAGTGTTCAAGATGAAATCCATGATCTAAAGCAAGATGGTGAACATCCGAAAGAAAGTAATCAAGAAGATGAGTTTGTAAAAGGAAATACATGTGGAAAAGATCGACAAAAAGAAATTGTTCAAAAGATTGATAATGTAAAAGAAAAAATTAAAAAGAGTGAGAATGAAAAGAAAAGAGAGATTGAGAAAAAAGAGAATGAAAAGAGTGACCTTGATAAACGAGATAAAAACAAACGAGAGGGTGAGCATAAAGAAGAGAGAGAAGAAATATGTGACCATGAAAAAGATAGTGAAATTTGAAAAGTGAGTTATATTTTGAAAAGCCAATGATCGTGACATTCGTGATAAAGACGGCGCTTTTGAATACTAACACTAATGATTCTTCTTTGTCTAGTTTTGTTTTGTCTCAGTGCAGTTGTTGATGAAATACCCCAGTACTATCATTCCGCATCGATCACCGATAGTATTCCCGAGGAGACAACGGGTTACCAAGGCGGGTTGGAGAGTTGGTGAAAGTGGGTATCGTGAGAGAAGACATGAGTTCATGTGTTGATTATGAGATCATAGTATCTAAGGAGGATGGGACAACGAGTTTGTTCGTCGATTTTGAATTGGTAAACAAGTATCGTTATTCTTTTCTTGTTTGGATAATATGCTTGATAAATTGCATAGTACTTGTGTTTTATCTACATGTGATAATGATACAATGCCTAATCAATTTAGCACGAGAGATTGTGATAAATGGAAAATTGTTTTAGCATGTGAGTTATATAGGTGGTTAGTTATTTCATTAGATTAACTAATGCATCTAGTGTTTTCATGAGTTATTTAAAACATGTTTTGCATGCTTCTATTGGAAAATTTGTTGTTAGCTATTTTGATGGTAGAATCATTTTATCATAAACTATGGAGGATATTTGATTTATGTTGAGTTAGTTTATGATCATGATATATATTCTCGCTTTTCGATGTGTTTACTTGCATGAAATTAATTTAGGTTTTGTTATCCAAATATCGACTTTAGGGTTTCATGCTAGTCAATCTTTACATGAATTGTCGTTAGTTAACAATGGTAGTAATCATGTTGTTTCGTTGGAGCAATCTTCATTGCATGATTTGTTATCATATGGTTCTGATTCAAGAAATGTTTATCATCAAGATGGTTTGAGAGATGAGTTATTTGCATGTGTAGTTAGTTCACTTGGATTAGCTAAGGCATTGCATACTTCCATGGAATTGTTGAATTATATTTTGCATTTTTTCATGGGAAAATTTGTTATTCTCTCTTTTGATGATATTCCGATTTTTGTCAACATTTTGGGAAATTCTTTAGCATGTGTAGAGTTTGTTTGTGATCATCGTCGATATGCTATTGAATTTTCAACTTATGATTGTGACCTTTTTACTCCATTGATAACATTATTTGTTCTTTATTGTATTAATGTCAATGGAATGAGGGAGGTTGGTTGTGTTTTGCAGATTCGTGATAGGATCATATTCATCGAGGGAAGCATAGATCCTGTAGTTCATCCCGTTCAATGCATAAGACATCTACAGGGAAGTGTTTTGAATATTGTTTTAGTAGACTATGCATATGATTTTGGTTTATTTAATTTCTTTGTGATTAGGCAAAAGGAACTTATTGATTTGTTCTGTTTTGTGTTTAATCCAGGAATTAAAGAGAGTTTGCGTGAGAAATATGACAAATTTCAAGTATTGATATTTGATCCGTGCATCGACGAATGTGTTTCGCGAAGGATTGAGATCATTATATTGAATTTTGATCCGTGAATTCGCCATTTGGGAGAATCTACCACATGAAGAGTTTTGCGTGACGATTTTTGATCCAGGAGGATATAAGACTTTTCATATTCTTTCTTACTTTGCATTCATGATTATTTTAGTAGATAGTAGATTAGTTTATATATATAATTAGTGTTCTGGGATTAACTGGTCTACAAAATTGTCAATTCGGGAGAAAGTCGGGCATTGTTATGTTCTTAGCGGGAGTTGGAGTTTTTGTTACTTATATATGTCATTTGCGAGTTGAGTTTTGGCATTATGATTGGTTTGATGCTACTAACTTAGTTTGTTTTTATGTAGGAACAATTTTGTGGTTGAATCATTTTTGAGAAGACGATGGGCCAGATTTGAGGACAAATCCTTTTGAAGAGGAGGGGAATGATACAATCCTGATTAGCAAGTTATTCACATGTAGCTAGTATTGTGTGGGTCTTTATAACTTTACATAATCAGATTACATGCAAAGAAAGAAGCAAGTTTCACGTGGCAAAAGATCCTAACGTGGCAAGGATTTTGGGATTTTAGGAAAAAGATTTTGTTTCCTAAAATATTAGGCATATTCTATTGGCCTAATTTTTAGGGATTTATTTTCCAGATACTTATCAAATTCTATTATAATTAGGATTTCTTTCCAGTTTAGATTTACATTCTAAATAAGGTTTCTATTATTTTATAGAAATAGGAATTTCTTTTCCAAATTGATTTCTACTTAGAAATTAGGGTTATGGTTTGTAATTCCTATTAGGATTAGAATAATTTGTTCCTATTGTTATTAGGATTTGGATTGTTTTGAGTAGTATAAATAGAGGTCTAAGTTAATGTAATCAAATACAATTATCATTATTCATTATTCAATATATTTGTGAGGTTATTCTCTACTTTTGGTTCTTTGAAGAATTCCTAAGTATTTTTCTTAGTTATTTCTTTGAGATTCAATTTGACTTATCATACAACAATTCATAGTTGTGTGTGGCATCTTCTACCGCATCAATTGTCGATTGTACCGAGATTACCGCTTCAATATAAGCGAGGGGTCAAGGTGTCGTTGGTGTCCATTCAACGCAGAATTCCGAACGCGAGCAATTGTACCAAGATTACCGTCTACATATAGGCGAGGGGTTAAGGTGTTGCAAGCAATTCACCCAACAACTGTACTAGAAACGATCGGGGCGACGACCACCTCACGCAAGCGTGCCGTGGAGTCTATCAACAACGGAACCGGACGTGGCCGGTTCGATTCACGACTTTTTTGGAGAAATCAAGTTGAATTTGTTGATGGTAAGATTGTAATATCTTGAATAAGTTTGTTCTTGATAGTCTTCATCTCAAATTTGAAGTGCTTCTTTTCTTGATTCATGAATGATTTTCCATCTTCTGAAAGCTAAAAAGGTCAACCGATTTTTTGATTTATGTATGAGGAATTGATTTCCCTTTTTTGTGATGAAGGCATTAATATTGGTCACTGGCGTGGGTTTGCTGGTTTGGGGATGAAGGCGTTAATCATCTCCGATTCTCCGGTGAATTCAATCTTCTCTCTCTAATGCCATCACCAAGCAACCTCGATCGTAACCTCTTCAATTACCTCATCGAGATTGTTCCACTTGTTCAGTCATTAATCGTAACCTCTCCTTTCTCTTGCATTAAATCACTTTTAGTTCATTGAATTTCATTCACTTTAATCACTTTCTCTTGTATTTTAGTTTGAGTTTAATTTTTTTGTATGTATGGAATTTGTTAGGATAGGAAGGCGAACACTTCATTTACTCATTCTTTTTTGTTCTTCTTTGAAAGTGGTGAGTTAGTAAAGAAGTTACACTGGCTTACCAAATCCACACTGTTTATGAAACTCATTCGTAGCTAAGGAATAAATGTTGTTATGCATCTTCTACTTGATGCTTCTCAATTTGTTTTCCCTACATTAATTTATTTTGACATTGCTAAGTTATTGACTGGAAACATTAGACTGCATATTTTAGCATTGTAGTTTAATTTGTAAATACATTTATTGTGTTCATGGAATGACAAATTGTTGTATTTCACATATTTCCATATAAATGGCTTTGTTTAATCTGACATTGAGATAAGCGCTAAGACTTGCAAATATTTAACATTGAGATGAAAGCAAAAATGAAGTCATATCAGATACCCGAGCAGGTGACAAATACTTGCTGCTTCATTAGGTTGTTTCTTGGAAGTGGATTACACCCAAGTTGTTGGGCTTGGTCACCCAACAAAAGTGGTTCTCCCACCTGCAAAAGCAGGACAGGAAAAGAGCAGATTCGGTTTTGTCGACTTTGCAGAAAGGTCAAGTGCCATGAAGGCTCTAAAGAACACTGAGAAATATGAGATTTTAATACCTGTGTCTTTTTGTATTTACATGGGGATTTTAATTCTTGACAAGAAGTAAGCCATGTTGATTTATTAGTTTCAAGTTACCACCTTTCCAAGTATCAAATTCTCAAAAGGCGACACTGCTTCCAAGTTACCCACCTCGAGTTGGTTATGGTTTGGTTGGAGGTGCCTATGGTGCTATTAGTGCGAGAAATGGTGGCGAGTTTTGAGCAAGTAAGATACTTCTCATTATTCACTTTATGCCTTTGTCTAGCCTCTAATATTTGTACTTCTCAAATTATTACGGATCTAATGTTTGTACTTCAGCATATGTATATTATCTACTATCTTTGTATTACCGGGAGGATTAGCCGAGTATATACAAACATAAATATTGTATATATAGAGAGAGTATTGAACAATATAAACATTGTCATTACAATATTGTTGTGGGTATAATGTGCGAGTAAAGTAGCTTCATGATTGGCTTATGCGGTGGAATGGGCGGTTCTTGAATACGGAAATAAGGGAAGGGCAAAAACGGATCAATTACGGTGCTAAAAAAGTTGTACTACTATTAAGTGGTACACACGGTATAGGGAAGACTATGTCGTGAAAGTTAGTTAGTCGGATGCTCGGTTATGTAACAATTGAGGTGAACATTCTTGAAACTAACTTTATTAGCTAAAATCGTTGAGTCATTCTTTGAATCAAGTTATTTTATGTATCCAATAAATTTACCAACTCATGTCCCATTAATCTTCTTTAGGTAAATGCTAGTGACTGTCGTGGAAAGGCTGATAGAAAAATTGAGAAAGAAATTGGTGGAAGTACTGCAAATTCTATCAAGGAACTTGTCAGTAATGAAGCCCTCGGTGTTAATTTGGATCGGTTAGTTTTTCCAAAGTTTCTTCCTTGCATATGTTATGAATTACCTTGTGAATAATATCTAATCCAGTTCATTGTTGCCAAATTTATTACACCTCAAAGCATCAAAAGACTGCTGATTATGGATGAGGTCGATGGAATGTCTGCTGGAGATAGAGGTGGAGTGGCTGATCTTATCACTAGCATCAAGAGCTCAAAGATTCCAATAATCGCATTTGTAATGATCGATCTGATCGGAAGCTAAAGAGTCTTATAAACTCATCGCTTACTTCTTAGATTCCGCAACCTACAAAGCGGTGGTCCGCTTCCGTACATATTTGTATATGTTAGTACCTTTTTATATTGTAATCCCCCTACCCCTCACTTAAATATACTATGTTTGTGGGAATCGGGAACTCCTACATATCTGAGATGCTATAATATGCATTTTGATCGAATAGTTGCCTTTATTTAGTGCGTTAGATGTATTAAGTGTATCTCTTCTTCTTCTTTTTGACTAGTCAAGAGATGCATATATTCAAAGGGCACCAAGTGGATGACGCCCATGGTATAAATTATAAATTATAAGAAGATACGTTATTCTCTTTTATTACAACTTTTAGACCGACTCATGTATCAACAAATTTCGAGAAAGTGTCAACTTAACTAAGAGATTGCTATTTGGTTACTTGCATATCAAATACAGCACCTTTTTTTTGTAACATCATCAGAGACTCTCTAATCATGAAGGCCATTTCCTCCCCGAGGAGGATGACAAGTTTCTTGAGAGAGTACGAGCTATAGTTGAAGAAGAGGAGAGCCAGTGCAAAGGTGCGGTGATCTTTGTCTTAATCGCTAAGGATGCCATTGCAAGCTTGCTAAGGAAGCTAGAAAAATCATCCAGTCATGGATCAATCTTAGAAGATCTAAGCGGTGGTAAAGGTGGAGATAACGAAAGTAGGGACCATATAATTGAGAGTGAAAATCGAGGGGCGCTTGGATGCGATCGATAAGTAATATGGAAACCGAGGATCGGAAGGACCCGAGTCTTTGGCGGGGCTTGTGATTCTCTAGCAAGCTTGCCCCTAGAATTTTATCACTATTACCATGGCGGCAATATAATCGATATGGGGACTCTTATTGAGGTGATTTTAGCAATGTTGTGCTTAAATTCTTGGTATCTTGCTTGGTACTACCTTTTTCTTAAAATCTATTTGGTCACACGATTGTTACTTGTAATAAAGCAATTTTGATCACCCGATATTTAGTGGCAACTTTTGTGTTTTATCGGCACTCATATAAAATTGCAATCGCTTTCCAGAATAACATATGCATACACTTGGGTATATATGCATTAAGCAAATTTTTCTTGGCCTAATGTTGTGTTTATTTGTTTCCCTTTATTCACTAATGTGTTTTATGTATGTCATAGCTCCACGCTTACAGGTGAAGCCTTGAGAAATTGAGACTAATATGACTAATTGACTTTTCTTCAACCGATTGCTAAAATTTTTAGGATGGGAGCTACCCATTATGTTTGCTATGGAGCAACTTTGTCAATTTTGGCAATGAGAGATTTTGTTATGCAATCGTGGGTAGGTTCATCACCGAATTAGATTTTAAGAAGTGAACCTTACTTGGTAGTCTCTCTGTTATTTCCTTGTTTAATTGTATTCATATATATTTTCCCCAAAGTCTTATTACACTTGAAAGCTTTGTGGGTGTCATATGGACCACATTTGAACTTGAAAATATTTGGAGAGAGAGCCAAATATTGGGGACGTGTCCTTGGATGATCGATTTAAAGAGGATTTGGACCAAGTTGAAACTATGCAAAACCAAGAACTTCTTTTCATGCGGTGGAAAGAATGCCCGTGTTTGGGCTTCTTCCACAACTTCATCTCGTTAGGTAAAACCTCGTTGTGTAGATCTTCATCCTAAGGTGGCTCTGCAGATTTTCATCAAAGACTATATGAGAGGGTTGAGTTTCTCATATCGTAATATATATATATATAAAAGACAACTATGAAGACCTGCTCCCCCCTCCCTCGCATCCATCGTGGTCTTCTCCTCCCATCCATATACTGAGTTATTTTCTAATCTTTTCGTTTTGTTGGCTTACAAATTACATCTAATTCTAAAATTTAATTACCAAAGATGATAAATTGAAGCGGTTTGTAGTTTTTGAGTTGCATTTTTTTTTTGTGGGAAGGGGTGGGGGGAGGAAGGGAAGGAATAGAAATTTAGGTCAACTATCTTTTTTGTATGTTATGTTAAAATACAAACAAAGTGGAATATAAACATGTAGTTATTTACAAGTCGTAATTTCTGAAGAGCTACCCTCCTTGTATAATAATAGCAATTGTCCAAGTCGGTGTAATATTACCTATGCAACCATATCTTACAAACACCCTCATTCTAGATTGTTGATTATCTGAGAGAGAGCAATGAAATTTTGGTTTTGATGTATCTGGTTTGTGCAGTTAAAACCTTACGATGGCTACTTTTACTAGTAGTTGGACTTTTTCTTACCCAATGTACATTTCCTTTAAGGAATACTATGTTCAAGTGTTCTCCTTTTTCTTTTTTGGGTCATCTGATAGAATGTTTGATTGATCCTAATGGGATTTCCATTTTTGGACGAAGGTAGTATACAAAATTAAGTAACAGAGAAAATTCTGGCCTGGACTTGTTTAATTCCCACCTAGGCGTTAAGCGTGTCCTCTACTGTCTAAATTTGAAATAAAAAATAAGGATTAATATATACCAACTTTTGAGGTACTCAAGCAATTGAGTTATTATTGGTGAACTAAACTATGTGAAGGTACCAATCCCTCTTCTTCCTTTAACATTTATAATGACACAAGCTTACCACATAAGAAAGTTTTATATTTTGAAATGTATAGACCAATGCTAAAAGGCTGGAGTTATCTTTTATATATGAAAATTAGTCTCTATCTGTAAGACAGTAAAAGGGATCTACCCTGTATTTAGTTTGATGATAAGGTTGGAAGTTTTCAAATCTATAATAAATTTATTGTCATATTTACATTCTGTTTTCTCTTGTAGTTGGAAGCAACAAATTCAACCTACCAATTTGTTTTCCATGTGCTATTCTCTTGCTTCTAAAGTATTATGAAATAGGAGCCAAATCTTGACATTGTAGACTGTTTTACATGTGGATCTTCTGGTTATGCTATTTTTAGTGACCTGAATTTGTTAGAGAAATTGGTCATGAAGACAGATGCTCGATATATTTCCGTGGTGGAGTAGGTATGCTTGTTCATTTTTGTTTGTAATGGCTTTTCTATTGATGCTTCAATATAATTTTGGACAACTGTCTCTTGTAGCATCTGATATTCCAAATACCTTGTTGAAGATCACGTATTTATCACAACAAAAGGATACCCTGATATTGTCACAAGGTAGCGTAAAAGTTTAAACAGTTCAGGTGAACAATAAAGCTGATATTGGTTTATTTCTAGATCTTGTCCTGAAAGTTTATTATTTATTAATTTCTAATTAAGTTAATAGACATGTTCATGGAATATAAATAATATAATAGCAATCAATACGAATTCATGTGTAATTGCGGTGCATTTGATAGTGAGCATGTTGGAGAAAGTGCAAGCATTCTCTCCCCAGTAGTTCGAGAGACGAAATTATGAAGTGTACTCTCTCTATATATGTAGATATATACTTTGATTGAAGAACTTTGGTAGCTTTAGATGGTTAATTGTAAAGAAAATGAATGATTATGTAGTAGATGATTTTATTAAGTTAATAATATTTTATTTTTTTTGTATTTTTGCCATTATTTGCTATGGGGACATTGAGCCAGTCAGGTACACAAAAAGAATGTCAAATTTTGATTTGGCAACAATATAATTCGTTACCAAAGCATTGAACAAGTTTTAATATAGCAACAATTTTTTATACATTTAGCAACAAATTTTTGTTGCTAATGGCATTAAAAATATAATATTTGGCAACGAAAAATTAACCTATTAACAATGGAGAGGATATTGTTGCTAATACTAAAATAAAAGGAAACATTTTTTATCGTTGCAAATCATATCAACTTTCGTTACACATAAAGAAACGACAACATATAATGTCATTGCTAATCGACGACTTTCGTTGCTATTGAAAAATAACCAGCAACTAACATTTTCGTTGTTGATTCAGCATAATGTTGTTGCCAAATAATATAATCAACAACAAAAATCGTTGCTAAAAAGTTTACATTCATAACGAAAAGCAAGCTTAGGCAACAATTTTCATAATTTCTCAGAACGAAAAATGTCGTTGCAAAATGGTGTCAATTAGAACGAAAATGCATGGTCGTTGCAAAAAAAAAAGAGTTCATTTCGTTGCTAATTAGCGTGGCTTTTTGCAACGAAATGGGGTTTTAACAACGACATTTTAATTATTCTGCAACAATACATTTTGTTGCTAAAGGATCGATGTCTCTCAGACGAAAGCCAAATTTCGTTGCAAAATGTATTACTTTTGGCAACGAAAAAAATACGTTCGTTGCGGAACAATTAGCAACGCTCATTGCGCAACGAAAGACGCAACGACAGTTAAGTCATTGCCAAAGCCCTTTAGCAACGAAATTTGGCACCTTTAGTAATGAAAATCGGTTGTTGCTGAAGCCCCATTTTTGGTAGTGATATCCCTACTGAAAATCAACTTGTTGATGTCTTTACAAAGCCTTTAGATGAATCCAGGTTTAACAAATTAATAAGTGAGCTAGGCATGCTTAATTTACAACCATGAAATCTATGCTCTAGTTTGTGCTAACCATGCAGATATAAAGGCTATGTTCGAAATCATAGACATGATGAAAGGAAGCCCACGATCGTATAGCTATAGCAACATGAAAGGCAACGATCGCAGTGTAGACTAACCGATCGTAGTACAGACTCAACGATGGCAGAACAAAGGAGCATCCTGTGATGACAAAAGTTTAACAAATCTAAGCAATCTCTCTGTCAAGCACCTCAGGAACAAACCTAACCCTTGATGCACTCTATGAGGTTAGTCCTTTCTGAGCTACCTTAAATCGAGAAGAATGCTAAGTCAAAAGTTCATCACAAGGATCCAGATAGACTCAACGATCGCGGTTCAGATACGACAATTACAGAGCAGACACGACGATTGCAGAGCAGACTCGACGATCATAAAAGCTACCTCAACGATCGTAGTCTTTCCAAAGGACACATCAGCTCAGGAGGAGCTAAGGGGTAAATTAGTATTTTCTCATAAGCTAAAATTGTGGAGCCAAGCAGCACTCGACACATGTCTCTCTAATCAGATCGTGTGGAGGAAAGTTACAAGAATAGTTTAAAAACCTTTTTTGAAAGCTCAGAAGTTCAAAAATCTCATATCTCTCTCTCTCTCTCCAACAGCAGAAACCCTAGCTTTCAAAATCACAAAATCATCCTCAGTACAAAGAAATCAATGGCAGCCTCAAATGTCATCTTTGGTTACAGACTCTGTTTTGATGAATTCAAGACAGCTGATCCCAAGTTTCTCAAAACTCTGTCTCTGATAAAGAAAGCTAGTCTTGAAGAGGCTCTAGGTACGAGCACGATAATCTACCCTAAGCTGATAAAAGAATTCTACAGAAATGGTGTGTTCGAGAACGACGTCATCACCATGAGGGTCAAGGACGTGGAAATCAAGCTCAAGGTTGAGGATATCAATCTAGCCCTAGGCTTTAAATCGAAGGGGTTTCCGTTCATAGATGACATCGATTTCCATGAAGGACTTAAGAGAATGCACCACAAAAAGTTCCCTACTGTCAAAGGGTACAAAAAGAAAGAGTTCCCTCAGAGGTACAAATTTCTGGCAGACAATGTTGGAAAATGCATATGCTGCAAGAGCTCCGGCCATGACTCTGTAAATGAAGTACAGCTCAAGCTCATGACAACCATCAGTTGTGGGATACAACTTAACTATAGAACCCTATTACTTGAATGGATTGGGAAGTGGATTCTTAGCTCGAAGAAGTCAAAGAGCTCTGAAAAGATGCTATACGGATGATTCATAAGTATTATCCTACAGTCCGCCTTCGGAGAAAAGATAGGGGATAATGAATGAGAGTCCATTAATCCAAAAAGACGAATGACCCAACAACTGTTTGAAAATTAGAAAAGGAATCTAGTAGAAAATGTACGAATGATGTCTGAGTCCAGTGGTAGGACTGGTGATGCAAAGGAGTCCGGGATTCCGGGGAACATGTCTGTTGTTAAGGAAACTAAAGAAGATGAAGAAGAAACTAATAAGGAAGAAGCAATTGCTTTAGTCAGAAAAAACAAAGGAAAAATAAAGTTGAAGGCTCAAATGGCAGAAGAACCCCAAGGTCAACCACTGATATACCACAAGAGCTTTCTGACATTAAAACTCTGAGGATATTGAGAAGGAAAGAACACATGGTTGAGGCAGATGAAGACAGAGCTACCATCTCTCAGCTACTGAAGAAGAATAAAAACAGTCACAAGTCCAAGATGCCATCTGTCTTTTCAATCATAGAGTCTCTACCGATAGTAGAGACCAGACAGGACCCCTCTCCCAAAGAGGTTGCTGCAAAAGATACTCTGACTGATCAACAGTTCAGAGCTGAAGCTGAAGAAAGTGTTGAGGTTGTGGCTCAGCCTAAAAAGTTAAGAAGAAAACTTGTCAAGAAATACATTCTTGTCAATGAAAAGGCCTTAAAAGAGGAAGATAAAAGGATAGCTGCAGAAAAGAGGCTATCCAAAGCAAGTCAAAAGAACATAGCTCAAATTGAGGGGGAGTTGCCCGAAATTCTCACTTTAGAGAATGTTTCAGCTGAGGGGGAGCTGCGTGAAATACAGATGGATCATTATGTTAAGGGGGAGCCTCATGATATCCTTATAGGAGAAGAGGTTGCTCCTGAAGAAAATGTGAATGCACCAGAGCAAGAAAGTCATAAGGAAGTGATTGATGTAGTGGAATCCTCGAAAGAAGATAGAGAAGAAGAAGATGATGATGATGATGACATCAAAATCATAGTTGTGGGCTGTGATGGGTATAGGAGAGCCAACTACAATCAGTTGTTCTCCTATCTACCCATGATGCCTTTTCACATAGCTCAAATTATCAACTGCTGGATCACATGTTCTAGAGCTTCAAAGCATATCCAACAATATCAGTACTAGCTCATGAATTTCCAGGCAACTTCCACTTTGCCAAAAAGTTGATTATAGATAACCCTTCTTCAAAGAATGAGCATAAGGTACTATCTATCCCAATCCTTTTCAGAGTTAATCACTATCCACCATCAATTTTCAGTCAATTTTATGAATTCCCAAGCTGGTTGGAAGTGATCCTAAATCCATTAAATAAATTCCCAGTTGCAGAATCCCAAAATTTTGTAGCTGATGAACCAAATATGCCAAACTTCATTTTAATCCCATCTCCTCTCATCTCTACGATTATTGACTCAAGTCCAATTGTAGAGTCACATGCCCAAATCATAGAGCCACATACTCAAGAAGCCCAAACACAAGCCCCTCCACCAGATATTCCATCCTCATCCTCCAATGAATGTTTCAACCTTGATCTCGCTCTTTACACCCTGCAAGATCAATTCAAAAGAGCCCCTCCTCCAAACAATTTGCAACTCCTTGAACTCATATCAGATCCTCCATCCAAAGTAGAACTGTCTGAAGCATCCCAAGAAGTGACTAAGGACATACAGGAAGAACTTGAAGTTCACTCAGACCTTGTTCAACTGAGGCTGACTCATCTCATTGATGCTGCCAACTCCCTCCCAAGCACCCTAAGCTCTGAGCTCACAAAGAAGCTTCGGGAGATCATAAAGGAGATGATTCAAAGCATAAATGAACGGGATCTAATTCATTTTCAAGCTACTAAAAGACACAGGGATGCTGTTTTGATCCTACAGACTACTCAGGAGTCCCAGAACAATCTTATGATGGAAAATCTCAAGAATTTACGAACTGCGGTGAAAGAATTTCAAGAATTCTCCATTGGCCAAATGAAGCAGACTGACAATGTCCTGGACATCCTACAACGAAGGGAAGCTCGCTCTGATGCTCTCATTAAAGAGAACCGTGAAGACAGTGCTCAATCCCAAAGTCAGCTCAACGAGCTTGTTCAAGGCATGACTCGCTTATCTGAAGACATTCGAGCCCTTGATGCTGACATAAAGGGGGAGAATAAAGGGAAAGGAGATCAAGGCAAGGGAAGAGGCAGAGGCACTTTCTCAACTCAATCATCAAGGAGTCTTACAAGACAGTCTCACCATCAGACTCCATGATCTAGCCATCACACTCAACGATCTGATCAACAGCCAATTATCATGGCTCAACCATGAAGGAGTCAAGGGCCTTCTCCCAGCTCATACGAGGTGACCACCACAGGCCTAAGAATTCCAATTGGAGATCCTGCATTCATGAATAGGCTCGATCATAATGAAAGACTAAGTCAAAGCGAGCTAAAAGAAATAGCACAGAGAGACGAAGCTAGCAGGAGAAGAAGAGCTAAGGAATATGTAAATCCTCCTAGAAGCAAAAGGTTAAAGAAATAGAGATAAGTTAAAACTCAATTCTTATTGATGTAACTAAGTTTAAATGTAATATTTATCCACAAACATCAATAAATTCATACTTATTCTCTAGAAATTTCAGATGCTCACTAAAATATTGAGTCATATTTACTTTGCTGCAACTGCATATAGAATTTGATAATCATGACAACAAATCTCCTTGGTTATGTCAACATCAAATAGGGGGAGATTGTTGGAAGAGTACATATTTTGATTTGATGTTTAAAGTAAATGCTCATGATTATATGTGAAGTCTTTCAAGGAATATATGTACAAGGACTTAGTGATAGATCAAAATTGTTAGGTTGATCTAAGCTTTTAATGTTTATCATTCTGTAAATGAATATATAGATAAAGAGATCAAAGATGTTAGGTTGATCTATATCTTGAAATGTAATAGATAGGCTTCAAACAAAACTGTAGTCTATTAAACTGATTAAGAGTTTGCAGAAGCCAAGGTAAAATCGTAGAGCATCAAGGATCGTAGTATGACTGCCTTGAAGGGCCTCTCCAGAGATCGTAGAGTGGTCCAGACTTTTGCCGAAGCCAACTCAGAGATCAGAGTGTGCTCTCGGAAACGTAGAGCATGCAAGACAAGTAGTGAAGATCATAGTGTGCCAGTCCTTAAGAGAAATCATAGTGTTCTCATTTTCTTGTATCAAGCACCAAGGTGGCAAGACACCACGATCAGAATCGTAGAGTATCATCTAGCTGTGTCAGAAGCAGTGGGCCTTGACCATTTGTTCAAAGATAAAATCTTAACAAAAGTGGAATGGGTTACAAACGTTGAAGTAATCACCAGTCCCAATGGCATAAAAAATATCCTTAGTATGCAACAAAGAAACGTATTGAAGAAGCTAAGGAAAGGACCATAGGTCAGAGGAAAACACCTTTTAGGTGTTAGGTGAGAAAGCATTCTACTATGTCAGTGGGCCAGAATGTAATTCAGAAGATATAGAGAAAAGTCTCCATCAAAGTTCAGAAATGGCAAACGCATTAAATGCTCCAACGGATGGATTCAACGGACAGATTTCAAGGATCACATATATGCAAGACATCTGCAGATGATTCAAAAAAATAAAGCATTGAACAAAAAAAAGGAAGAACACTCAACGCTCAACTCTACGATCTAAGAAAAAGAGAAAGCCTGCTCAGCTACTCAGTTCTTTCAAACAAGAGCTTAACGGCAACTGAGTAGCACCAATCAAGAACTCAACAACAGCCAAACAAGTGAAGTAAGAAGTTCCAAGTCAGAAGGACTTGAAGAGTTCTAAAGTGAACTGTGAATAACCAAGTCTGCTGGACTTGAAGAGTTCAAGAGTGAACTAAGAAGTTCCTAGACTGCAGGTCTAGAAGGAATCTGTAAGATTCAAAAAGTATAAAAGATATCCTTAGAGAATTTCCTACTCGAGGAGTAGAAGAGTGGACTAGGAGCTTTAAGTGCTTTGAACCACTTTAAACTGTTGTGTCTATTGCATTCTTGCTACAACTGCTATAACTGTTATAACTGCCTCACTCTCATTAACTCACTATATCTAAAAAGGGAGATCAAACAAATCTTAATTCCGCTGTGTTTAAATCATTATCAAAACTAACAAAGTAAAACAAAAAGAATTTTAAATATCTATTCAACCCCCCTTCTAGATAACTATTGTGCCTCTGGGAACTAACAATTAGTTTGTCTTGTAATAGACTAGTAAGTTGTATGTATCATATTACTATGAACAAAGAATGTAACGCTTTCAGAACCTGGGAAAGGGATTTATAATTATCAATATAATAAGAATGTCATTGATACACATATTTAAATGTTGTTTCAATATAATGAATGTACAGTTATGAGTACCGTGTAGTACCATCTGTCGGGTTGGAAGATACCCAGATTTGGGGGCGTCACAGGTTGGTATCAAAGTATTAGGTTATAAAACTTAAGGGGGGGGGGGAGAACCTTAGGCTAATAACCTCGTTAAGGAAGGAAAAGTCCGAAGGAAGCAAACTTGAGCTTTACTTAAGTTAAATGAGTTAATAAGGTATTGAGGAAACTTAGTACCAAAAGATTTAAAAGATGGAAATTAATCCTAAATAAAATAAATGTGATTTGTGCTTATACTATTGTGTATTATGTACTAATCAACATGTTATGTGTTATTGTAGATGTCGATAGATAGCTTGATGTATAGAGATATACACGTGGTGAGCGAAAAGCTTATGAACAGAGTAGAGCTTGTACCTATGCCTGTGGTGGAGGTATCATTAGTGATTCTAGAAGAGTCAGAGCCAGAGGAGTACTTTTTTGAGGAGAACTACTTCGAGGGAGAAATGGATATAGCATCATACCTTAATATGATGATCAATGTGGAGGAAGAAATGGAGGTACCATCGGTTAATACGGTGGCACCTGCACAAGAGTCAACATCTCCAGATACAATGAGAGCATTGTATCCGGGCAAAGGTTAACAACAGAATGTGCAACCGAAAAATACAGTTAGCAGAATCAAAATGAAGAGATTAGTTATCTCTATGAAGCAAAGGAGTCGGCAGAAGTAGATTTTGAGTTAGAGCATGATAAAAAGGTGCTTATGATAAATAAGGCTAGGGACTAAGGAAGAGGCCGATGAGCTTTGTAAGAAATTGGTTGAAAGAGACCAGAAGATAGCATGGATGTCTTACATCCATGAGAGTGCTTATAAGGATTTCAAGCTGAAAATTACTTGTTATTCCACTGAGTCAAGACAGACTCGATATACTATTAGTCGGGATACTGTAGCGATGATTGCGAAAGAGAACCACGAGGACACTGTTATGCATTATTAGAAGTCTAGAGTAAATAAATATGTGTGTAGTGACGTAAAACCCTCTTTTGTATAAAAGGGTAGTCTTTTTGTAAATCCCAACTTTTGTGAAGTTCAATTGCGAGATAGAAATATACTAGCTTTTGGCTATGAAAACAAATTATAAATAGTTTCAAACTATGAAGAAGCATATGAATATAATGAAGTTTTCATTTAATATGCTTTGTTATGGTATGAGCTTGTTATGCGGCGAATGAATAACTAAGTAAGTAAATAGATAATAATGAAATTTTATTTATTTAATCAGAAAATGCCGCCATGGAGAAGACAATGTAATCAGGAAGCGGAGTCACATAATGATAACCAGGGGGGTCAAAACAACCCTATGCAAAAGTTTGTTAATTTATTAACAGCTGCATTTAACCAAACAGGGGGTAGAGTACCCGCGGGACCTAGGGTAGCCAAAATGACTACCTTTAAAGAGTTTAAAGGCATAGGTCCGCCAGAGTTCAAAGGAACGACGGACCTATTAGAGGCCCAAACATGGGTGAAAGAAATAGAGAAGGCGTTTGTTATTATAAACGTGGGTGAGGCGCAAAAGACTTCTTTTATGACTTATATGATGAAAGAGGAATTCAACTTTTGGTGGGAGGCTCACCAAGGTGGGGCTAGAACAGATGCGGTAACGTGGGAATAATTCAAGAAGGTTTTATTAGAGAATTATTTCCCTACAAGTATGCAGGGTAGGATGGAGATTAAGTTCTTAGAACTTAAGCAAGGAGATATGACGGTTCCCTAGTACGCGGCCAAATTCAATGAATTGGCAAGGTTTGCTCCACAGCAAGTGGACACTGAGGAGAGGAAGGCTCATAGGTTAGAGCAGGGCCTGAAACCCTGGCTCTATAGTAGGATTTCTATGTTCTAAAGTGCTTCCTATGGGACCATTCTGGAGAAAGTGATTATAGCGGAGGGTGGCAGTGAGGCGTTGACCCAATACCACAAAGAGAGAAAGAAAAAGAGTAAAGGAGACGGAGGAACCAAGGCAGAGAGTGCCAGTGGTAGTGACAGTATGCCAAAAAGAAAGAATTTTAAATCCGGGAATACTGAACTGGGACAAGGGGATCCTAAATGTAGGATGGAAGTATGTAAGACATGTGGAAAGACTTATCTAGGAGTCTGTCTGAAAGGGAAATCAGTTTGTTATAATGGTGGACAGGAGGGCCATATATCACCCAATTGTCCTAATCCTAAGAAGAACTATGGTTGTTTTGTATGTGGGTCGTTGGACCACATGGCAAGAAATTTCCCAAAGAAGGGGTCGGAGGAAAGTAAAGGTGCTAGTAGTGGTAAGTTAGCCATTACTGGACCACCATCGTCGGGTAGACCTATGGCCCATACTTTTAATATGACGGTCCAAGATGCTATTGCAGTAGCGGATTTAGTAGCAGGTATCATTACAGTCAATACAATGAATGCTTATATGTTGTTTGATTGGAGTGCTACTTTTTGGTTATAGCCTTTGAATTTGCTAAGTGATTAAGTTCATTCCTGAAAGGGATTATAAATACCTTTAAACGTTAAGGTAGGGAATGAGAAAATAATTGTCGTTGATTATATTCATGGAAATGGTTTCATGGATAATAAAGGTAAGCAAGTATCGGTAGATAAGTACCGATAAAGTTAAGAAAAATTTGAAGTAATTCTCAGTATGAATGAGTTAATTAACCATAGAACTTTAATAAATTTTTATAAGAAAAGTGTAAATCTTTGGATTTCTCAGAAAACCAAATGTAGTAAATTTACGGTAATAAATCATTAGAATATTATTGTTGTCTAACCATGACGCAAGTTAGGAAGAGGATGAGTCATTACGTTTGCGTATCAACTATCGTAAGAGGAGTAAGTTAACAGTTAAGAATAAATACCCATTGCCTAGGATCGATGATCTATTTGATCAGTTGAAATGGGCAATGTAATTTTTAAGGGATAAATTTGTGTACGGGGTATAGTCGGGTGAAAGTTAGGAAGAAGGAGGATGTACCTAAGACGACGTTTAGAACTCGTTATGGTTATTACGAGTTTCTGGTTTTGTCGTTTGGGTTGAGTAATTTAATGAAGTTAGACTGTCCGTAAGGGGCGTAGAGCAAGTCGGTGGTAAGCTGATAGGTTATCTTATGAGGTGTTATGGTTGAAGTACCATTAGAATCATAGAGTGTTCAAATAATATTTGGACGAGTGTGTCAAAATGATCATTGGTGATATTTTAGTCTATTCTAAGACGCTAGAAGATCATGATGAACATGTGAAGATAGTGTTGGAATCACTATGGAGGGAGAAGTTGGATGCGGAATTCACTAAGTGTGAATTTTGGCTTAAAAGATGTACAAGTTTTAGGACATGTTATTGATAAGTATGTTGGGAATGAGAAGTGAGAAAATAGTTTTCAGAAACTAAAAGGAAGGTTACGTGAGGCACATGTAGTATCTTTATCAGATGATACGAGGAATTTTGTAGTGTATCTCGATGCTTCGCATAGATGACGAGGTTGCGTGCTCATGTAGCATGGCAAGGTCATTGCGTATGCATCACGCCAGTTAAAGGATTATGAGAAGGTTTATCCTACTTATGATCTATAATTGGCAGTTATAGTCTATAATTGTGAGATATACACGGACTCAAATAGTTTGAAATATATCTTCACACAGAAGGAGTTGAATAAGAAGTAAAGAAGGTGATTAGAATTGATAAAAGATTACGACTGTGATATATTATATCATACAGGGAAGGTAAACGTAGAAGTTGACGCGTTGTGTAGGAAGGGTAGGGAAAAGTTATCAATGTTAGTGACTCAGAATGAGTTGATAACGGAGAAAAAGTAGTTTTGTCAGAATTTGAGTTCAAGAAGGATTGGTTCGAGCTGTTTGATTCAATGACTTCTAGGAGGACTTAAAGAAATATAAAGAGGCATATAAAAGGAGGAGAATCACAAGGATTAAAAGGAGAGGATTCCATTAGATTATATTAGAGTAGATTATGATAAAACCCTAGTTCTTATTAGTTTTAGAGATTAAAGCAACTTGGAGACCATTGAAGATCAAGAGCAGGAGCTTGAGGAAGATGGAGATTTGCTGACAACAGATTTATTCTTCACTCTACTCTTAATTTTGTCTTTTAATGTTATTTCAATTGTGGATTCTTAGTTTTACTTCATTAATTATGAACTAACTCTTTTGTTTAAGATTACAATGGATCGTATTGAATAGTTTATTTTTAGTATGCTTCTCTATTAATTATTGTGATTATTCTTGGATTGTCTATTATGGTTTGTGTTTATTGCTTAATTGCCTAGCTAACAATTACCGTGATAATCTATATGAATTCGAGAAATGAATTATAGACTTAGATCTAATCATAATAGCATGTGATTGTGTTTTCTGCATGGCGTTGGAATACATAATTTATGTCTAGGATAGAGATATACCTATACATCGCATGTAATCTGGAAAAGAACTTGTGCTTAAATCCTCTTTAATTGTAATTCACATAGAGATATATTGACTTAGTTAATTAGGGTGTTCTTCTTAATTCTATCATCTGTGGATTTAAGTTGATTTGAGTATGATTCATTGAGAGATGGTCATATTTACTTATGTGTTCTTAATTAATAATTCAGAATAGTGAGCATAATTGATAAGAAGTGTATTAATTTAAATGAAGCAATAAGTGAAATTGTGATCTTAAATCTCCATAATCTGATTTGTAATTAGTGGTAATTAGAATTAGTTTAATTAAATAATTTACTTTATAACATTAAATTGATTGTTTAAATAAAATTAGTTTGGTTAAGAGTTAGTATTTGGTAATTTGTATTAATAATTCCTTGTGGGAACGATACTCTACTTACACTTTATTACTTGTTGACCACGTATACTTGCGTGTTGTGCGTAACTAGATTTTACCCAACATAGGTCTCAGCCTGAACTACAAAAGACCTGATCTCCCCTCATCAATGAGAGTACATAAGAAGCCATTTATGGTGCGGTCAAAATAAACAAAAACCCAAAAAACATAAACAAACACTTCTCAAACCGTTCAGCTCATCAAGTAGGAACTACGTAGACCTGATCTCCCCTCATCAATGGGAGTACATAGGCAGCCATCAGTAGTGTGGTCTGACCCTCAAAAGAAACAACCAAACCCAAACATCAATCCCAAGACAACCAGTAGCGAGGACCTTCAAATAGCCGACACCCTCAATCTCAAGTCTTCATCAAGTCAAAAGAAAATCGTCAAGGCCGATTGCGCAAATAAGTAAGGAACAATGATTGAGGGCATTAAATCCCAAATCCACTACATGTTCACCATATGGTACAGAGGTAAAAGCCTCTTGCGATCTCAGCATCTTATCAGCTCATATGTCAAAGAAACTATCCTTGACAACAAGCGAGGCTAGGAAAATTTCAAAATTGGCAACAACCCGATATTGGAACCCTTACAACAAGACTGGGGCAATATCGGAAAAAGTGACAACTCAACACTGGGGCATTCATCAACCATCCTAAAGAGGAAAATGCGCCAGTCAACACCGTCAGCATGGTCCATTATCATCAGAGCTTCCCTCATATTATTGACGATTCGGTATGATCATTTGGTCTTTTTCAATCATACTGTTCTCAAAATGAATAATCCACATCTGAGGTACGACTCTCTCATCTCTTTATGAGCTTTCAGTCTCCATTTACATGCATTAGCGATAATATACATGTTAAGTATTCTTAGAAAGAGGGTTTTGCTTAACTTGTTATGAATGTGATTAATTCTGATAAGCGACCATGGGGAAAGAATCACGGGAACGATTAGAGAATTAAGACTATTCAACCTTTTTGATTGGGCACGACATCCCAGTTCAAAGCACTTTTGGGAACTGACTTGACCTTATATGCATGTCTACACTTTGCGATTGCCCTGACCCTTAGTTGTGGGATATGAAGCTATGGTAAAAATAATGGCAATTAATGAAAAGATAAAAGATAAGTTGCCAGGATAATGTCTCGAATCGTGGCCTAGGTTGCTCAAGTTATTAAACCTGAGGGGTGTTTTTACACCTGGTACCCTAAAGCCATCTGGTTTGGGAGTCATCAGCCCAACGCTCCTTACATGGGTAACTTAGAATTTAAGAAAATGAGCATTAAAAAAAGAAAAGGCAAAACCTGAGCAGATCTGAATCGTGGCCTAAGTTATTTGAGTAATTAAGCCCGAGGGGTGTCTTTACACCTGGTGCCCTAAAGCCATCTAGTTTGGGAGTCACCGGCCCAACGCTCCCTACATGGGTGACTTAGAGCCTAAGAAAACGGACCTGTCAAGCACAGACAAAGAAGCGAATAGAGTGATCGTCTGACTTATCTCAAAGTGTGGCCTTTATTACTCGAGCCAGTAAACCCAAAGGGGTGTCTTAATACCTAGTGCCCTAAAGCCCTCCGGTTTGGGAGTCATTGGTCCAAAGCTCATTATATGGGTAATTTTGAATAGCCTAAGAAAATGAGACAAGTTAGGCGAGAGGAAAAAAGAGCGAGAATCAAGAAAATTTATGAAGGCATAGAAATGAAACCCCTACTAGGAGTTGCGTCAGTCATAGTGCATGTGTCATATGAAAGTAAGTCTGCAAAGAAGAATGTCTAGAGCGAAGATGAAGTCTCTCTGATATAGGGAGATAAATCTTTTGAATATAATCCTACCCATGAACAATGACCTTTGATGCTTCAAAATTTCCTTGCGATTTCATAACTCATTCAATTGCATAACTTCTACTTCAAATGCCTTATTCACGAGAGTTTACTAATCCTGATGGCCAAGCCGTTAAGCTTTTGGTGCATTTTATTCTTTTGATATGCAGGATATTGCTCATTTGCGACTTGGTCAACAAAGAGAGGTTCTAATATGAATCCCTGACATCAACATACGAAAGGACTAGGGCATTTTCTGACCAAAAAATGGAAGGAATATAAGGTGGAATCAAGCCTCTCATCAAAAGAAATGGGAGAACTCCTGCCATAAATTAGGGCGACATAAGCTTGCCCCTACAAAAGAAGGGGAAAATTCTCAAAACAGTTATTAACTCAAAAGTAGAAACCCGATGACAAGAGGTCTAGCGAATGAAATCCTCATCATCAAATGTGTCAACCTGCGTCAAGTCCTCACAGGTCGAGGCCTCTACACTGAAGTTCAAATCTGGGCAGCGAAAGAATGAGCCGCACCCTCCAGGAATGTCAGTGGCACTCAGGTCATCAGTCTAGCCGGGTTGCGAATCAAAAACATAAGGAAATGGGGCATAAGCACCCAACAGTGGAAAAAAACTCCAAATCGCCTCAAAAAGGGTGCAGTAAGTTTCTACTCCACACAATTTAAAATGTGCATTAACCTAGGATAATAGACTCCTAAGGATAAATCTAGATCATCACATCATGCATGATCGGCACATGTGCAAATACGATACATTAGCGTACATCTCCATCAAGGTTTAGCATGCATCTCCAGTAGATTTAAATATCCATGCACGTTAAATGCCTTGATTAGAGAAAACGTTCGTCACAGATATCAGTTGGTATTATAAGTTATTGGCATCAATCCAGCGTAACATCAGGCAGAGTCTGGTGAAGTAAACCATTGAATATTACTTCAGCAAAGGTATCGAAAGATCCATTATTGTAAACCATTGGCATCAATTCAGCGTAACATTAATATAGTTCAGCGATGAAAGCTTTATACACCACCGTTCGAGTGGGAATCGAAATAGTTTGGTGATATCAACGTAGTCAACTACCAGCAGGGTAGGATCCGTTGTCAAACTACCATCAGGGTAGGCACCATTATAAACTACCAGCATATACATCGGGAAGGTTCGGTGATTTCAAAATGTTATACCCAGTAGAGATATAGAAAACATCTCAATTTCTCTTCATCAAACAAACAACACCGACAAAAAGCCAAACCGTTGGAGTCAACACCAGCATAGGCATCAGTAATAACCGATAAAGGTAAAGCGATTGCGATGTGTGAAGTGTGATTTGCGATATGTGAAATGTGATGTGCGAGTTACAAAGTACGATTGGCCAAAAGTGAACTGCAATGTGTGAAATGTGATGTGCGATTTGCGAACTTTGATTTACGAAAACATTTTAACATTCATCATAACATTCATTACATTACGATTTGCATCATTAACAATATCTTGTCATATTTCAAGTGTCTAGTAATATTTATTATGTTCATTCCATTGCATTGCATGAACATGAAAAAGAGGGGCATCTGTAAACACTCAAAATTTTGTTTTCCTGTTACTAACTATGTTAGAGAACAAAAGCGTCTTTTTCACACTCTAGAGATAACCCTGGAGGACCACAACGTCAGTTCCAACCCCGGAGATAAACCTGGGAGATCAAGTTTAATGCCAGGAGTCAACCCTAGGAGGTCAAGCCAACCTCAAAGATAACCCTGAGAACAGTCAGAGTCAACAGCAGGCTAATCTCAGAGATAACCCTGAGAAAAGACTGCTACAACTATGCTAAAGTCGAAGACAACCCTGAGAGGGGAAAAATGGTCATTTTACCAACTCAATCTCAACTCAAATCAAATAAACTCATTTCAACTCAAAATTCTTCAAAAGAAGTCCCACAAAAACCATATCTTAACTTCCGAGCGCAAACTGTGAAAACCCACATTTTTTTAAGTTATTAAAATAAGAATTTAATAATTAAAATTCTTATTATGAGATGTTTTGAGTTTGAGTATGTATATATGCGTGCTATATAATTTTGAAATATGTGTTGGTATGAAAAGATTAAGTGTGAATATAGAAGAAAAAAAGAATTTATATATATATATATTGGGAAAATAAGGTTAATAGTTAGTTTAACTATTGAAGAAACTAAATGAAATTATTACGGAAAGGAAATTAATTGAATAATATTAGTTAACTTAATTAATTTGAAAATTATATTATGAAGTAATATAATTTGATTATTATGTATTTATTGGCGATGTAATTGTTATGAATTAAATTTCATAAATAATGTGAGTAATTCACTTAATTAAAATAGTGAATTAGTATAAGCATATTTGTTTTAATAAATGAGGAAGTGATATATTATATATGAGTGTAATATGTTAATGTAATACGATTGTGAATTTAGTAAATAGTTAAAATATTTTTGAATAAAATAAATATTTTAGTTGGAATATTTATGAAATAAAATAAATATTCAATAGAAATTAGTATTGAATAATTTATTTAATTGTGATAATATTGACTAAATGATTTTATAATCGGTGCGTATTATATTACGTTAATGGAATGGTAGTATTCTAATTTAATTAAATAATTAAATTAGAGGACTAATGATTTGTTAAATAAAATTATAAATTTATTGGGTAAGTAAATATGGTGTTAGATAAATAAAGATTATGGTTAAATCAAAAGAAGTGTGATATATGGATAATAGGAATAATATTAAAATAAATGGATAAGGAGGTTAAGGGTTCAAGCCAAACATGGCCTTGTGACCCTTTGCCTTTGTAATAGATGGGAGCCCTTGGTGTTTTTAACCGATAGACCAAATAAGAAATACATTAAGTTGTGCTAAGTTTGAGAAAAAAAAATAGAGCAAAGGAGAGAAATTTGAGATAGAAAAGGAGTTCTCTGTAGAGTTGGAGAAGAGCCTTGGAGAATCAAGGAGAACCAACCTTTTTCATCATCTGATTAAAGCTAAGGAGGGGTTCAAGAGGTATGAAGAAATTCTTAAGTTCCTAAGCTTTGTTCCTTAATTTCATTGTTAGAAATTACTATGGTTATTTAACCTTGGGAATTGGTGAAGAATCTATATATGGTTATTGTGTAATGAATTGCTAGTGTTGTTCATATCTAAAATCAAACCAATCAAGTCTAAATTGTGTAAAAGATGGAAAAATTAGACTCTTGGTTTATTATATAGTATATGGTCTGTTTTGGAGGTAAAAATTTAGTGTAATCCTATAATGTAAGTTGTAAATTGATAGTGGTTTTTTGTTATCCTCTGATAAACGAAAAAAAACCCAATTGGAATGAACTAAAACGGAATTAAAACAAATTCGTGATGTAAGATTTCGTTAAATATGTTGAAGTATGAAAATATAGCGTGAACATTGAATTAGAATGCTTAAATTGATTTGTTAAAGTTTTTGAAATGTTATAATTATTATGTAGATGAGTATTTCAGTGTTTCACGAGTTCATAGAGTCGAAAACCAACTAATTCTGACTTAAAATGAAGAAGTTATAAGATTTGAAGTGTGTGCATAAAAACATTGCAAAATCTGGAATCTAGACTGTGACGCCCCCAAAATTAGGTATACGTCACCCATCTTGGGTCGCCACTTACATGGTACATAAATTCAAATACAACTTACTAACATAAGCGTGTCATATACAATCGACATAAACCGTGAGTTTGAATACAAATATTGTCTACTAGATATTATACAAACTCAAAAAGGAGTCCTCATTACAACTATTATCACACTATTTCACGAATAGTGAGGACTACTAATGCAATCCTCCGGACCATTACTCTGCTCCCCACTAAGTCCAAATTATGTTCTCATTTCAAGAGAACAAAGTGAAAGAAAGGGTGAGCTCAACTAGCCCAAGAAGAAATATTATGACTAAGATAATGCGAATAAATTATCATTAGCCTTCAACAAAGATGTTAAACGATAAAATACAATAGACAACCGCTTTTAGCTGCAGCGGAATATGCAATCCATTAAAAGAGTCAAGTAGAGAATAAAGTCTACTATCTTTTAGGTTTTAAAAGGTTTTCATCAATTTTTATCGCTGAGACTCAGCTTAATAAATAAACCACCACATCTAATCATCCCCGTACCACTTGTCCAAGGATTTTCATCAAATTATCAATGGTCATGACTATACCGAATCACCCCAGTCATAATCATACCAAAAACTATCCAAACTTCATTACAGGCCACTGAGGACTTTTGTCACATCATTTATATCAAGCCATGATTATATCGAATGATCCCTGGTCATAATCATACTAAGTTCATCTATGCACGTAAGCCAAAGATAACATAATATAACATGAGGATGATGACAATGACATAATAATTTAATAAAACAAGTTCAAGAATTATTTTATCCAGGAATTATTAACGTCCAAATTGTCAACAAGATACTGTTTTGTAGAGTAAAATTCAAGAATGATCAGAAGAATATTTCCATGAAAAGATCCTGGATGAAACTCAAATATCAAGGATATTCTACTAATTTCATGGAGTATAGAAGTCAAAGTTTTAACCAACTGGGTATAATAAAGAATGGAATAACAAAAGAAATCACCATGCATGCGGTACTTCGCATAGACGAAGTTATTCAACGTAATAATAATAACGGAACCGTGTCGGTGAAATTCACACCAAGCAGGATGATCCAACAGAATAATAAAGAATGGAACCAGGTCCCACAGCGTAAACACACATGCAGACGTGATGTTCCAATGAAATAATAAAAATTTTAACCGGTCCTGTAAAACACACGTGACAGTGATGTTCCAATAGAATAATAATAAAGACGGAACCAGGTCCGATGTAAAACACACAGACAGGATGTTCTAATAGAATAATAGAAGAATGTCACCAAGTATAGGGTAGACCACGTATACAAGTTATTCCAACAGAATAATAAGCAATGGAATAACAACAGCTTCTTCATGAATAAGAAAAATAACACCCCTTACAGTACAACAAATAATACCCTTACCTTAGAAAAAACTGGATATCAAAGTAGTGAAGTACCGAATACTCTTCTTTTTCTCTATATAGATTTTCTCTCTATAGCTTCTCTCTATAATTTCTCTCTACAGAGTTTCAAAGTGAATTCGTAAGAAAATAATGAAGGAATGAGCTTCTATTTATAGGAAAATAGAATGCATAGTAATTAATCCATGAACAGGTCCAGTTTGATTTACTTTAATCGACGGTCCATATTTAAAGCAAAATCTTTTAAATAAAATATAATATATTCTATTTATATAAAAACATTTTACTATGCAAACACTATGCAACACTATGCAAAAATACTATGCAACACTATGCATAATAAAATATAATATATTCTATTTATAGAATAACTTTAATAAAGTATTCTATTTTATATAAAAAGATGTTTCTATTTTATTACGTTAATAATACGAATAAAACAAAACGTCATTATCGCTATAATAATTCATATTATTAATCGATAATAATGGAATCAAACTGAGTGACTTCTCACATAAGCATCAATAATCAATACCATGTGCTACTATGCAACCACACGTATATCGCATTTTTTACTACCGAAAGTAGTTCAACAAAGATCAACGGTAAAACTTCCGCCGTTATTTCAATAAAATATTTTTGTCGTTTCTCTCAATCCGACAATAATTACATTATGGGTCCACCAATGATTGAGTAGTTGTATGCGAATATTCCCTACTAAACCGAATATTCCCCGACCAATCGAATATAATATAACCACTTGCATACTTTGCAAAATTTATAAATACTACCCACAACTATAATATTATCTCAAATTCACACCATAATATTAAAAATTATTTCGACAAAATTTAAATCTTTATTGATAAAATCCGGGGTCTCACAATCTCCCTCCTTATGGAATTTTGCCCTCGAAATTAGGGTGCGTTACACAGTATGATAAAGAGGTGAGGATACCTTGAATACCTTTATCGTTGAAAACATTAATTTCATCTTTTCAATCCGGCCAAAGATATTCATTAACAATTCATCTTTGCACTACAGGCCAAAGATATACAAATGTAAAACCAATAATGCTGAGATGCAACTTAATAGTATCACGACCACGAATTATCCATGCACTACTGGCCAAGGATATTAGTGTTTTCAATTACGGTCATGATTATACCGAATAATCCGTGGTCATAATCATACCAAGTCTATCAATGCACTACTACTAAAGATGACTTTTACCATATCCATGAATTAATATTTCATTCTTTGAGACTCACTCAATAATTAATCCATATCATCGAATCATCCACCGCACTACTGGCCAAGGATATTCATTAGTATCATCACGACACGAATTATCCATGCACTCTACTACCAAAGATAATCGTGTATTCATTAAGTATCACGACCACAAATTATCTATGCACTACGTGCAAAGATAATCGTGTATTCATTAGTATCACAACCACAAATTATCCATGCACTACTGGCCAAAGATAATCGTGTATTCATTAGTATCATGACCACAAATTATCCATGCACTACTACCAAAGATAATCGTGTATTCATTAGTATCACGACCACAAATTATCCATGCACTACTACCAAAGATAATCGTGTATTCATTAGTATCACGACCATAAATTATCCATGCACTACTACCAAAGATAATCGTGTTTTCAATTACGGTTATGATTATACCGAACAATCCACAGTGGTCATAATCATACCAAGTCCATCTATGCACTACAGCCACGTATGACTTTCAACATAATATAAGCATGAGGATAATGATATAAAGAATCAATCAAATGAGATAAAGGATAAATATTAAACATTTATAATATAATTTATCCATGATTCAAGAATATCCCCATGTTATCAATCACTTAATAATCTCATAATCTAATATCATTAATATTATAACAATATTTTAATCACTTCTAAATTTATAAACAATTTATCTCAATTGTTTACGTTTTACCATATAATGCATTTAATCATTCAAAATGCCATACTCATAAGATATCATCACCAATTATCAAATCCTCAAAAAATATGCATATACTCTATATAGGATTCTCTAGCCATAACATCCTATTTTCAACTTTGTTACTTCACATAACATATTTAACTCATATGTTCAGTAATTAAACTATTTTCATGAAAAATAATAAATCAGTCCCAAAATATTTCTTTTCTGGGATTTAGCATAATATAGTCCCATAATGAAAATATATTTTTCTCGAATTTTTAAAATTCATTTACTATTTTTCAAAATCAATTCTAATTAATTCCTTAAGAAATTAGCTACCTCAAGTTTAACTCCAAAATTCCCAAATCTTGGCAGGACCTTACACATGTTAACGTGAGCTTCCGGTTTAAATTTCATGATCATCGGAGTTATAGAACTCCTCGGTTATAGCGTTTTAAATCGGAAAAACCTAAATATTGAAATAGTCATAACTTGCTCATTTTAAGTCAGAATGAGCTCATTTTTGGACAGGAGGTACTTTATACCATATACCTTCATGTCCCAAAAGGCCAGAATTTTTCTCATAATTTAAGTGTCCGAAACAGCCCCTCTAAAATTATGGCAGCAGCTTTTTCGGTTTTTGCAGCTTTGCACTCCTTTGCTAAAATCAGTCCACACATAAATCCACAACACCTTTTCCAGTAAGTCCACTTGGATTAGTTAGGTAACTCATAGATCTAACTCTAGGACTTGACCACACTCAAAAATTCAAAATATAATAGGAGATTTGGTCAATTGAATTTCATGTTACGTTTTTCACCAAAATCTGATTTTCAACTCTTTATGATTTCTAAGGAACTTTCATGTTTTCACATACTAACCAACATAACTCATCATAACACTTACTAATACCACGAATACCCATGATTTTCATTAGTCCAATGCTTTTATTACAACTTTCATCATAAACCACGTAAACTGTTCATTTTAGTTGAAGAAATATTTGAGGGTTTAAGAAATGGGTTTTTGTACTGGGGTCAATACAAAATTCGATTTCACGCTCTAGGGTAGGCTAGGAAATCTTCAAGAATACGTCAAGAAATTTATTAATGATAGAAATATCATTCAAAACTGCTACTCTTATCCAAGACTTGGATAGTACGTTACATTGATACCAACTGTGACTTCTATCCCTTAACCTAGATAGCACCTCACAATGATACCTATAAACTTGCCATCTTCATTCACGATGTCGCCTACAGAAAGTCTGGCTTCGGTGCACTCACACAAGGAAGTTAACAACGAAAGGTTCGGGCTCTTTACTTATGGCTTGATATGACAATAATTGACTTTAGTAGTTTGGTTACTTGAATTCGCATAACAAAGTTGGTTATGAATATAAAAGCTAACAACCTTACGAAAAGCATGATGAGTAGTTAACCAATTGATTCCTAAAATCACATCAAAGGAAAGTATTTTCAAAAAGATAAGATCGACAGGTAATGTGAAAGTGTTTATTTGAATCAAACAAGATTTAAAAATAGTAAGCGATATGAAGGCTCCTACTAACGAAGTTTCAACCAATAAGTCAAAGTCTAACTTCTCCGGAGTCAAATTTAAACGTTGAACGCAAGCAAGAGAGATAAAATAATGGGTAGAACCGGTATCTTATAAGGTATAGACTTCGTAATTTATAATTAACTAACCCGTGCTAACTTCGTTCGGGTTACTCGCTTTTTGAGAAGTCACAAAAAAAACGCTCTCCCTTACACTACCGATTTTGACTTTTCTAGAACGGTCTTTGGTGCCTCCATCCTAGCTGAACTTGTCTTCGGTGAACGACAAAATCGGGCTAAGTGACCTTTTTTCCACAATTATAACATGCTTTGGACGGCATCGTGCAGTTTGGACTGATATGTCCCTCCCCTCCGCCTTTGAAACATATGATAGGTGGTCGTTCTCGTTCCTTAACAACGGGTGCTGGTGCTGACGTCTTTCCATCATTGTTGAATTTCCTCTTCTTGAAATTTCCATTCCTATTATCTTGGCCATAGTTACCACCGAAATGATAATTTACCCCACGATGGTTATCGTTGTTCCGATGGCCGTTGCCACCGGTACGATTATTATTGTGTTGTTGGTCGTTACCTTTTGTTTGAGCTGAATCAACACTCTCATGTGCTTCATTGCTTATCTCAGCATTTTCAGATGCCATTCTCAAACACTGTCACAAAACAAGGGTTAATTGACATGCAACCTATTATCACTATACTCTGACCGACCAATCAAATACCAAATAAACTTAAGTAGGTCATACTAGCGAAGGAATTCCCTATCTCGCCCCTCCTAGTTCTAGTCTCACATCTTAGCCACGGATCATATCCCTAAGCTCTGATACCAACTGTGACGCTCCCAAAATTAGGTATACGTCACCCATCTTGGGTCGCCACTTACATGGTACATAAATTCAAATACAACTTACTAACATAAGCTGTAGGTATACAATACGACATAAACTGTGAGTTTGAATACAAATATTGTCTACTAGATATTATACAAACTCAAAAGGAGTCCTCATTACAACTATTATCACACTATTTCACAGAATAGTGAGGACTACTAATGCAATCCTCTGGACCATTACTCCGCTCCCCGACTCGTCCCCAACTATGTTCTCATTTCACGAAGAGAACAAATGAAAGAAAGGGTGAGCTCAATCGCCCAAAGAAGAAATATTATGACTAAGATAATGCGAATAAATTATCATTAGCCTTCAACAAAGTGTTAAACCGATAAAATACAATAGACAACCGGTTTAAGCTGCAGTGAATATGCAATCCATTAAAAGAGTCAAGTAGAGAATAAAGTCTACTATCTTTTAGGTTTTAAAAGGTTTCATCAATTTTATCATTTGAGACTCGACAATAAATAAACCACCACATCTAATCATCCCACACTACGGTCGAGGATTTTCATCAAATTATCAATGGTCATGACTATACCGAATCACCCCGATCATAATCATACCAAAAACTATCCATCATCGCATTCACAGACCCATCGAGGACTTTTGTCACATCATTTATATCGAAGCCATGATTATACCGAATGATCCCAGGTCATAATCATACTAAGTTCATCTATGCACGTAAGCCAAAGATAACATAATATAACATGAGGATGATGACAATGACATAATAATTCAATAAAACAAGTTCAAGAATTATTTTATCCGGAAATTATTAACGTCCAAATTGTCAACAAGATACTGTTTTGTAGAGTAAAATTCAAGAATGATCAGAAGAATATTTCCATGAAAAGATCCTGGATGAAACGCAAATATCAAGGATATTCTACTAATTTCATGGAGTATAGAAGTCAAAGTTTTAACCAACTGGGTATAATAAAGAATGGAATAACAAAAGAAATCACCATGCATGCGGTATTGCAGATGATGAAAGTTATTCCAATGAAATAATAATAACGGAACCAGTCGTGAAATTCACAAGCGGGATGATCCAATGTAATAATAAAGAATGGAACCAGTCCCAAGTAAAACACATGCAGACGTGATGTTCCAACAGAATAATAATAAAGATTTTAACCAGTCCGGTGTAAAACACACGCATGTGATGTTCCAATAGAATAATAATAAAGATTTTAACCGGTCCTGGTTGTAAAACACACGACAGGATGTTCCAATAGAATAATAGAAGAATGTCACCAAGTATAGGGTAAACCACGTATATCTGAGTTATTCCAACGAATAATAAGCAATGGAATAACAACAGTTCTCTTCATGAATAAGAAAAATAACACCCCTTACAGTGTACAACAAATAATACCCCTTACCTTAGAAAAGAAACCGATATCAAAGTAGTGAAGTACCGAATACTCTTCTTCTTTCTCTATATAGATTTTCTCTCTATAGCTTCTCTCTATAATTTCTCTCTCTAGTTTTCAAAGAATTCGTAAGAAAATAATGAAGGAATGAGCTTCTATTTATAGGAAAATAGAATGCATAGTAATTAATCCATGAACATCTCCGATTGATTTACTTTAATCGACGGTCCATATTTAAAAGCAAAATCTTTTAAATAAAATATAATATATTCTATTTATATAAAAATATTTTACTATGCAAACACTATGCAACACTATGCAAAACACTATACAACACTATGCATAATAAAATATAATATATTTTATTTATAGAATAACTTTAATAAAGTATTCATTTTTATATAAAAAGATGTTTCGCTTTTTATTACGTTAATAATATGAATAAAACAAAACGTCATTATCGCTATAATAATTCATATTATTAATCGATAATAATGGTATCAAACCGAGTGACTTCTCACATAAGCATCAATAATCAATACCGTGTCTTCTTACTACGCAACCACACGACATCGCATTACTTTTACTAATGAGTAGTTCAACAAGATTATCAACAGTAAAACTTCCGCCGTTATTTCAATAAAATATTTTTTGTCGTTTTCTCGATCCGACAATAATTTCATTATTGTAGGTCCACCAATGATTGAAATTTTGCATGAATATTCCTGCTAAACCGAATATTCCCCGACCAATCAAATATAATATAACTACTTGCATACTTTACAAAATTTATAAATACTACCCACAACTATAATATTATCTCAAATTCACACCATAATATTAAAAATTATTTCGACAAAATTTAAATCTTTATTGATAAAATCTGGGGTCTCACATAGACAAACAAGAGCGCGGGCGCGCTACCCATGAGCGTGGGCATGCAGCTGGGAGCTGCTAGAGAGCGCAACTGGAAATGTGAAGGAAATGGGCGCGGCTACGCCCATTGTGTGTCAAGTGTGACTATTTTGACCTGTTTTAGCAAAATAGGCATAACATTTTCATATGAACTCCGATTGATGCAATTTTATATGATCCGGAATGAGGACAAGTAGACCTACAACTTTTGTTCTTTAAGTGTTTCAATTTGAGATATTTAGAAGGGGTCAAAATGGTCATAATTTGGATTGTTACGTTTTCGGAGGCAATCGGAGGGCGTCGGGCATGCATGTATGCAAGTGTAGTGCTTTTGACGATAAAAGATGTTGTTATAAGTTATAAAACATGAATGTTAGTAAATATAATGATGCTTAACATTAAAAAATGATGTATAAGATAAGTGTATAAGCATACTAAGCATACATAAGATAGACAAATCGGGCGTGTGACGAATAAACGTCCAAACGTCGTGACAAGTGTTAATGAACGTAAAAAGTATTTTAAGTCAAATGAAATTAATATTATAAGATATGAAATGGGGTTAATATAAAACCAATAAGTAGTCCTAGCAAGACTTAAACACTTGAATGAACTTTGGGTGTGACCTAAGAAGAACTATAGTGAGATATAAGTCTAAAGTTAGCACAATCAAATTGAACATTGTGTGCTGATAATAGAAAGGGTTATGAGATATAGAGTAAGGTTTACATTATAACTACTATACGTTGCTATGTAAATAATAGTTGATATGCATGATTATATGATTGTGTAGGGCACATAAAGTGCAGATAGTTGTAAGCTATTAATCTGTTTTTGGTAAACAACGATCAAAGCAAGTCTTTCAGTTCCTATTTGCTATGTGAACTTGATGATGAACTATTTTAAATCTTTATTGCAAAGCGCATGATGTGTTATATATATGTTAAAAGTATGAAACATTAAATTCAATTTATGACAACGTTGATTGAGTAATGAATGCTGATTAAGTAAGGAACTCAATCTTTATATCTGTTATATGAACTACAGCATATATGTTATATTAGTCCAATGTTTATGACATGTGTGATAAGCATGTTATTATGTGCTATGTGATATATGAAAACTGTTAGATTTGTTGGGTTGTCAAGCTCAACCTTGCAAATAACCACTTTTGCAGGTTAAGGATACATGGTAACACTATGTGCTACTTGAATGACGTCGATCAGAAATAATACACGAAGATTAATATTTTAGCTAAAATTGTTATTTCTTTAAACCATGATTAAGGTTCATGAGATGTACTCAATGTTTTTATGATGTATATTTTAAGTTGAGTTGTAAAGTTAAAGTCTGAGTTGTCCGATGTATAAAGGATATCGATTTGTATGTAAGTGTATATATATATATATATATATAGAGAGAGAGAGAGAGAAAGGATTAAGTGCATACCCCTTATCTTACTCACCCGTGCTCACCCCCCTTTAGCGACGGACCCGGCGATGGTTTCGGTCATACAACCGTCGTCTATACTTTTAGCGATGGATAACATATAGCGTCGCTAAAAATATAGACGACGGTTGTATGACCGAAATCATCGTCGGGTCCGTTACTAAATGGGGATGAGCACGGGTGAGTAAGATAAGGGGTATGCACTTGATCTGGACTATATATATATATATATATATATATATATATATATTAACTCTGATAAAGTGAATCATGGATTATATATGATTCAAAGACATGTAGATGATAAAGGTTTTGATTCAGGGAATTAAAGTAAGAAGATAGAAAAGTTTAAATTATTCCTCATTTTATTAAGTTTAACATCGAATAACGATGTAAAATCAGAAGTTAGACGTGTTATTAACGACCGAAGTTGATAATTGAATTGTATAAATTTTGGGGTCATTATAGTTAGTATCAGAGTTGTAGGTTATAAACCTTAGGTAAGAGTACCCTAGGCTATAACCTTAGAGAATAAAGTAGAAGATGATAAAGAATAAACTCAGATAGAGTTTTATTAATAAGAAATAAATTTAAGAAATGTATAGAGAAGGGATTAAAATATATATGAGAAGTTTTAAAGAGGAATCTTGAAGACTTATAAAAGACATAAATATGGAGTTACCTGACTCTAGTATTAAGATGTTAAGTGTTATTAAATAGACGATGTCTACAAGATGAAGTTGATTAAAGTAATAATAAGAAACTCAAATAGAGTTTAATTGATGATAAATTTAGAGAATGCTTATGGAACAAGTTAAGATAATATGTGCAGGTTCAAAGAAGAACCTGAAGAGTTAAAATTGAGTTGAATAATCATAAGACAACATAACTAAAGAGGAAGTAATGAGGATCATAAAACCAAAACGATCATAATATAAAAAAGGAATCCTAAAGAAGATAATGGTGGAATAAGATCACGACGTGATCTGGTTAAGTTGTAAAATTATAGATGATTTGTAATGAATAAATAGTTATAGCTTGATTCTATAAGAGAATGTAATATGAAATAGTATGAGGCAAACACACGAGGGGTTATAAATAATGAGATACGGAAAATTCGTATCGAGTAAAGAGAAAGTTATGAGCAAGATAGAGTTAGGTGGGATTTCAATTGAGGATTCATGTGATGACTGAGTTGTACAAACCTTTGTATGGGAGAGGGTTTTGTGATTGCACTAAGTTTATCACATTGATAATCATTGAAATGTTGGTGTCGCGCTATCAATGTATATATAACGAAAAGGTGATTCTTTTCTCATGTGTATACATGATAGTTAGAAACTATTAAGATTAGTTAGATATTATTAGGATTAGGTGCGAGTTCTTAAAACTCATACATATGGTAAGTTGATGACTCATAATCATATGTATTTTTTTAACCCCTAAGCGTATGGACAGTCTCTGATTGGTTCTTGGACAACATATTGCTATGACAAGTTTGTGAACTCATATTATTGTGGCAAGTTCCTAAACTTCCAATGTGTGGTAAGTTTGATGAACTATATTGGGGGTATAGGAAGATTGTAAGTTGAAATACAAGAATATTTAGTATAAGAGCATTGGTGGTGCCATAAATAAAATGAATTAGTAAGTAATAAAGTAAAGATTGAAGATGATGGAGAAAAATAGATATTCCAAATCTTCTAGCTTTGCTAGATTTCTGAAATTTATTGACTTCGTGCGGATGTTTGCACTTCTATTTTCTTGAAAAACATTGGATCAAATGATTGAACTAGTGAGTTTTAAAATCAATACCTTTATTCGTATGTCTATGCTAATTATTTCGGCTAGACAAAAATGATTTAAGAATATCAAAATGTATTTTGTTTATTCGTAGTCATTAAGGCATCACTAAATATAATGTTGATATGACAAACGAGGAAGTCATCAATGCAATTGAACCTGGTGTTGGATATGATCATATGATCGTCAACCCACTATGGTATGATGTAGCATAACGAAGTCATATAATGATTGAATCCTTAATGTACTATTAAAATAGTACGGTATCTTGACCATCATAAAAAATGATTTTTGGTTTTCTTTAAACTAAGAAAGATATGCCACATGAATTGGCTAAAACTATTTCGATTGATGTCTGAGTTGTTGTTAGAAGTCTACGTTATTTAATTCAGTTAAGCAAAGATTGAAAGATGTTCATGAAGTTCAAGCGTTCTTTGTCAAACTATACCAAATCAAATTATTTTGGTGTGGATTTAAATGTTAAGATGATGAGGTGAACAACCCTGTAAAAGGGGACATGTTATCGGAGAATGGTTCCGAAAGTAACGCATATAGACATTATGATATAATATGTTGTGCACACCGTAGTGGTACAATAGGTTGATCGCTTAGAGTACTTGCAGAGGGTGTTTTCAGTCTTTTTGATTGATAAACATTCTATTAAAAAGGGTTTTAAAGTGTGAAGTACCGGGGGTGAAGCACTATTAAACCTAGAGATGAGTTCATGGTCTTGTGACCCCTCAGCATGATTGGATAATCTTTTAAAATTGTGAGTTATTGATGAATAGGTTTTTAACCTATGATTTATATTCATTTAGCTTGTTATATTGTTAGTTTTTGGTTACTTTCATGTTACTTTTGATGGGTTTTGTGTTTGTTATAGGATAATAAGTAAGCTTATCGAGATGATAGCATTGGAAGGATTCTCAAGCAATTTTTGGACATTCTGACTCCCTAGCGTGGGGCGCACTGTTACGGGATCTTAGCTGACAAGATTAGTTATGTGCTAGAAGATGGGCAGTGTTGGGAGCTACTACTTCTTTATGTAATATGATTATAATAGGATTGTGTTATGGTTGTTATTTCATGCTTTTGGGAGTCTTTGACTAATGAGTTGTTGGTTTTGAAAAGGATTTGAACTTCTTTTAGAATTTATTGGTGATGAGTTAGAGTTGGATTAGAATTAAGAGTGTAGAGCTGAAGTGGGGAAAACTTATGCTATGTGTGAGAAGGAAAAATGGATTACAATCCAGACACACTTTTGGGAAAAAATTTGAAGAACAAGAGCTTGGAGGAACGAAGAAGAGGAGTAATTTCACGAAGATTGTAGATTTGAAGGGCGAGAAGGGTGGTGTATTACTATTCTCCTTTAATTTCAATTTGTGTAATTGGGATGATGCTTTCTTTTATTTATTCATTATTTAATTCATTTATTATGAACTAGTTTACTTTTTAGGCTTATGGTGGATCCTTAAGTGAAACAATGATTATGTAGCTTTGATTTCCAGTTTAATGAGCTATTATCCAGTTTATCTATGTTAATTTGAGCTTAAATTTATGAATTACCTGATCAACAGTTCTTTGTGGATTTGTATGAATTCGAGAGAGGAAGTACGAATCTAGACTTAGTTAATATAACATGTGTTCTTGAATTTTATGAATGAACAGAATCTTGATGAATGTTAAGGTAGAGATATGCTTGACATCGCATGTAATTGGATAGAGAACTTATTCTTAAACCTTCTTTAATTATAATTCACATAGAGATATAGTGAGTTAGTTGATTAAGGTGTTTAACTTATTTCTATCTTAATTGTAGATTTAAGTTAATACGGTATTAGTACATCGAGAGGTGGCTAATGCTACATTCATGTTCTTTATTAATAAACTGGGATAGTGAATTGAACTGGAATAAAGGTGTAAAAATCAGAGTGAAGCTTAGGGTGAAGTCGTAAGTCTAATTCTCCAATATTTGTTGAAAAATTCAATTTTTAAGATTTGTGCTTGTTCTGTGATTATATATTTATTAATAATTTAGTTTTTATAATTTTAATCATTGATTTGGATAGTTTAATAAAATTAGGATTAATAGAAAAATGATAATTGAGACGTTAAATTTCTTATTAAATTGTCTCTGAGGGAACAATGCTCTATTTACTATTATATTACTTGTTGACAACCTATACTTGCGTGTTGTGCGTAATTATATTTTACCCCAACAAGTTTTTGGCACCGTTGTCGGGGACAATTTTAGTATAGAGTTTAATATTTTACGATATCAGTTAATTAGTCCAGTTTTACTTAAACATTTTTATTTTTGTTTTGTTCCTCTTATTTTAGGTTTTTGAAGTGGTTTATGCAAACGCGGTCCAAAAATCCAGACTTGATTCCTTTTGAGGACGATATTGAGAAATGGTTTCAGAGGTTTAAGTACGTGGATTAAGGTAAAAAGAGAAGAATTCGAAAACTCTAAAAAAGAAGACGCAATGGCAGCTAAAGATCAGAAAACGTTGAGGGACTTTGCTACACCCAAGGTGACTGAGCTGCAGTCGAGTATCACCAGGCCTGCCATAGCTACAAACACATTTGAAATCAAGCCAGGGACGATTCAAATTATCCAAAATTTAGTTCAGTGTGGGGGATAGGCAAATGATGACCCGAACGAACATTTAGTCAACTTTTTGGAAATTTGTGACACCTTTAGGTATAATGGGGTGTCGGATGATGCGGTGAGACTTTGCTTGTTCCCATTTACCTTACGGGATAAGGCGAAGAGTTGGTTACACTCTCTACCACCGAGATCGATAACTACATGTGAAGACCTCGCTCAGAAATTCCTTGCAAAATTCTTTTTACCAGCGAAAACTGCAAAAATGAGGAATAAGATAATGATGTTTGAACAACAACACGGGGAGTCACTGTATGAGGCGTTGGAGAGATACAAAGAGTTGCTCAGAAAATGCCCACATCATGGATTGCCTAAGTACTTGCAGATGAACATATTTTATAACGGATTGAACGGGAACCTCAAGATCAGTATTGATGCAGCTTCGGGTGGAGCGTTTATGGTAAAGAGTTACGAGGAGGCTTATGATTTAATTAAGACTATGGCAGCTAACAACTACCAGTGGCCCACTGCAAGAATGACACGGGCAAAGGTAGCTGGAGTGTTAGACGTAGATGGTGTAATGGCAATACAAGCGCAAATTTTAGCACTTTCAAATAAGTTAAATGCTATGACAGGGGCACATGTATAGCAGGTTGCGGTTATTTATAAATTTTGCGCGGGTAAGAATCCTACATATCAATGCGTAATCAACCCAGCATCAGTGCAATTTGTGGGTAGCTACAACAGAATTCCACAGAATATCTATCAGAATGCTTACAATCAGGGGAATAAGAATCATCCGAACTTTTCATGGAGTAACAATAAGCATCAACAAGCTCCAAGACCATCAAATCCCCTAGGATTCCAGAATCATCAACAACCAGCTCAACATCAAGAGAGGAAATCAGATTTAGAGGAGTTGTTGACAAAGTACATAACAAGCAATGAGGTGGCTATGAAAAATCAAGCAATGGCCATCAAGAATCTAGAGAATCAAATGGGACAAATTGCATTGGCATTGAACAACAAGCAACAAGGGACTCTACCGAGTGACACCGAAAGAAATCCGAAGGGTAATCACAAACAATGTCAAGCAATTATGTTGAGAAGTGGAAAACACCTTGATGGTCAGGAAACAGAAAATTCGGTTACAAAGGAGGGTGAGACAGATAGTGAAAATATAGTGGTAAAGGACAAGCAGGGGGAAGAAAAACAAGTGGAAATGAGCAAACCAGTTAATGAACAAGTTGTCTATCCTCCCCCACCTTTTCAGCAAAGAGTTCAAAAATAGAAATTAGATAAGTAGTTTGCAAAATTTTTGGAAGTTTTTAAGAAGCTTCAGATTAACATCCCGTTCGCAGAAGCCCTAGAGCAGATACCGAGTTATGTGAAATTCATGAAAGGGATTCTGTCCAGGAAAAAGAAGTTGGAAGATTTCAAGACAGTGCCATTAACAGAGGAGTGTAGTGCAGTGTTACAGCGAAAGTTGCCACCAAAGTTGAAAGATCCAGGGAGTTTCACTATTCCGTGCACGATTGGGAATATGGCGTTCAACAAATGCTTGTGTGATTTGGGGACAAGTGTGAACCTTATGCCATTATCAGTTTATACAAAATTGGGTTTGCCCGCTCTAAAGCCTACGAATATCTCATTGCAGTTAGCATATAGGTCAGTCACATACTTGAGAGGCATTGTGGAGGACATATTGGTAAAGATTGACAAGTTTATATTCCCCGCGGATTTCATCATTTTGGATTTTGAGGAGGATAAGAACATCCCGATTATCCTAGGGAGACCTTTCTTGGCTACAGGTAGAACGCTCATCGACGTACAGAAAGGTGAACTAACAATGAGGGTCCAAGATCAAGAAGTGAAATTTAATGTTTTCAAGGCCATGAAATTCCCTCGGATAAAGAAGAATGTTTCAGGATGGATATTATTGAGCAGATAATCAGTGAAGACATAGGCAAAAGTTTGGTCAACGATCCATTGGAAACAACACTATTAGGGGATGAAGAGTTAGATGATCCAAAATTTGTGGACTACTTGTAGATGCTAGACTCCTTGCCATGAGTTAGCAGATTTAAAACAACCTTTGAACCATTGCACACGGAGGAGAAAGCCACAACAAGGATGAAATCGTCATTGGAGGAGCCACCGACTCTTGAACTTAAGCCACTCCCTAAACACCTCAAGTATGCGTATTTAGGTAATTCTAATTCTTTACCTGTTATTATTTCTGCTGCACTTAACGAATTGGAGGAAGAAAAACTGCTGAGAGTGCTGAGGGACCACAAAACGGCTATAGGATGAACAATAGCAGATATCAAAGGAATCGGCACATCCTTTTGCATGCACAAAATTCTGATGGAAGACGATGCAAAACCGACAGTGGAACAACAAAGACGGCTCAACCTTATCATGAAAGAAGTAGTGAAGAAGGTAATACTGAAATGGTTGGATGCAGGTATCATCTACCCGATTTTAGACAGTAAGTGGGTTAGTCCAGTGCAATGCATGCCGAAAAAGGGAGGAATGACCATGGTTCAGAATGATGACAATGAGCTAATTCCTACAAGGACAGTGACTGGTTGGAGGGTTTGCATGGACTATAGGAAGTTGAATAAGGCTACTCGCAAAGATCAATTTCCTTTTCCCTTTATCAATCAAATATTGGACAGATTAGCGAGACACGAGTACTACTGCTTATTTGATGGATATTCAGGTTATAATCAGATCATCATCGCTCCTGAGGATCAAGAGAAGACTATGTTTATGTGCCCATACGGCACATTCGCATTCAGGAGAATGTCGTTCGGTTTGTGTAATGCACCCGCTACCTTCCAGCGGTGTATGATGGCTATCTTCTCAGACATGGTAGAGAAAAATGTAGAAGTCTTCATGGACGACTTCTCTGTCTATGGGGATGATTTTTATGTGTGTTTGGAAAATTTGGTAATGGTCTTACAAAGATGCACCGACACGAATTTTGTCCTTAACTGGGAAAAGTGTCACTTTATGGTGGAAGAAGGTATAATTTTGGGGCACAAAGTCTCGGCTTGAGGATTAGAGGTTGATAAAGCCAAGCTAGAAACAATTGAAAAGCTACCTCCACCGAGTTCAGTTAAGGGAATTAGAAGTTTTCTGGGACATGTTGGGTTCTACAGGAGATTCATAAAGGACTTCTCTAAAATAGCAAAACCTTTGTGCATTCTTTTAGAGAAGGATTTGGTTTTTAAGTTTGACGAGGAGTGTAAAGTGGCATTTGAGCTATTGAAGAAGAAGTTGACTACAGCGCCCGTGATCGTCGCATCGGATTGGAATATGCCTTTTGAGCTAATATGTGATGCAAGTGACTATGCAGTTGGGATTGTTTTGGGTCAATGCCGAGAGAATGTATTTCATGCCATATATTATGAAAGTAAGACACTCATAGAGACTCAATTGAACTACACAACTACGGAAAAAGAATTACTTGTAGTGGTGTATGCGTTCGATAAATTCCAAGCATACTTGATCGGGACGAAGGTAGAAGTTTACACAGATCACTCAGCCATTCGGTACTTAATTTCGAAAAAGGATGCTAAGCCACGCCTTATCAGATGGATTCTCCTTTTACAAGAGTTTGATTTAGAAATAAAGGATAGAAAGGGGATAGAGGACCAAGTTATCGATCATTTGTCTAGGCTAGAAAATTAGGATAAAAAGGAAGAGGACAAGTGTGTAATCAACGAGTCATTCCCGGATGAGCAACTATTTGGGATAAATATAGAATTTCCATGGTACGCGGACTTCGCGAATTATCTAGTGAGTAACATTGTTCCCCCTGATCTTACACGACAACAGAAAAAGAAGTTTCTTCATGACGTTAAGTGGTATATGTGGGATGAACCTTACTTATTCAAACAGTGCGTCAACAAAATGATCAGAAGATGTGTGCCCTACAGTGAAGTGAAGAACATACTACAGGAATGTCACTCATCTACATATGGAGGACATTATGGTAGTGAGAGGACAGCAATAAAGGTGCTTCAATCCTGGTTTTATTGGTCTACTCTATTTAAGGACGCCCACCAGTTTGTCAAAAGTTGTGATAGATGTCAAAGGGTGGGCAACATATCAAAAAGAAATGAGATGCCACTCCAAATGATCTTGGAAGTCAAAATTTTTAACGTTTGGGGCATCGATTTTATGGGGCCATTTCCATCATCGTTCACTAATCAGTACATTTTTCTTGTAGTGGATTATGTCTCAAAGTGGGTTGAAGCAGTAGCACTTCCAACTAACGATGCCAAAGTGGTTCTCAAATTTCTACAGAAGAACATTTTTACGAGGTTTGGCACGCCGAGAGCTATTATAAGTGATGAAGGTAGTCACTTCTGCAAAAAATTGTTTACAGCTCTATTGGCAAAGTATGGGGTCAACCATAAGGTAGCTACAACATATTATCCCCAAACCAGTGGGCAAGCTGAGGTTTCGAACAGGGAAGTTAAGAAAATCTTGGAAAAGGTGGTGAACCCAAATAGAAAGGATTGGTCTCTCAGATTGGACGATGCACTATGGGCCTACCGGACTGCCTATAAACACCGAATGCCATCTCACCATATCAATTACTATACGGGAAAGCTTGTCACTTACCAGTCGAGTTACAGCACAAGGCCTACTGGGCGATTCAAAAACTGAACATCGATCAAGCAGCGGTGGGTGAAAAGAGACTACTTAAGCTAAATGAGCTCGACGAATTCCGACTGCAAGCCTATGAAAACTCAGAGTTGTATAAGGAAAAGGTCAAGAGATGGCACGACAAGAAATTGATACAAATAACATTCGAGCCTGGGCAATCAGTCCTATTGTTCAACTCACGGTTAAGATTGTTCCCAGGAAAACTAAAATCAAGGTGGTCGGGACCATTCACCATAAAAATAGTTTTCTCATATGGCGCCATTGAACTCTACAGTAGAAATCCATTGGAGACTTTCAAGGTTAATGGCCAACGGTTAAAGCATTACTGGGGTGGTGATTCAAATTGGGATGTCGTCAACATTACCCTTGCCGATACACAGTGATACAAGAGGCACCGTCAGGCTTACGACGTTAAAACTAGCGCTACTTGGGAGGCAACCCAAGCTCTAAACTCTTTCTCTTTTAGTTATTATTTAGATCTTAGTTATAATCTAGTTTAAATATGCGTTTTTCATAGAAGAGTGACTACATTTTTGGATGATTTGCAGGTAACTCAAGAAAATTCGAGTCATCAGACTCTGACCCCTAAGCGCGGGCAAGCTACCTTCTGAGCACGAGCATAGCGTGGGCGCGCATTACCCCCCAAAACTTACTGCCATCCTAGCACAGATCGCACCAATTCACCAATCCCACAGTGCGGCGCATATATCAACGTCTGATAGCGGGCGCGCCACTACTACATCATCAATCTACTTCCCCTAGCGCGGGCATGCCACACAACGCATGAAACACAAAGACGGGGCACGTTACTATGCCAACAACTACTGATCTCCTAGCGCGGGGCGCGCCATCTCATACACATACACGGTGCGGGCCACGCCGTTCGGGAACCCCAGGCGCTGAACTCTTTTAATTGTCGTGTCCTATGCCATTTGTGAGATCCCGAATTTTATGAAATAAAAGTATTCAATTTTTCTATTTTGGTAAATAGTTAAATTGATAAAAGTTTAAAGTTAAGGGTGATATGTGAAATTTTTTAAAAGTAATCAAGTTGTCATAAAATAACCGGTAGTAAAAGTACAGTAATACGCGTGGTTGCATAGTAACACATGGTATTGTAGAGTATCTTTGATTATTGATGCTTACGTGAGAAGTCACTCAGTTTTATTCAATTATTTTCACAATATTTTATATTATTAAATCAATAATTGAGACGACAAAGTTATTCATATTATTATTTGCAATATTGACAATGTCTAGAAGTTCTGTCAAGAAGAGGTTAGATAATCTAATTGCGCGCCAATAGGGAGAAATCCTTATCGGAAAGCCCCCTCTTTCCTAGGAACGACCTGGTTGTTAAATATTGTGAGTTATAATATTAATGATGAAGATTAAAGATGAATTTGATAGTTCAATTATGTTGGGATTATTAGTGTTAGTGGAAATTGACATCTATTTCGATAATAATTAATGTCTGGAGGTTATATTGACGAATCGGGTAATTAATCGGATAAATTAGCAATTAATTGGTATTAATTCACATGCTTATAACTATGTGTTCACATGTGTGTACTATTGATTCACATGATTTACTATTAAGGGAGTTGGTGCAAGATTGGTAATACTTGCATGACTAAATTAAAAATGAAGGTATAGATGAAGGTACTATACTATAATTAACTTTTTCACATGTTTAGAACTATTGAGTCACATGATTTACTATTGATTCACATGATTTACTATTAGGGGAGGTGGTGCAAGTTTGATAATACTTGCATGACTAAATTAAAAATGAAGGAAAAGATAATGGTATTATACTGTAATATTTTGAGCCCCAAAACGTGCAATTATCGAAACTATATTTTCCTATAAATAGAAGCTCATTCATTCATTATTTTTCACCAATCCACTAAGTCTCACAAGAGCAATTATAGAGATAGAAGCTATAGAGAGAGAAGCTATAGAGAAAAAGAAGAAGCGAAGTATGCTACTTCACTACTCCAAAGATATCTGATCTTCTTACGAGGTAAAGGTTATTATTTTTTATATTACAAGAGATATTATTTTTCGTATTCGTATGAATATTATTATCGTTCAATATTCATTATATTCGTTTAATATTCATAAGGAATATTATTTTCGTTCAATATTCGTAAGGAATACTATTTTCGTTCAACCGTTGTAAGTAAGGGGTTTCTGCTAGGGGCAGTTTCATAATTTTTCTGACCATCAAAAATTCTAGAAAAATTTGAAATGATAACTTGATGAGTTTTCTAGATTGTATCCAAAAATGCCGATTTTTGGATGTATAGATTAGGAGTTATGAATTTATGGGAAAAGACTATTTCAAAAGTAAACCCTTATAACTCCTTGTGGTTAACTCCAAAATTGGTGAAATTTTTATTGAGAGTACATGTATATTACAGGAGTATACCCTTTAAATTTCGGAATTTTTGGACAAAGGTACGATTTATGATAAATGTCTAAATATTCGACAGTTTTGGCCATACGAAAAATAGTAAATGAATTTTAAAAATTCTGAAAAAAATATATGTTCAATATGGGACTATATTCTGCTAAATCCCATAAAAGAAATATTTTTGGAACTGATTTAGTATTTTTCATGAAAATGAACTAGTTATGAGTAAATGAATTAAATATGTTATGTGAAGTAACAAAATTGGAAAATAGGATTTTATTGCTTGGGAATCCTATATAGGGTATATCTGATTTTTATGAGGATTTGATCATTGGTGATGAAATCTTATGAGTATGGCATTTTGAATGATTAAATGCATTATTTGGTAAAATATAAACAATTGAAATAAATTGTTTATAAATTTAAGAAGTGATTAAAATATTATTATAATATTAATAATATTAGATTATGAGTTTATTAAGTGATTGATAATATTTGGATAAATTTAAAGTCTTTAATATTTATCCTTATTTTCGTTTGATTAATGCTTATATCATTGTCATCATCCTCATTCTTATATTGTTATGAAAGTCTTCTTTGGCTTACGTGCAAAGATGGACTATTGATTATTGATTTTTCAATTTTATATCTTTGGCTTACGTGCAAAGATGGACTGTTGATTATTGGTTTTACAGTTGTATATCTTTGGCTTATGTGCAAGGATGGACTGTTGATTATTGGTTTTACAGTTGTATATTTTTGGCTTACGTGCAAAAATGGACTGTTGATTATTGGTTTTATAGTTGTATATATTTGGCTTACGTGCAAAGATGGATAGGTTTATGACATGATCATAACCACTGGTGATAATAACGAATATCCTTGGCCCGTAGTGCATGGATAATTCGATGATGTGATTGGCAGGATCATGATCATTAGTTAACAGTTGAATGTCTTTGGCCGTAGTGCACTGACAGACATTTGATTGGTATGATCATGACCATTGGTTTTATAGTTGAATATCTTTGGCCCGTAGTGTAAAGGTAGACAACTGATTGGTATGATCATTGTTATTACATTTGAATATCTTTAACCTTTGGGGTAAGGATATTGAGTAAACGTTCTATTAAGCCTTTGTGGTAAGGAGAAACTGTTGATTTACATGATTATAAATATGAATTGTGGATTTAACTATAATCTTTGGTGGTTTAGGTGAAGACAGGTGATGATAGTTCTTTTTGTCTTGGGTATAACAAAGAACTGTTGATGAGTATTACAGGAATGAAATATTAACAATGGACTTTTAATCTAGAGGAGATAGTAGACATTATATTCTACTTGACTCTTCTAATGGATTGCTTATTCCGCTACAGTTAAACTTGTTGTCTATTGTATTCTATCAGTTGTTATACTGTTGAAGGCTAAGGATAATTTATTCTGCATTAGCTTAGTCATAATATTTCTTACTGGGCTAGTTGAGCTCACCCTTTTCTTTCACTGTTCACTTCAGGAAATGAGAATATAGCTAGGACGAGTCGGGGAACGGATTGACAGTCCAGATGGTTGTTTTAGTAGTCCTCACTATTCTATAAAATAGTGTGACAATAAATGTAATGAAGACTCCATTGAGTTGAATACTGTCTAGAAGATAATATTCTAATTTAAACTCTCACATTATGTTTTGTCGTATTTTGCACGACAGTTACATAAAAAAAGTTTGTATTTGATTTATGTAGTGTGTATCTGGCGACTCAAGCTGGGTTATGTATACCTGTTTTGGGGGCGTCACACCATTACCACTTCACCTCTCCTTCGTACACTTCACTTCCCCACTTCTCCTACACCCTTAACACTTCTACTACTCTATAACTCCTATAACCCCGACTACACCATCTCTACTTTTCTTTCTCCTTTTTAACTTCCATCCACATTAAACCCATACACTCTCCATCTCCCAACCCACGTTGGTTTTCCATCCCCTATATGAACTCCAACCATACAAGTAGTCAAAGTAATATCAGATATAAATACTATACTCCAGTCCTAAATCTTATCCCTTCCTTGCACAAATTCATTCAAATTGGGACATCTTTACAAAGAGGGAAACACAAAATCATTAAAGGTAAGCACAACTTACTTCATCCTCAATATTCTTCTCTTTTATTGATATCAATTGGGTGGAAAACCTTGGAAATTGGGTGCCCAAGGAGTGTGTTGTTTGATTCCACATTTTGGCTAACAAGATAATACCAAGCAACCAAGTTTGGGGGAATTAACCAAGCCGCTCACCAACTGTTTGATAAAAGTCCTGAACCAAATTTTAAGCCTAAACATCACCAGAAACACCATGTCTTCCCACAAAAGACAACGCCATCCACATCCACTGCTCGACCTCAATATGATCATACAAATTTTGTTAGTGAGAGGGCAGCAGAATGATTCAAGTCATCCATTGACAAGAAGAATTTGGTGTTAGAACGTGGATTGAAGCTGAATACTAATTTGGATGGTGATATGGCTTTGCAAATTGTAGAGCGTAATTGGTTTCAGTTAGTAGAACAACCACATCCAGCGGCAATCAATATAGTGAAAGAGTTTTATGCCAACGTAATGGAACATGTTAATCACGTAGCCATGGTTCGAAGTAAATCGGTGGCATTTCATGCCGATGCTATCAATGCGTATTTTGGGTTAGAGACACCACATACTCACCGATATGAAGATGACTTGTCCGATCTTGACGAATTGATTGTCAGATTATGCAAACCAAGAACTCAATGGGTAATTCAAGCCGGAACAAATGAAAAGATAAGTTTTCCCCACTCAGCACTTAGTCGATATGGTAAAGCTTGGTATGCATTTATATGTGCTCGTTTAATGCCCACACGCTGCCAGAACGATGTAACTAAGGCACGGGCTCGACTATTATTTGGAATTGTTCACCACCATTACCGTGTGAACAACTCAATTGCATTCTACAATGTTGATGTGGGGGAGTGTATTCAAGAATCCATTGACCGGTTGCTACGAGGGAGTACTACAGGAGGTTTGCTACATGGTTTCTTAATAACTAATTTATGTCGTAAAGCTGGGGTGCAGTGGCAACCTTCTGAGCTTGTCCAACAACCGATGGCTATAATCGATCATGCTACAATTTAGAGGTACAAGACTTGGGAAGGCGCGAGATCACATCCACGTGGAGAAGGTTATATTATGATTCGCCAACCCTCACCCCCAGTTGGAGTGGAACCTATACAAGGGCAACCACCTCGGGGCTCAAGGAATCAATTTTTTGGGTTGGCCCAACGTCAAGATTTAATGCATCAATACAATGCCAATGCATTCAACACGCTTGCTGATGTGTTTTCTCGTTGCAATCCTAATGCACATCTGGTGGTTATGCATGTTCCTCCTATCTTGCCAACATATCCTCCTTCAAACAACGATGAGCAGTAACTCATTTTCAGGGAAGTCCACATACTTTTATTTGAATTATTTTGACGTAATGAGGACATTACTTGATTTAAGTTTGGGGGATTATGTTTTTAAGTTTTCTGCCTGGTTAATTAATAATCATGTTAGTTAGTGTTAGTTAATTTGTTTAGACTTTATAATTGTTCGTATTCATGGCATTTAGTTTAATATTTGTGTATTTTCATATATATATATATATGCATGTAGTTGCATGAATCCAGTTATTAGATTGTAAAAGTTTGTTCTTGGCTAATGATGAGATTGGAATTCGGTAGACAAGTACAGTACCAAATATGAGAACTTTGATGTAATTTTTATTATGAATTGGATCTTTGGCTGTGTGAAACTAGTATAAAAAAGGGAAGCAGGTTAATAACACCTATGTGGGCTGATTAGTTCAAATTGATACATAGGGAATCTCTAAAGGATAATGCTAGTTTAAATGAAAGAATAACAAGAATAAGTAGTGATGACTAAAGTTAGACAAGAACCTAAGTTTGGGGGAAAAGGTTGGGTATATAAGCTTCAAAAAAAAAGAAGAGAAAATAATACCTAGTTGAGTCTTGTGGTGGGTTGAGAAAAAATATACTCCCCATAAACACGAGCGTGAGATGGAGCGTAAAATGCACTCACCAACCATCTATCTAAAAAAAAGAAAAAAAATGAATAAAACGGGAAATAGGAGCAAAAAGCCCCCGTATAAAAAAAATGAAGCATAAGTATCCCATGTTGACCCTCGATATTGGTAATTGTCTGATTTTAGTTGGATCTAGCTTGTTTTGGGATTTCTTAAGTTTACACTATATGATGCCTTCGAAGAGATTTATTATGTATTGAATTTGAATTTGTATCAGTTAGCATGGATGTGGAGCACACATGCACTAAACTAGTGATAACAGTTTAAGATTCGAGGATTGATAAGGAATTGTGGATTGGTTTTGATATGAAGTGTAGACATGTTTACTTAATTTTTTTGAGGCTGTATGAGTAAACTATATACTGTCTTAATAATGGATTTGTAGTTTGTAGTTGTTAATTGCATTGCATTGCATTGTTCTTGAGGACAAGCAATGTTCAAGTTTGGGGGAATTTGATGAATAGGTTTTTAACCTATGATTTATATTCATTTAGCTTGTTATATTGTTAGTTTTTGGTTACTTTCATGTTACTTTTGATGGGTTTTGTGTTTGTTGTAGGATAATAAGTAAGCTTATCGAGATGCTAGCATTAGAAGGATTCTCAAGAAATTTTTGGACATTCTGACTCCCTAGCGCGGGGCGCGTTAGTGCGTGGCAAGTTTCTGATTTAGTAGCGCGGGCCGCGCTGTTGGAGAGTACATCATAGCGTGGGGCGCGCTGTTACGGGATCTGAGCTAGCAAGATTAGTTATGTGCTAGAAGATGGGCAGTGTTGGGAGCTACTAATTCTTTATGTAATATGATTATAATAGGATTATGTTATGGTTGTTATTTCATACTTTTGGGAGTCTTTGACTAATGAGTTGTTGGTTTTGAAAAGGATTTGAACTTCTTTTAGAATTTCTTAGTGATGAGTTAGAGTTGGATTAGAATTGAGAGTGTGGAGTTGAAGTGAGGAAAATTTATGTTATGTGTGAGAAGGAAAAATGGATTACTATCCAGACACACTTTTGGGAAAAAATTTGAAGAACAAGAGCTTGGAGGAACGAAGAAGAGGAGTAATTTCACGAAGATTGCAAATCTGAAGGGCGAGAAGGGTGGTGTATTACTATTCTCCTTTAATTTCAATTTGTGTAATTGGGATTATGCTTTCTTTTATTTATTCAGTATTTAATTCATTTATTATGAACTAGTTTACTTTTTAGGCTTATGATGGATCCTTAAGTGAAACAATGATTATGTAGCTTTGATTTCCATTTTAATGAGCTATTATCCAATTTATCTATATTAATTTGAGCTTAAATTTATGAATTGCCTGATCAACAGTTCTTTGTGGATTTGTATGAATTCGATAGAGGAAGTACGAATCTAGACTTAGTTAATATAGCATGTGTTCTTGAATTTTGTGAATGAACATAATCTTGATGAATGTTAAGTAGACCTGGCAAACTTGGCCCAGGGCAGGTAAGGCGGGCCGGCCCTTTCATAGAATCGACCGGCTTTGGGTAAATGCATTTTTTAGCCCAATAAAATTTGGGCCTTTTTTGCTCATTTACTACTTGTAACTGCGACTTTTTTGAAAAAAATAAAATAAAATGTTGCTGCTTCTGGGTTATGAGGCTTGAACACAAGACTTGTAAGTAAATAAATAAGATTTCAAATCAACTGAGCTACAACAACTGTTTATTTTTAATGCAATCTTCAATATAAAAATATATTTTTATACAAAAATATCATATGCTAATACCATTCAAAAGTTAACAAGATTCAATATAAAAATATATTTTTATTCATTTTTAGCCTTGTTTATTTTTAGGCTAGAACAGTAATTAATGACAGAACACATTTTAAACATTATTAAAATAAATTAAGGTGTAAAACCAAACAAATTCACTCTTGCTACGTACTTCCTTTAATGCCTGTGCCAGTTTGGCATTTTAAGGAGGAGGCTAGGGGAAGAAATTTCATGGGTTGAGAATTAAACTAGACAATTAATGAGGTTAACGCTTGTGGGAATAATGTTTTGTTGGACATGTATGCAAAATGTGGAAGACGTTTCGTGGATAACAATTAATGATACTGGACAACAATTAATGATAATGGTGGTATAGATATAACACATTTTATTATTTTTAAAAGTTAAATAAATTTTATTAATTTTAAAAAATCAAATTTGATTATATACTTTGAAAGTAATTTATAATACTATTAAAATTTTAATTGATTGAGATATGTAGTTAATGTAGGTAATTAGAATTATTGTTTATTATAAATTATTTTATTATTTGTAATATTTATTATTATTACTATTTTTTGTGTAACAAGATTTTACAAAAAAAAATAAAGGAAGAAGCATGGTAGGTAAAGCTTACCCAACCAACCCACAGGCCTCACATTATCACCATTAAAACCCGGCCATTTTGGCCCGGCCAAGACCCTTAGTCCGCTTTTCCACCTCTAATGTTAAGGTAGAGATATGCTTGACATCGGATGTAATCAGATAGAGAACTTAATCTTCAACCTTCTTTAATTATAATTCACATAGAGATATAATGAGTTAGTTGATTAAGGTGTTTAACTTGTTTCTATCTTAATTGTAGATTTAAGTTAATACGGTATTAGTACATCGAGAGGTGGCTAGTGCTACATTCATGTTCTTGATTAATAAACTGGGATAGTGAATTGAACTGGAATAAAGGTGTAAAAATCAGAGTGAAGCTTAGGGTGAAGTCGTAAGTCTAATTCTCCAATATTTGTTGAAAAATTCAGTTTTTAAGATTTGTGCTTGTTCTGTGATTATATATTTATTAATAATTTAGTTTTTATAATTTTAATCATTGATTTGGATAATTTAATAAAATTAGGATTAATAAAAAATTGATAATTGTGACGTTAAATTTCTTATTAAATTGTCTCTGAGGGGAATGATACTCTATTTACTATTATATTACTTGTTGACCACGTATACTTGCGTGTTATGCGTAATTAGATTTTACCCCAACAGTTATTCATACTGTTTCCCAATTATTGAGCAATTATGGAAGATTCATGTTATTCTTAAGTGAATGTGGAAAGGAGAATGTTCCTTTGAAAGAAGTAAGTTGTAGAATCTAACATCTAATGATCAATATATTGAACAAGTAAGAAAAGAAATTCTGAAACAAGAAGAGGAGGAGTAAATTGAGAAAACTATAATAATTTCAAAAAAGAAATAAAATTCTGAAAAGAGAAAGGATAGAGTTATCTAAAGAAAATGTGAAATTCATAGAAGAGAAAGATGTGAAGAATGCAATGATTTTGTTTAGAAAGATCCTTAGAGGAGGAAGTGGTCAAAGAACCCACTAAATCAATAAAAGATTAACATAAAATTTATTTTGATAAATGGAATGAACGAATATTAGTAAGTCGAAATTTCGAGGACGAAATTCTTAGAAGAAGGAGTGAATGTAATGTCCCGAGAGTTTGAGAATCTAGTACATGATAATGATCCTTAGAGAAAGATAATGAATGTATTAAAGAACATGTAATACTCAAATATAATTGAGTCTAAGTAAAGGTTATGAAATAAAACTTACAAGAATTTATTATGAAGAATGGTTGGAGTGGTAATAAATAAAACCAATATTAAGGTAATGTGTTGAAGATATTCAACGATAAATCTTAAAAAGAGATTTGGTAAAAATCGAGTAAGGGAGGTTTCGTTGATTCCAAGGACGAAATCCTTATAAGAGGGTAAGGATGTGACAACCCGAATTTTTATAAGTTATTAAAATAAGAATTTAATACTTAAAATTCTTATTATGAGATGTTTTGAGTTTGAGTATGTATATATCGTCTTATATAATTTTGAAATATGTGTTGGTATGAAAAGATTAAGTGTGAATATAGAAGAAATATATATATATATATATATATATATATATATATTTGGAAAATGAGGTTAATAGTTAGTTTAACTATCAAGAAAGTAAATGAAATTATTACGGAAAGGAAATTAACCTCAATAATATTAGTTAAATTAATTAATTGAAAATTTATATTATGAAGTAATATAATTTGATTATTATGTATTGTTGGCAATGTAATTGTTATGAATTAAATTTCATAAATAATGTGAGTAATTAAGCTTAATTAAAATAGTGAATTAGTTTAAGCATATTTGTTTTAATAAATGAGGAATTGATATATTACATATGAGCATAATATGTTAATGTAATACGATTGAAAATCTAGTAAATAGTTAAAATATTTATTGAATAAAATAAATATTTTAGTTGGAAAATTTACAAAATAAAATAAATATTCGATGGAAATTAGTATGGAATAATTTATTTAATTGTGATAATATTGATTAAATGATTTTATAATCGGTGCATATTTTTATTACGCTAATGAAATGGTAGTATTCTAATTTAATTAAATAATTAAATTAGAGGACTAATGATTTGTTAAATAAAATTATAAATTTATTGGGTAAGTAAATATGGTGTTGGATAAATAAAGATTATAGTTAAATCAAAAGAAGTGTGACATTTAGTGTAACTTATAATATGAATAATATTAAAATAAATGGATAAGGAGGTTAAGGGTTCAAGCCAAACATGGCCTTGTGTCCCTTTGCCTTTGTAACAGATGGGAGCCCTTGGTGTTTTTAACTGATAAACCAAATAAGAAATACGTTAAGTTGTGCTAAGTTTGAGAAAAAAAAATAGAGCAAAGAAGAGTGAAAATTGAGAGAGAAAAGGAGTTCTCTGTAGAGTTGGAGAAGAGCCTTGGAGAATCAAGGAGAACCAACCTTTTTCATCATCTGATTAAAGCAAGGGGGGTTCAAGAGGTATGAAGAAATTCTTAAGTTCCTAATCTTTGTTCCTTAACTTCATTGTTAGAAATTACTATGGTTATTTAACCTTAGGAATTGGTGAAGAATCTATGTATGTTGATTATGTAATGAATTGCTAGTGTTGTTCATATCTAAAATCAAAACAATCAAGTCTAAGTTGTGTAAAAGATGAAAAAATTAGACTCTTGGTTTATTATATAGTATATTTTCTGTTTTTGAGGTAAAAATTATGTGTAATCCTATGATGTAAGTTGTAAATTGACAGTGGTTTGTTGTTATCCTCTGATAAAAAAAAACAACCCAATTGGAATGAACTAAAACGGAATTAAAACGAATTCATGATGTAAGATTTCGTTAAATATGTTGAAGTATAAAAATATAGCATGAACATTGAATTGGAACCCTTAAATTGATTTGTTAAAGTTTCTAAAATGTTATAATTATTATATAGATGAGTAGTTCAGTGTTTCACGAATTCATAGAGTCGAAAACAAACTAATTCCTACTTAAAATGAAGAAGTTATGAAGATTTGAAGTATATGCATAAAAACATTGCAAAATCTGGAATCTAGACAAAGACGAGCGCGGGCGCGCTACCCATGAGCGTGGGCACGCAGCTGGGAGCTGCTAGAGAGTGCGAGAAAGCTTGAAATGTGAAGGAAATGGGCGCGGCCGCGCCCATAGTATGTCAGGTGTGACTATTTTGACCTGTTTTAGTAAAATAGGTATAACTTTTTCATACTAACTCTTATTGATGCGATTCAAAATGATCCGGAATGAGAACAAGTAGACCTACAACGTTTATTTTTTAATTAGTTCAATTTGAGGTCGTTGGCTGGGGTCAAAATGGTCATCATTGTGACTTTTGTGTTTTTGGAGGTAATTGGAAGGCGTCGGGCATGAACGTATACAAGTGTAGTTCTTTTGATGATAAAAGATGTTGTTCTAAGTTATAAAACATGAATGTTAGTAATATAATGATGCTTAACATTAATAAATGATGTATTAGATAAGTGTATAAGCATACTAAGCATACACAAGAGAGACAAATCGGGCGTGTGACGAATAAACGTCAAAACGCCGTGACAAGTGTTAATGAACGTAAAAATTGTTTTAAGTCAAATGAAATGAATATTATAAGATATGAAATGGGGTTAATATAAAACCAATAAGTAGTCCTAGCAAGATTTAAACACTTAAATGAACTTCGGGTGTGACCTAAGAAGAAATATTGTGAGATACAAGTCGAAACTTAGCACAATTAAATTGAACATTGTGTAATGATAATAAAAAGGGGTATGAGATATAGAAAACGGTTTACATTACAACTACTATGCATTTCTATGTGACTAATATTTGATATGCATGGTTATATGATTTTGTAGGGCACGTGAAGTGCAGATAGCTGTAAGCTGTTAATCTATTTTTGGTAAACAACGACCAAGGCAAGTCTTTCAGTTCTTATTTGCTATGTGAACTTGATGATGAACTGTTTTAAATCTTTATTGCAAAGAGCATGATTTGTTATACATTTGTTGAAAGTATGAAACATTAAAGTCGATTTATGGCTACGTTGATTGAGTAATGAATGTTAATTGAGTAAGGAACTCAATCTTTATACCTGTTATATGAATTGTAGCATGTATGTTATGTTAGTCCAATGTTTATTAGATGTGTGATAAGCATGTTATTATGTGTTACGTGATGCATGAAAACTGTTAGATTTGCTGGGCTGTCGAGCTCAACCTTGCAAATAACCACTTTTGCAGGTTAAGGATACATGGTAACACTATATGCTACTTGAATGACGTGGATTAGAAATAATACATGAAGATTAATATTTTAGCTAAAGTTGTTATTTCTTTAAACCATGATTAAGGTTCATGAGATGTACTCAATATTTTTATGATGTATATTTTAAGTTGAGTTGTAAAGTTAAAGTTTGAGCTATCCGATGTATAAAGGATATCGATTTGATATATGAGTATATATATATATATATATTAACTCTGATAAAGTGAATCATGGATTATATATGATTCAAAGACATGTAGATGATAAAGGTTTTGATTCAGGGAATTAAAGTAAAAAGGTAAAAAAGTTTAAAATATTCCGTATTTTATTAAGTTTAACATCGAATAATGATGTAAAATCAAAAGTTAGATGTGTTATTAACGACCAAAGTCGATAATTAAATTTTATGAATTTTGGGGTCGTTACACAATCTACACAAAATAGCTCAACGGATTGCCTAACGGAGGCCCAAAAATGCTATTTTGGTCATGGGCCCATCTCCCCGAATTTAAAAAATGCAAGAAATATGTCATTGAGTAGCTCTCGGAAAGAGCTTTTCAAAATGGTATGGCACACTTCCATTGAACTCCCGGATTGAAAGTTATGAAGGTTCAAGAGGATAACGCATCATTCAAGTGCACATACTTCGAGATGATGGGACCCACCATGCCCAAGGCAGCTCAGTTAGCCACGGGTAGAAACGCTACTGCCGCGAGTTGACCCACGACACTTTTGGTCTTTAAATTGAACCCCCATCAGCCATACAAGAAAAAAAAAGAAGAAAAGAGAGAAAACTTTGTTCATTTCAGCTTGTAACATCTTCTAGAGTGCTCCAAACTAAATGATTCTTTTTTCTAAACACTTGTAAGCTTGTGTTTTGTAACATACTGAAGTTTAACCAGTGGAAACTAAGTTTTTAGGCGTCAAAAGCTATCTGAAGTCTTCTTGGCAGCCCACTGTAAGATATTTCATATTTTTAAGCTTTTTATCACTTATATATATATATATATATATATATATATATATATCGGTCCGGATCAAGTGCATAGCCCTTATCTTACTCACCCGTGCTCACCCCCCTTTAGCGACGGACCCGAATTGATTAGGTCAATTATATTAATAAATACATACTTTTAGCGACGCTATAAGTTGTGCATGTACGCTAAAAGTATAGATGAAGGTTGTATGACCAAAACCATCATGGGGTTAAATCATTTGAAGGGGGTGAGCACGGTGAGTAAGATAAGTATATGAAACTATATCGCTCATGATATATATATATATATATATATATATATATATATATATATATATATATATATATATCTTGTCATCAAATTCTATTTGATTGAGCCTGAATATAATATTCAGAGCTTTTATTTCTTTTACAGATATATAAATACTTATATATATATGTATATATATATATGTGTGTGTGTGTGTGTATATATATATATAATTGTTTTATCTGCTTTCATAATGTAGATATTTCATCTTTCAGCCTGCGAGCTAGATTTGCCTAAATCTGGTTATTTTTCACTTTGACCAGTTCATGGTGACTAAACTGGAACCGTTGAAGCTGGAATTGTTTAGATTTACTCAAATCTAGTTCTTTTTCTAGCTTTTATTAGCTTGCGTGCTAGATTTGCCTAAATCTGGCTATTTCTCACTTTCATCAGTTTATGGTGACTAAACTGGAACTGTTGAAGCTAGAATGCTTAGATTTACTCAAATCTAGTCAATTTTTTTAACTTTTGAACATATTGTTTTTTCATGTGAGCCTAGGAATCATGTGATCACAGATTCAGCTTCTGAATCTAGACTCAGTTCCCGTGATGGACATTTTGCAGCTGCAACCAGCTTGTAAATTATCTACGGTGTCTGGATATCCTTAGATGGCTCTCATGCCCACAAAGAGTTCGGCACTGCTGTGTATCTTATTTTCTCAAAGATGCATCGCATCTCGAAAATAAAAGCAATCAAGCAGAACATAATAAAATAGAAGTATTAAATACTTCCATTACTATTAAGCATAAGGGTTTGAAAACTTGTTTTACAAACCTTCACTGCCATATCTAATTAAAATTGAACTTTTATACAAAAGTCAAACCCTTTGTATATAGGTACGAACGAGGCATAGCACTACTTCCAATCAACTGCACATAGACCTAACTCACACACACACACATACGCAAATAAAAGTTAATGAAAAGTGGCGGTAACCGTGTTATCACGAAAGTCAAGAGGTGCCTAACACCTTCCCTCCACTTAATTAAGCCCCTGGACCCTAACGAATCTCGGTTTCCAAGACCAATTAAACAGTGTCAAAACATTGGGTCTTTGTGCAAACCTTTTCTCAGTTGAGTTGGTATAACCATTTAAAATCTACCAACTGGAGACTCTAAAAGTCAAATCGTCGACATATACATGTCGAACCTTTTCAAACTTATTTTTTCAAAAAAAATTCACCTAACATGAGAACACCAAAAGACAAGAACAGAAAGGGACAAATAAAAATCCTGACGTCGACTGGAGATTTAAAGTAGTATGCATACAAGTCAGTCATGTATGGTGATAAAACATATACTTTATAATCAATCTTATTTATTTATTAATAAAAGAATTATTTATTAAAGGCATTTAATTATCTACATAATGTTGTTTTAATAATATGTGATAAACCCATAGTTTAGGCAATGCTTTTAGAATCATGATTAGATCATGCTAATGAGATCTAAATTCTTAGACAGCTTAAAAAATAAAATGTTCTCAATTAATGGATTACTAAAATGGGGATTAGTGAGTTCGGATAGATTGGTGCATAAGTTGCTTGCTCATTGGATGAGGATGATTGGTCTCATGATTATTTGTGTGAAGACACTAAAGCAAGTATGTAGGTGCTTATTGGAGAATAAGTTCACTGAACGTGGCTAGCTAAGGAATGCCTAATGGAGTTTTATTTGCCTATCAATAGGAATTCTTGTAGTGATAGTAGTACAAGTATCTTGTATATAATGAATCACACTTTGACTTATTCCTTAAGACCCTTAGGGTATATCAAAGGGTATGCTTGGGTGTAATTAGTTATATATGTAGATAATGAATGATAAATAAAGAATCTACCACTTCTAGTAAAAGAAGAGAAATGTCATATGTGATTCGATAAATGACAACCCAGTAGTCCTTGGCCAAGGCAGAATGAAATTAGAAAGGAGTTTCTAATTTGCATTATTTGGAGTTGTGCATTTAAGGATCGAAATACATATAATTAAATAAAATAAGACTTGACAGTAATTCCATGTCTTATATTTAATTGGGACATTGTATGGCGGAAGTATTGAATTGTACGGTAATTATAAAAGGTTCTTTTTATGATTAATGTTAAAATCTATATTATTTGGAAAGTCGTTGATCGCTAAGGAGACATATCCTTATTGTAGAATAAATATTATTTATTTAAATAAATTAATTGTTTAATTTATTTATTTAAATGAGATTAGAATTGTTCTAATTGATTTATTCACAACCGGGTTAATATGGAGAACCTAAAGGGTCACACCATAAAAGGAAGAATAATTATTTAAGAAGTTAAAGGCATAATCGTAATAATATGTTAAGTGTGTTTAATTTAATCTATGATGATAGAATAAATTAAATAGCTTAATATTTATTATTAAATATTTTGGAAATATTAAATATAAATTAATAAGAGGAGTCTTATTATTATTATTATTATTATTATTATTATTATTATTATTATTATTATTATTATTATTATTATTATTATTATTTTTTAATTTCTAAAAAAGTTTGGGAATTAATTTAATATAGGTACTCTCAATTATTCCTAATAAGATTAGGATACAAATTAATTAAAAGAGTTTAGTTAATTATCCCTAGTAGGATTAGGGAGCTTAATTAATTAAAAGAATTTAATTAATTAAATAATACCCTATTTTCTAATTAGATTAGAAGGGTTAACTGATATCTTTATAAGATGAGCCTTATATCAGATATCAAGATACTTAATTCCAATTGTTAAAGCGTACACCCATTTTTCTACAAAGAAACAAAACTAGGGTTTTAGCCAAACCACCCTTCTTGTTGAATATTCTTCTTCCTTAGTGGATCACCTCTAGAGGTCATACAGTTGGGTGGCTAACATTGATTAGAGAAAAGGAATCTAACCCGGAGATTCAAGGAGATAGCGGAGAAGTAGGAGTTAAACCCGTACCTGTGGAAGCTCGTATCTACAAGGGTATGATTCCATAACTTTTTATTCTTCGTTTTAATTAATAATATGCATAAAGGATGATCCAGGTAATTGGTTTGTGAAAAATTTTAAAATCGTTTTTTTACTCAGCGTCTGTTAATTTTGCAATTTGATTGCGTCTTTGATCTTCACAAAACCTAACAGTTACCTACCTAAAACTCCAAACTGTCAAATCCTCTCAATCCTAAAATCTCTCTTCAAATCTCTTCTCGAGACAAAAAGTCATCGTACCTTTCAAAACCGTTTATAACTCTTCATAAATTCAAAATCCTAGAAACCCAAAACATCTCTATACCATTAAATTGTTTAAGTGGATTACCTTCTTCAATCAGACTATTTATTTTGGAAGATACTCAAGTTATTACCGGTATTCAACTAGGGTTTGATAAATTTAATTCCTCTGAGAAAAAGTTTAAGGATATCTTGAATATTGTGGAAAAAGAAGGATTCTAAGAATGTCTGAATACCAACATCAAAGTATACTCAGATCTGGTCATGAATTCTATCTTCATGCAGTGGTGGGGCCATTACCACGAAGGTAAAGGGGACAAATTAAAGATAGGAAAAACTGAGATCAACAAGTTCTTAGGTCTTTCAAATGAAGGATTAACTACCCTCGAAGATGTGGATATAGAAGAAGGCAAAAGGTTGATAAAGTTTGAGAAAACCCTAATATGAAGAGTATGAAGAAGGAGTTTCCAGAAGAGTACGAGTTCTTAGCAGAGATTGTGGGTAAGTGCATTCTGTGCAAAGATTTAGCACATGACACTGTCAGTGACCTTCAGATGCAAGTTATGACTGCCATACTCATAAAGTAGAAAATTAATCTTGGGGCTGTGTTCATTGATTGGATTTAAAAACTGCTGGAAGAAATTAAGAAGAAACGATCTCTAGATAAACTTGTACCAAAGATCTTTTATGGCATATTTCTAAGTATCATTCTGCAAAAGAAACTAAAGAACAAAATTGAAGATGATGAAGGAGAAACATTAAATGTTCATAAAGTGATGTCTTTTAAAAAAAATTGGAAAAAGAATCCAATTGAGAACAAGAGGTTGAAAATGTCTGGTGAAAGTAGCAAAAAGGGTTCCAAATCGAGCAAATGGAAGAGAAAGGTAACTGAAATGAAAAGTGAATCATTTGAATCCAATGATTCTGAATGTCCAACACCTACTCCTGTAACACATTAAAGAAAAATGGCAAGGACTAATGTAGAAATGTCAAAAACTATTGAGAAACATAAAATTATTGAACAAGGAAAGTACAGAGAAGGACGGAAGCTCAGAGAAGAAAGATATTTCAGAAAAGGAAGAGATCTCAAGGAAGGAAGAAGTTTATGAGGAGGAAGAAATCTCAAAATAAGAAAAAGTCTCAGAAACACCTGTCTTTAAGCATTTGAAAAGGAGACAAAGTGCAAGGCTAAGATAGATGATGATGTTTATAGGACACAAAAGTGAAGAATGTGTACTTCCTATGTTTATTGATATTAATGATGAGGAAGATGAAAATGAGGTAAGTGAAGAGAATTCTAAAACAGAAGCTTCAAAAAGTGAGAAGGATGCAGAGGCTATGACAGCTGGAGAGCTCGAGCCTAAAGAGAAACACGATGATATGTTGGTAGATCGGACCTCTGAGATTGAAGAAGAGGAGAGATTCATAGAAACTCATGATGAATCTTGACGCAAGTCTGATTTCGACCATTTATAGGCCTCTAGGCTTGGTCGCAAGTAAACCTACGGCTAGCCCAAGTGGGGCCCACCCTGCCTCTATTTTCGTGTCTCGACGTTGGTTTTTCATTTTATGCGATGAAACGTTCGTAACTTTCAATCCAAGAAGACATGGGAGACGCGTTATACCATTCTGAAAAGCTCTTTCCGAGAGCTACGCAATGACATAAAGTTTAACCAATTTTAGATCTGGGAAGATAGAGAAAAAGGCGAAAAATCATCTTTCTAAATATGTGGGATAGTCAACTATCTTGCCTTGAGTAGTCTGCTGCTAGGGGAATCGTCATGGTAACTTCATAAACTCATTCTCAGCTTTGTGATCCTTGCCCGGATATCTTGACATCGGGTTGAAATGAAATTTTTGCTCACCTGCCATGGTTAAGGAAAGAAATGCAAAATTTTAGGTGTCTACATTTAGAATAAGTTACGAGAATCAAAATTACCAAAATAAGGTTATAAATAGTTACCGATAGTAACTATTGAAAATATTAAATGATTTAATATAAGTAAATCATTATGGATGATACATTTGGGTACAAAAAGTTATTTAAACCAGGAAACTACACTTGAAACAATTAAGTTCTCGCATATATGTGCATTTCGAATTGTTCTTTATGAAATTATAATTATATTCTTTCAACTTCTTGCAATATCTTGAATTTTTTTATGAGAAGTGTTTATATCATTTGTTCAGTTAATAAACTCTGTTAACATAATTCCATCAATTATTGAATTATTCAAGATTCTTTAGAGATATTTGAATGTAATCTAATTGTTGACTTAGTCATATTCCATCCTTAAGTTTTGATGATGAAATATTCATATACTAAATTGTTTTATGGTTTTTCAGGTATTTGTTGATAAAAGAACATTGGCGGGATTTTCAATTGGACGAAGAACTGTTTCTTTCTAGGAAGACAAATGTAAGGTCAATTGCATAATATTTAATTTTTCATTTAAAGGCTCTAGGACATATTATTTGCATCTTGTTATATGTCTTAAATGAAAAATGTTTTAATAAATCTAAATGGAAAAGGTTTTTCTAAATATTAAAATTAGATATGCTATGGGTACAAAAAGAATTAATATTTTATGACATGAATTATGTGTGCATTAATATCCTTGGGACTTTTGTTCTTTAGCTACACGTGGAGTTCTATATATTTAATACTGCCTAGAAAGCTTAAAAGATGGAAGTTATATATCCTTATGATTTGTTGCATGTGCGGTTTACAAGGAATAATTATTGTTCATTCATAAATATTGGATATCCGGTTATATTATGAGTTCAGTCTTGTGCATGCCAGCTATACATCTTTGGAATATGAAATGTGAGTGTGCAGATTTCAAGGAATGTAATTATGGAAGTCTTGGGACTCTATCACCTTGGACATGGGAAAGATAAATGAAGATTAGTTATTTAATTGTACACGCCACTCTAAAAAGGAAAAAGAATAAGTCAAAGTTGTTAATGGGTTAATTTTAAAAGAGTCCAACATGCATTATTATAACTGAAGATATAGTTGAGATTATTTCTCAACTAGATTTATATTTGTTACTTCTCTTATAGGCAACGTAACAGTGTAGTACACTTGGACTCTTTATGCAACGGTAACTTTAATTTGATTATAAAAAGCCGTAAGTCATGCATGAATGAAAAAAAAAACAAAAAATTATTCTTGCGCTTATTTTACTGATATTTATCGAGCAACTAAATTTTAATCAAGTGCAAGCATTGAGCAGCTGAGCAATTAACGTCAGATATTATTTAGCTGATATTGGGTAAAGTATTAATTGTGTACTAATTGATCATTGCATATAGTTGAGCCTTTAACTTTTAAATTGAATATTTTTACATTGATCATAGACCTCTATATTTGTATTGAATTTTCTATTTGAGACTAAGTGTAGTCTAAAGGTGTTAATCCTAGTGGATTAGAAAAGAGGCTTACAAACAGGTTCAAGGAAGCAAAGGTGTTTGAAGAGTGCATAGGTGCAGAAGGAGCAAGAGTGCTCAAGAGAAATTAATTGTTAATTAATTTTTGTAAGAATCTGTTTTGTGATCTGTGTTTATTTATAAAGAAATAAATAAAGTGAGTCTTCAATACTAGTTGGTATTGGACGTGGACTAGGCTATAATTATAGAGGGTAATAGCTGAACCATGTAAAAAATCTTGGTGTTAATTTTATTATTTTCTTTACTTTAAAATCACATAAGCTATTTAATTATCTTAATAATTAAAATTTGAATACTTGCATTATATTAAGATAATTCTTTACCACCAAGTATTTTATTTTAAGTTATAAATTTAGCAGAATATTTACTTAAAATAATTAGTCAATTCAATAGGCTATATTAATTCAGTAAGCTGATTTCATCATTATAGTAGTCTAAAATTAATAGTTTAATTTAAAGTTTAAAAACTGGTCATAGATTGCTCCCACACTTATTCAACCCCCCTTCTAAGTGTGCCTAGATAAATTTCATTTGGTATCAAAGCTTGGCTCTACTTATCTTGGTCTTAAAGGTGACTTGTAGGGAAAGATTCTTACATGGCACAATTCGGGAACAACAATCAAGAAGGACAATCAACCAATAGACCTCCTTTGCTGTTTGGAATGGAAAATTACAACTTCTAGAAGTTCCGAATGAGGATCTATCTTAAAAGAGATCCTTGGGAATGGTGGGTTGTGGAGAACGGACCAGTTATTCCACGAAGAAAGGATGGGACACCAAAGATTTTACTAGAAATGGATTCAACCAAAATCTAAATGGTCTCATATGATTCAAAGGCAATGAACACGCTTCTCAGCGGCATGGTACAATCCGAGATAGACAAAGTCTCCTCATGCAACACAGCTAAGGAAATTTAGGATACTCTAGTGGTAAGTCATGAAGGTACTTCCAAAGTACGAGAAGTCAAGCTAAGCATGCTTATGCACGATTATGAAATGTTCAAGCTCAAAAAAGATGAAACCATTAAGCTAGCTCAAGCAAGATTTCTAGTCCTTATAAACTCCTTGAAATTACTGGACAAGACTATTCCTCAAAGTGATATCAACCGTAAGTTATTTCGAGCTATGCCCAAAAGGTTTGCTTCTAAAATCACTACTCTTTAAGATTCTGCAACTATTTCTTCCATGGATACTTTAACTTTGTTTGGTGAATTAGAAGAATATGAACATCAGTTAAAGAGATATGATGATGAGGAGGAAACACATCAAAGAAAGGTCTTAGCTCTTACTGCAGATAATGAAGAGGAGCTAGATGATGACTCAGATGAAGAAATAGCCATGATGTCAAGAAGACTCAAGGGGCTACTACAAAGGAAGAATAAGAGGAGAAATAATTTCAATTCAAATAAGTCCAAAGGAAAGAAAATTGAAGAAACATGCTTTGAATGTGGACGTCCTGGTCACTTCAAGAAAGATTGTTTTCAATTAAAGAACAAAGGGAAGAAAAAACTACAGAGACAACAAGAAGAACAAAGCCTTTGTGACTTGGAGTGATGAGGAATCCGAAGTGGAGATCGATGCTAAAGATGAGATATCACAAGTATGCTTCGTGGGAATTGAAGGTGAATCTAATCAGGTATCTCTTAATGAATTGAACTCATTAGAACAAGAAAATAAGAAATTAAAAGAAAAGAATGCATGCTTAAAAGGTTTAGTTAATACTTTAGTGAGTGAAGTGGATTCACTAATAGATGAAAAGAAAGGAATTGAAAAGGAATCCACATATAGAGAAAAAAGGTTTTGATTGCTAAGATTGATTATTTAGACAATTATAACAAAATACTTTTCAAGAAGGTAAATTTCTTGAATAATGAAGTCCAAAAATTGACTAATGAGCTAAAAATGAGAGATGTGTGTATTGATGCATTTAGTGATAAATCTCATGTTAAAACCTTTCCTAATAATGAACTTCAAAAAGAAATAGCTTTATTAAAATTATCTCTTGCTAAATTTGTCCAAGGTGAAGAAAATTTAAATGTCATATTAGGTAAACAAAGACCGAGTTTTAAAAGACAAGGAATTGGTTATGATTCTATGCATAAAAAGAGTAATATGAAAATTCTAAAATCAAAGTCACGGTTTAGTTTAAATTATTGCTCTCCTTTCACAACTTGTAAACATTGTGGTATTAAAGGTCATTTAGATATAAATTGTTTTAAGAAACGAAACAAGGTTAAAAAGGTATGGATTAAAAAGAATGATTTACTTGCTACTAACATAAATGGACCCAAAAAGATATGGGTACCAAAAGGATAAATTATTCTTTCTTAACAGGTATGTTTAAAGGCAAGAGTTCCATCTCAAAAATGGATTTTTGATAGCGGATGTTCTCGGCACATGATAGGTGATAAATCAAAATTCGTAGAATTAAATATCAAGAAGAAGAATGGAACGGTCACGTTTGGAGATAATAAAACCTACGAGATAATTGGAAAAGGTAAAATTGGTAATGGAAAGGTAAGTATAAATAATGTGCACCTTGTTAATGGTCTTGAATTCAATTTAATTAATATTAGCCAATTAATGGATAATGGCCATCAAGTTAACTTTGAAAAAGATAAATGCACAATATTTCATGGTACTAACAATACTACTCTAGTTGCACAAAGAGAAGGAAATATATACACTCTTGATTTTGAGTAACAGGATGAAGAGTTATGTCTTACATCTGTACAAGATGATGCTAACTTGTGGCATAAAAGGATGGGACATGTTCACATGGATTTAATCAAGAAACTATCTTCAAAGAATCTCATCAAAGGATTGCCAAGAATCAGGTTTGAAAAGAAAGGAATATGTATTCTTTGTCAACTGGGAAAACAAGTAAGAACTTCTTTTACAACAAAGAATATGGTATCGACCTCTTCTCCTTTACAACTACTTCATCTTGATTTATTTGGACCGGAAAGGCATTCAAGTATTAATGGTAAATTTTATGCATTTGTAATAGTTGATGATTTCTCAAGATACACATGGGTACTATTTTTAATAACTAAAGATGAAGCATTTAAAGAATTTGAAAAATTGATAAGGAACCTTCAAAGTAAGTATAGCTATAAACTCATTACAATTAGAAGTGATCATAGTACTGAGTTTCAAAAATAAGAAAGTACGGGGTGGTGGAAAGGAAGAATAAGACTCTACAAGAGACGGCAAGAACTCTAATGCAAGAAAGTAAGCTTCCAAAGAAATTTTGGGCCGAAGTAGTAAGTACATCATGTTATGTTTTAAATAGAGTACTCATTCGTCCTATTATTTTGAAAACACCTTATGAGCTTCTAAATAATAAAATTCCAAACACAAGTTATTTCAAAGTATTTTGTTCTAAATGTTTCATCTTAAATACAAGTGATAATTTGGGTAAATTTGATGCTATGTCATATGAAGGAATTTTCATTGGTTATTCTAAAAATAGTAAGGCTTATCGTATTTTCAATATTAGAAAGTAATGTGTAGAAGAATCTGTTCATATTACTTTCAATGAGACTAACAATGATCTTCTAAAAGAAAGTGAAGATGATGCAGGAAGTTTAGAGATTGTCAGAATTCCAACAAATCGAAAAGAACAAAACAGGAGACCTAATGAACAGTCTCAGGAAACTAAAATGGACAACCAGCTAGAATGTGAACCTAAAAATTTGCAAGATGCTGAAGATGAATCTCATGATCAAGAGGAAGTTTTACATGATATCCAAATGCCAAAAAATAGCTAGATATGTCAAGAATCATCCTCCGAAGAATATCATTAGAGATATCAACAAAGGTGTAACTACACGAAGAGGTTTACAAAATCATTGTGCATTCTTTATATTTTTGTCACAGGTTGAGCCAAAGAATGCAAAGGATGCAGTTCTTGATAAAAATTGGTTATTGGCAATGCAAGAAGAACTTCAACAATTTGAGAGATGCCGAGTATGGGAACTTATGCCTCCTCCAAAAGATGCTTCTATCATTGGTATGAAATGGGTATTCAAAAATAAGCTAGATGAGCATGGAATAATCACTCGTAACAAAGCAAGGTTAGTAGTTCAAGGGTATAACCAACAAGAGGGGATCGACTATGAAGAAACCTATGCACCAGTGGCCAGGCTAGAATCAATCCGAATTTTGTTGGCGTTTGCATGCTACAAAAAGTTTAAGCTGTATCAAATGGACGTAAAGAGCGCTTTCCTCAACGGATACATTAATGAAGAGGTCTATGTAAAACAACCTCCTGGATTCGAGCATGAAAAGTATCCTAATCATGTCTACAAATTAAAGAAAGCACTTTATAGCTTGAAACATGCTCCAAGGGCGTGGTATGAAAGGTTAAGTAAGTATCTCTTATCAAATGGATTTATTAGAGGTAAAATAGATTCTACATTATTTATTAAACATAAAAATATAGATATCATTATTGTTCAAATATATGTAGATGATATAATTTTTGGTGCTACTAATGATCATCTTTGTGAGTGGTTTTCCAAGTGCATGCATAAAGAATTTGATATGAGCTTAATGGGAGAACTCAACTACTTTTTGGGACTTCAAATCAAGCAAACGAAGGAAGAAACTTACATCCATCAAACCAAATACACAAAAGAATTACTCAAGAGATTTGGTTTTGAAGGATCTAACTCAAAAGGTACACCCATGAACACATCAATAAAGCTCACTGCTGATGAGAAAGGTATTGATGTTAATATAACAAAATATCAAGGTATGATTGGATGCTTACTATACTTAACTGCTTCTAGACCCGATATAATGTATAGTGTTTGTCTATATGCAAGATTTCAGGCAAAACCCAAGGAATCACATTTAAATACTGTTAAAAGAATTTTAAAATATTTACAATAAATTTAGGGTTATTTTATCCAATTTGTAATCACTTTGAACTAATAGGTTATTCAGATGCTGACTATGTAGGATGTCAAATCGATAGAAAAAGTACGAGTGGTGCTTGTACTTTCTTGGGACAAAGTCTTGTATTGTGGCATAGTAAAAAGCAAACCCCAGTGGCTCTTTCAACTACTGAGGGTGAATACCTAGCTGCAGGAAGTTGTTGTTCTCAGATTTTGTGGATGCGGCAACTCTATGTGATTTTGATATATTTTGTGATTGTGTGCCTATATATTGTGATAATTCTAGTGTTATAGATATATCTAAAAATCCTGTGTTACATTCACGTACAAAGCATATAGAAGTAAGGCATCATTTTTTAAGAGACAATGTGTCAAAAGGTTTAATTAAATTGATTTTTGTTCCAACTGAAAATCAAATTGCAGATATTTTTACTAAACCATTAAGTGAAGATAGATTTTGCATGCTGCGAAGAGAACTTGGGATGTGTATCGCATAATTCATCTTAAAATCTGTATTATCGTTATTCTATGTTGCATGCATATCTTATTAACTGATAAAATTTAGGATAATTGATAATATGATTATTCGACCGCCTACTTAACTCCTTAATTCATGGATGCAATAATCAAGGAGTTTATCATAATTATTTTTTTAAAAAAACTAAAAAGACCGGATGGAAAAGGGCTTCTCGGGAGAAATCATCTAGACCCTCTCGGCGACGATAATCAACCATTCCATCCTTTAAGCCAGAGGTCACACCTCCACCGGTTTCGGTAAACCCTAATCTTTCCTCTGATCTTCCTGACAACTTCTTTCGAAGTAATGCTTATGAGGTGCATTTTAAAACTGTCATTTTTCCAAAATAATTGGTTTATAAAAAATCAGTGGATCAAATATGTTATCAAGAGACTCCTTTGAAAACTTTGTTTGAATCTTGTGGTATCTCTTCCATGCTTTTTCCTCCTTCTATTGCATATCCCAGATTAGTTCAACAATTCTATACTAATCTGGAATGTCATGGGGAGTTTTACACCTCATTTGTTAAAGGAAAATCTTTGTATTTCACGGTCATGGATTTTGGAAGCATTTTAAACATTCCATTCACTAGAGATTGTCCATTTACACGAAAAGGGGTTGGCCATTCTCCATTCACCCCTTTGGAACAATTAAAGATTGTAATGCATAATTCTATGTTGAATGATGTTTTTACTCCAAAAACCATAGATGTCTCTCCTCTTGCTTATGTGATTCATCATCTTGTTAGGTTTAATCTTTTGCCTCGTTTAGGTGGTACTGCTGATTTTACTTACCAAGATTTGATCATTGTTGCCATGATTTTAAAAGTTTTGTCTTTTAATTTATCCCAAATGTTGCTCCATCAAATGACAAGCTATTTGCGAAAAACAAAAACATGTTTGCCTTATAGTGCTAGTCTCACCACTTTCTTCAATCACTTTAAAATTTCTTTTGAAAATGAACTCTATTGTTGTTGTGAATGATTCACTCAGTGTCAATACTTTAAAGCTTTCTCATATCACTTTGATTGATGGTCAATTTGTTCGTGTTACTTCTGAGAATCCTGCTCCTCCAATCTCAATTCCATCTTCTCCTCTTCAGCCCCCCACTTAATTTTCTCCTGAAATTGTCGATCTGTTGAAAGTTATTCTTTGTAATCAAGAGAAAATGCAAGTTGAAATGTCTGCCCTTCATAACCATATGTCTTTATTGGAAAAAGGCAAGTTGCCATTAGGAGCTCCTGAAATCAATAAACTCTATCACAACATTGAAGATGAGTTTATAGATTTGCAAGCCGATTTTGAAGTGCAAACTACTGCCTTGGCTGAGTTAATGCAACGTCGATTTAATCAAAATTCTTGTCAGTTGAGTCAGGAGATTAAGTTCGTTAGTAATCAGGTTGGGGAGTTAGCTGAATTCATGGCTCTGAGGTTCAATGATGTAGGGTCTAAACTACATATGCAGCGTAAGCACTCAACTGTTCCGGAGTGGGTGCATTGCAACTGGATAGCCAATTATCAAGGTGAATTTCTTGACATACCTCTACCACCTGCAACTGTTATTACCCGACCTCCCCAATTTGCTGCTGATCTGAGCATTACTGAGAAGGTTCATCGTGCCAATCATCGTTCCTATTTCACATAAAGGGCAGCTCAGCGCACAGCCGTGATAGATCTCGACTGATACCGTTCCCTCCCTTTTTGTTTGATAACAAAGGGGGAGAAGTTTTATGATGGTTTTATTGTTTTTGGATTTTAGATTGCAAGACTTATGTTGTTATGTTGGTTTTTGGTTTGGTGTGCATCGCCAAATGACTTATTATTAATTTGGGATTTGGATTTGAACATTTGATATATTTGTTAGCAATAAATATTTTGATATTTCATGAACTAACAATACTGCAGGTAACAGGTTGCTTATAATTGTACAAAAATTCAGGATTTTATAAATTTACTGAAAATTGAATTTCAGAATCCTGAAATGATGTTGCTGCATGGATTTAGGGGGAGCTAATTATATTATGCATATATTTAGGGGGAGCTAATGAGAGTTAAACAATTTTGGGTTGTCATCATCAAAAAGGGGGAGAATGTTGACTTAGTCATATTCCATCCTTAAGTTTTGATGATGAAATGTTCATATACTAAATTGTTTTATGGTTTTCCAGGTATTTGTTGGTAAAAGAACATTGGCGGGATTTTCAATTGGACGAAGAACTTTTTCTTTCTAGGAAGACAAATGTAAGGTCAATTGCATAATATTTGATTTTTCATTTAAAGGCTCTAGGACATGTTATTTGCATCTTGTTATATGCCTTAAATGAAAAATGATTTAATAAATCTAAATGGAAAAGGTTTTTCTAAATATTAAAATTAGATATGCTATGGGTACAAAAAGAATTAATATTTTATGACATGGGTTATGTGTGCATTAATATCCTTGGGACTATTTTTTCTTTAGCTACACGTGGAGTTCTATGTATTTAATATTGTCTAGAAAGCTTAAAAGATGGAAGCTATATATCCTTACGATTTGTTGCACGTGCGATTTACAAGGAATAATTATTGTTCATGCATAAATATTGGATATCCGGTTATATTATGAGTTCAGTCTTGTGCATGCCAGCTATACATCTTTGGAATATGAAATGTTAGTGTGCAGATTTCAAGGAATGTAATTATGGAAGTCTTGGGATTCTATTACCTTGGACATGGAAAAGATAAAGGAAGATGTGTTATTTAATTGTACACGCCACTCTAAAAAGGAAAAAATATAAGTCAAAGTTGTTAAAAGGTTAATTCTAAAAGAGTCCAACATGCATTATTATAACTGAAGATATAGTTGAGATTATTTCTCAACTAGATTTATATTTGTTACTTATCTTATTGGCAACGTAACAGTGTAGTACACTTGGACTCTTTATGCAACGGTAACTTTAATTTAATTATAAAAAGCCGTAAGTCATGCATGAATGGAAAAAAAAAATTATTCTTGCGCTTATTTTACTGATATTTATCGAGCAACTAAATTTTAATCAAGTGCAAGCATTGAGCAGTTGAGTAATTAACGTCTGATATTATTTAGCTGATATTGGGTAAAGTATTAATTGTGTACTAATTGATCATTGCATATAGTTGAGTATTTAACTGTTGAATTGAATATTTTTGCATTGATCATAGACCTCTATATTTGTATTGAATTTTCTATTTGAGACTAAGTGTAGTCTAAAGGTGTTAATCCTAGTGGATTAGAGAAGAGGCTTACAAACAGGTTCAAGGAAGTAAAGGTGCTTGAAGAGTGCATAGGTGCACAAGGAGCAAGAGTGCTGAAGAGAAATTAATTGTTAATTAATTTTTGTAAGAATTTGTTTTGTAATCTGTGTTTATTTATAAAGAAATAAATAAAGTGAGTCTCCAATACTAGTTGGTATTGAGCGTGGATTAAGCTATTGTTGTGAGACCCCAGATTTTATCAATAAAGATTTAAATTTTGTTGAAATAATTTTTTTTAATATTATGGTGTGAATTTAAGATAATATTATAGTTGTGGGTAGTATTTATAAATTTTGCAAAGTATGCAAGTGGTTATATTATATTCGATTGGTCGGGGAATATTTGGTTTAGCAGGAATATTCGATAACTACTCAATCATTGGTGGACCTAATGTAATTATTGTCGGATTGAGAAAACGACAAAAATATTTTATTGAAATAACGGCGGAAGTTTTACCGTGGTTCTTGTTGAACTACTCTTTAGTAAAAGTAATCATGTCGTGTGGTTGCATAGTAAGCACACCGTATTGATTATTGATGCTTATGTGAGAAAGTCACTCAGTTTGATTCCATTATTGTCGATTAATAATATGAATTATTATAATGATAATGACGTTTTGTTTTATTCAGTATTATTAACGTAATAAAATGAAACATCTTTTATATAAAATAGAATACTTTATTAAAGTTATTCTATAAATAGAATATATTATATTTTTATTATATAGTGTTGCATAGTGTTTTGCATAGTGTTTTGCATAGTATTGCATAGTGTTTGCATAGTAAAATGTTTTTATATAAATAGAATATATTATATTTTATTTAAAAGATTTTTCTTTAAATATGGATCGTCGATTAAAGTAAATTAATCTGGACCGTTCATGGATTAGTTACTATGCATTCCATTTTCCTATAAATAAAGCTCATTCCTTCATTATTTTCTTACGAATTCATTGAAACTCTAGAGAGAAAATTATAGAGAGAAGCTATAGAGAGAAGTTATAGAAAGAAGAAGAGTATTCGCTACTTCACTACTTCTATATTCATTCTTTTACGGTAAGGGTGTTATTCTTTCTTCTTGAAGAGAACTTACATTATTCCATTCATTATTATTCTCATTGGAATAACCTATAAAAGTGGCATACCCTATACATAACTTTTGATCTGCCAGCATACCTATACTTGGTGAAATCCTTATGTTATTCCATTGCTTATTATTCATTGGAATAACTTTGTATACGCCATTTACCCTATACTTGGTGACATTCTTCTATTATTACATTGGAACATCCATGTCATGTGTTTTACACCCACTGGTTCCGCTTTTATTATTCTGTTGGAACATCCATGCATGTGTTTTACACCTTGACTGGTTCCGTCTTTATCATTCTGTTGGAATATCCTATCGTGTGTGTTTTACATCGGATCCGGTTCCATCTTTATTATTCATTGGAACATCCTGCTTGCAGGTGAATTTCACGACTGGTTCCGTTATTATTATTCCATTGGAATAACTTTTATCTGCTGGCACCGCATGCATGGTGATTTCTTTTGTTATTCCGCTCTTTATTATACCCAAGTTGGTTAAAACTTTGACTTCTATACTCCATGAAATTAGTAGAATATCCTTGATATTTGCGTTTCATCCAAAGATCTTTCATGGAAATATTCTTACGATCATTCTTGAATTTTACTCTCTGAAAAAGATTCGTGTTGACAATTTGGGCGTTAATAATTCATGGATTAAATAATTCTTGAACTTGTTTTATTGAATTATTATGTCATTGTCATTATCCTCATGTTATATTATGTTATCTTTGGCTTACGTGCATAGATGAACTTAGTATGATTATGACCGTGATCATTAAGGTATAATCATGACTTGATATAAATGATGTGACAAAAAGTCCTCGGTGGCTTTGATGCAATGATGGATAGTTTTGGTATGATTATGACCGGGGTGATTCGGTATATAGTCATGACCATTGATAATTTGATGAAAATCCTTGGCCGTGGTACGTGGATGATTAGATGTAGTGGTTTATTTATTAAAATCGAGTCTCAAATGATAAAAATTGATGAAAACCTTTTAAAACCTAAAAGATAGTAGACTTTATTCTCTACTTGACTCTTTTAATAGATTGTTTATTCCATTCATTGTTAAACCTGGTTGTCTATTGTATTTTATCGGTTTAACATTGTTGAAAACTAATGATAATTTATTACGCATTATCTTAGTCATAATATTTCTTCTTTGGGCTAGTTGAGCTCACCTTTCTTTCACCGTTCTCTTCAGGAAATGAGAACATATATTGATGAGACGAGTCGGGAACGAAGTAATGGTCCGGAGGATAGCATTAGTAGTCCTCACTATTACGTGAAATAGTGTGATAATAGTTGTAATGAGGACTCCTTTTGAGTTTGTATAATATCTAGTAGACAATATTTGTATGCAAACTCACGCGGTTTATGTCGTATTGCATACCACAGTTAGGTTAGTAATAAGTTGTATTTGAATTTATGTACCATGTAAGTGGCGACCCAAGATGGGTGACGTATACCTAATTTTGGGGGCGTCACAGTTTGGTATCGAGCTTAGGGATATGATCCCCGGTGAGATGTGAGACAAGAACTAGGAGGAGAGACGGGAATTCCTTCGATAGTATGACCTACCTAAGTTTATGTGGTATTTATTTGGTCGGTCGAGTATAGGGATAATATGTGATATGTTATTTAACCCATGTTTGGTGGCGGTGTTTGAAAATGACATCCGAAAATATTGAGATAAGCAATGAAGCACATGAGGCCGTTGAGTCACCAACCAAAAGGTAACGACCAACAACACGATAATAATCATACCAAAGAAGAATGCATTATCGAACAATGATGACCATCGTGGGAGAAATTATCATGCCAAGAATGGTAACCACTTTGGTGGTAATCATGGCCAAGATAATAGAAGTGGAAATTTCAAGAAGAGAAGGTCATTTAGCTCGATTTTGTCGTGCACCAAAGTCAAGTCCAAATTTGAGACGGTGGCACCAAAGGCGATCTGGATAAAACACAAAGTCGGTGGTTTCATGAAGAGCGTTTTCATGACTTCTTAAAAAGCAAGTGACTCGAACGAAGTTAGCAAGTTAGTTAATTATAAATTCTTGCGAAGTCTATACCTTATAAGATCTGGGTTTCTACCCATTATTTTATCTCGCTTGCTTTGCGTTCAACATTTAAATTTGACTCGGAGAAGTTAGACTTTGACTTATTGGTTGAAACTTCGTTAGTAGGAGCCTTCGTTACCTCTACTATTTTTAAATCTTGTTTGGTTCAAATAAACATTTTCACGTTACACGTCGATCTTATTTTTTTTGAAAATATTTGCCTTTGATGGGATTTTAGGAATCAATTGGTTAACTACTCATCATTCTTTTAAGAAGGTTGTTAGCTTTTATATTCATAACCAACTTGTTGTGCGAATTCAAGTAACCAAACTACTAAAGTCAATTATTGTCATATCAAGCCATAAGTAAAGAGCCCCGAACCTTTCGTTGTTGACTTCCTTGTATGGAATGCACCGGCCGGACTTCTAGAGGCTACATCGTGAATGAAGATGGCAAGTTTATAGGTATCATTGTGAGGTGCTATCCAGGTTAAGGGATAGAAGTCACAGTTGGTATCAATGTAACGTACTATCCAAGTCTTGGATGAGAGTCACAGTTTTGAATGATATTTCTATTATTAATAAATTTCTTGGCGTATTCTTTAAGACTTCTTAGCCTTCTTAGAGCGTGAAATCGAATTTTGTATTGACCCCAGTACAAAAACCCATTTCTTAAACCCTCAAATATTTCTTCAACTAAAAGGATCTGTTTACGTGGATTATGATGAAAGTCATAATAAAAGCATTGGACTAATGAAAATCATGGGTATACGTGGTATTAGTAAGTGTTATAATGAGTTATGTTGGTTAGTATATGAAAACATGAAAGTTTCTTAGAAATCACAAAGAGTTGAAAATCAGATTTTGGTGAAAAACGTAACATGAAATTCAATTGACCATATCTCTTAATATATTTTGAATTTTTGAGTGTGGTCAAGTCCTAGAGTTAGATCTATGAGTTACCTAACTAATCCAAGTGGAATTACTAGAAAAGGTGTTGTAGATTTTGTGTGGACTGATTTTAGCAAAGGAGGCCAAAGCTGTAAATTTCGAAAATGCTACTGCCCAGAAACTTTAAGGGACTGTTTCGGCCACTTAAATTATGAGAAAAATTCTGGCCTTTTGGGACATGAAGGTATATGGTATAAAGTACCTCCTGTCCAAAAATGAGCTCATTCTGACTTAAAATGAGCAAGTTATGACTATTTCAATATTTAGGTTTTTCCGATGAAAAATGCTATAACCGGAGTTCTATAACTCCGATGACCATGAAATTTAAACTAGAAGCTCACGTTAACATGTGTAAGATCCTGCCAAGATTTGGGAATTTTGGAGTTAAACTTGAGGTAGCTAATTTCTTAAGGAATTAATTAGAAATTGATTTTTGAAAAATAGTAAATGAATTTTAAAATTCCGAGAAAAATATATTTCATTATGGGACTATATTATGCTAAATCCCGAAAAGAAATATTTTTGGGACTGATTTTGTATTTTTCATGAAAATAGTTTAGTTATGAACATATGAGTTAAATATGTTATGTGAAGTAACAAAGTTGAAAATAGGATTTTATGGCTAGAGAATCTTATATAGAGTATATGCATGTTTTTTTGAGAGATTTGATAATTGGTGATGATATCTTATGAGTATGACATTTTTGAATGATTAAATGCATTATATGGTAAAGCGTAAACAATTAAGATAAATTGTTTATAAATTTAAGAAGTGATTAAAATATTGTTATAATATTAATGATATTAGATTATGAGATTATTAAGTGATTGAAAACATGGGGATATTCTTGAATCTGGATAAATTATATTATAAATGTTTAATATTTATCCTTTATCTCATTTGATTGATTTTTATATCATTATCCTCATGCTTATATTATGTTGAAAGTCATCTGTGGCCTGTAGTGCATAGATGGACTTTGTATGATTATGACCAGGGATTGTTCGGTATAATCATAACAGTAATTGAATACACAATTATCTTTGGCCGTAGTGCATGGATAATTTGTGGTCGTGATACTAATGAATACACGATTATCTTTGGTAGTGAGTGCATGGATAATTTGTGGTCGTGATACTAATGAATACACAATTATCTTTGGTAGTAGTGCATGGATAATTTGTGGTCGTGATACTAATGAATACACAATTATCTTTGGTAGTAGTGCATGGATAATTTGTGGTCGTGATACTAATGAATACACGATTATCTTTGGTAGTAGTGCATGGATAATTTGTGATCGTGATACTAATGAATACACGATTATCTTTGGTAGTAGTGCATGGATAATTTATGGTCGTGATACTAATGAATACACGATTATCTTTGGTAGTAGTGCATGGATAATTCGTGGTCGTGATACTAATGAATATCCTTGGCCCGTAGTGCGGGGATGATTCGATGATATGGATTAATTATTGAAATGAGTCTCAAAGAATGAAATATTAATTCATGGATGTGGTAAAAGTCATCTTTGGTAGTAGTGCATTGATAGACTTGGTATGATTATGACCACGGATTATTCGGTATAATCATGATCAGTAATTGAAAACACGAATATCCTTAGCCAAGATGAGGTGCATGGATAATTCATGGTTGTGATACTATTAAAATTGAGTCTCGATATTATTGGTTTTACTGATTATATATCTTTGGCTTTTGTAGTGCAAAGATGAATTGTTAATAAATATCTTTGGCACAGTGCAAAGATGAATTGTTAATGAATATCTTTGGTAGGATTGCAAAGATGAATTTAATGTTTTCAACGATAAAGGTATTCAAGGTATCCTCACCTCTTTATCATACCAGTATCGTACCCTAATTTCGAGGAAAAATCCATAAGGAGGGAGATTGTGAGACCCCAGATTTTATCAATAAAGATTTAAATTTTGTTGAAATAATTTTTTAATATTATTATGTGAATTTAAGATAATATTATAGTTGTGGGTAGTATTTATAAATTTTGCAAAGTATGCAAGTGGTTATATTATATTCGATTGGTGGGGAATATTCGGTTTAGCGGGAATATTCGTACAACTACTCAATCATTGGTGGACCCTACAATGTAATTATTATTATCGGATTGAGAAAACGACAAAAAATATTTTATTGAAATAACGGCGGAAGTTTTACTGTGGTTCTTGTTGAACTACTTTCGGTAGTAAAAGTACAATGTACGTGTGGTTGCATAGTAGCACTACCAGATTGATTATTGATGCTTATGTGAGAAGTCACTCGGTTTGATTCTATTATTGTCGATTAATAATATGAATTATTATAATGCGATAATGACGTTTTGTTTTATTCAGATTATTAACGTAATAAAGCGAAACATCTTTTATATAAAATAGAATACTTTATTAAAGTTATTCTATAAATAGAATATATTATATTTTATTATGCATAGTGTTGCATAGTGTTTTTGCATAGTGTTTTGCATAGTATTGCATAGTGTTTGCATAGTAAAATATTTTATATAAATAGAATATATTATATTTTATTTAAAAGATTTTTCTTTAAATATGGACCGTCGATTAAAAGTAAATCAATCTGGACCGTTCATGGATTAGTTACTATGCATTCCATTTTCCTATAAATAGAAGCTCATTCCTTCATTATTTTCTTACAATTCATTCATCAAACTCTAGAGAGAAATTATAGAGAAAAGCTATAGAGAAAGTTATAGAAAGAAGAAGAGTATTACGCTACTTCACTACTTCTATATTCATTCTTTTTACTGGTAAGGGGTGTTATTCTTTCTTCTTGAAGAGAACTTACATTATTCCATTCATTATTATTACATTGGAATAACTTTTTAAAAGTGGCATACCCTATACATAACCTTTGATACGCCAGATATACCTATACTTGGTGAAATCCTTATGTTATTCCATTGCTTATTATTACATTTGGAATAACTTTTGTATCTGCGATTTTACCTATACTTGGTGACATTCTTCTATTATTATTACATTGGAACATCCTGCATACATGTGTTTTACAATTTGACTGGTTCCATTTTTTATTATTCTGTTAGAACATCCTATCATGTGTTTTACACGGACACTGTTCCGCCTCTTTATCATTCTCATTGGAATATCCTATCTCGTGTGTTTTACATCGGATCTGGTTCCATCTTTATTATTACATTGGAACATCACGCTTGCGGTGTGAATTTCACGACTTTGTTCCGTTATTATTATTCTCATTGGAATAACTTTGTCATCTGGCAATCCGCATGCATGGTGATTTCTTTTGTTATTCCATTCTTTATTATACCAAGTTGGTTAAAACTTTGACTTCTATACTCCATGAAATTAGTAGAATATCCTTGATATTTGCGTTTCATCGATATCTTTTCATGGAAATATTCTTCCGATCATTCTTGAATTTTACTCTGACTAAATAAAGATGTCATGTTGACAATTTGGACGTTAATAATTCATGGATTAAATAATTCTTGAACTTGTTTTATTGAATTATTATGTCATTGTCATTATCCTCATGTTATATTATGTTATCTTTGGCTTACGTGCATAGATGAACTTAGTATGATTATGACCGAGGATCATTCGGTATAATCATGACTTGATATAAATGATGTGACAAAAGTCCTCGGTGGCACATGTAATGCGATGATGGATAGTTTTTGGTATGATTATGACCGGGGGTGATTCGGTATAGTCATGACCATTGATAATTTGATGAAAATCCTTGGCCGTGGTGCGAGGGATGATTAGATGTGGTGGTTTATTTATTAAAATTTGAGTCTCAAATATAAAATTGATGAAAACCTTTTAAAACCTAAAAGATAGTTGACTTTATTCTCTACTTGACTCTTTTAATAGATTGTTTATTCCACTGCAGCTTAAACTGGTTGTCTATTGTATTTTATCGGTTTAACAACTTTGTTGAAGGCTAATGATAATTTATTCGCATTATCTTAGTCATAATATTTCTTCTTGGGCTAGTTGAGCTCACCTTTTCTTTCACCGTTCTCTTCTGAAAATGAGAACATAGCTGGGATGAGTCGTGGAACAAGTAATGGTCCGAGGATAGCATTAGTAGTCCTCACTATTCGTGAAATAGTGTGATAATAGTTGTAATGAGGACTCCTTTTGAGTTTGTATAATATCTAGTAGACAATATTTGTATGCAAACTCACGCTTTATGTCGTATTATTGCACTTGCGACAATTAGGTTAGTAAGTTGTATTTGAATTTATGTACCATGTAAGTGGCGACCCAAGATGGGTGACGTATACCTAATTTTGGGGGCGTCACAATTGTTATAGAGGGTAATAGCTGAACCATGTAAAAAATCTTGGTGTTGATTTTATTATTTGCTTTACTTTAAAATTACATAAGCTATTTAATTATCTTAATAATTAAAATTTGAATACTTGCATTATATTAAGATAATTCTTTACCACCAAGTATTTTATTTTAAGTTATAAATTTAGAAGGATATTTTCTTAAAATAATTAGTCAATTCAATAGGATATATTAATTCAGTAAGCTGATTTCATCATTATAGTAGTCTGAAATTAATAGTTTAATTTAAAGTTTAAAAATTGGTCATAGATTGCTCCCACACTTATTCAACCCCCTTTCTAAGTGTGCCTAGATAAATTTCACTAATCCAAATTATTTTTGTGTAGACTTTGATTTTTGACTGAGTAGAACAACCCTAAAAATAAGGAATAATTATATTGTCGGGTAGCCGACATATGTTGTAAAGATACAACATGATATGTTATACGTATATCGAGTATTGTAAGAATAATGCCTTAACGATACTCTGTGGAGAGTTCACACTTTGTGACTGTCGAACATTATTATAGAGTTCTCAGTCTACGACCGATGAACATATAAATTAGTTCAACCACTCAGTTGAATTTGAATTACCCTTGAGAATACGATGAGCTTTGAAACCCTTTAGTTCAATTAAAATTGAGAATTCAGTTTAAAGTTTTATGAAGATATTTTGTTGATTTCAAAGTTGTAAATGTGATCCTATTTTTTTTCTTATATATCAATAATGTTTATTTCAATCATAATTGTTGTTCTGATATTTAAAATTATTTATATTTGCTGAGCAAATTAGTTGTTCACCCTTGCGAATTATATTTATATCTAAAGTGGAGGGGCTCAAGGGGTTAAACATCAAAGATAAAGGCAAAGGCAAAGCGAAAAAACAAGATTAGAAAATTTATAATGTATTAGTTAATTAATAATTAATAATAATGTAATATTTTGGAACATATGTATATGAATGAAATGTAAGTAAGACTGAGAATTTATATGATTTAATTATGTGAATATAAATTAGTTTATATTTATAAGTTAGTTATTGTGATGTAGATGAATAGTAAGCATCAAATTTGTAGCAGCGAGTACTTAAATTCAATGGGGTCACAACTCCAACATGCATACTTAACTTCAAGCCTTCAACTATAGATTGTACAACTGTCTTTTGCTTCTTTGACACATCCATGAATATATGCTTGAACCAAACTTGTATGCATAACATGTAGTACTCTTCCTGTTGGGCCATGATATTTTAGATATTGGGCCAAAGGGCTTGGACCGAGTTACTTGGATAATCTACTGGGTCATTTCAGTTGGGCCCGATCAGTTGGGTCGGTCCTCTTTGTTGGGTCGGGTCAGTGGGCTGACCTAGCAGATGTTTAAATATCTCCATCCTTGACCGGTAATGATGAATAAGATGGTTGTTCACCGAGATGTCTGCAAGGCATTAATGTGGATGGGATTCAGTTGGTTGGCGATGGCAAACGGTGATGGGATGTGGCGGTCTTTGCATGCGATCGGTGAGATCTCCAGGTATGGGGGCTGTCAGACGAAGAGTGGGTGGCACGATGGCCGGGCCGAGAGTATATCATAGCAAGGAAGTCTTCTAAGAAAAGGTAACTGATAATTTTATCTCTCTCAATACACTAGATTTTATTATCCTCCATTGTTAACCTTGTGATCGCTTATGACGACTCTCATTTTCGAGCTATCCCCGATGGTCGGGCCGCCAAGCTTTTGGTGTTGATCGTGTTTATTATGCGCGGATCGGGGCGTCTTTTTATGATTGGGACGTGGCAGAAGATCTTGGCGTTAACATTGGTGCTAGAAGGAGGGCTGTGTTCTAGTGTCCTTGAGATTTCAATCACAAACTTTTATTTGTTCTACGTCAGAGAGAATGGTGAGGAGTAGAACTAATACACCGGAGGGACAACGGATGACAGTAAGTTCGTCGTTACCACGTGTTTCTGTCAAGGATCGTCTGGGTCCCTCAAAAAGTGCTCACGACAGCACAGCTTCCAAGCATGATTCGGGGGGTTCTCATTCGAGAGCCCATGGTGAAGCCAGAAGGAGGTTGGTCTTCAATGCTGACAAGGAGTGTGATCATGGCCGAAGGCGAGTAGAAGGCACCCCGCCTAGAACTCGGCAGCGAAGTGGTCAGGATGATAAAGCTGCCAAGATGGCAAAAATGGCAGACGAAGCAGATAAAGCTTTAGAGGTTCTCTTGAAGTAGAGCGAGGATATAGCTGAGCAGATGCTTCAGATGGCAGAGCTGAAGGACGAGGCGTCCAATTATGTCCAGTCTGAAAGACGTAGCAAACCCAAGGATGTACAGCAAAGAGAAGGGAAGGAGCCGGTGCACTCTGTTCATGTCTCAAGGCCTCCCTCATGACCGAAGAAGACCAAGGAGCCATACTCCTGAGCATCCGAAGAGGGTACCTCACCCTAGGGGTTCTCGGGGCTATGACACAAACAGACGAGGGAGCAGCTCAAGAGGATATTCACCCGAGAATACAAAGAAGGCATTCCGCCTTGAGTGTTCTCGCCACAGCGAAAGGGCTCATCACCAAAGAAGATCTAGAAGTCGCGCTCCTGGAAATTCGGACACTTCGGAAATATTTTCAAGTACTTCAGCAGAAGCAGAGTTCGTGGACATTGCATACAGACGAATATTTTACTTTGGATATCAGTGCAGCAAGCTATCAGGGGGTCGATCGCAATGACAATTCCATTGCCGATGCATTGTCCGAACTGGATACTACTTAAGCGAGCACCTTTGATGGCTCTTTGTATCTGGGGACTTTGCAATAACCTAGTATTCAGCATGAAACAGTTATGTTCGTAGAGCGATCTAATTGATGGTTTACTCCATATCAGGAATATCTGGCAGATGGCGTCCTTCCTTCGGATCAGATGTTGGCCAAGAAGATTAAGTACAAGAGTGCCAATTTTATTCTTATTGACGGGGATCTTTATCGAAAGGCTTTTTTGTCACCATTGTTGAAGTATTTGGTCCCGTCTGAAGCGCAGTATGCTCTTCGAGAAGTTCACGAAGGCATTCAGCACAGAAAGACTTCGGTAGTTCACCTACAAAATTCACCGAAGTAAGGAGGTTCGGGTGGACTCGCTGACCATTCGATGGTAGCCTTTTCGGCAGGTGTGTCCTCATGGGTTTGTTATATCCTGCGTGGTAAAAAAATTCCAAAGTCCTTTTAAATTTGTTTTACCCCGAGTGGTAAACAAATGCACAACGGTGTAAGGAGGTTTGGTCGAACTCGTTGACCATTCAATGGTAGCCTTATTGTTAGGTGAGTCCTTATAAATTTATTTTACCCCGAGTGGTAAACAAATACACAATGGTGTAAGGAGGTTCGGTCGGACTCGCTGACCATTCGATGGTAGCCTTATTGTTAGGTGTGTCCTTATGAATTTATTTTACCCCGTGTGGTAAACAAATTCCATGGTCCTTTTAAATTTGTTCTGCCCCGAGTGATAAACAAATGTCCTTATATACTTGTTTTACCCCGAGTGGTAAACAAGATCCCGATGGTGCAAGGAGGATCAGCCGAATTCACCTTATACATGATATGTCTCACACTTCGGAAACGATAAGTATGCATTACTTTATTTTGTTCAAGTATTGTGTTCGGTTCTTTAAGTTCAGTTTATATCATTTCTTAACTTAACTGTTATATATCTTACCTGATTCACAATTTAAGTTAAGTTCAACAGAATCTTATACAGTTTTCAAGTTGATTGATATTGAATTATCGACAAGAAATGTTCACACAGAAGTAATAAGGCATGAAATTGATATTCCATTAATATTAACTATTCACAAAAAGTTAGAATTTTTACAGAAAGTTCTATAGCTAAAGATAAGAGGAGGTCATCTTCAGACTTATTCATCGTCATCATCACCATCTAAAGAGTCTAGAAGAGATGGATCTACCTTGGCCGCGACGAGCTTTTTCTTGCCTTTACTTTGACAGATTTTATATCCTTTGGCATACATATGGACGATCTCATCGTTCGGCTCGACGGATTTTCTGTATGCTGCCTGGATCTTCGGTCAATGGCAGACCCAAATCCCTAAGGGCCTGAAGTTCTTTGAGCTCTTCTTCAAACTTCTGACGATGTGCCAGATGCTTTGATTCTTTAGCTTGGGTATCGTTATTTTGCTTTGACAAGCTTGAGTTAGATTGGGCCAGCTCTTCATTCTTCTTTGTTAAAATTTCATTCATCTAAAGCAGATCGACATTTATATCAGTGATGACCCGATGAGTGGCCTTGGTCGTTTTCAGTTCTTCTTTAACCTTGTCGATATCCTTTAGGAGGCATTCATTGTTGAAGAGAGCAATGTCAAGATTGCTTCTTTCTTTTGCCAACACAGACTTCAGAATGGCGTTCTCCCTTCGGGCGGCGTCTTCTTCGGCTTCGGCTTTGCCTTCTTTGTATTTGGGATGGAGGCGCCCGAAGATAGCGTTTGCCTGCAGATGACTAGTGTTAGTCAATCAGTTCAAATAGATGGGCAGAAATGTAAATGTCCAATTCTTTTAGTCTGGTATTTCATTCCTTCATCCATTAGGTCCATGATGGAATTATTGTCGAACCGATGGTCATCGGTATCACTGACGAAGGGGTTGTAGAGCCAAAATGGGAATTTCTCATTGAATTCTGGGCAGAGGGTGGAGGATCCCATAGTTTCGGGCCTGATTTCCAAAGAGACTAGATTTATTTTTTCGAGCAAGTTTGGGTATGCACTCTACTTGTTCTTCGGGCTCTTTGTTCGCAACAACGATTTCAATCGGGATGTCCGGCGAAAGATCGGCTTCTGTGGGAGGTAATTGTGGCTCTTCGGCGGCTGGAGGAGTTATTCTAATTTTCCTCTTTTTTGCACGAAGGATTCGGGTCCGTTCATCAAGGGGCATATCGAGGAGGCACTCATTGTAAGTATGTGTGAGGGGTTGTTCTAATTTTCAGCCAGCTTGCTTTCTTTGGCGAGGTTGGTTTGTCCTTTCAGTGGGAGTTGATTATGTGGCTTGGGCTTCAGTAGTTGAAGGCTTCTCAGTTGGTACTTCTGTAAATGTCGGCGAAGATGAACCCTTTATGTTGCTATTTGATGTTCACCAGATAAGCCTCGGTAAGCTATATTTTGGGCCTTTATTGATCTTATTTTAATTCTTTTTGCCCTGAACCGATGTCATTTATACTCTTTCATTAAACATCCTGTTTAATAAAAGATTGGGGGGAAATGTTGGGCCATGATATTTTAGATATTGGGCCAAAGGGTTTGGACCGAGTTACTTGGTTAATCTACCGGGTCATTTCAGTTGAGCCTAATCAGTTGGGTCCTTTTTGTTGGAATTGGTCATTGGGGTGACCCAATGATGTTTAAATATCTCCATCCTCGAATTTGTAATGATGAATAAGATGGCTGTTGACCGAGATGTCTGCAAGGCATTAATGTGGATGGAATTCAGTTGGCTGGCGATGGCAAACGGTGATGGGATGTGGCAGTCTTTGCATCTGATCATTGAGATCGCCATTGTAGGGGACTGTGTCCCACAAGATGGTGGGTACACACGAGAATCGAAATTTGAGAGTATATCATAGCAAGGAAGTCTTCTAAGAAAAGGTAACTGATAATTTTATCTCTCTCAATACACTAGATTTTATTATCCTCCATTGTTAACCTTGTGATCTCCTGTACTGACTCTCACGCCTGAGCTATCTCCCGACGGTCGAAGTCGTCAAGCTTTTGGTGTTGATCGTGTTTATTGTGCAAGATCAGGACGTCTTTTGTGATTGGAACGTGGTAGAAGATCTTGGCGTTAACACTTCCTATCATCAGAACTTCCAAGCCAATCTTTTCTTATTATTATTTTTGGTGCAATAGAAACCTAATATATCATGTGTAAAGGGTTTGCTATTAATTATGAAATGAAGTGTAACGGAGTTGCAAAATCCGATTGTCTTCTACATAACTTCACACATACAAGTTACATTCAACAAGCCTACACTAATAAAAATTACTTAATGGATCATAATACATTAATAACTCAAAGCAAAGGCAAAACGAGGGGGCGCAGGGGGAGGGGGGCATATGACCTGGTAGATCGGCTACCAAAGTGAATTAGGGGTGGGGTTGGGGCGGGGGGGAAGCCGACCACAGAGGCTGTGAGCCATTGCTCAATCGGTGACTCAAAGAAAGCAATCTGCTCTCTTTTTCTTCACCGCAGTTTGTTAAAAGTGTTAATGTTAAAAGTGTGGACCTTTTACTGGGCTCAAGCCGTGTCAAATACTATTGTATGGGTCGGGCCATTGGGAGAGGATAAGATGGGACAATTACATATTCTATTACATTTTTAAAAATAATTACAACAATAGTGTCCTCATAAAAATTTTACACAACTAATATACTTCCATATTTATTTACAATACTAGTGCAATACTTAATTACAAAAATAGTGTAATCGTATCCCTTTAATTATGCACACGATTTTCTCCCTCATCTCTCCCACAATTTTCTCCCCATCTCTCCCACGATTTTCTCCCACCCCATTTCTGTTTTCCTTCTTCTTCTCCTCCCTCCCTCCCTCCGCCTCCTCCTCCTCCTCCTGTCCAACCCTCCTCTCCTCCGCCTCCCTCCTCCTCCCGCCTCCTCCCGCCACTCCCTCTCCTCCCGCCCCTTTCTCCTCCCTCTGCCTCCCCCTCCCTCCCTCCCCTCCCCTCCCCTCCTTCCTCCCTTTGCCTTCCCCCTCCTTCCTTGCCTCACCACCTCCCCTCCTCCGCCTCCCTTCCTCCCGCATCCCCTCCTCACGCCTCCTTTCTCCTCCCCCCTTCCTTTCTTCTCCTCCACCCTTCTCCCCCACCCCACGCCCACCCCCTCCTCCTCCGCCCTCCTCTCCTCGATCCCTCCCCTCCCACCGCTACTCTGGGTCCATTCTTTATTTTCACTGGTAACGAAATCTTCCGATAAGGTAACCAATTTAGTTTTATTAGGTTACTAATTTATTTTGGATGTGATGCAGTTGGTAATCAAACTTCATGTAGTTGGTTACCAAATCATTTGATAAGGTAACCAATTCAGTTTTATTAGCTTACTAATATATTTTGAATGTGATGCAGTTGGTAACCAAAATTTATGCGATTGATTTACTAAACCTTCCGATAAGGTAACCAATTTAGTTTATTAGGTTACTAATTTATTTTGGATGTGATGCGGTTGGTAACCAAAATTCATATAGTTGGTTACCAAACCATTTGATAAGGTAACCAATTCAGCTTTTATTTGATTACCAATTTTATTTTAAATGTGATGCGATTATTAGTCAAAATTAGATATAAAGGTAACCATTTCAATTTTTGTGGGTAACCAAATCGTCAAAAGAAATTGAATAAAGAACTCGTGGCATGGGCAAAGCAATATGATAATAAATGCGGGCTGATGGCGAGAGAGGAGGATGATGAACATTAGCTCCTTCATAATTTTTTATTTTTAATTTTCTCATTTTGATTTGAATTTTGAAACATGAATTTGAAATTGTTGTTAGAGACAAGATTTGAATTTGAATTTGAATTATTAGTTATCCTTGATTTTAGGTATCCTTATTAATGTGAATTGTACTATTTTTGTAATAATTATATTCTTTTTATAATTATTTAGTTGATGCATTTTTTTTGTAATTATTTTTTATTTGTTGTATACTTATGTAAAGGACCCGGATAAGATGTATATGTGGTGTGCGTTATCAAATCTATAGCCTGGTTTTTTTAATTTTAGCCCCAACCAAACTTAACCTCGAAGATATGGTCTTAGTATTTTATTTTTTATATTTGGGTGCAGTTCAATTCGGTGCATCGGTTAGTGTGATGATTATATCAATATATATTTGTTAAAGTAAATTGTATTCCCTCTATTTCATTACAATTTATTTTGTATATTTTAAAATAATTATTGTTCGCATGTGTGGAGAATCTAAAATTCTTTTTTTCTATAGTAATATCATTTTTCAAGGATATTTAATAGTAATATTAAATAGTAATATTTTCTTCTGAAAATTAAGCTATTAATTATTACTTTTGAAAATGTGCATGTTCTTTTAATGACAAATAATATAAAATAAAGGAAGTATTAAAGATAATGCGGTTCAAATATTATTTATTTTTTTTGTTGCGAAATGAAGGGAATAATTATTGTCTTCTAGATGGATTGGACCACTAATGCAATTACTAGTATTATTATGATTTTGTGACGGGTAATAGGTCAATTGGTGCATGGTATTTGATCAAACATTTAATATATGGTGCGTTGTGATTGCTGATAACAACAGTGATAATTGAAAATGAGCAAATTTTGAGATGTTTTTAAATTATGCAGACTTACAGGATATAATTGTTTTCTCTCATTTGTACAATCGGAAAAAATTCTTCAAACGTCAATAAATAAATTTTTTATTGATGTATTTTGACCCCCTATAAATATGTTCTGGTTCCGCCATTGACTCAAAGGACTCCTGCTATATCCACCTATATTAAAACACCAAATTTTATATGAACAGACAAAATGGCAAGACCCGTAAATAATTTTAACTTTTCGATTTGTCTACTAGACACAAAAATCAGACTATTTTATATCAGAAGATAATATCATTTTCCATAACTCAACACACTCGCACAATGAGATTACATATATCAGTTAATTTTGCGGCAGTTTTCTCTTACTTCTCCTTTAGGACCCTCTTTAACATCAAGCAAACTCATCTTCATCATGGCTTGCATGAAATCAAAGTAAAACATGGCTTCATTCATAGCGTAACCATTCACAATGCCTCGTGTTTTCACGCTCGTAAATAACGTCTGATCAGAACTAAGAACTCCAGCTTTCCTTTGTAATCCGACGAAATAGTTGTTGTCAAACGTGTTTCTGGACGTATCAAATGGTTGCTCGGCGTTGTCGCCTGCGCTGCATGTTTTCGACAATGTATTGGCGAAATTCGTTTCAATGTCTGGATCAACGTTATGGGTGGAGTCAAATTTGCTCAACCGGTTCTTGAATGATGAGCATCTTGCCACTCCTAGTGTATGTGCCCCTACATAAACCATGCATGGCCACAAATAGTTAGGCTGCAAGCTTTTCTTGGTGTTATTTTATGATGAATAAATGCAAGGGCGCAGGATAAAAATCTCGAGAAAAAAAAAATCCGAATGCAACTTTTTCCTATAATTTTTGTTATAAATTGAAATTAAACTTCAAAAAAAAAAATAGCTGCATATGCAGCATCACATAGAAAATGGTTCTTGGTACCATATATTTTACTTTTTTATATAAAAAAAATCATTGAAAAAATTGCACCACACTTTGACACCCTATATTTTATTAAGACTAAAACACAAAATTGTATCTAAAATTTATCATTTTATAAAGATATGGTGCCTAACTTTACAATATAGCAAATTACCCGCGGTATGTATATTTGTTAGTGCAAAATTATACATTTTAATGTATAATCAGCAGTTTAAAATTGGCCTAAAAGATATATATTTGCACTACTAATTGTATCACGATATAGTGATTTACTCTATGAAAAAGTCAAGTACACAAAATGATAAACCCATGTGCAATTTTACATATTAGTCTTTTATTAATTTTAGACTAAAATATATTTTGCACTCCAAACTTTACACCCTTATTGACTTTTTTACTTCAAATCGAAAAAAGTTATTTCAAGACTTCAAACTTCAATTAAACATAACAGAAAAGATACTTTTTTTTAATTAACCTACAAAAGTAGTAATTGATTTGCCAAGAAATTGGAAGGGTGTTTAAGTCTTTTACATATTTTTTTTTTATAATATTAATAAGGAGAATAAAAATATTCATGAAATTGATTGTTCTATTAAAAGCTACTTTTTCTCTTGGTTTGGGGCTGGGGAAGATGAAGGTGGATCTAGGATGAGGAGGTCGGGACGGGTTGATGGGTCGGCGAAAACCCAGATGGAACGGAGGGAAATGTAGGGTACGGAGGGTTGTAGAGAGAGGGGTTCGTCGGAGGCTGAGGCCCGGATAAATGACAGGATGGCGTCAGTGCTCGAAATCAACAGACCACCGGTGGTGGAAGAATCGCCGAATTTGCTCTTCATTCTATGTGTTTGCCCAATAGGCGAGATGTTGAAGAAGACAAAATAATTTTATCTGGTTCATGCGGAGAAAGAAAATTGTGGGTCTTGACTTTGGAATTGTAATTAAGAGATGAATCCCAGAGGGTTGATTTATAGCTTTGTTGCAAAAGGAACTGTTGTTCTAGCAGAGCACACACCTTATTCAGGCAACTTCAGTACCATTGCCATTAATGGAGAGAGGTTTGAGGTATTTGGTGCACACCCATCTACTACTTTACTTGAATTCTTGCGTTCTCATATTCAAGAGTGTCAAGCTCAATTGTGGTGAAGGTGGGCATCAATTTGATTTATTAGGTTAGTCAAATGATCTGCTTGTGAGGTCTGAATGCGGATAATACAGTCACTACTAAAAAAATGGTCATTTGTGATGGCCAAAATCCATCACAAAAAGTAGGAGAACCATCACGAAAGGTTTACGTGATGGGCTTTAAAGATCACTGATAATTAAATGCTTTGATATCGCCTTCATCACGAAAGGCTTTTACGTGATGATTTTGGCAATCACGCAAACGCAATGCTTTTGTGATGATTAATACAATCACATTAACATATTATCTATTGTGATTGTCAAAGTCATCACAAAAAACACAAGACTTTATGGATCAAATGTAAGAACATGAATCTCTACGTGATGATTTTGGCAATCACGCAAACGCAATGCTTTTGTGATGATTAATACAATCACATTAACATATTATCTATTGTGATTGTCAAAGTCATCACAAAAAACACAAGACTTTAGGGATCAAATGTAAGAACATGAATCTCTATTTACGTATAAATATTTCACTATATTAATTATATCTATATTAATTGATACTTGTAGGATTTGAACTCTCTCCTATTTGCAAACTAAATAACGAGTATTAACACTACAACAAAGTCCAGATGATGATTATAATTTTAAAACAAAATATAAAAGGAAACATATGTGAGTTGACTTACTAAACAAAATTACTTTCACATAAGATTTGGTGATTGCAATGGCAGTCACAAATACTCTATAATGATGGTAAAATTATTCATCACTAAGAGTCATCATATATTTTATTGTTTTGTGACGGCTTGAAAATTTCATCACAAAATAACTTCTTTTTGTAATTGTAAATAAAAGTCGTCACAATAATCTATCTTTTTAATGATTGTCACGACCGTCATAAAATATTGTTTTGATTATTTCTTATATTAAAATATTAGTGATAGCTTAAATGCAATCATGAAAAGGGTATATCTATAAGTGATAACTTAGTGCGTCATAAAAAGAAAATGTATTTTGCGTGAAAAAAATGGTGTGATTGATATGGCTATCACAATTATAATACATTGATGGTAAGATTAGTCATCACTAAGAGCCATCATATATACTATTATTTTGTGATTGCTTAAAAAGTCCATCACAATTATTATCTTTTATGATTATTTTTAAAAACTGTCACAAAATTTCGTCACGTATTCTTATTTTTCTAGTAGTGAGTGATCTTTACTTTCCTGGTGATTCTAGGATGTTTTTGCGCTATTTGTTTTGTATTTGACCATTTGATTTTATTGGTTTTAAATTTGGAACCGAAAAATCTTGTGGCTTTATTGAAAAGTTTAATATAGTACATAATTAGTATTATAGCTTTGTGATCAGTAGGCCAAGTCCTTGTCTTTGATTGCGTAAATAGGTGTTCATAAAATTGTTTGAGTTGTAGTTTTCTTGTTTGATGTTTAGAATCAACTAGGATTCATGATTGTAAATAGCTTGGTTTTGGCTATGAAGATCATATTTGATAGACTTTCAAATTTGATAGTATGTGAAAATATTTTATAGCGGAATACTATGTTCATTTTTCTTCTTTTTCTTTCGGTTTTCAAAAAAAATTATCCTTTCTTTATTTAGTGGCTTTGATTTTAAATGTCAGAATAACATTATTATGGATTTTTTTAACGAATTTGGGCGCTCTGTAGCATATATATTGAACGAGAAAATCTTTGTTTAGTTGTGTTTAGTACGTTCTGCCCAGGTCTAATTTCTTTGTGGTGTTGAGTTTGGACCAAATTGATTGATTAATTGGGAATTAAGAGGTACTTTAGGAACCCCAGTTTTCAGTTCTACTAATATGTATATACCAAAATTTAGTGAAAGGTTTAGACAATCTGAAATTTTGATCATGTTCTTTTCAATGTCTTTTAGGTAATTTTTTAACAAATTAGAGGCTACTGAAAAGTGAGAATGGCATTAGCAGAATACTATGTTCATTTTCCTTCTTTTTCTTAAAGTTTTCAAAAAAAAAAATCCTTTTTTTTATTTGGTGACTGTGATTTTAAATATGTCAGAATAACATGATTATGGATTTTTTTTAATGAATTTGGGTGCTCTGCAGCTCAAAAGTAGTCACTGTTCATTGAGAGGGAGAGGAAATGAGTGTTTGTTTAAGAGAGAGAAAGTAGGTTATGGAGGAGAGAGAAAATTGGTTATGGAGGAGAGAGAGAAGGAAAAGAGACTGGTCAATAGATTGACAAGGAGAATATTTTATTTATTTTAGACTAAAAGACAATGTGCACCCCAAACTTAATGGCAATGTTTGAGAAGATAAAAAGGAAAAGACTTAAACACCCCTTCAAATTCACATTACAGCCTTAGCCGATCACTTTTGACAGGTTAATCAAAGAACTGTGCTTTCTGTTACGTTTAATTCTAGTTTATGATGTACTTAGATATCTTTTTTGGTTTGAAATGTAAAAGTCAATAAAGGTGTAAATTTTGGAGTGCAAAGTGTATTTTAGTCTTAATTTTATTTTATTGATTTATGTTTTTGTGCGCCTTCGTGGATGTGTTAAACAAGTGAGGATTTATACCCCACTTAGATTTTCTATACTTTTGTAAAGCATAGACGTGCAAGAGAAGTTTCTAAAAATTTAGTGGGCACAATGAAATATATATAAGATCTGGGCATATTTTTCAATTATCTTTGAACCCTATCGTTTGGTTCAAATTTACCCCTGATTTTTTTTTATTTTAGAAAGTGAACCTCAAGTTTTGAATGTTTATGACATTGAACCTTAAGTTTCAGGATTTTGACATATTAATCTTTACTGCCATCAAAAATTGACGTCGTAGCCTCATCTTAAGTAACGTTTTATTATGTGGCAGCGTCAGGTAAAGCCACATTAGTTCTAAGTGACTATAAAGCTTAATCTCTAAAAACTCAAAAACTTGACTGTTCGATATCTTTAACATCTAACATCATGCTTTTCTAAAATTAATAAATTAGTTATAGAGTCTAAAGTGTTTTTAAGCCCTATAATTTTGAAACTTATACTTAGTTCTAATTTGATCTTTTACATTTATCAAATTACCCTCTTTTGTCTTGTAATCGATTTTTCTTTTGTCTTGATCTTTTATACTTATAAAAATAACTTGAAAATTAACTCTTTTATGAATTAGGAAAAATATATACATATGCAACTCTTTTTATGAAACATAATGAATATTAGATAACGAAAATTTCATCTTTATATATGATAATTTAAAAAAACATGTTTATATATATCAAAATAAATATAAAGGTAAATAAAGGGCAACATTGTTCTTACCAGATAAAACCACCATTTCTTGAGTGCTGAAACCATGCTGTCCAAACATTTTGATGAGTTCTGAACTATTGAAGGTTGGTGGTGGCAGATTGAATGTGTCTTCTATTTTTGACCTTCTTCCGTCCTTTCTTCCTTTTTGTATTTCATAAACGGGACCCCCGGCCTGATATATGATTTGTTCTTGAGATATTGGTAAAAATGATTATATATTAAATTAGGCATTTTAAGTTTGTTGGAGCATCTAATTTAAAATCAATTGGTATTAAGTGGATAGACATCATATTTCAGGCAAACTTAATTGATGTGGAACTATGACGAATACTGAACAAAAATCTGAAATGTGCAATGTTAAGCCACATGAATATTAATGAGGGTAGACCCTAACTCTAATAAGATATTGAAGTATCCAACTTAAAATCAATTAGTACTAAATGGAGAGACTTCTCAAGTATATATTGTAATTTTAAGGTCAAACTTAACTGACATGGGACATTAACCCAATAAAATTGATTGAAAATTAAAATTGAAAATAACACGTGTTTAAATCCTAGAAAAATATCAATTTAAATATATCAATTTTTGATAGAATTATAAAACTTGGAAGGAGAAATGTTAAACTTAAAATAGTGATGGTCACAACATAATTCCTTCAAACATTTAGAAAAATGGACTATATTGTGAATGTTTGTCTTATTTTGTTGTCAAACATGTGGATAAATATCAATGATAATTATTTGAGAGATATATGTAATAGGTGGAGCCCTTATAATTCTATCTAATTTTATGTATTGATATGTTTTACAATTATAATTTAGTACAAAACTAACGTAATATATATATATATATATATATATATATATATATATATATATATATATATATATACTATGACTCAAAAAATTATATTCAATTATATAAGTTTTCTAGGCCAAATTAAGTAGTCATCTTTCAAAATAATGTATGTGGGAAGAATTGATGCGCTAATTAAGATATCATATCTTTCAAATGTATATTTTACACGCTAAAAAATAAATTTAAAAAATAGTTTATATCATAAAAATTCAGTAGAAATTACGTCAAAAGTGTCTCCATCTACCAACTCATGAAGGATGATTTTACTTTTCTTTTTTACTCTTAAAAATTTAAGACTTTTTAGTGGTGGGCATATAATATAATTTTAATTATAAATTTGAGGACATTCTGATTTTGTATACATAATAGTTTTAATAAAATAAAATGATAACTGTTTTTGTGAGAAAAATTGAAATGGTACTTTTTTTGTGAAACGGAAATGATTTATATATTTTCTTACAAAGAAAACAGCATCTCTAGCAGCCATTGCAAGGATATCAGCACATGAAACCACCCCTGGGCATTGGCTTTCAAGCTGTTCTTTGATATCATCAATAATTTCATAACCCCTCAAACTCAAATTTGCTGGAGAATCCTTCTCTGCTGTATTGTCCTTTGTAGAATCAATTAAAACTGATGCGTCACACCCCTATTTAACAAAAGCCAAAACCCAAAAAAAATATTAAGAACAAGGGATAATTCCCTAATTAGTATTTTATTTTTCATGTTTAATTCCTTAACTATTTTGTCCTATTTCGTCTTTGAACTTTTAAATATTTGTGATCTTAGTCTAAATATCACAAAAGTACAACAATTAAAGGGGACTAAATATGAAAAATAAATAGTTTGACTATTAAACATGACAAACAACTATATAATGAGGACTAAACGTGAGGACCAACTATAATGTTTTTATTAACATAAAAATAGTAATAGTTTGAGGACAAAATGTGCAATAAATAATAATTAGGAGACTGAACAACAAAACAATTATAGGTTGAGGACTAGTGTAATGGTTATGCTTCAGAAAAAACAAGAGATTTTTTTCATTGGTCTTTAAACTGTAGTTGTTTTTAGCGATTAGTTCCCTAACTATTTTTTGGCGTATTTCATCCTTAAACTTAAATTATATGTTTCTTTTATGTTACTCCCCAAAATATAGTATCTTTTTCACATTTAGTCCTCAAGTTGTGTCTATTGTTCTTGTTTAATCCTCACAATCTATAAGTTGTCTTTCATATTTAGTATCCTTCAATTGCTCTATTTTTTTAAGGTTGGACAAAGATTATATAAATAATAAAATATAAGGACAAAATACGTGAGAAAAATGGTTTGGGAATTAAACGTGAAAAACACAAATAATGTTACCAAGAAAACAGAATAATTCTTACGATAATCTCTTCATTAGTCACTAAACTATAATTGTTTTTTATGTTTAGTCCCCTAACTATTTTTTGCGTATTTCATCCTTAAACTATATAATTTCTGCAATCTCAATACAACCTTACAAAAACTGAGCAATTAAAGTGACTAAACATGAAAGGAAACAATAGATTGAGGACTAAATCTAAAAAAAATTACAATTAAGAGACTAACGTGGAAAGTAGTTATCTTTTGGAGACTAATATGAAAAATTATATAATTGGAGAACGAAATACACAAAAAAAAAAAAAAGGAAACTAAACGTGAAAAAAAATATTATAATTTAGGAACTAACAAAAAGGTTATCCCATAATTCTTCACAAAGCAAGAACCTAAGAATTTTTTTTTATAAAAAAAATACCTCAATGAAGCAATCATGGAAATGCATTCGGACAAGGCCAGCAGCAAGAGTGGGATCAGATAGCAGAGCTCTGATAACAGTATTCTTGACAATTGGCTCCAAAATTGGGCAGCTTATCATATAGTAATTCATACTTAAACCATCTGCTGCTCTAAATAATGTTAGGACACTCAATATTAAAAGGAGCACTACCGTGTTGAAGGAATATTTATATAATCTAATTGACTGCATAAAGTTTGCAGTAGCAACGGAACCACCAGACAAACTATAGGATATTGTTGCCATTTTTCTGCTTGTAGAAAAGATTAAGTAGTCAAATAAACTTGAAAGAAAGTGCGAGAGAAAAGAGACCCAACTGTATTTTGGTATAGTAGAAGAGAAGGCATTGTGTATATATAATGGGACACTGGGGTAGCTGATCGCATGAAATTAAAGTTGTTGGATAAATGATTTGGAATTCAACTGTTGAAGCTAGTGGTGCATAATTTTTTGTACCTAATTAGATTGCTAATATATACTTGTGATAATCTTAGTTTTGTTAATCGCATGTAGGTTGACACGTATTATAATTTATATGTATGTTGGGTCGTGATATTTCTCCTATTGGGCCGAATGGATTGGGCCTACATATTCAGTTAGTCCATTGGATCTTCATTATTTGGGTGTTGACATTATTGGACCTACAATCACTTTATTATCTTTGTTAAGTCCTTCTAAGATATCGGATAAAATCGAATGGGTCGACCCATCATATATTTAAATATCTTCACTGGGTTACGAACCGGTGATGATGACAAAAGATATTACCGATCGATATCTTATATGGCATTAATAAGGATTGACGATTGGCAAATGCATGATTGAATGAGGGGATGAGATTAAAAGGTGTCGAGGAGATGATGAGTGACACCTGTAGAACCGACCTGAGTATGTATGCCAAGCTAAGATCACATAAGAAGGTAAGTAACACACACAATATTATGATTATTATTCTCTCTCGCAGACATTAGATATTATTTTCCTTCCATTGTTAACCTTGTGATCGCCGACATCTTGACTCACGCCGGAAGCTATCCCCTCACGGTCGGTAAGTCAAAGCTTTTAGTGTTGACTTGTTGAATCGCGGGATATCGGACGCTGTCTTGGTGATTGGGGACGGGAAAAGATCTTGGCGTTAACATCAAGGCGCTAGAAGGAGGGTCAATTCTAGTGTCCCGAGTATTTTCAATCACAAATTGTAGCGCTTCTACGTCCTAATCCATGGTGAAGAAGAGTAGAACGCTTACTTCTAAAGGATAGTGATGACTATGACTTCGCTTCACAATGAGTATATACGTCGAGGATTGATTGGGTCCTTTAAAGAATGCTCATGCTGATACTGCTTACAAGCGAGTTTACGGGGTTCTCGCTTAAAGAGAACCCAAGGTGATCTTGGAAGAAGATTGATTTTTGTTGCCGAGAGAAGACTGACCATGGCTCTAAAAGGGTAGAAGGCATATTGCTTAGAATCTTATATCGAAGTGGTCGGTCGACAGAATCGATCAAGTTAGAAAGAAGTCTACACGTTAAAGACATGTCTCAAGGCCGTCCTTGGATCGAGCGGACCCAATGACCCATTTTCCCGATTGGCAAGAAGAAGGGTATGCCGCCTATTGGTCTTCGGATTATGGTCAAGCGAGTGAGACAAAGACCCAATGACCATTTTCCTCGATTGGCGTCAAGAAGGGTATGCCGCCCTATTGGTCTTGGATTATGGTCGAAGCGAGTAGACGAAGACAAATACCATCTATTGGTCTTCGGGATTATGGTCAAGCGAGTAGACGAAGACCCAACAACCATTTTCCCGATTGGTCAAGAAGGTATGCCGCCCTATTGGTCTTCTTCGGGATTATGGTCGGCAGCGAGTAGACGAAGACCCAATGGCCATTTCTGATTGGTCAAGAAGGGTATTCCGCCTATATGGTCTTCGGATTATGGTCGGGCAGAGTAGATGAAGACCCAATGCCCATTTTCCGATTGGTCAAAGAAGGGTATTCCGCCTATTGGTCTTCGAGATTATGGTCGAAGCGCACCCCGAAAGTCGCACTCCACGAGAATCCACCGAGGGCACACCGCCTGGGATACTCGCCTTCTGGAGATGCCCATCTAAAGTCAGAGGTTCGAATGGAAAAGACAAGACTACTTGGAAGAGACTTTGAGAAGGTCTCTCGTCCAACCCGGTAGAAAGATGTTTGCCAATCTTTGAGTACGTGGAAAGGGTAGAAGAATGCTAAGACGTTCCAAAGTGGATTCCGGCCGTGAAGACGCCTTCCGTGGAATAAACGACTGCCTTTATTCGGTGCCTTTGTTGGTGAAGCCCGCTCTCGCCGAGCTATATTATTTGTATCCGCAACTAGTTCGTTGGCGGTGGGGAGCGATTTGGTCCGAAAGTTGGGGAGTGGCAATGACCGGTTTGCTATGTAAGCCGTGTCCTTAGGCATGAAGAAATAAGATGATAGTTATGGAGAATCTGAAGAGTCCGACAAAACCGTTGCGGTGCTTCTACGAATCAAAATTCATGGGCGTTGTTTGCAGGCGGGTATTCCACTTTGGACCCATCTCCCACTATTGAGGAATTTTGGGTGCCGCTCAGAAGCTGCAGATGTTATTCTGGAGGGTTCATGTGGATCTTTGTGTCATTAAATGGTTCGATCACATCGACCACCAAAAGCTATATTCGATTTTATCTCTTATACCTCTTGTCATGCTGGGGTAGTCGATCGGGTCCATTGCCTGTGGATCGAAGTTAACAGATGCCACTTCATGGGATCGAAGTTTAAAACATTCATGAGGGACTTGCTAGCTCATCCATAGTCCGACAGCATGAGTTGACTTGGGTCCATTGCACTGGGGATCAAGTTAACAAACGCCACCACTCATGGGATCAAGTTTAAAACATTCATGAGGGACTTTTGTGGCTCATCCATAGTCCGACAGCACAACAAATGCCACCTCTGGTGTTAGGAGGTTCGGGAGGACTCACGACCATTCGATGGTAGCCTCTTGGCGGTGGTCACTTAGACCTTGTCGTGCCCCTTCGTGGTAGGCAAGTGTCATCCTTAAGACGTTGTCAGGCCCTGCGTGGTAGGCAATTGTCGACACTTAGACCTTGTCAGGCCCTTCGTGGTAGGCAAGTGTCATCCTTAAGACGTTGTCAGGCCCTCCGTGGTAGGCAATTGTCGACACTTAGACCTTGTCAGGCCCTTCGTGGTAGGCAAGTGTCATCCTTAAGACGTTGTCAGGCCCTGCGTGGTAGGCAATTGTCGACACTCAGACCTTGTCAGGCCCTTCGTGGTAGGCAAGCGTTGTCCTTCAGACTTTGTCAGGCCCTGCATGGTAGACAATTGTCGTTCTTTAGACTTCGTCAGACCCTTCGTGGTAGACGAATGTCATCTTTTGGTTTTGTTAGGCCTTTTGGGGTAAACAAATGTCCTTATATACTTGTTCTACCCCGAGTGGTAAGAAAGATTTTGATGGTGCAAGGAGGATCAGCCGAATTCACCTCACATACGCCATTATCTCACACTTCGGAAACGATAAGTATACATTACTTTATTTTGTTCAAGTGTTGAGTTCAGTTCATTCAATACTATTCATTAAAATCTATCCATTAAATTCAGTTCACTTCATTTTATAAATTAACTGTTATACGCCTTATCTAGTTCATGTCCTAAGTTAAGTTCATACAGATTAATTGATACTGAATTATTGACAAGAAATGTTCACTCATAAGCAATAAGGCATGAAGTTGATATTTTAATATTAACTGTTCACAACAAGTTAGAATTTTTACAGAAAGTTCTACAGCTAAAGGTAAGGAGAGGTCATCTTCAGGCTTCTTCCTTGTCATCGTCACCATCTAAAGAGTCTAGAAGAGATGGATCTACCTTGACCCGAGCTTTTTCTTGCCTTTAATTCGGCAAATTTCATATCCTTTGGCATACATATGGACGATCTTATTGTTCAAATTTCTACGGATTTTCTCAGATTATGCCCGGATCTCCTTACTGAAAGTCTTGATCAAATGGCGGACCCCAAATCTCTAAAGGCCCGAGGCTCTTTGAGCACTTCTTCAAGCTTTTGACGAAGTGCCATATATCTTGCTTCTTTAGTATGGATATTGTTATTTTGCTTCGCCAAGCTCTGATTAGACTCCTACGTCGGATCTTCATTCTTCTTCGTCATCATTGTGATGACCCGTTGAGTGGCCTTGGTCGTTTTTAGTTCTTCTTTGATTTTGTCGATATCCTTCCGAAGGCATTCATTGTTGAAGAGAGCAACATCAAGATTGATTCTTTCTTTCACCAACACAGACTTCTGGATGGCGTTATCCTTCCGGGCGGTATTCTCTTCGGCATTCTCTTTGGTATCCTCTTCGGCCTCTTTGTATTTGGGACGGAAACACACGAAGATAGTGTTTACTTGCAGATGACCGATATTAATCGATCAGTTTAGATTGATGGTCAAATCTCAACTTCCTTTAGTCTGGTATTTCACTCCTTCACCCATTAGTTCCATGATGAAATTATTGCCGAACCGATGATCATCGGTGTCGCCACAGCTTCGGGTCTAGATTCAGAAGAGAATGGTTTTTGTGGCAAAGGTTTGGGTTGTTCGAGAGGTGGTGAAATATTTGTTGTTGTATGTTCGGTTGGAGCGGACTCTTTAAATGGACTTCCAATCTTAATTTATGTTGCCATTTGATGTTCACTAGATGGGCTTCGGTAAGCCATATTTTGGACCTTCATTGGTCTTATATTAATTCTTTTTGTCCTAAACTGATGCCATTTATAGTTTCCTATTAAACCTCCTGTTTAATAAAAAACTAGGAGGAAATGTTGGGTCGTGATATTTCTCCTATTGGGCCGAATGGATTGGGCCTACATATTCAGTTAGTCCATTGGGTCTTCATTATTGGGTGTTGACATTATTGGACCTAGTCACTTTATTATCTTTGTTAAGTCCTTCTAGTATCGGACCAAATCAGTGGGTCGACCCATCATATATTTAAATATCTTCACTTGGGTTCTGAACCAGTGATGATGACAAAGATATGGCCGACTGATATCTTACATGGCATTAATAAGGATCGACAACAACAAATGGTGGGACGAGAGGGATGGGATTAAAAGGTGTCAGGAGATGATGAGTGGCACGGTAAACCGGGACTGGAGTATGTATGGGGCTAAGATCACATAAGAAGGTAAGTAACACACACAATATTATGATTATTATTCTCTCTCTCAGACATTAGATATTATTTTCCCTCCATTGTTAACCTTGTGATCGCCGATACTGACTCTCACGCCGGAGCTATCCCCCGACGGTCAGGTCGTCAAGCTTTTGGTGTTGACTTGTTGAACTGTGCAGGATATCGGACGCGTCTTGGTGATTGGGACGTGAAAAAAGATCTTGGCGTTAACAATGTATATACTAATGACAGTTGATTTGTCCATTAATCTTTGATTGAAACTGTTATCCAGTAAATTTGGAATAACACGAAATCTAAAAGTCCATAAAGGAAGAAAGTCGCACAATATCGAGATTTTTTGACTTGAGTGGTGGTAACACCAAGATTTATTCACGTGTTCCAATCATCAAAGCGTGTCAAATCTTGCACAGAAACGAAGTCACATCAAAAACTTGACGGCTTGGTGAAAGTAGTATGCACACAAGCCAATCATGTTTGATGATAAAGCATATACTTTGTAACAATCTTATTCATTTATTAATAAAAAGTATTAATTTATTAAAGGCTTTTAATTATCTACATGATGCTGTTTTATAATATGTGATAAACCCATAGTTTTAAGCAATGCTTTTAGAATAATGATGATGATCATTCTAATGAGATCTAAATTCTTAGAAAGCTTAAAACTAAAATAGTTCCCAATCATTGGATTACTAAATTGGGGATTAGTGAATCCAGATAGATTGGTACATCGTTGCTTGCTCATTGATGAGGATGATTGATCTCATGATCATTTGTGTGGAGACACTAAAGCAAGTATGTAGGTGCTTATTAGAGAATAAGTTCACCGAACGCTGGCTCGCTAAGGAATACCTAATGGAGTTTTATTTACTGTCCAATAGGAATTCTCAGTGATGATAGTAGTACAAGTGATCCTTGACTTGAGATCATCATAGTATCTTGTGTATGATGAGTTATACTTTGACTTATTCCTTAAGACCCTTAGGGTATATCAAAGGGTATGCTTGGGTATAATAAGTTGTACATGGAGATAATGTATGATCAATAAAGAATCTACCACTTCTAATAAAAGAAGAGAATGTCCTATGTGATTCGATAAATGACAACCCAGTAGTCCTCGGCTAAGGCGTAATGGAATTAGAAAGGAGTTTCTAATTTGCATTATTTGAGTCAGGCATTTAAGGATCGAAATACATATAATTAAATAAAATAAGACTTGACAAAGAATTCCATGTCTTATATTTAATCGGGACATCAGATGGTGGATGGATTGAATTGCATGAAAGAACTATTTACTCAAAGGTTCTTTAATGATTAATGTTGAAATCTATATTATCCGGAAAGTCGCTTGATCGCTAGGAGGCTTATCCCTATCAGAATAAATATTATTTATTTAAATAAATTAATTATTTAATTTATTTATTTAAATAAGATTAGAATTGTTCTAATTGATTTATTCACAACCTATTTAATATGGAGAACCTAAAGGGTCACACCATAAAAAGGAACAATAATTATTTAAGAAGTTAATGGCATAATCGTAATAATATAAAGTTATGTATATTTAATTTAATCTATGGTGATAGAATAAATTAAATAGCTTAATATTTATTATTTAATATTTTAGAAATATTAAATATAAATTAATAAGAGGAGTCTTATTAATATTATTACAATTATTATTATTTTAATTTCTAAAAGAGTTTAGAAATTAATTTAATATAAGTACTTTCATTTATTCCTAATAAGATTAGGAGGTTAAATTAATTAAAAGAGTTTAATTAATTATCCCTAATAAGATTAGGGAGCTTAATTAATTAAAAGAATTTAATTAATTAAATAAAACCCAATTCCTTAATTGTTAAGGGGTTGCCCACATCTATAAATAAGAGGAGTCTTATTATGGGTGTTGGGGGTTGTTGACTTTTCAACATACTGACATAATTCCAATTGTTGGGAGTACACCTTTTCTATAGAGATAGAAAAACTAGGGTTTAGCCAACCACCCATCTTCTCAATCTTTTCTTCCTCGGTGGATCACCTCTGAGGCCAAACATTTGGGTGGCTAACGTTGGTCAAAGGAAGGAACCAAACCTCGTGGATTCAAGATCAACGCGAAAGGATTTGGAGGTGAACTTGTACACGAGGAAGCTCGATCTTCAAGGGTATGATTTATTCTTTATCTTTTCGCTTAATTAATAATTATGCATAAAGGATGATCCGGGTTTATGGTTTGTAAATTTTTTAAACTCGATTTTACACGCTTAGCACTTTTTTTATGCAATTTGATTATGCATATAGATATTACAAACCTAATAAAGTGGCATCAGAGCCAAACCTTTATGTGAATTATTAATTGTTTTAATTTGATATGTATATTGATATGTGTTTAGAACAATTTTTTGGGCATAATTTTATTGTATAAAATTTATTAAAAAAAAAAAAAAAAAGCTAGCTATTTTTTTTTTTGAAAAACCGTTAACATTATTTCTATCAAGGTCATTATTATTAACGGAAAGCCGGGAGGATTATTATTGAAGTTGGCCATGTTATTAAAAGTCAACTTGTTTATATATTATTTTCGCTGGCTATGTTATATATTATCGTCACAATTTTATTTGCCACGCGTTAAGGACATACATATATATATATATATATATATATATATATATTATATTATATTATATATATATATATATATATATTAATTTATAAATGGGATGGTTATTATATATTAATAATATATAATATTCTTAATTATTTTATTATTAAAATAAAAGTTTATTTTAATTTTAAAATAAAAAGTTTATTTTAATCTTAAAATAAAAAGGTTATTTTAATTTTAAAATTAAAATTTCATGCTAACTAATTAGAGTTGGAATTGGATTCCATGATAACTAATTGGAGTTGAAATTGGATTATATTTTTCCTTAAATAAAGGAGTTTATTTAGATATGAAATAAGATTTCATATTATTCAAAATAAAAGAGTTTATTTGTGAATAGGAAAGAGAATCCTAATTTCCTTAAATAAAAGAGTTTATTTAGATATGAAATAGGATTTCATATTATTCAAAATAAAAGAGTTTATTTGTGAATAGGAAAGAATATCCGTGTTTCCTTTAATAATTTTTTTTTTTTAACATGGAATTGGATTCCATAATTATTTTAAATAAAAGAGTTTATTTTAATCAAATTTTTTTTTTTACATGGAATTGATTCCATAATTAATTAAAATAAAAGAGTTTATTTTAATTAAAGATTTTTTTTTACATGGAATTGGATTCCATAATTAATTAAAATAAAAGAGTTTATTTTAATTAATTTTTTTTATTACATGGAATTGGATTCCATAATTAATTAAAATAAAGGAGTTTATTTTGATTAAAGATTTTGATTAAAATAAAATAGTTTATTTTATTCAAAATTGAATAAATTAAAATAAAATAGTTTTATTTTGATTTAAATTTGGATTAAAATAAAGGAGTTTATTTTGATTCAAAATTAAATTTTATACTAACTAAATTTGCCCATTAAATGATATCAATATATATATTAAATGTTTATTATTCATAGGATGAATGTTATTTATTGATGCATATGATGATGTGTATGATAATAAATGGGATTGATTATGGACTATCACCAATGTGATTGGATTTTATTTTAGTTGGATGCATGAATGTATGGGTTTTATTAAATGGGGTCTCACAGACTCGCCTTCTCTAATTTTTCCGAATGTAAATTCTATCTCCTCCTATGTACTTCCCTCGATCACGATCAAGGTTTCTATTTATTTTAAAATAGTTTTGTAATAGGAATATTTAGAATTAATTTTGAAGAATTAGAGATCAAGGACAAGAAGCGCTTGAAGACCCGTTTGTAATAGAGCCCGGTTTAAATGTAATAGTTATATTTAAATATTATTTCTTGCACCCCTAGGGTTTGACCTTTTGGTTCACTTGGTGGCTCTAGTGAACCAAACTAGAATAAAAGTCCATAATCAATCCGGTAGAATATAGTATTCTATATGTGCATGCTTATACTATATATATTATATATTATGCAAACATGCTTCGCATGTTCATTAATATAACGCGTATTTATATATATATATGTGTAATGCAGCTAAACAAGATGAGACAAATTAATAACAAACCCCTCAAAATTTTATATTAAGTCCTAAGCGTTCAAAGATATTTGGAATATCGAACGTCAGCCTTCTAGCATGATAAAATTAATAGAGTATTAAATATTTAATATGAGTTTGTTGTGTCACCACAAGGCAAGTATTAAGTATTTAAGATGTTAATTTATCACATTTGATGCTTATAAAGAAAATTGAACAATATTGTTTTGTTGTGTCACCACAAGGATGATATTTTTCTTTTTTGAATATATGGAGTGCTAGGTTGGACTTAACTTGGATAATTTTGATTCGGATGTGCCACCACTTGATCAAAATAATCTAAGAGGAAAAATACAAGGAGTTGCATAATTGATGTAATTGACAAGAGTTGTCTACCTATTTATTTATATATAGTTTGTTGTGTCACCACAAGGCTATATACATTTGAAATGGGATCCTTATTCTCACTAGCAGATCTTTAATTAGATTTTGCCGAACTATATAAGTGAGGGTAATATAGTTTGAAGAAAATAGTGGGAGATACCAATTTAAAACAAGACCTAAATTATTTTGGTAATTAATAAAAGAATGTATGTTAAAATGTTGTTAATTACAAATTCATTTACAGAATTTTACAATGTCTAAAATTACTATCATTGCGAAGCATATTAGATGCTAAATTAACCAGACCGAATTAAACGGATTGGTTAAGGAATTTGAGAATAGTTCTCATGGCTGAAAAACTATCTTATGTCCTTAATACTCTTAATTCTGCAATGGTTGCAGACAATGCCTCTGAGGAAGAGATTGCTACTTTTAGAAAGTGACAAGATGATGCACAGTTGGCTCAATGCATCATGCTCGCATCCATGAGTAACGAGCTTGGTTGTCAAGATGAAACTATGGATGCTCCTACTATATTCCCGCATATTAAGTAGTTGATGGTGAGGAAAGTAGGACTGATAGATATCGATATCTAAGGAGCTCTTCCGATCTAGAATGGCCAATGGCACTATAAGTATGTATAAAAAGTTCTTAACATAATCAATTTGATTGATCAATTAGACAACCGGTTTTGTCATGGATGGAGAGTTGAGCCCAGATTTGATCTTGCACTCACTCCCTAACTCCTTTCATAATTGTTGTGAATTTTTATATATGAACAAGCTAGATATCGATCTCACCGATTTGCTTAACATATTAAAAAAAAAATTGTTGAGAGTCACTTTCCAACCAAGAAAGATCAAGTCTTCTCGGTAGGGGCCAAAGGATCTTCTCAAAAGAAGAACGATTCAAAGAAGGTAAATAGAAAGGCAAAAACAAAGGATAATAAGAACAAAACGACACAGATAGCAAAGGAGTTTGCTTCCACCGCAATAAGCTCGGACAATCGGAAAGAAATCTGCGAGAAGCATCTTGCAGAGGCTAACCAAAGAAGCTTAGTGAAGTTTGCATAATATACTTTTTTGTTCATGATTGAAATAAATTTTTCTTTAAGTCAAGGTTCTACTTGGGTATTGGATACCAATTTTGGTTATCATAAATATAGATTTATGAAGGGACCAAGCAGAAGTAAAAAGCTAAACAAAGATAAGTAATCCTATGTGTGGAAAATGAAGCAAAGGTTGCTGCATTAGCCATAGGAACTTATAGTTTATCAATGCCTACGGGCAAGTCTATTAAGTCAATAAGTTGTTATTGTATTTTAGTTCTCGTTGAAAACATTATTTCCATTTTATTGTTGGACAATGAAATCTTTGGTATTATGATTAAGAACAATTGTTGTTCTATTTATAATAATAATGTTTTGTATAGAACTGGAATATTACTTAATAAATTTTGTATACTTGACTTACATGAAAATAATTTTGCATATTGAACAAATTAGTATAAGAAAAGGAGATGATCATTCAAAGAGTTGAATATATGTATTTGCTGAAATACAAGTGTGAATTATTTGAAAGGTTCAAAGAATTCAGAAGTGAAACAAATTGGCAATGTATTAAGATTCTTTGATTGGATCAAGGAATAAATACTTGTGCAATAAGTTTCTAGATCATCTCAAATGGTTTTCTCATAATGGACACATCCTGATACGCAATAATTGATTGATGTATCCGAATGAAAATCGTACCTTTGTTGGACATGGTGCGGTCCAAAATGATTTTACCGACATTCCAAAGATCCTTCAGGATCATGTCCTAGAAATGGTCGTGATATCTACGAAAAAGGTAACCTCAAAATTCGGCTCCAAGACTCCATAAAAGTTATGGATAGGGAGGATTCCTAATCTTAAGTATGTTAAGATAAGGGGTTGTCCAACTTATGTGAAAAGGTTTCAAAGGATAAGCTTGGGACAAAATTTGACATGTACAGATTTGTGGGACATCCTAAAGTAAGTTTAGGGCATATGTTCTATAATCCTACATAAAGGTGTTTATTAAGAACACACCTACCTTACTAAGATAAAGGTGTTTATCATTAAAAGGGGCTAGTGGGAGGATAATAGATCTTGAAGAGTTCAAGAACCACAAAATACTATAAGTCAAATAAGAGGAACTCAGTAGATAGACCTATTATACCACAAATCAATCGTAAATCGAATAGTACCAAAGATACCTAGGAGGTATGGATTCATCATGGATGATGATGATGAGGTACACATCATAGAAGATGATGATCCGTAGTTACATTCGATGAGGTAAGACTTCTAGTGTGTACAAAAGGGTCGATGGGAGCGTCGTGAAATTTCTAGTATTATATGTTGATATACTACGGATGAGGAATTACATACCAATGCTACAATCAAGAAAGATAAAGTTGTCTAAACATTCCTCCATGAATGGTTTGGGAAGAGTATCTTAATTGGGGATAAAATCTATATAGATAGATTCAAGAGGATGCTCGACTTAACCCAAGGAACGATATTCATTTGATGCTAAAGTCGTTTAGCATGGCAAACTCCAAGAGATGTCTCATGTCGATGAGCTATGGAGTGTATCTCTTAATAGTCCCCACAGACTCTCGAAAGAGAGGTCGCATGAGTAACTATCATGTATGCAATGAAATATACGAGACCGATGTTGATCGGTCATATTCTTCGAGAAGATCACCGTAAGAGACGGTGAAAAACATCTTAAAGTTCTTAACCGGCACAAAGGATGTGATCACATTCATGGTGGGTCTAAATTAAAACTAGAGGGCTTAATGACTCAAGTTTTTCGTAGACGCACCAAGACGACAGAAAAATCCACTTTAAGGTAAAGGGTTACCTTGAACGATGGTGCAGTGAATTGAAAGGTTCCAAACAAAGAAAGAGTTCTTTGGTTTAGTGATAAAGACAAAGTATATAGCTATAAATGAAGTCGCAAGTTGATTGTTTGGATTAAAATTTCATTACGTAACTAGGAATAGTTCCTAAGTCTCATCTTGGATCTAAACATGTGTTGTGGCACTTTCATTTGATTAATAGAATCAACGAAAGATGGGAAATCACTATAGAGATAGTGGACTCTCATGAACAACATTACATATCCATTAACTAAAGCTTATCCAACAAAGCAGGATAATCGCCACTTAGAGAAGAAGAGTATGAGTTACCATGACGATTGGCTTTAGTGCAAGTGGGAGATTGAAAGTAGTATGCACACAAGCCAATCATGTTTGATGATAAAGCATATACTTTGTAACAATCTTATTCATTTATTAATAAAAAGTATTAATTTATTAAAGGCTTTTAATTATCTACATGATGCTGTTTTATAATATGTGATAAACCCATAGTTTTAAGCAATGCTTTTAGAATAATGATGATGATCATTCTAATGAGATCTAAATTCTTAGAAAGCTTAAAACTAAAATAGTTCCCAATCATTGGATTACTAAATTGGGGATTAGTGAATCCGGATAGATTGGTATATACGTTGTTTGCTCATTGGATGAGGATGATTGATCTCATGATCATTTGTGTGGAGACACTAAAGCAAGTATGTAGGTGCTTATTAGAGAATAAGTTCATTTGAACGCGGCTCGCTAAGGAATACCTAATGGAGTTTTATTTGCTGTCAATAGGAATTCTGTAGTGATAGTAGTACAAGTGATCCTTGGACTTGAGATCATCATAGTATCTTGTGTATGATGAGTTATACTTTGACTTATTCCTTAAGACCCTTAGGGTATATCAAAGGGTATGCTTGGGTATAATAAGTTGTATATGGAGATAATGTATGATCAATAAAGAATCTACCACTTCTAATAAAAAGAGAAATGTCCTATGTGATTCGATAAATGACAACCCAAAGAGTCCTTGGCGAAGGCGTAATGAAATTAGAAAGGAGTTTCTAATTTGCATTATTTGAGTTGTGCATTTAAGGATCGAAATACATATAATTAAATAAAATAAGACTTGACAAAGAATTCCATGTCTTATATTTAATTGGGACATTGTATGGTGGATGGATTGAATTGTGCAGAACTATTTACTCAAAGGTTCTTTAATGATTAATGTTGAAATCTATATTATCCGGAAAGTCGCTTGATCGCTAGGAGGCTTATCCCTATTGTAGAATAAATATTATTTATTTAAATAAATTAATTATTTAATTTATTTATTTAAATAAGATTAGAATTGTTCTAATTGATTTATTCACAACCTGGGTTTAATATGGAGAACCTAAAGGGTCACACCATAAAAGGAACAATAATTATTTAAGAAGTTAATGGCATAATATAGTTATGTATATTTAATTTAATCTATGGTGATAGAATAAATTAAATAGTAATAATATTTAATATTTTAGTATTAAATATAAATTAATTACAATTATTATTATTAATTTCTAAAAGAGTTTAGGAATTAATTTAATATAAGTACTCTCATTTATTCCTAATAAGATTAGGAGGTTAAATTAATTAAAAGAGTTTAATTAATTATCCCTAATAAGATTAGGGAGCTTAATTAATTAAAAGAATTTAATTAATTAAATAAAACCCAATTTCTTAATTGTTAAGGGGGGTTGCCCACATCTATAAATAAGAGGAGTCTTATTATGGGTGTTGGGGGTTGTTGACTTTTTCAACATACGACATAATTCCAATTGTTGGGAGAGTACACCCTTTCTATAGAGATAGAAAAACTAGGGTTTAGCCAACCACCCATCTTCTTGAATCTTTTTCTTCCTTGGTGGATCACCTCTAGAGGCCAAACATTTGGGTGGCTAACGTTGGTCAAAGGAAGGAACCAAACCCCGTGGATTCAAGATTGAACGCGAAAGGATTTGGAGGTGAACTTGTACACGAGGAAGCTCGATCTTCAAGGGTATGATTTATTCTTTATCTTTTTTCGCTTAATTAATAATTATGCATAAAGGATGATCCGGGTTTATGGTTTGTAAATTTTTAAACTCGATTTTACACGCTCAGCACTTTTTATGCAATTTGATTGCAAGCATACGAATATTACAAACCTAATAAAGCATCGAGCCAAACCTTTATGTGAATTATTAATTGTTTTAATTTGATATGTATATTGATATGTGTTTAGAACAATTTTTTGGGCATAATTTTATTGTATAAAATTTATTAAAAAAAAAAAAAAAAAAAACCGTAGCTATTTTTTTTTTGAAAAACCGTTAACATTATTTCTATCAAGGTTATTATTATTAACGGAAAGCCGGGAGGATTATTATTGAAGTTGGCCATGTTATTAAAAGTCAACTTGTTTATATATTATTTTCGCTGGCCATGTTATATATTATCGTCACAATTTTCGCTGGCCACGTTAAGACATACACGGATGCTACATATATATATATATATATTATATATATATATATTATATATATATATATATATATATATTAATTTATAAAATGGGATGGTTATTATATATTAATAATATATAATATTCTTAATTATTTTATTATTAAAATAAAAGTTTATTTTAATTTTAAAATAAAAAGTTTATTTTAATCTTAAAATAAAAAGGTTATTTTAATTTTAAAATTAAAATTTCATGCTAACTAATTAGAGTTGGAATTGGATTCCATGATAACTAATTGGAGTTGAAATTGGATTATATTTTTCCTTAAATAAAGGAGTTTATTTAGATATGAAATAAGATTTCATATTATTCAAAATAAAAGAGTTTATTTGTGAATAGGAAAGAGAATCCTAATTTCCTTAAATAAAAAGAGTTTATTTAGATATGAAATAGATTTCATATTATTCAAAATAAAAGAGTTTATTTGTGAATAGGAAAGAATATCCGTGTTTCCTTTAATAAATTTTTTTTTTAACATGGAATTGGATTCCATAATTATTTAAAATAAAAGAGAGTTTATTTTAATCAAATTTTTTTACATGGACATGGAATTGATTCCATAATTAATTAAAATAAAAGAGTTTATTTTAATTAAAGATTTTTTTTTACATGGAATTGATTCCATAATTAATTAAAATAAAAGAGTTTATTTTAATTAAATTTTTTTTTTACATGGAATTGGATTCCATAATTAATTAAAATAAAGGAGTTTATTTTGATTAAAGATTTTGATTAAAATAAAATAGTTTATTTTATTCAAAATTGGATAAATTAAAATAAAATAGTTTTATTTTGATTTAAATTTGGATTAAAATAAAGGAGTTTATTTTGATTCAAAATTAAATTTTATACTAACTAAATTTGCCCATTAAATGATATCAATATATATATTAAATGTTTATTATTCATAGGATGAATGTTATTTATTGATGCATATGATGATGTGTATGATAATAAATGGGATTGATTATGGACTATCACCAATGTGATTGGATTTTATTTTAGTTGGATGCATGAATGTATGGGTTTTATTAAATGGGTCTACAGACTGCCTCGCCTTCTCTAATTTTTCCGAATGTAAATTCTATCTCCTCCTATGTACTTCCCTCGATCACGATCAAGGTTTCTATTTATTTTAAAATAGTTTTGTAATAGGAATATTTAGAATTAATTTTGAAGAATTAGAGATCAAGGACAAGAAGCGCTTGAAGACCCATTTGTAATAGAGCCCGGGTTTAAATGTAATAGTTATATTTAAATATTATTTCTTGCACCCTGGGGGTTTGACCTTTTGGTTCACTTGGTGGCTCTAGTGAACCAAACTAGAATAAAAGTCCATAATCAATCCGTAGAATATAGTATTCTATATGTGCATGCTTATACTATATATATTATATATTATGCAAACATGCTTCGCATGTTCATTAATATAACGCGTATTTTATATATATATATATGTATGCGCTAAAACAAGATGAGACAAATTAATAACAAACCCTCAAAATTTTATATTAAGTCCTAAGCGTTCAAAGATATTTGGAATATCGAACGTCGCCTTTCTAGCATGATAAAATTAATAGAGTATTAAATATTTAATATGAGTTTGTTGTGTCACCACAAGGCAAGTATTAAGTATTTAAGATGTTAATTTATCACATTTGATGCTTATAAAGAAAATTGAACAATATTGTTTTGTTGTGTCACCACAAGGATGATATTTTTCTTTTTTGAATATATGGAGTGCTAGGTTGACTTAACTTGGATAATTTTGATTCGGATGTGCCACCACTTGATCAAAAATAATCTAAGAGGCAAAATACAAGGAGTTGCATAGTTGATGTAATTGACAAGAGTTGTCTACCTATTTATTTATATATAGTTTGTTGTGTCACCACAAGGCTATATACATTTGAAATGGGATCCTTATTCTCACTCAGCAGATCTTTAATTAGATTTTGCCCGAACTATATAAGTGAGGGTAATATAGTTTGAAGAAAATAGTGGGAGATACCAATTTAAAACAAGACCTAAATTATTTTGGTAATTAATAAAAGAATGTATGTTAAAATGTTGTTAATTACAAATTCATTTACGAAATTTTACAATGTCTAAAATTACTATCATCGCGAAGCATATTAGATGCTAAATTAACCGCACCGAATTAAATCTGATTGGTTAAGGAATTTGAGAATAGTTCTCATGGCTGAAAAACTATCTTATGTCCTTAATACTCTTAATTCTGCAATGGTTGCAGACAATGCCTCTGAGGAAGAGATTGCTACTTTTAGAAAGTGACAAGATGATGCACAGTTGGCTCAATGCATCATGCTCGCATCCACGAGTAACGAGCTTCAAATCAAGATGAAAACTATGGATGCTCCTACTATATTCCCCGCACATTAAGTAGTTGATGGTGAGGAAAGTAGGGTGATAGATATCATATATCTAAGGAGCTCTTCCGATCTAGAATGGCCAATGGCACTATAAATGATGATAAAAAGTTCTTAACATAATCAATTTTATTGATCAATTAGGACAACCGGTTTTGTCATGGATGGAGAGTTGAGCCCAGATTTGATCTTGCACTCACTCCCTACTCCTTTCATAATTGTTGTGAATTTTTATATGAACAAGCTAGATATCGCCTCTCACCGATTTGCTTAACATATTAAAAAAATTGTTGAGAGTCACTTTCCAACCAAGAAAGATCAAGTCTTCTTGGTAGGGGCCAAAGGATCTTCCGAAAGAAGAACGATTCAAAAAGGTAAATAGAAAGGCAAAAACAAAGGATAATAAGAACAAAACGTCTATGATAGCAAAAGGAGTTTGCTTCCACCGCAATAAGCCCGACACCGGAAAGAAATCATGAGAAGCATCTTGCAGAGGCTAACCAAAGAAGCTTAGTGAAGTTTCGGGTACAATACAGTTTTTGTTCATGATTGAAATAAATTTTTCTTTAAGTCAAGGTTCTACTTGGGTATTGGATACCAATTTTGGTTATCATAAATATAGATTTATGAAGGGACCAAGCAGAAGTAAAAAGCTAAATAAAGATAAGTAATCCTATGTGTGGAAAATGAAGCAAAGGTTGCTGCATTAGCCATAGGAACTTATAGTTTATCAATGCCTACGGGCAAGTCTATTAAGTCAATAAGTTGTTATTGTATTTTAGTTCTCGTTGAAAACATTATTTCCATTTTATTGTTGGACAATGAAATCTTTGGTATTATGATTAAGAACAATTGTTGTTCTATTTATAATAATAATGTTTTGTATAGAACTCGAATATTACTTAATAAATTTTGTATACTGACTTACATGAAAATAATTTTGCATATTGAACAAATTAGTATAAGAAAAGGAGATGATCATTCAAAGAGTTGAATATATGTATTTGCTGAAATACAAGTGTGAATTATTTGAAAGGTTCAAAGAATTCAGAAGTGAAACAAATTGGCAATGTATTAAGATTCTTTGATTGGATCAAGGAATAAATACTTGTGCAATAAGTTTCTAGATCATCTCAAATGGTTTTCTCATAATGGACACATCCTGATACGCAATAATTGATTGATGTATCTGAATGAAAAATCGTACCTTGTTGGACATGGTGCGGTCCAAAATGATTTTACCGACATTCCAGTATCCTTCTAGGATCATGTCCTAGAAATGGCTGCATATCTACGAAAAGGTAACCTCAAAATTCGGCTCCAAGACTCCATAAAAGTTATGGATAGGGAGGATTCCTAATCTTAAGTATGTTAAGATAAGGGGTTGTCCAACTTATGTGAAAAGGTTTCAAAGGATAAGCTTGGGACAAAATTTGACATGTACAGATTTGTGAGACATCCTAAAGTAAGTTTAGGGCATATGTTCTATAATCCTACATAGCAAAAGGTGTTTATTGCGAAACACCCTGCCTTCTAAGATAAAGGTGTTTATCATTAAAAGGGGCTAGTGGGAGGATAATAGATCTTGAAGAGTTCAAGAACCACAAAATACTATAAGTCAAATAAGAGGAACCTGTAGATAGACCTATTATACCACAAATCAATCGAATCGAATAGTACCAAAGATACCTAGGAGGTATGGATTCATCATGGATGATGATGATGAGGTACACATCATAGAAGATGATGATCCGAGTTACATTCGATGAGGTAAGACTTCTAGTGTGTACAAAAGGGTCGATTGGGAGCGTCGTGAAATTTCTAGTATTATATGTTGATATACTACTGATGAGGAATTACATACCAATGCTACAATCAGTAAAGATAAAGTTGTCTAAACATTCCTCCATGAATGGTTTGGGAAGAGTATCTTAATTGGGGATAAAATCTATATAGATAGATTCAAGAGGATGCTCGACTTAACCCAAGGAACGTATATTCATTTGATGCTAAAGTCGTTTAGCATGGCAAACTCCAAGAGATGTCTCATGTCGATGAGCTATGGAGTCTATCTCTCTTAATAGTCCCCACAGACTCCTGAAAAGAGAGGTCGCATGAGTAACTATCATGTATGCAATGAAATATACGAGACCTGATGTTGATCGGTCATATTCTGGAGAAGATCACTGTAAGACAGTGAAAAACATCTTAAAGTTCTTAACCGGCACAAAGGATGTGATCACATTCATGGTGGGTCTAAATTAAAACTAGAGGGCTTAATGACTCAAGTTTTTCGTATGCACTCAAGACGACAGAAAAAATCCACTTTAAGGTAAAGGGTTACCTTGAATAAAGGGTGCAAAGAATTGAAAGGTTCCAAACAAAGAAAGAGTTGCTTTGGTTTAGTGATAAAGACAAAGTATATAGCTATAAATGAAGTCGCAAGTTGATTGTTTGGATTAAAATTTCATTACGTAACTAGGAATAGTTCCTAAGTCTCATCTTGGATCTAAACATGTGTTGTGGCACTTTCATTTGATTAATAGAATCACTGAAAGATGGGAAATCACTATAGAGATAGTGGACTCTCATGAACAACATTACATATCCATTAACTAAAGCTTATCCAACAAAGAGGATAATCGTCACTTAGAGAAGAAGAGTATGAGTTACCATGACGATTGGCTTTAGTGCAAGTGGGAGATTGAAAGTAGTATGCACACAAGCCAATCATGTTTGATGATAAAGCATATACTTTGTAACAATCTTATTCATTTATTAATAAAAAGTATTAATTTATTAAAGGCTTTTAATTATCTACATGATGTTTGTTTTATAATATGTGATAAACCCATAGTTTTAAGCAATGCTTTTAGAATAATGATGATGATCATTCTAATGAGATCTAAATTCTTAGAAAGCTTAAAACTAAAATAGTTCCCAATCATTGGATTACTAAATTGGGGATTAGTGAATCCGGATAGATTGTATATCGTTCTTTGCTCATTGGATGAGGATGATTGATCTCATGATCATTTGTGTGGAGACACTAAAGCAAGTATGTAGGTGCTTATTAGAGAATAAGTTCATTTGAACGTGGCTCGCTTAAGGAATACCTAATGGAGTTTTATTTGCATCAATAGGAATTCATGTAGTGATAGTAGTACAAGTGATCCTTGGACTTGAGATCATCATAGTATCTTGTGTATGATGAGTTATACTTTGACTTATTCCTTAAGACCCTTAGGGTATATCAAAGGGTATGCTTGGGTATAATAAGTTGTACATGGAGATAATGTATGATCAATAAAGAATCTACCACTTCTAATAAAAGGAGAGAAATGTCCTATGTGATTCGATAAATGACAACCCAGTAGTCCTTGGCCAAGGCAGAATGAAATTAGAAAGGAGTTTCTAATTTGCATTATTTGAGTTGTGCATTTAAGGATCGAAATACATATAATTAAATAAAATAAGACTTGACAAAGAATTCCATGTCTTATATTTAATTGGGACATTGTATGGTGGATGGATTGAATTGTCGAAGAACTATTTACTCAAAGGTTCTTTAATGATTAATGTTGAAATCTATATTATCCGGAAAGTCGTTGATCGCTAGGAGACTTATCCCTATCAGAATAAATATTATTTATTTAAATAAATTAATTGTTTAATTTATTTATTTAAATAAGATTAGAATTGTTCTAATTGATTTATTCACAACCGGTTTAATATGGAGAACCTAAAGGGTCACACCATAAAAGGAACAATAATTATTTAAGAAGTTAATGGCATAATCGTAATAATAGGTTATGTATATTTAATTTAATCTATGGTGATAGAATAAATTAAATAGCTTAATATTTATTATTTAATATTTTAGAAATATTAAATATAAATTAATAAGAGGAGTCTTATTAATATTATTACAATTATTATTATTTTAATTTCTAAAAGAGTTTAGGAATTAATTTAATATAAGTACTCTTATTTATTCCTAATAAGATTAGGAGGTTAAATTAATTAAAAGAGTTTAATTAATTATCCCTAATAAGATTAGGGAGCTTAATTAATTAAAAGAATTTAATTAATTAAATAAAACCCAATTCCTTAATTGTTAAGGGGTTGCCCACATCTATAAATAAGAGGAGTCTTATTATGGGTGTTGGGGGTTGTTGACTTTTCAACATACGACATAATTCCAATTGTTGGGAGAGTACACCTTTCTATATAGATAGAAAAACTAGGGTTTAGCCAACCACCCATCTTCTTGAATCTTTTTCTTCCTTGGTGGATCACCTCTGAGGCCAAACATTTGGGTGGCTAACGTTGGTCAAAGGAAGGAACCAAACTTCGGTGGATTCAAGATTGAACGCGAAAAGGATTTGGAGGTGAACTTGTACCGAGGAAGCTCGATCTTCAAGGGTATGATTTATTCTTTATCTTTTCGTTTAATTAATAATTATGCATAAAGGATGATCCGGGTTTATGGTTTGTAAATTTTTTAAACTCTGATTTTACACGCTTCCGCACTTTTTATGCAATTTGATTGCGCACATGAATATTACAAACCTAACACTTGGGCCATCAGAAAATAACTTCGGTGTGAGAATAAGTACATGCTGAATAATATTAACATTTGAGGCTTAATGCTCTAGTGATGAAAAATAATAATTGTGTGTAACTTAGAATCAATGTATAGTCTTATATTTATAGTAGTTACACCACCTCCTCCAAGTCATTCCCATTAGGAATAGAATTTCTCAGTAGGTAAAATACCTTAATGGGAACAAACAGAATCTTCGTAAGGAAAGGAAATCGAATTATCTCCTGTCACTTACCTTAGGAGTCATGAATATAATGTGATTAGAAATATGTGATTCCTTAAAATACTCAACTACCAATAACGGTTCCTACATGGATTAAAATAACTCTATGTGGACATTGGCCCACCATATAATTCGGGTTCAAATAATCACGTCTCAACATTGCCCCCCAGTCTTCGGATAAATGAAACATTTATTCGAAGATTACTCCAAACAAAGCCCAATAATTAACAACAAATACTGCAAAACCCAAGACCTTCGGAAAACCTCCCAACTTTTAAAATGAGTGCCCTTCCAACTTCCTCCCACATCTGCAATCATGACAACCCATTTAATAGTCGTATTTCGAAAAGCGCACAACTTTGAAAAGTCACGCTATCTCAAAACCCATACCCCCACTTCAAACAACCCCATCTCTCCACCACGTTCAGATCTCTTTCTTCCTGTAGAATAGTCTTTTGGCAATAATCTCTCCCAACTTCCCATCAATGGTGTCTTCAAGCACCCCCTCGACTTCTAACCCCAATACCATCGACCTAATCAACGCCATCCCCCTTTCATCCATTCTGGCACCACCGGTAAAAGTCCTCACATCTACCACCATCGACCCTCGAGTAACCATCACAGAGGCCACCACCGTAACCATCTCCGCCCTCGCTAACCCTGCCCCCACACCTCAATTTCAACAAAGACAGAGTACCAAAAGTTGATTAGGGAATATTCAGATGAAACAAAATTTCCCCACGCCAACACCAAATCCGATATTACCGAAGACGACCTGGTCATAATCAGAGATCGCTTCCACATTCCCATCACTTATCAACTTAAAGCCCCTTCAGAATCTGACCGAATGTATCACCACCCTAACGTTTGGACCGCAATGCCCCTTACGTTACATGAAAAGGGGTCAAACTACCCCTCCAAGCTTTCATCTAGACCTTGTTAGGGTTCATCGGCGTCGAATTTACCCAACTGGTGCCAAACTCATATATTAACATCATAACCTTCATCGCTGTAAGCCACGATCTTAGCGTTCCCCCAACCATTGACTTTTTCCTTTCCTTATTCCAACTTGGCCAATCCAGAGAACTAGGATTCCGGTCTTTGAGCAAACAACAACCCAAATCCCACCAACGCATCGAGAAGCAAAGTCTGATGATCGCACCCTCGAGCAACAAAGAATGACACAAGGACTAGCTCTTCGTTAAAGGACCCGACACCCACCAAATCCCAGAATGGGCTCGATTCGGAGAACCAAGTGTTGCCATTAGAGAACTCCCCAAAGATAGAGTTGCCAAAATAGTGAAGCTAATTCAGAAATTGCCGATGAAAGAGCTGCCCTTCAAACTTTCTGTTGAAGCAATCTTGGTTGTACCAGCACAAACGTAAGTTCCGAACCCGTCCCTTACATGTCACACACTTCCAAACCCATCACTAACATATCCTTTGTTTACAAAGTATCCCCCATTAAACCAACGCTTCCCGAAAAGGATGACCTTGAAGACAGCAACTCTGAAGATTTTAGTCAAACACCCACCGACCTCCTTAACGCTAAAGCTGACCTTCTTGTGAGTGCTCCCCAAACATCTACCATCCCGACTCCCTCCTTTATTGAAATAAGCCCACTTGACTTATGTTTTTCCGAAAGGACCACCATCCTTAGAATCAAACGAAGGCGAGCTAAGCCAGCGGCTAAAGCATCTAAAACCAATACTTCAAACCCTATCACTTCAGAAGCACACCAAACTCATAACCAAACCTCTACGGCCAAAATAACCACCATTCACACTTGCCAAACACCACCACCCATCCTTGACCCAACTTTAAACATCGAAACAGTTGAGATCGAAGATATAACCAACCAAGAATTAACCAGAAAAACACCTGAAGACCTAACCGAAGACCTTCCCCTGTCCAAGAAGCCTCGCAATGAATCACCCTCCCGACATCCTTATTCGACCAGAACTCCTCAACTTACTGGACCTTTCATCAGCCAAGTTCAAGATGCCAAATCAAACATGAACCTATAGTGGCCTGATCCCAAAGAATACCTTACGAGTTGTTCAAAAACTTCATCCTATCAGCTGATGAGCTGCAGTTTGAAGGACATTTGCATTCAAGAGCTAGTTTATGCTAGTATCATGCACCAGGGTCGGGTAAAAAACAACCACTCCCCCTTTTATATAATATCTGCAGGACTTTTTTGATTTGCCAAATTATCATGTACACAGGCCGGTGCAGTCACTGGCCTCATCATACGCCAGTTCAATTAAATGAATGTAAGAGAGAAAGAACTGGAGGCGGACATACAACAACTCAAGTTTAAACTAGACGAAGCCGAGCTGCTTAAGGATGACCTTTACAACGCAAAACTCAAGTGGTTGCTGCCATTGCCGGATACAAGAAAGAACAGAGCAAACATGCCAACACGACCTTCTACTGCCACAAACTTGTAGGCAAACTAAAGATCGAGAAGCAAAAGGCGATTGATGAAAAAGTTCGCTATAAACCTTTTTAGCGAAAGTCTACTGATAAAGGAAGAAAACGAAGAACTAAAGAGGGATGCCGAATCCGTGGTAGGCCAACTCTAAAAGATGCATGAAGAGAAAAAGAACATGATAGGACTTTTCAACTCCAAAAAGGAGTTCGTCGACTATAAATCCCTAGGCTCTGCACTGACCGAGGAGAAGAGACAACAAATTTGCCTAGAATACCAAAAATCCCCCGAGCTAACAAAAGAAATCATGAAACAGTTAGGGGACGACTATCAAAGTGATCGCGACAAAGACAAGGAAAGTATGCAAGATGCTGGTCTCGGCCCTTTCATATTAAATTCTTCTGATGACAAGGGCGAAGCCTAGTAGCAAATTTCTTTCTGTTATCGAAACCTTATAATGTAACCAACTTTTGTACAAAGATATTTTGTAATACAACTTATTGAGTTCCTACTTGAACCCCGATGTTATACATACATTGAAAATAAAAAAGAGTTTGTTCGAAGAACTAAACACGTGCAATATAATCAAAGAGCTCATTCAAAGAACTAAACACCAACAAATAAAATAAGCATTCGTTAGAAAACTGAATACTCAATTAAAGAAGTTAACTTCGTTCGACAGAACTGAGTAAGTAACAAGTGAATTCTCATTTTAGGAAACTGAGAATCCAAGTGAGATATTCATTTTAGGAAATTGAATATAAAAGAGTTGTTCGTTTTGAGAAACTGAACACCTTGTAAATAAAGGAGTACTCGTTTAACAGATTTGAGCACTCGTATAAGCAAGAAGGTATTCGTTAGAAAACTTAATTACCTTATAAATAATATTTGTCCTAGAGAACTGGATACCAATATGAGAGTCGTTCGTTCCCATGAACTGAACACCTTTACATATTGTCAAAGAGAACATCCGTTGAACAGAACTGGATGCGCACAAAAGAAGGTGTTCGTTCGATGAACTGAACAACCTCATAGGCAATATTCGTTCCAGGGAACTGAATACCCCTCTAAACGCCATTAATCATGCTCGTTCTAAGGAACTGAACACTAAATCAAACACAAATGACAATATTCGTTAAAAAACTGAATACTTATTTTATTAATAATCTTTAAAAATTACAAAGTCGAATCACCTAGCCATGCTCTATTGATAATGTTTCTGAAGTTTGCCTATATGCTAGGTATTCTTGACTTCTGTACCATCCATTGCCCGAAACTAGTAAGTACCTAGCTTCGCTACCTCCATGACCTCATAGGGCCCCTCCTAATTCGGCATCAACTTTCCAAGATTTTGGGGCATATAAGCCTCCACCTCCCAAAGAACTAGATCCCTAACCTCAAACCTCCTAAGTTTTACTCCCTTATTGTAATACCTAACCACTCTCCTTTGGTAGGCTGCAAGCCTTACCAAGGCCGACTCCCTAACCTCCTCCAACAAATCCAGGTTGGATCGAAGACCTTCATCATTGTATAGCTCCTTGAACTGACTGACCCGTAGAGAAGTAGAGCCAATCTCAATTGAAACTAAGACATCGGTACCATAAGCCAGTCTAAACGGTGAATCACCCGTTATTTTCCTCGGAGTAGTCCGATAAGCCCATAACACACTGAGTAGTTCTTCGGGCCATCTTCATTTTGCCTCATCAAATCTTCTCTTTATCCCATTCAATAATGTTGTGCTAGTGACTTCCACTTGACCATTCAACTGAGGGTGGGCCATTGAAGTCTTCCAGTGCTGAATCCCAAACTCCTTTAAGAATGCCTCAAACTTTGAACCTAAAAACTGCCGACCATTATCCAAATACACCACCAAGGGAATATCGAACTGAAAGACCACAAACTCTTTCAGAAACTTTAAATATTCTTGCTCCGTGATCTGCCGAAGGGGTTTCTCCTCTACCCACTTGGTCATGTAATCAATAGCCACTATCACGAAACTGACTTGACCATTCACCTTCAGTAGCGAACCCAATGTATGAATTCCCCATACAACAAGGAATCGAAGATACAATTGAATACAAATCCTCTTGTGGCTGATGGGACTGTTCAGCTGACACTTGGTGCACTTCTTTACATATCAGTCGCTTCTTTGAAAATTATGGGCTAGTAGTACCCCTGTCGAAGTACCTTGTAAGCTAATGCCTTCGTATCTATGTGATCACCAAAAATCCCCTTGTGAATCTCCCGAGGAACATATTCGGCTTCGGATGGAACTAGACATCTTAGCAAAGGTGAAGAATAGGCCGTTCGATACAAATCCCCATCGATGAGCACAAAATTTAAACTCCTATGTTTAATCTTTTTTTCCAACATCTGATCCGCAGGTAAGACACCATCAGCCAAATAATCCAAATAAGGAGTAATCCAACAATTCGATCGTTCCACAAACATGACCTCCGTATGCTGCACACTCGGCTGATTTAAAATTTCTAATATACTGATCCACTAAACATACTCGCATCTGTTGTAGCAAACCTTGCCAGAGCATCGACTATGGCATTGTTAGATCTGTCAACTCCCTAAAAGAGAAATGAACTGAAGTAATGGAGTCGATCCTTCACCTCATCCAGATACTTAATCATTCTTGCCCTCTGGGCCTCATATTCCTCAAAAATCTGCTTGACCACTAGTTGAGAGTCACTAAAGATTATCAACTTCTGCACCTCGAGACTCTTTGCCAGTCGAAGACCTGCCAGAATTGCTTCATAGTCTGCCTCATTTTTTGTCACCTTGAACCCAAAACGAATTCCCTACTGTACCTTAAACCCCTCTGGACTTGTTAAAATAACCCCTGTACCACTGACATCTGAAATGAAGGACCCATCCGTATACAGTGTCCACGAAACCTGAACAAGTTGAATACCTGTGACCGTCTGAACTACCCCTTCCTGCTGACCATCAACTTCATTCAATTTGGAAAACGAGCATTCTACCACAAAGTTAAACCAAGGCCTGACCTTTTATTGTCATCCGAGGATGATACTCTAAAATAAATTGTGTCAACTCTATAGCCCACGTAGCAAGCCGACTCGAGACGTCAGGCTTGCTCAACACTTTCTTCAAGGGCTGATCAGTATATACCACAATCAACTGACCTTGGAAGTATTACCTAAGCTTCCAAATAGCTATTATCAATGCATAAACAAACTTCTCAAGGTTCAGGTATCTCATTTTTGCATCCCAAAGGGAATGATTCACATAATAAACAAGGTGTTAGATACCCTCAATCTCCCGAAGTAAAATCTCTCCCACTTCCAACGAACTAGCTACCAAGTAAAAGAATAACGGTTCGAAAGGAACTGGTTTCACCAACAAAGTAGCCGAAGATAAGTACCTCTTGATTCCCTAAAAAGCATCCTCTTACTCTAAAGTCCACTAGAATGTCTTCTCATTCTTCAGCCCTTTCAGTGTATCAAAAAATGACAAACACCTCTCTGTCGACTTAGACATAAACCTCCTCAAAGCTGTAATTTGACCCGTCAGAAGCTGAACATCCTTATACAACTGAGGAGACTTCTTATCAAAAATAGCCTTTATCTTCTCTGGGTTTGCCTCTATTCCCCTTTTGTTGATCAGATAACCTAGAAACTTCCACGCTCCCAAATCAAAGGTAGACTTCATTAGATTCAACCTGAGCTTATAATTTTGAACAGTCTGGAAGCAGTCCTCCAAATCATACAAATGACCCTGAATCGACATGCTCTTGGCAATCATATCATCCACATAAACTTTTATATGCTCTGACCCAACTGTTTCGAGAACACATAATGCATCATCCTCTGATATGTGGCCTTGACATTCAATAATTCGAAGGTCATCTTTTTATAGGCATAAACTGATCGATGAGTGATGAATGTTATCTTCAGGATATCCTCCTTATGCATTGAAATATGATGATACCCCAAAAAAGAATCCATGAAACTATGTAAGTCATACCCCGAAGTAGCGTCAATCAGCTGGTCAATGTGTGGTAGTGGATAAAAGTCCTTCGGACAAGTTTTATTCAAATATATGTAGTCGATGCTGACCCACCATTTTCCATTCTGCTTCAAAACCAACACTACATTCGCCATCCACTTCGGGTACTAATACTTACCCCTAAGGAGTAATTGAAGATGTCTTGGTGCAGGTGAATGAAATAATCTTTCCTGCAGATTTTTACGTTGTGGATATGGAATATGATTATAACGACCGGGAATTTTATGTTTAACTTAAAAGATTTATTGAGTTAAATAAATATTTTAGTTGATTTATTTATTGAATAAAATAAATAATTGATGACATTGTTGTGGATTAATTTTATTTAGTGACGATAATATTAATTCAATTGATGTTAATTAATTTTATTAATGATGCATATTTTATCATGAAATTATATTGGTACTATTCTAATTTAGTTAAGTAATTAAATTAGAGAGTTAAGAATTTTGTAAATTGTTATTATATAGTTATTTGTATTAAATAAATATTTTACATGGTTTATTTGTCAAATAAAATAAATTTTATGGATGTTATTGTGGAGTAATTTTGTTAAAATGTGGTGATGGTTGAGTTAATTATAGAATAATTAAATTACAAAATTATTGGATTTGAAGATTAATTTAATTAAAAGAATAATTAAATTAGAAGATAGATGGATGTTAAATAATTTAAATAAGCGTGTTTTATTACACTAATACATTGGTAATGTAATCTTTTAATTTAATTAAATAATTAAAGGATAAGTGAATTGTTAAATAAGCGCATTATAGTGTGATGGTGATATTCTAATTTAATTCAATAATTGAATTAGAGAATTGATATTGATTAAATGGAAATTATAATTATAATAATAAGGTATGATTTTATTTCTTAGAAAATTTAGTTATTTTAATTTAATGTTAGAATTTGATTAAAAGGCGTGACAAGGGAACTATATAATAAATAAAAGATTAAAATAAATTAGAAGGTGTTAAAAGGGAGCAAACCAAACAAGGTTTTATGACCTTGTGGTTACTTAATTGATAGAACTCGTGTTTTATATAACTGATGAGGAGTTATGGATACATTATATGCTATATTAGTTTTACTTTACGTATAACTTCCCAAAGCCTAAGAGTAGAAAACAAAGAAGAAATGAGAGAAATTGAAAGAGAAAGAGAAGAAATTCTCTATGTATTTGCGAAATCAAGTGAAAGAAAAAGATTAACAAGGCTAAACATCTTTGCTAAGCACGGTGGCACCATGAAGATGGCCGTAGATCTCTTGGCTTGCGTAGATACCCTAGGGCATGATCTCCTAGATTTACCTCCATCTACTGAGAGGGATGTCATGTTAGACTTGATGGCTCGCTTATCCACTAGTTTGTAGATTAACTTTAATTTTCCTATACAAACTAGGTTAGCCATTTTTGTCATGTGCAAGATACATTGTATATATCAAATAGTATTATATGGTAATGAAATATGTTTTGATTCACTTTCTTTTTAGATATGCCTTGTTACTTGCTTGATAGTTGCCTGTTCCCCAGGTCTCGTGATCTCGATGTACTCTGAACTCCTCCTTGATGGATGGATGATAAGTAGGTTTTATACCTACTTATCCGATATCTATTACTTGAATTAGTTTCTAATATTCATGTTTCTTAGTTACTTTTCATGCATTTTGTATTCATTTTGTAGATTATATGTTTGGGAGCTGTGTTGAGCGACTATTGGTATGAAAAAGCAAGGAAAAGCAATCTGGACATCGTTTGGGCTTTCATGTTCATTTCATGTTCTTGTCTTGGAACTTGGATTATGTTGTAGACCTTCTTATTATCTTTTTTGAACATCTTGAATCATTCCAATCGGAGTTTGGATGCAAGAGTTATGACCTTTGTACCAACGAATGTTGAACTTCACTGTTTTGGGTGGCCATTTGCGTAGCAGTCACTTCCAGACCAATTTCAACTTTCTTCCATTCATTATTTCTCAATTCTCAAAGAATGAAAGTTGTAAAGCTCGTCGAGATCTTCGATTTGATAGGTGGAAGGCCTCGTAACTCCTCCCGGATCAAAAGTTATGACCATTCTACCAGATGACACTGCAGTAGAAAAAGGACCCCCATCGGGGGCGGGCTTTCTATGCACAAAACCCTAGCTGGGGCTGGGGTAAAAGCTGAAAAATAGTAGGTATGACAACTAGGTCGGGCCTAGCACTGTAAAAAAGCCTGCCGGGGCTGGGGTACGCGTAGAAAAAGTGAATTTTGTCAGAATTTGAGTTCAAAAAGGATTGGTTTGAGCTGAATGATTCAAGGACTTCTAGGAGGACTTAAAGACATATAAAGAGACATATAAAAGGAGGAGAATCACAAGGATTAAAGGAGAGGAGAATTCCATTAGATTAGATTAGAGTAGATTAGGACCAAAACCCTAGTTCTTATAAGATTTGGAGATTGAAGCAACTTGGAGACCATTGAAGATTCAAAGTAGGAGCAAGAAGGGAGCATCAAATCTGCAGATAACAGATTCTATCTTTTACTCTACTTTTATTTTTGTCTTTCAATGTTATTTTAATTGTGGATTCCTAGTTTTAATTCATTAATCATGAACTAAATCTTTTGTTTAAGATTACAATGGAGCTTATTGCATAGTTTATTTTTAATATGCTTCTTTATTAATTATTGTGATTATTCTTAGATTGTCTATTATGGTTTGCCCTTAATTGCTTAATTGCCTAGCTAACAATTATTGTGATAATCTATATGAAATCGAGAGATGAATTATAGATTTAGATCTGATCATAATAGCATGTGATTGTGTTTTCTACATGGTGTTGGAATACATAATTTATGTATAGGATAGAGATATACCTATACATCGCATGTAATCTGATAAAGAATTTGTGCTTTAAATCCTCTTTAATTGTAATTCACATAGAGATATAGTGAATTAATTAATTAGGCTGTTCTTCTTAATTCTATCATCTGTGGATTTAAGTTGATTTGAGTATGATGCATTGAGAGATTGTGACGCCCCCAAAATAGGTCCATTCCATCCAACCCATTCTGAGTCGCCAAATACATGGTACATAAATGACTACAACTTTATTATTACAACATATAAACTGTGAGTTTAATTACAGATATTGCCATCTAGACAATATCCACACGCAAATAAATCCCCATCATAATTATTGATACATTATTTTACAAAAATGGTGAGGACTACTAAACAACTCTCTCTAGAACCTTCATTCCATACCCCGACTAGTACTCGCTACATTCTCGCCTCCTGAGAAGAAAAATAGAACAAAAAGGAAAAGGGTGAGCTCAACTAGCCCAAAGAAAGAATATTATGAGTAAGATAATATACAACAAATTATCGTTAGTCTTCAACAGGAAAAATCTAATAGAATACAATAGACAACAAATTTTAAATCAATATTCGCAATGAAATAATAATTCATTAGAAGAGTTAAGTAGAGAATGCAAACTACTATCTTCTATATATGAATTTAAAAGTTCATCGTCGATATTTTATCCTGTAACATCAATCAATATATATCTCGAATCAAATATTCATCTTTGCACTACAGCCAAAGATATTCATCGATTAGTCATGTTCATCTCAACACTGCTCATCTTTTACTCTACGGCCAAAGATATTCATCAAGAAATCATTCATCTTAGCACTTCTGAGCCAAAAGATATTCAAGAATATCATCATTTAGGACTGAGGATGATGAAAAATATTTTTAAAGAAACGAATCCAGTGAAACAAAATGACAAGGATTAAGGATTAAGGATTCGTACTTTGTTTTATCCCAGTTCAAAAATACTTCATAAATAATCATAGTGAAGTAAAATTCAAGAATGATCAAAACATAGATCCAATCTAAGATAGGAATCATAACAGACAATCTTGGACACAGAAAAGAAAATTTAATTTTTCTGTGAATAATTGTCGATTTTTGTGAATAGTGCCGATATCGTGAATAGTAACTCACACCAAAAGATAGAAATTTCACAAAAAAACATCTTCACGCTTCGTGAATAGTACTTTCGTGAATAGTAACTCGTGAATAAGAACTCATAAATAGTAACTCGTGAATAGTAACTCATGAATAGTAACTCATGAATAGTAACCCCTAGACATGAAAAAGTTCCAAATTTGATAAAAAGTTCCAACCAATATTTCAAAGATAATGATATTGAAGAAATAATATCATTTGAGAAGAAAATAACATCCCTTACCTCGAAAGACAAGATTTAGTTGAAACACCTGATATAGGCTATGACTTGAACTTGCACCGTATAGCAATACTCAAAGTATACTCAAAATACTCACAAGAATACGCGATAATATAGAGAGAAAACTTCGGTTCGTGGTGTGATTTTCAATTCTAACCTAAGCACCCTATTTATAAGAAATCGCTTAGAACACCAAAAATGTAAAATTTAATATAATAATAATATATTATATATATATTCCTATGCCAACCAAGACTCCTGAAATCAGCATGTTTACAACACATGGGGGGCCAACCAAAACAATAAAAATGTTTTTGTTGATATAAATAATTAAAACTTCCAAAAATCAATTATTTCGGAGCTTCGGAACTTCAATAATTCATAATAAATAGCTCTTTTATCAGAAAAATTCAAATCACGCGAGTTTTTATAGGAAATCCAATTCTCTACAACTTTACAGAAGAAAGTTTTTCCAAATTCCAAACAAAAATTGACCGAAATCCACAAACGAACGATTTTACAGGCTATAATCAAATTTCAGTCAATAAATGGGGTCCACCGACATGTTTAATATGTTTTAAACATTTATTGCAACAAAAATACTCTTCCTCCTCGTATACTCATATATCCCACATTCGTTGTAAAAATATCACCGTTAATATATTATTAAAATAGTATATTTAAATGAATTATTTTATCAGAAAAAGATAAAATATTAATTTTCAACAATTGTCACATTAAAAATTTTCTCCATCTATATTCACATAAAATCAATATTTTTCTCATCATATAAATTAATAATTAATTATTCACAAATAATATTACAGAATCACAATATCTGCAACCAAAGCCGTTCCGAGAAAGAGGGGCTTTCCAATAAGGATCTCTCTCTTCTTGGCCAATTAGGTGACCAAAACTCTCCTTGATGCAATTTTCTAGACATTGCCAATAATGTTTTCTAATAATATTATTCAGATAATATGAATTATTGCTCCGATAATGGAAAATAATCGTGTAATGACAATTTATTGAAACAACAAGAATATAATATATCAATGCGTGAATTATTGAATCAATAAAATAAAATAATCTTGAATAATAATTATCGTAACAATTATTGAGTAGTGCCTTCTTACGTAAGAATCAATAATTGGTGCAATACTGCAAAATCTACTTGTTGACAACGCCAGATTAGCGTGTTTTAACCACCGGGTATTCCAACAAGATAATACTTGTGAATAACTACGCCAAGTTATTTATAAACAACTTATATTTGTCGCTTTCTTCATCCAATCGCTTTTCAGTTATGGGGCCCATTAAAGACCGAGCCGTCGTCTTTAATATTCCCCGACAAAGAAGAATATGAAAGTAGTATGCACACAAGCCAATCATGTTTGATGATAAAGCATATACTTTGTAACAATCTTATTCATTTATTAATAAAAAGTATTAATTTATTAAAGGCTTTTAATTATCTACATGATCTTTGTTTTATAATATGTGATAAACCCATAGTTTTAAGCAATGCTTTTAGAATAATGATGATGATCATTCTAATGAGATCTAAATTCTTAGAAAGCTTAAAACTAAAATAGTTCCCAATCATTGGATTACTAAATTGGGGATTAGTGAATCCGGATAGATTGAATACATACGTTCTGCTTTCATTGGATGAGGATGATTGATCTCACGATCATTTGTGTGGAGACACTAAAGCAAGTATGTAGGTGCTTATTAGAGAATAAGTTCAATCGAGCGTGGCTCGCTAAGGAATACCTAATGGAGTTTTATTTGCTGTCGATAGGAATTCTGTAGTGATAGTAAGACTGAAGTAATCCTTGGACTTGAGATCATCATAGTATCTTGTGTATGATGAGTTATACTTTGACTTATTCCTTAAGACCCTTAGGGTATATCAAAGGGTATGCTTGGGTATAATAAGTTTATACGTGGAGATAATGTATGATCAATAAAGAATCTACCACTTCTAATAAAAGAAGAGAAATGTCCTATGTGATTCGATAAATGACAACCCAAAGAGTCCTCGGCGGCGAAATGAAATTAGAAAGGAGTTTCTAATTTGCATTATTTGGAGTTGTGCATTTAAGGATCGAAATACATATAATTAAATAAAATAAGACTTGACAAGAATTCCATGCCTTATATTTAATTGGGACATTGTATGGTGGAAGGATTGAATTGTATTTGTAACTATTTACTCAAAGGTTCTTTTATGATTAATGTTGAAATCTATATTATCCGAAAAGTCATTGATCATTAGGGAGGCTTATCCCTATTGTAGAATAAATATTATTTATTTAAATAAATTAATTGTTTAATTTATTTATTTAAATAAGATTAAATTGTTCTAATTGATTTATTCACAACCTAGGTTTAATATGAAGAACCTAAAAAGGGTCACACCATAAAAAGGAAGAATAATTATTTAAGAAGTTAATGGCATAATCGTAATAATATGTTAAGTATATTTAATTTAATCTATGGTGATAGAATAAATTAAATAGCTTAATATTTATTATTTAATATTTTAGAAATATTAAATATAAATTAATAAGAGAGAGTCTTATTAATATTATTACAATTATTATTATTTTAATTTCTAAAGAGTTTAGAAATTAATTTAATATAAGTATTTCTATTTATTCCTAATAAGATTAGGAGGTTAAATTAATTAAAAGAGTTTAATTAATTATCCCTAATAAGATTAGGGAGCTTAATTAATTAAAAGAATTTAATTAATTAAATAAAACTCAATTCCTTAATTGTTAAGGTGGGTTCTTGCATCTATAAATAAATAGAAATTTATTATGGGTGATATGGGTTGTTGACTTTTAACAAATGCGTAATAATTCCAAGTTGTTGGGATATCTTTTTTATATAGAGATAAAAAACTAGGGTTAATGTATAACACCCATCTTCTTGAATTTTATTCTTCCTTGGTGGATCACCTCTAGAGCCAAAACATTTGGGTGGTAACGTTGGTCGAAAGGAAGGCCAAACCAAACCCATGATTCAAGATTGAACGCGAAAGGATTTGGAGGTGAACTTGTACTCGATGAAGCTTTCGATCTTCAAGGTATGATTTATTCTTTATCTTTTTCGTTTAATTAATAATTGTGCGTAAAAAGGGTGATCCCAGATATATGGTTTGTAAATTTTTAAACTCGATTTTACACGCTTCCGCACTTTTTATGCAATTTGATTAACGTTATGAATATTACAAAAGCCTAATGATGGCGTCGAAGCCAAACTTTTATGCTAATTATTAATTGTTTTAATTTGATATGTATATTGATATGTGTTTAGAAACAATTTAATTGGGCGTAATTTTATTGTATAAAATTTAAATAAAATAAATAAAAAATAAAAAAATAAAAAAATCGTCACTATTTTTTTTTTTTTGAAACCGTTAACATTTTTTTTTCGGTAATTAAGGGGATTAGCAGGTCATGCAATTAAATTAAAACTAGTATATGCTTCCTGCTGGTTTATATCCGTATATTATGCCATGCAGCGAACCTGGAAGCCATTTAACCCAATTCTTGGTGAAACTTATGAAATGACCAATCATGGCGGCATTACATTTATTGCAGAACAGTGTTAACATGCTATAATGCACGGAAGTGATAAGATGTCTAGGCATTATATATATATATGATATATATGTAAAGTAATAATATATATATATATATATATATATATATATATATATATTATAGTATAAAACCGTACGGTTTTATATATATATATATATATATATTCGGTTATTATATATATATTAATCTTAATTATTTTATTATTAAAATAAAAGTTTATTTTAATCTTAAAATAAAAAGGTTTATTTTAATCTTAAAATAAAAGGTTTATTTTAATTTTAAAATAAAAATTTTATTTTAATTTTAAAATTATTTTAATCTTAAAATAAAAAGTTTATTTTAATTTTAAAACAAAAATTTCATGCTAACTAATTAGAGTTGGAATTGGATTCCATACTAACTAATTGGAGTTGAAATTGGATTGCCTAATTTCCTTAAATAAAGGAGTTTATTTAGATATGAAATAGATTTCATATTATTCAAAATAAAAGAAGTTTATTTGTGAATAGGAAAAAGAATCCATGCTTTCTTAAATAAAGGAGTTTATTTAAATATGAAATAAGATTTCATATTATTCAAAATAAAGGAGTTTATTTGTGAATAGGAAAAGATAATCCAAGTGTTTCCTTTAATAATTTTTTTTTTACATGGAATTGGATTCCATAATTAATTAAAATAAAGAGTTTATTTTAATTAAAGATTTTTTTTACACTTAATTGGATTCCATAATTAATTAAAATAAAGGAGTTTATTTTGATTTAAATTTTGATTAAAATAAAATAGTTTATTTTATTCAAAATAGGATAAATTAAAATAAAATAGTTTTATTTTGATTTAAATTTGGATTAAAATAAAGGAGTTTATTTTGATTCAAAATTAGATTTTATACTAACTAAATTTGCCCATTAAATGATATCAATATATATATTAAATGTTTATAATTCATAAGATGAATGTTATTTATTGATGCATATGGTGATGTGTATGATAATAAATGGGATTGATTATGGACTATCGACCAATATGATTGGATTTTATTTTAGTTGGATGCATGAATGTATGGGTTTTATTAAATGGGATCTGCAGATTCGCCTTCTCTAATTTTTTCTCAATGTAAATTCTATCTCCTCCTATGTATTTCCCTCGATCACGATCAAGGTTTCTATTTATTTTAAATAGTTGTGTAATAGGAATAGTTAGAATTAATTGTAGAAAATTAGAGATCAAAAAAGCAAGGAGCGCTTGAAGACCCGTTTTGAATGGAGCCCGGTTTAAATGTAATAGTTATATTTAAATATTATTTCTTGCACCCCTAGGGTTTGACCTTTTTGGTTCACTTGGTGGCTCTAGTAGAACCAAACTAGAATAAAAGTCCATAATCAATCCGGTAGAATATAGTATTCTATATGTGCATGCTATACTATATATATATATTATATATTATGCCAACATGCTTCGTATTAATTAATTAATATATTTTATTTTATATATATATTGCACATGCTTAAACAAAGATGAGACAAATTAATAACAAACCCTCAATTTTCATATTAAGTCCTAAGCGTTCAAAGATATTTGGAATATCGAACGTCGCCCTTCTAGCATGATAAAATTAATAGAGTATTAAATATTTAATATGAGTTTGTTGTGTCACCACCACAAGCAAAGTATTAAGTATTTAAGATGTTAATTTATCACATTTGATGCTTATAAAGAAAATTGAACAATATTATTTTGTTGTGTCACCACAAGGATGATATTTTTCTTTTTTGAATATATGGAGTGCTAGGTTGGACTTAACTTGGATAATTTTAATTCGGATGTGCCACCACTGATCAAAATAATCTAAGAGGCAAAATACAAGGAGTTGCATAGTTGATGTAATTGACAAAAGTTGTCTACCTATTTATTTATATATAGTTTGTTGTGTCACCACAAGGCTATATACATTTGAAATGGGATCCTTATTCTCACTAGCAAATCTTTAATTAGATTTTGCCGAACTATATAAGTGAGGGTAATATAGTTTGAAGAAAATAGTGGGAGATACCAATTTAAAACAAGACCTAAATTATTTTGGTAATTAATAAAAGAATGTATTTTAAAATGTTGTTAATTACATATTCATTTACAGATTTTTACAATGTCTAAATTACTATCACTGCGAAACATATTAGATGTTATTTAACCAGACCGAATTAAACGGATTGGTTAAGGAATTTGAGAATGGTTCTCATGGTGAAAAGATATCTTATATCCTTCATTACGCCTATCCTCGCAATGGTTGCGCATAATGCCTCCGAGGAAGAGATTGTTACTTTTAGAAAGTGGCAAGATGATGTACAGTTGGCTCAATGCATCATGCTCGCATCCATGAGTAACGAGCTTCAGCGTCAGCATGAAACTATGGATGCTCCTACTATATTCCTGCACACATTAAGAAGTTGATGGTGAGAAAAGTAGGACTAATAGATATCAGATATCTAAGGAGCTCTTCCGATGTAGAATGGCCAATGGCACTATAAGTACAGACAAAAGTCCTAAACATTATCAATTTGATTGATCAATTAGGACAACAGGTTTTGTCATGGATGGAGAGTTGAGCTAAGATTTGATCTTGCACTCACTCCCTACTCCTTTCACAATTGTTGTGAATTTTTCATATGAAACAAGCTAGATATCGCCCTCACCGATTTGCTTAACATGTTGAAAAATGTTGAGAGTCACTTTCCAACCAAGAAAGACCATGTCTTACTGGTAGGGGCCAAAGGATCTTCTGAAAAGAAGAACGATTCAAAGAAAGTAAACAGAAAGGCGTAAACAAAGGATAACACGAACAAAATCGATATAGATGGCAAAGGAGTTTGCTACCACCGCAATAAGCCCGACACGGAAAGAAAATCTGCGAGAAGCATCTTGCAGAGGCTAACCAAAGAAGCTTAGTGAAGTTTCGATTCTAATACGCTTTTTGTTCATGATTGAAATAAATTTTTCTTTAAGTCAAGGTTCTACTTGGGTATTGGATACCGACTTTGGTTATCATAAATATAGATTTATGAAGGGACCAAATGTAGTAGAAAGCTAAACAAATATAAGTAATTCTATGTATGCGGAAATGTAGCAAAGGTTGCCATATTAGCCATAGAAACTTATAGTTTAGCAATGCTACTGAACAAATCTATTAAGTCAATAAGTTGTTATTGTATTCTAGTTCTCGTTGAAAACATTATTTCCATTTTATTGTTGGACAATGAAATCTTTGGTATTATAATTAAGAACAATTGTTGTTCTATTTATAATAATAATGTTTTGTATAGAACCTAATAATATTACTTAATAAATTTTGTATACTTGACTTACATGAAAATAATTTTGCATATTGAACAAATTAGTATAAGAAAATGAGATGATCATTCAAAGAGTTGAATGTATGTATTTGTTGAAATACAAGTGTGAATTATTTGAAAGGTTCAAAGAATTCAGAAGTGAAACAAATTGGCAAAGTATTAAGAATCTTTGATTAGATCAAGGAATAAATACTTGTGCAATAAGTTTCTAGATCATCTCAAATGGTTTTCTCATAATGGACACATCCTGATACGCAATAATTGATTGATGTATCTGAATGAAAAATCGTACCTTGTTGGACATGGTGCGGTCCAAAATGATTTTACCGACATTTCAATATCCTTCTGGGATAATGTCCTAGAAATGGTACGATATCTCACGAAAAGGTAATCTCTAAATCCATTTTCAAGACTCCATAAAAGTTATGGATGTGGAGGATTCCTAATCTTAAGTATGTTAAGATAAGGGTTGTCCAACTTATGTGAAACGGTTTCAAAGGATAAGCTTGGGACAAGATTTGACAAATCTGATTTGTGGGACATCCTAAAGTAATTTTAGGGTAAATGTTCTATAATCCTACTTAGCAAAAAGGTGTTTATTATGAAACACGCTTCCTTCTAAGATAAAGGTGTTTATCATTGAAGGGCTAGTAGGGGAGGATAATAGATCTTAAAGAGTTCAAGAACCACAAAACACTATAAGTCAAATAAGAGGAACCTCGTAGATAGACCTATTGTACCTGGCAAATCAATCAGAATCTAGAATAGTACCAAAGATACCTAGGAGGTATGGATTCATCATGGATGATGATGATGAGGTACACATCATAGAAGATGATGATCCAGTTACATACGATGAGGTAAGTGTTGTAGACACTCAGAGAATTGGATTGAAGCAAGTTTCTCAAATATGGAACATTCGTTTTGATGAGGCAATCAAAAGAGTTTGATTTTATCAAAAATAAGAATGAACCTAGTGTGTACAAAAGGGTCAGTGGGAGCGTCGTGAAATTTCTAGTATTATATGTTGATATACTACGGATGAGGAATAACATACCAATGCTACAATCAGTAAAGATAAAGTTGTCTAAACATTCCTCCACGAATGATTTGGGAAGAGTATCTTAATTGGGGATAAAATCTATATAGATAGATTCAAGAGGATGCTCGACTTAACCCAAGGAATGTATATTCATTTGATGCTAAAGTCGTTTAGCATGGCAAACTCCAAGAGATGTCTCATGTTGATGAGCTATGGAGTGTATCTCTCTTAATAGTCCCCACAGACTCCTGAAAAGAGAGGTCGCATGAGTGACTATCATGTATGCAATGAAATATACGAGACCTGATGTTGATCAGTCATATTCTGGAGAAGTTCACTATGAGTCAATGAAAAACATCTTAAAGTGCTTAACCGACACTAAGGATGTGATCATATTCATGGTGGGTCTGAATTAAAACTAGAGGGCTTAACAGACTCAAGTTTTTCAGACAGACCAAGACGACAGAAAGTCCACTTTAAGGTAAAGTGTTACCTTGAATCAGTGGTGCGATTGAATTGAAAGGTTCCAAACAAAGAAAGAGTTGCTTTGGTTTAGTGATAAAGACAAAGTATATAGCTATAAATGAAGTCGCAAGTTGATTGTTTGGATTAAAAGTTCATTACAGAACTAGGAATAGTTCCTAAGTCTCATCTTGGATCTAAACATGTGTTGTGGCACTTTCATTTGATTATAAGAATCATTGAAAGATGGGAAATCACTATAGAGATAGTGGACTCTCATGAACAACATTACATATCCATTAACTAAAGCTTATCCAACAAAAGGATAATCGCTACTTAGAGAGAAGAGTATAAGATACCATGACGATTGGCTTTAGTGCAAGTGGGAGATTGAAAGTAGTATGCAAACAAGCCAATCATGTTTGATGATAAAGCATATACTTTGTAACAATCTTATTCATTTATTAATAAAAAGTATTAATTTATTAAAGGCTTTTAATTATCTACATGATCTTTTTTTATAATATGTGATAAACCCATAGTTTTAAGCAATGCTTTTAGAATAATGATGATGATCATTCTAATGAGATCTAAATTCTTAGAAAGCTTAAAACTAAAATAGTTCCCAATCATTGGATTACTAAATTGGGGATTAGTGAATCCGGATAGATTGGGTACATACGTTGCTTGCTTTCATTGGATGAGGATGATTGATCTCACGATCATTTGTGTGGAGACACTAAAGCAAGTATGTAGGTGCTTATTAGAGAATAAGTTCACCGAACGTGGCTCGCTAAGGAATACCTAATGGAGTTTTATTTGCTGTCAATAGGAATTCCTATAGTGATAGTAGTACAAGTAATCCTTGGACTTGAGATCATCATAGTATCTTGTGTATGATGAGTTATACTTTGACTTATTCCTTAAGACCCTTAGGGTATGTCAAAGGGTATGCTTGGGTATAATAAGTTGTATGGAGATAATGTATGATCAATAAAGAATCTACCACTTCTAATAAAAGAAGAGAATGTCCTATGTGATTCGATTAATGACAACCCAAAGAGTCCTTGGCCAAGCGCGTAATGAAATTAGAAAGGAGTTTTTAATTTGCATTTTTGGAGTTGTGCATTTAAGGATCGAAATACATATAATTAAATAAAATAAGACTTGACAATAATTCCATGTCTTATATTTAATTGGGACATTGTATGGTGGAAGGATTGAATTGTCAGTAACTATTTACTCAAAGGTTCTTTTATGATTAATGTTGAAATCTATATTATCTCGAAAAGTCGTTGATCGCTAGGGAGGCTTATCCCTATTGTAGAATAAATATTATTTATTTAAATAAATTAATTGTTTAATTTATTTATTTAAATATGATTAGAATTGTTCTAATTGATTTATTCACAACCTGGTTTAATATGGAGAACCTAAAGGGTCACACCATAAAAGGAAGAATAATTATTTAAGAAGTTAATGGCATAATCGTAATAATATGTTAAGTATATTTAATTTAATCTATGGTGATATAATAAATTAAATAGCTTAATATTTATTATTTAATATTTTAGAAATATTAAATATAAATTAATAAGAGGAGTCTTATTAATATTATTACAATTATTATTATTTTAATTTCTAAAAGAGTTTAGAAATTAATTTAATATAAGTACTCTCATTTATTCCTAATAAGATTAGGAGGTTAAATTAATTAAAAGAGTTTAATTAATTATCCCTAATAAGATTAGGGAGCTTAATTAATTAAAAGAATTTAATTAATTAAATAAAACCCAATTCCTTAATTGTTAAGGTGGGTTGCCCACATCTATAAATAAGAGGAGTCTTATTATGGGTGATATGGGTTGTTGACTTTAACAAAGTACGTAATAATTCCAAGTTGTTGGGAGTATGCCTTTTCTATAGAGATAGAAAACTAGGGTTAGCCATAACACCCATCTTCTTGAATTTTATTCTTCCTTGGTGGATCACCTCTAGAGGCCAAACATTTGGGTGGCTAACGTTGGTCAAAGGAAGGAACCAAACCCGGTGGATTCAAGATTGAACGCGAAAGGATTTGGAGGTGAACTTGTACCTGAGGAAGCTCGATCTTCAAGGGTATGATTTATTCTTTATCTTTTCGTTTAATTAATAATTGTGCATAAAGGGTGATCCGGGTATATGGTTTGTAAATTTTTTAAACTCTGATTTTACACGCTTCCACACTTTTCATGCAATTTGATTGCGTTATGAATATTACAAACCTAACAAAATATTCCACGACCAAACGAATATTCCCCGACAACAATGAATATTTTATAACCACTTGCTTATTCGAAATATTTGCGTATTTTTACCCATAACTATCCACATTAATCAAATCAACCCTTACTATTTCAAAAAAATAGAGGAAAATAAATTTCATTTATTAATAATTTGGGGTCTTACAACCTCCCCTCCTTATGAAATTTTGTCCTCGAAATTGACGTCGTGCACGTGTTTGAAAAGATGAGAATACCTCGTTTTCATTTCATTTCCAACTCCCAGGTCATTTTTTCAATAGCATGGTTTCTCCACAAAACTTTAACTTGTGGTATAACCTTGGTACATAGGACATGTTCTATCCAAGATCTTGACAGGTACCTCCTCGTATGTTAAGTCTTCGGCTATCTCGTTCGGTTCTAACTCAATGACGTGGTTCGGGTCGTCCACATATTTACGTAACATCGATACGTGAAAAACGTTATGAACACGTCATACTTGGCGGTAAAAAGCGAGTCTATAGGCCACGCCCTATTCGATCGAGAATTTCAAATGGATTAATAAATCAAAAGTTTGAGCTTTCCTCACCTCACCGATTCTCGCTTTTGAATAACAACTTCTTGCACCTCCTTCTTCAAATTCATCATTTCGGTGTGTAGCTTGAATAACTTTAACTTTATCGATTAAAGTCGATTATACTCAGATATCATCACGTGGGTACTTAGAGTTTTCATCTCCATCTCTATTATTTGTAAATTATACTGAAATGAGTCTTTGACAATATCGTATTTCGTGCTTTATATCGATCTTCTACTCAACACGTCGGCTACCACGCTCGCTTTTCCGAGATGGCATGGTCGAACATATCTTTGAAATGAGTCTCCTCTTGAGTTCTTCAAGCTCTTCCCACATTTCTTGCTCCATTCGAATTTTGTATCTCTACTTAATCAATGCGTTAATGGAATAGCGATTCGAGAATATCCTTCAACGAATCTCCGATAATAACCAACTAAGCCTAGAAAGCTACTTAATTTTGATTACCGACTTAGGTTGTTCTCAATCGTGACTCATATCCCAACCTTGGATAGCACGTTACAATGACACCTATCAGTTTACTATCGCATCGAATATGGTGTCCCCTATGGAGAGTCTGGCTTTGGTGCATTCCACAAAGGAAGTCACCAGATAAAGGCTCAGGTACCAAATTCTATAGTTGAATTTTTAACTCCACGAAGTTCAATAGAGCCATTCGATATGAGATTTTAGAAATGAGTTTTGTCTGGGGTTCAAAGTCGATACAAAATTTAATATCGAGCTTTGGGAGTAAACCAAGAAATTCTTCAGAAATACGTCAGAAAAATTAATAACAACAGAATATTATTCAAATCGACGTGTCTTTATTCAAATCCATAACATGGACTAAGAAAACTTGACATCCATAATAAACGAATGACTTCATGGCTTGATATGAAAATGTTTGACTACAATGGTTTGATTGCTTGAATTGAATAACAAAGTTGCTTAGGAATATGAAAACTAACAACCTTACGAAAGTAATCAATTTCGGCATGATGAGTAGTTAACCTTAAAATCACATCAAAAGCAAATATCTCTATAGAAATAAGGTTAACAGGTAATGTGATAGTGCCAACCTGAAAGCAAGATTTCTAAACAACGGATGTAATGAAAGTTTCTCCTAACGGAGTCTCCATAAATAGGTCAAAGTCTAATTTCTCCGTAGTCAAGTTCAAACGTTGAGCGCAAGCAAGAGAGATAAAAGAATGGGTAGAACCGGTATCTAGTAAGGTATAAACTTCGCAAGAATTTATAATTAACTAACCCATGCTAACTTCATCCGGGTTCCTCGCATTTTGATCGGTCACGACAAACGCTCTTCCAGGAATCGTTGTCTTTGACTTTTCTGGGACATCCTTTTGAGTCACCATTCCCGCTTGACTGGGTTTCGATATCGTACAATCTCGAGCGATATGTCCTTCTTTTCCATAATTATAGCATACCTTGAACTGTTGTGGACAATTTGGACTGATATATCCCTCTTTCCCGCATTTGTAACATACGACCGGTGGTCTTTCTCCTCCCTTGGAACCGCCATACTCTTGGCGCCGACGTCTTCACATGGTCGTTGTTGAATCTCCTCTTTTTAAATTCTCCTCCCGACTCGCTTCTTCTATTTTCATGGCCACGATTACCACCAGAGTGGTTACCGCTTTGTCCGAATTCTTCTTTCTCCGTTTGGTTATCGTTATTACGATGATCGCTATCTTGATATGATCCTCGGTTATGGTCCCTCGGTTGAACGTACTCGTTATCTCGCTTCTAACAACCGAGCCTCATTGACAACATCCGAATAGAGAGAAAATTTATGAGAAATGAGATCTTGACGTATGTCGGGTTTCAAACCTCTCAGAAACATCCGCGTCATACGTTCCTCATTCTCCACCAAATGAGGTGCAAACCCGGATAACTCCGCGAACTTCGATTCGTCTTTGGGACACCGTCATGTTATTCTGCTCCATCTAATAAACTCCACTTCCTTCATATAGACGAATACTTTCGGGAAGTACTTGTCATTGAACTGCTTCAAAATGTCTCCCATGACATGCCGAAAGTGTAAATGGTTGGATACGCCTGCAACTTCCATTCTCCACCGGTGATCCGCCTCGCCACACGAACATAAAGGTAGCGAATGGAACCTTCGTTCTCCGTGCATCCCAAGACATCGAATATCTTGGTAATTTGTTTGACCCATGTTTCTGCCATGATCGGATCCGGCTTTCCCTTAAATTCGTGGTCCCAACTCTTTGAACTGCTTGCTTGTCACAACAACCCGTGAATTGCTATCATTTCCTCCCAGATTTTGAACACGAGTCTCCCTCGTTTGATTTTGCATGAACTACAAAAAGCTTCTAAACATCCCTCGTTCATCATCCGCTTTCGGTGGTGTTGTTCACGGGAGGAACATTGCCACGACTGTTGCGTTCTCCTCGTTGGTGAGTACAGAGCGTCTCCACTTGGTCTCATTTCCATTGTTGATATTCTCAGTCGACATTCTCAAATACTGTCATAAAACAAGGGTTAATTAAGGAAATCAATATATCACATAGTATCCCTATATACTAACCAACTAACAAATAAGCTTAGGTAGGACACACTAGCGAAGGATTTACTCGTCTCTCCCCTCCTAGTTCTATTCCCCTTTCTCCGCCAAAGATCATATCCCTAAGCTCTGATACCAACTGTGACGCCCCCAAAATAGGTCCATTCCATCCAACCCATTCTGAGTCGCCAAATACATGGTACAGAAATGACTACAACTTTATTATTACAACATATAAAGCGTGAGTTTAATTACGATATTGCCATCTGTACAATATCCACACGCAAATAAATCCCCATCATAATTATTGATACATTATTTTACAAAAATGGTGAGGACTACTAAACAACTCTCTCTAGAACCTTCATTCCATACCCCGACTAGTACTCGCTACATTCTCGCCTCCTGAGAAGAAAAATAGAACAAAAAGGAAAAGGGTGAGCTCAACTAGCCCAGTAAAGAATATTATGAGTAAGATAATATACAACAAATTATCGTTAGTCTTCAACAGGGAAAAATCTAATAGAATACAATAGACAACAAATTTTAAATCAATATTATCATCGGAAAAAATAATTCATTAGAAGAGTTAAGTAGAGAATGCAAACTACTATCTTCTATATATGAATTTAAAAGTTCATCGTCGATATTTTATCCTGTAACATCAATCAATATATATCTTGAATCAAATATTCATCTTTGCACTACTGAGCCAAAGATATTCATCATTAGTCATGTTCATCTCAACACTGCTCATCTTTGCACTACGGGCCAAAGATATTCATCAAGAAATCATTCATCTTTGTCTTCTACGTGCCAAAGATATTCAATATATCATCATTTAGACCGAGGATGATGAAAAATATTTTAAAGAAACGAATCCAAAGAAACAAAATGACAAGGATTAAGGATTAAGGATTAGTACTTTGTTTTATCCCGTTCAAAAATACTTCATAAATAATCATAGTGAAGTAAAATTCAAGAATGATCAAAACATAGATCCAATCTAAGATAGGAATCATAACAGACAATCTTGGACACAGAAAAGAAAATTTAATTTTTCTGTGAATAGTGTCGTATTTGTGAATAGTGCCTTAGTATCGTGAATAGTAACTCAGACACCAAAAGATAGAAATTTCACAAAAAAACATCTTCACGCTTCGTGAATAGTACTTTCGTGAATAGTAACTTCGTGAATAGTAACTCGCTGAATAGTAACTCGTGAATAGTAACTCATGAATAGTAACTCATGAATAGTAACCTCGACATGAAAAAGTTCCAAATTTGATAAAAAGTTCCAACCAATATTTCAAAGATAATGATATTGAAGAAATAATATCATTTGAGAAGAAAATAACATCCCTTACCTCGAAAGACAAGATTTCTAGTTGAAACACCTGATATAGGCTATGACTTGAACTTGCAACCAGATAGCAATACTCAAAGTATACTCAAAATACTCACAAGAATACGCCGATAATATAGAGAGAAAAACTTGAGCTTTACGGTGTGATTTTCAATTCTAACCTAAGCACCCCATTTATAGGAAATCGCTTAGAACACCAAAGCGAAAATTTAATATAATAATAATATATTATATATATATTCCTACGCCAACCAAGACTCTGAAATCAGCATGTTTACAACACATGGGGGCCAACCAAAACAATAAAAACGTTTTTGTTGATATAAATAATTAAAACTTCCAAAAATCAATTATTTCGGAGCTTCGGAACTTCAATAATTCATAATAAATAGCTCTTTTATCAGAAAAATTCAAATCACGCGAGTTTTTATAGGAAATCCAATTCTCTACAACTTTGCAGAAGAACGTTTTTCCAAATTCCAAACACAAATTGACCGAAATCCACAAACGAACAATTTTACAGGCTATAATCAAATTTCAGTCAATAAATGGGGTCCACCGACATGTTTAACATGTTTTAAACATTTATTGCAACAAAAATACTCTTCCTCCTCGTATACTCATATATCCCACATTCGTTGTAAAAATATCACCGTTAATATATTATTAAAATAATATATTTAAATGAATTATTTTATCAGAAAAAGATAAAATATTAATTTTCAACAATTGTCACATTAAAAATTTTCTCCATCTATATTCACATAAAATCAATATTTTCCTCATCATATAAATCAATAATTAATTATTCACAAATAATATTACAGAATCACAAGATCTTGCAACTAAGTAGTTCCTGGAAAGAGGGACTTTCCAATAAGGATCTCTCCTTCTTGGCGCCATGATTAGGTGACCAAACCTCTCCTTAGATGTAACTTTCTAGACATTGCCAATAATGTTTTCTAATAATATTATTCGAGATAATATGAATTATTGCTTCGATAATGGAAAATCTTGTGTAATGACAATTTATTGAAACAACAATAATATAATATATCAATGCAAAGAATTATTGAATCAAAAAATAAAATCTTGAATAAAGAATTTCTTCATAACAATGATTGAGTAGTGCCTTCACGTAAGAATCAATAATTGGTGCAATACTGGTATCTACTCTTGCTCAACAACGCATATTAGCGTGTTTTAACCAATTTGGATATTCCAACAAGATTAATTGTAATAACTACGCCGTTATTTATAAACAACTTATATTTGTCGTTTTCTTCATCCAATCGCTTTCCGTTATGGGGCCCACAAAAGACTGAGCCGTCGTACGAATATTCCCCGACAGCAAGAATATTCCACGACCAAACGAATATTCCCCGACAACAATGAATATTTTATAACCACTTGCTTATTCGAAATATTTGCGTATTTTTACCCATAACTATCCATATTAATCAAATCAACCCTTACTATTTCAAAAAAATAGAGGAAAATAAATTTCATTTATTAATAATTTGGGGTCTTACAGAGATGGTCATATTTACTTATGTGTTCTTGATTAACAATTTAGAATAGTGAGCATAATTGATAAGAAGTGTATTAATTTAAATAAAGCAATAAGTGAAGTTGTGATCTTAAATCTCCATAATCTAATTTTTAATTAGTGGTAATTAGAATTAGTTTAATTAAATAATTTACTTTATAATCTTAAATTGATTTTTTAAATAAAATTAGCTTGCTTAAGAGTTAGTATTTGGTAATTTATATTAATAATTAATCGTGGGATCGATACTCTACTTTCACTGTATTACTTGTTGACCACGTATACTTGCGTGTTGTACGTATATAGATTTACCCAACAATGGACATTGAGATGTCTCAATATCTTTCAGAATGGATTGTTAATCTTTGTATTCCCCCTACCCTTTAGTGTCTTGGGACTGGTTTCTATATGTGGTTATGGAGAGGATTTTGGCTTTCCTCTCTGAGTTTGACCGCACCACAGATGGTCGTCGGTACTCCCTTGTATAGAGGAGACCAAGTAGTTCCATCTCTTATGGATTGGTGTTTCTATTTGAGGATTCAATCGTAGTTTAGATGGTCGCCGATTTTTCTCCCATTTGTATGGGGAGATTAGGTAGTTCCATCCCTGTGGTTTAGGCCGATGAGGTGTGGTTTAACTACCCCACAGATGGTCGTTGATGTATTCTCGTGTATTGGGGAGATCAGGTAGTTCCATCTCTTATGGTTTGGTTTGAAAGTTTGAAAGATGATCCCAGTACCGTTGACAGGGTTTTGTGTTTTTGGTAGGGGTGAGACCGCACCGTGAATGACTGCTTATGTACTCCCATTGATGAGGGGGAGATCAGGTCTGCGTAGTTCTAACCTAGCATGAAAAGGTTGAAAATTGACAAAGTTGAAGGGTGTAGAGTTTTTTTTTTTGGTTTTTATAAAGGTTAGACCGGACCATAAAATGGCTGCATACGTACTCCCGTATATTGGGGATATCAGGTCTGCGTAGTTCGTCCCTGATGGGACAAACTTATGTAGTGAAAGAGTTTTTGTTTTTGCTTTTTGTGAGGGTTAGACCCAGACCATAAAATGGCTACCAACGTACTCTTGTGTATTGAGGAGATCTGGTCTACGTAGTTCGTCCCTGATGGGACAAACTGATGTGGTGAGATAGGTTGTGAAAACCTGAATTAAATGATGGATTTAATGATCCAAAACCAGGATGCTAGTTTGCAGGTAACTTCAGAAATAGTACCATTTTACGGTGTCCAATTTGATGAGTTGGGGAAATTCCTCGCCATCCATTTCTTGCAATCTGAGGGCTCCTCCTGTTAATACCTCCTTGACAACAAACGTGCCTTCCCTGTTTGGGGTGAATTTTTCTTTAATTTGATCTTGGTTATCAAGGACATTCTTCAAGACCAAGTCATTTTCTTTGAACTACCGTAGTTGTAACGATCGAGAAATTTGTAATTTAATTTAAATATTTGTTGAATTAAATAAATATTTTAAGTAATTTATTGATTGAGGAAAATAAATAATTAATGAATTATGGTAAATTAATTTAGTAATTAAATTGATTAGTGTAAATTAAGCTGAGTAATGATAATTTTATTTGAAGGATTTAATTTAAGGAAATAATTAAATTAAATGAATTGTTTAATTTAAAGGAAATAAATAAATTAAATAAAGTGATGTTTCTAATTTATTAATTAAATTAGATATATAATTATTTATTAATTATAAGGTATAATGATAATAAGAATTTTATTATTATTATAAGTTATTTAAATTAGCTAAAACTAAAGTTATTTAATTAACTAAATTAATGACGTGACATGAAAACTACATAATATAATAGTATAATAATAATTTAATTTGGGGAGAAAAGGTGTTAGCCAAATAAGGCCTTGTGGTCTTTGGCTTATTCCAACTGAAGTCTTTTGTTTTCTTTAACTGAAAGAGAACGTGGGAGTCAGTATATGTGGGTTATGCGTCTTATTTTTCCTAAGGCTTGATAACATAGTGATACAGAGAAGAAGGAATCACAGAATATTGAGAGTGATAAATTGAGAGAGTAATCTCTATGAGTTTGCCAAGAGAAGAAGAGATTCACTATCTTTTGCTAGCATTCGATCAAGGATTTAAGGTATAATCTACCCCTAATTCTAATTCTCAGTTTTGTAATTTTCATTTTTTGGAATTGGGTTTTTGTCAAGTGTTGATTGTAAGATATGGGTTATGGGTGTGTGATAGTATTGTAAAATCTGTTATTGGCATGTATATATAAAAGGGGTAGCAACCAAACACGTGAAATTGAATTGTAAGAAGGAAATATAACTAACAGTGTTCATATTTGAAAAAGGGCCTTAGAAAGTACAAAATTTCATGCTCTATATGTGTTGTAGTCTGTAATTTGTTATTGGATTATGTTAATATGTTAAGAATCGAAAGCGGCGTAGTTCGAATCGTGTCAAATGATTAAGAAACGAATTCGTGGCAATCAAATTCGTTAAAAGCGTAAAAATGGAAGAAATTTGGAAAAAACTATGGTTTTGATTCCTCAAAATGATGTATATGTGATGTTTTGTATATAGAATGGTATATAGCATGTGTAACTATGATATTACAAAGTTTTAGATGTTGAAGTGCGGTGAAATTCTGTGGAATTTGGATTTTTGGCCAGAAAGCGAGTCTATTTCGAGTTTACGCAAAATCGCTGGCTGGTCGCATCACGCAGCGTGCTACCCGTCGCTCGCTTCTGCAAGTGCGGGCACTTCGCATCTGGCACGGTAAGGCTTTACCGCTACACATGCCATGCAGTAATCTAATGTAATACTACTAGACGGCCGCTTAGTAGCCGATCATGAGCAGTGAAGTCTGCTACTTCTGCAGACTTTGGTCATTCATTATAACATGTTTTAATAATTATGTTAACGTGTTAAATGTGTAAAAATAAGGTTAAAGCAGAAGTGTATCATGTGGTTAGTAGTTCTAAAATGCAAAGTTAGTAAGTGGTGAAAATGATATGTATGATTTAAGGAACTTAGTGAACAATGAATAAGTGTTGAGAAATGTACACTTGTGGTTCTGAAATATGTATGGTAATGAAAGACTTGTGTTAAAATGATAAGATTAGCTAGAATTGTACATGTTATGGTATGTTAGCATATCTAATAGATATTATGATTCCACTAAAAGGTATAGGTGAACGTGAGTTGTAATATTATAGCTTACGCTTGAGGCAAGTTTCCTAACTCTACCTTGTGATTATTGAGTAAGTTTATTTACCCTATCTCAATTACAATTACGCCTGTTTCATAGCTATGCTATCTTTAAGTCAAGCAATCTCTTTATTCCTAAATTTTACATTAAAGTTAAGCAAGCCTATTGATTCCATCTCGTGTATGATTGTACAAGCTCTTGTAACCTAATTCGTTACATCAAACGAGTTTTACTTTTCTTATTATCATTCGAAGCATATATTGTTTTAATACCTTGATTCAAGGGAGATTGTTCTAACTCTTTTGAATATAGCGCTTTGCATGTATATCATGTTTAGTCAATTATATATTGTTGTTATTCAATCTTTGACTTTGATAACCTTGTTCAAAGCTTTATTGTTGTATTAAACCTTCAAGTAGTAAGCAAACCTTTATTCATTGAATTTATCTATAATTGAATAGTGTTCTAAAATTCTAGAAACACTAATAAGTTAGTTCCAAGCGAAACTTTCTTTAGTGCAGAAATTCTAAATTCAAGCTGAGACGAACAACCCTAGCATAGGGGATTTTCTACGTGTAACATTTAGATGTTTGTGCACAAGACATGGTACAAAGGGCTGATCCCCCTAAGTACGTTAAGAAGGGTCTGTATAGTCTAAATGACTGTTAAGGTTGAGGTAATAATACCTAAATACCAAAGACATAGTTCGTGGTCTTAAGACCCTCATATATTGATTTTGAACTTGTTTTCTATTTTTGATTCGTAGAACAAGTTCATTATAGTTCATCATTCGTTGTTCATTCTCATGTTGTTGTCATTGCTACTTCTTATATCAGTGAGCAATTGTTTGCTCACTTTTGCATTTAACACTGCAGCTAAAGTAAAGAAAGTCGATGAGCCATCTACTAGCAAAGGAAAGGGCAAGATGTCCAAGTGTTGAAGACTTATGAGAATTGTTATTTTAATGAATAATGTTAAAGACTTGTTTTAATATATGATGTATTCCGCAAATTGATGTAATAAATTTAAGGTTAGATTACCTGGGATTTATTTTGAGATGATGATGTAACCCTTTAATGGGAAGGATTAATGTTTAAGTTATTTAAATTATGTCTTTATCCTTTATAATGGGTAGTTAGATGTAATGGTTTTGGTAAGTGAATACCAAATTTTGTGGGAATGTAGTACCTGGATTTGGGGGTGTCACAGTAGCTGGACTTTCTTGTTGTAGGATTGAGTGATCCTTTGTTGGTATATTTGACCATGGAAGATGGTTGTGGCCCGTCTTTCATCTATTAGAGATAATTGGTGGTACCGATCTTGGAACCATTGGTCTTTATCCATCTGAGCATCTATCAACACTCTCAGGGATTTCATGTCCACCTCTATAGGGAGCACTACTTCCATGCCATATGTTAATGAGTCGGGGGTTGCCCTAGTGGAAGTATACATTGACGTTCTGTAGGCTAATAGAGTCAGAGGAAACAGGTCAGGCCATCATTTGTGATTGGCAGACATCTTTTGCGTGCTCTTTTTGATATTCTTTTTAGACGCTTCAACATCACCATTCATCTTTAGACGATAGATGATGAAGTTGAGATGCTTGATGTGGAATTTACTGTATAATTACTCCATCATTTGGTTGTTGAGGTTTTTGGAATTATCTGATACAATCACCTTTGGTTGTTCGTATTGAGAAATAACATTGTTTCTGATAAAACTAATGATCACTTCTTTAGTAACCCTAGGGGAAGAGGCTGCTTCTACCCACTTGGTGAAGTAGTCGATTATGGTGAAGATAAATCGATGACCATTGCTGGCTTTGGGCTCGATGGGCCCAATCATGTCCATTCCCTACATTGAGAAGGGCCATGGCGAACTTATATTGTGGAGCTCCTTTGGAAGGGCTTGGATAGAATTTCCATGAATTTAGCATTGATAACATCTCTTAACATGATCACCACAGTCATCTTTGAGAGAGAGCCAGTAATGCCCTGTTCTTAAGATTTTATTGACAAGTAGAGGATCTCTCATGTGTGGGCCGCATACTCCACCATGGATTTCATCTATGAGTCTCTGAGCTTGGTCTTTGTCTAGGCATCTTAGAAGGACTAGTCTTGCATCTCTTTTGTAGAGTGCATCTCCGCTCAGATAGAATTTCATGTCCATTCTATGGGTCTGCTTTCTTTCAGCTTGACTCGCTCCAGTGGGCGTAGATCCATCTCATAAATATTCTTTGATAGACTGATACCAAGGGTGTTGGATGGGAGGCAGTTCATCCAATACTTCTTCAATGTAATTCCTGTAGGCTGGAGCCTTTTGGTGTGCAAATGTGATATTTTGAATGCTTCCCTTTTCAAGTATGTTGATCAAGGAGGCCAAAGTTGTTAGTGCATTAGCAATGTCATTCCTATTCCGAGGAATGTGGAGGAAGGATATTTCTTCAAACTCCGAAGCCATCTGGATAACTTGCCGATGGCAAGGCAGCAAATGTAATTCTTTGGTGTGATAGACCCCCAGTGGTTTGTTTGATTACCAGTTCAGAATCTCCAAAGACAAACAACCATTTGACGCCCATGGATTGGTCTAACTTCAACCCCATTATACAACCTTCATACTCAGCTGTGTTGTTGGTGTTGACAAACTATAATTTGATGGTAACGGGATATTGTTCTCCCGAAATAGATACCAAAACTGCTCCAACTCCAACATCTTCCATGTTTACAGCTCCATCAAAATACATCCTCCATGATTGGGGTGTATTATCCTGATGGTGTTGCTGAATTATCATTACCCCATCATCAGAAAAATATGTTTCCAAGGGTTTGAAATCCCCGGATGGTTCTGCGTCCAGTTGATCCACAATTTCTTGACCTTTGATAGATTTTTAGGTCACGTAGATGATGTCAAATTGTTGAAGGATAAACTGCCATTTGAACTGTTGAAAATTCAACATAGGTTTGCTGAACACGTACTTGAGAGGATCCATATGGGATATAAGATGGGTTGTATGACTATGGAGATAATGCTTTAATCTCATGGAAGCCCATGCTACTGCACAACAAGTCTTCTCAATCAAGGTATACTTGTGCTCACTGATGCTGAATCTTTGCTGAGGTAATAGATAGCTCTTTCTTGGCCTCTATGATCATCTTTCTATCCCAGCATGTAGCCCATGGTATTGTCATTGATTGATAGGTACATAAACAGGGGAACATCATCCCTTGGATGTACCAAGACAGGAGCTTTTACTAGTTTCTCTTTGATGGAAAGGAAGGCTTTTTGACACTCGTCGTTCCATTTTTTGGAGGATTTTTTCTTTAACAACTTGAAGATGGGCTCACAGGTTGCTGTGACTTGGGAGATGAATCAGCTGATGAAGTCGATTCTTCCTAAAAATCCCCGTATTTCCCTCTCTATCTGGGGTATGGGCATTTCAGTAATGACTTGAATTTTGGCAGGATCCAACTCAATGCCTTTGTGGCTCACTAGAAATCCCAACAACTTGCCTAACTTGACGCCAAAGGTTCACTTAGCTAGATTTAGCTTCAAGTTATACTTACGTAACTGGTTGAAGAGCTTTTTGAGATGGTGTATGTGGTCTTCCTCCCTTTGGGACTTGATAATGATGTCATCCACATAGACTTATATCTCCTTGTGCATTAAATCATGGAAAAGAGCCATCATGGCTCGTTGATAGGTAGCTTTGGCATTGATGAGGCCGAATGACAACCGTCTATAGCAAAAGGTTCCCCAACGAGTGATGAATGTTGTCTCCTCCCAATCCTCTTCAGTAATCATGATTTGGTGATACCCAACAAAGCAGTCAACAAAGGAGTACATGCCATACTGAGTTGTATTATCAATGAGTATGTGGATAAATGGTACCAAAAAGTTATCTTCGAGATAAGCTTTATTCAGATCCCTATAATCCACTCATACTCGTACCTCCCCTCCGGGTTTAGGTATGGGAACTATGTTTGATATCCACTCAGGGTATGTTGCTACCATGATGATGCCGGCTTGAAATTATTTCACAATTTCTTCCTTGACTTTCAAACTCCATTCAGGTTTTAATCGCCTGAGTTTCTGTTTGACTGGCTTGAATCCCTCTTTAATGGGAAGGCGATGAATGATGATATCAGTGGATAGACCGATCATGTCTTCATGTGACCATGCAAACATATCCTGGAATTGGGTCAATAAAGTAACCATGTCATTCCTTTGGTTTGGGGTAAGGTCTATACCAATCTGGATCTGTTTGGGGTTTGGGGTAAGGTTTTTGAGAGAGGTGGTTTGATCAAGGTTTGGCTTGGGTTTGTCTTTGGCCCATTCTTTGATCTCCTCAATCACCTCATAGTTTTCTTGCTCAATCTACATCAAGTTAGAGTCCAACTTTACATCAAAGTTCTAATCCTTGTGAAGAATTGGCATCCCATCAGCAAGTTTAGACAAATCTAACTCTCAAGTCCTAAAATAAAATGCTTTTACTTAATATATGAAACTATTTGATCATACAAAGTGTTAGCATGGCATGAAAAAAATAACTGCTAATACTATGCAACAAAAGTAAGCAGTTGTTGCTATCTACAGGGTAGAGGGATTTTCTTCCCTTTTCGGCAAATGCAAGGAGTGCTGCTCCAATTGTCGAGGGTTAAGTATTGGTGGACAACTGTGATGTAGGGGCGATTATCATCCTCCTCCTCTTGAATGATGACCATGCCATCTGAGCAGTCGACATCTTAGATATCCTTGTTCATACACTCGGTATGCCCCAGAAAGTACATCTTTGATAACCATCTCTTTATGTATTGTTTGTGCATTTGATTCATTTCCTTAATATCTGGGTTTGGACTTAGGACTTCTTTCACATTAGCCAGTCTCGACTTAAGAAATAGCATACCCACCACAGAGACATAAATTTTCCTTAGAGGACATACATAATACACATCTGTAGGTTTAGGCAATAGCCTTGTAGATGAAGGAATCAGTGTATGCTTATGCGGGTTCCTATGACTTGAGCCTGAGGAGTAGCATAGTTTGGCCTTCCCTGTCTGGGTGGGAACTTGAATTGGATAATTAATTCCTTGTTGATTCTTTCCTAACCCTTTTCCTGGTTGGAAACCCAAGGATATCATCTCTTGACTGGCCGATATTACCTCAGTATAAACTCTAGGTTTTAAAGCTGGATCCCCGATGGGTTGATAGTGAGTGTTGCTCACCTCAAGGGCTTAACTTGTTCATTGAAACTGATTAGAGGTTTATCACCTTGGACATGATACTCTGGTTCAACATTGACAGTGACTAGATTACTGTTGATGATATACTTGAGTTGTTGATGAAGAGTGGATGGGACGACTCCCTCCATATGGATCCAAGGTCTTCCCAAGAGTAAATTATATCCTGTAGTGATTTTTAGCACTTAAAAAGGATATATAGAAGGTATGTGGACTGATTTCCACTGGTAATTTAATCTCTCTGACATCATTTCGCTGAGATCCATCAAAGTCTTTGATGACTATGTGGCTGCTTCAGATCTGGTTGAGCTTGATCTTCATCCTTTCCAATGTGGTATATGGGTAGATGTTTAGGGGATCCTCCATCTATTATCACTCCTCCGACCACATATTCGAAAGACATCACTGCTATATGCAGCGGTTTGTAATGACCCATCCCTTTGGGAGGTATGTCATCATCGGTGAAAGATATCACATTGCTGTTGAAAATGTGATCTACCAGATGACGAAACTTTTCAACATCCACTGTCTTTGGCAAGTGGGCTTCTTCCAATATCTTCATTAAGACCTTCTGATGATCTTTTGAAGAGAATACCAAGTCCAGAATAGATATCTTTTGAGGTTCTTCTTTTAAGATTTGCACCACCTTGGCTTCATTATGTCCCATCTCGCGGAGGAATTCTTCAAATTTCTCCTCGGGCACTTTCCCCTTAGATCTAATGACTGGCTTCATCACTCGTTGAGGGAGATATAGCAGATTTTTCTTGGATACCGCAATAGTTGTGTTTAATGTTGATCATTCAACCTCTCTATAGTTCAATGGGGCTTTCTTAAGGCTGATGAAAGGATATTGTGGCCTGAATGGCAATGTGAGTGGTTCTGGTGCAGTCACTTTTAAAGGGTTTTCAACTATTTTGAGCTTGATTGATTGAATTATAAGGGGTGTTGTAGCCAGGTCTCTCTCAAAGGATATGACTGCTATGATATCCTTCCATCTTTGCGATCTTGGAAGAAATGTATGTCCACTCTCAAGTGATACGGTGTCATCGTCTGCCATTAGCAGGTCACTGCTGTCAATCATATTTTGGATAAGATGACAGAGTGCCCAACATTCTTCAGTGCTGTGACCATGAGAATGAGAGTGGTATTGACATACTCCGGTAGCATCAAATCTTTTTGAGCGTGGGTTGACTGGAGGTAGCAGTGCTGTGATTTTTCCCTCATTAATCAGCATCTGTAAGATTTCTTCCATCGGTTGGCCTAAATAGGTGAACTCCCTTTTATTAGCGAAGTCCCAACGGGCTTGGACTCTTGCTTTTCTGGCAAGCTTTTCCTCTAAGGTTTCACTCTTTTGGGTGAGTGGTAATTTTTTATGATATGGGAGAGGAGGCTAGCATGCTCCTGACTGAATAACTGTCGTGTGACTTGATGTTGATGTATCACCAGTTCTGCCAGTTGATTGACCTGCTCGTCAATAGATTTTAACTCCTGTTCCATCATGAACTGGAACTCCGAATAATCCACTTATCGAAATTATCTTTGTTGGTTGGGGGAGAACCACCCATATATTTGTGGTATTTGGAGCTCTCTCCACTACCTCTATTGATCATGTTAACATCATCTTCCTTGTGTTTAGGGAGAGAGTTATCTTGAACATGTGGTTGTTCAGGCTAGGTTACCACGATCTTACCACTGTCTATTAAGTCCTAGATCTTATGCTTGAGGGCCCAACAATCCTGAGTGTCGTGGCTTGGAGCTCCAGAATGGTAAGCACACTTCTTGCTTGTATTGAAGCCCTTTCCAATTGGATTGACTGGTGGAAGGAGATGAGTAATTTTCTTCTGAGCTGTCAGAATTTTCAAGATGTTTTCCAATGAGTCCCCTAAGGGTGTGAACATTCTTGAACATCTGACTTCTCTACTCTTTGGCAAGGGAGGACTTGAGTATTGTGCTTGAAAAGGGGAGTAATTTCTCCTTTGAATAGGCAAGTTTTGATTACCTTTTTATCCTTGTAGTATCAAGGAGACATCCTCTTCTTTCTTCTTATAGACCCTCTGGGGGTTGTTCCCATAACTTTCAGATTGGATATGCTCAGCTACGGCTTTTAAAGCGGCGAGGTCTTGAATCTTCCCAGATTTTAACCCCATTTCTGCCTCTTCACCGTGCTTGATCATTTATGAGAATGGTTTTCCTATTCTAGCTAGAACCCTCTCATAAAATGGAGCTTCTTGAATATCTATGAAGGTCATCACCATCTCAGTCTCTATCATTGATGGGATTACTTGAGCAGCCAGATGCCTCCATCTTTGGGCATACTCTCTAAATGACTCATTGAATTGCTTATTGACTTTGGTAATTTGATAACTATCTGGAGCTATCTGAGTTTGAAAGCTGTATTGACTGGGGAAAGCATGGGCTAAATCCTCCCAACTGTGAATTTTGGAGTTTTCTAATCTGGTGTACCATGCTCTGGCTTCTCTAGTTAGACTTTTCTAAAATAGCGGCATTCTCAGCTTTTCATTCTGGGTGTAGAATCTGAGCTCTCCAATGAACACTTTTAAGTGCGTGTAAGGATCTCCTAATCCATCATATTTCTTAAAGTCGGGAGTCTTGAATTTTTTCGAATAATAAATCCCTGGGAAGATGCAAAGGTCTGAATAGGAAACACTCGCGTGTGTTCCAATCCCTTTGATGGACCGAATGGTCTCTTCCATTTGTAAAATCATCTTTTGAATATCACTGGTGCAGTAAATAAAGCATTAGTATACATCCATTCAATGTAAATGCAATATTCACACATAAGCATATAAAAGTTTTGAAAAACTTGAATAGCGACCTAAGCCCTCTTACTGGAGTCCCCAGCAAAGTCGCCACATGTCGACGTCGGGATTTTTATTTTTCCCTTTCTGTTCTTGTCTTTTGGTGTTCTCATTTTTAGGTTAGATTTGATTGAAAAAATAAGTTTGAAAAGGTCCAATATGTATATGTCGACGATTTGACTGTTAGAGTCGCCAGTTGGTATTTTTAAATGTTTGCACCAACTCAACCGAGGAAAGGTTTGCTCAAAGACCCAATGATTTGACATTGTTTAACTGGTCGGGGAAACCGAAATTTGTTAGGGTTCGGGTGCTTGATTAAGCGGAGGGAAGGTGTTAGGCACCCCCTGACTTCCGTGATAGCATGGTTACCGCCACTTTTTATTAAACTTTTATCTGTATGTGTATGTGTGAAGGGCCTATGTGCAGTTATCTGGAAGTAGTGCTATGCCTCATTTGCACCTATATACAAAGGGTTTGACTTTTGTATAAAAGTTCAATTTTAATAAGATATAGCAATGAAGTTTTGTAAAAAGGTTTTTAAACCCTTATGCTCAATAGTAATTGAGGCCTTTGATACTTCCATTTTATTAAGTGTTCGGTTTGATTGCTTTTATTTTTGAGATGCGAGGCATCTTTGAGAAAATCAGATACATAGAAGTGCCGAACTCCTTATGGGCATGATAGCCATCTAAGGATATTCAGATACCGTAAATAATTTATAAACTGGCTGCAGCTAAGAAATATCCATCTCAGGAACTGAATCTATATTCAGAGACTGAATCTATGATCACATGATTCCTAGGCTCACATGAAAAAGCAATATGTATAAAAGCTAGAAAAAGAACTAGATTTGAATAAATCTAAACCATTCTAGCTTTAACGGTTCCAGTTTAGTCACTTTGAACCGGTTAAAGTTAGAAATAGCCAGATTTAGGCAAATCTAGCCCGCAGGCTAAAAGATTAAATATCTACACTATGAAAGCGATTAAAGCAAATATTTAAATAAAAGCGGTATATATATATAAAAGCGGTAAATGGCCACGAATGAAACTCCAGTTCTGACAAATATATATATATATATATATATATATATATATATATATATAAGTAGTAAACGCACCGGATATTCTATCCAGGCTCAATTGAGTTCGAGTTCGACAATATATATATAAGCAATATAACACATTCAAATCTATACACCCACGGTATCTGATTCTATGCGTATATCTAATCGAACTACTATACAAATATTATATGATATAATTTCCATAAATCCAAGGTTCACAGTATCCCATAACAAATAACAATTCCCTAAAGAACTATTACTATGTTTGGATACCCTCACTTGGATGTATAGACTATATCTACGAATAATATCTATCTATCCGAAATTCAGATTACTAGTAATAACATGAATAGTCCATATTACCAATACCCTCACTCAGATTTATAGTCTATATCATGCGAATTACACTATCCTATCGATAGTACCTATTTATCTGAAATACAGAGTATCAACAACAACATGAATATTCCATGTTGTCAATACCCTCACTCAGATGTATAGTTCCCAAGGATCTCAAAAATAAATCAAAAGTTCTAATTATATTTATTTATGTAAAGGAAACACGATTGCAAAAATAAAGGATGATATATATCATATATTATGGTTCAGTTACATAATTCTTCATAAATAATTTCTTATTACAAAAGTATTACATTTAACTAGACAGTTAATTTAAACTAATCTAAGGAGGGACGCTTCCCATTGTTTACTCCAGATGTGCCAGGGTTACCATCTAATACTATAAAGGGAATGATTTGCAAGAGTGAGCTATGACATGCTCAGCAAGTTTTGTAATTTATAACAATATAGGATTTGCAGAAGTATAACAGTTCAAAACTTTTCTCAACTAAGTGTTGTTTACCATGTCAGGAATTTTTATATTTTAACCATTTATGGACTTTTTATTATTTCTGTCAGTCACAAAGACTTAGAAATCTTATTCAGATGTGAGACAGGGGATCAACCTATTCAGTATCCTAGGAGTATGTATCTCATCCTAATCGTGCCCAACTTGCACTAAGTTTCAAATTTTGTTGACACACATTAATCCCTTCTGGGATATATAACTCAGTATAGGATGTCTTACCAAAATAATTTGGTTTGACACAACAGTTTATGCTAAATAAACAATAACATATGAATAAACATTTTATTTCTTAGTTATGCTGAAACTATATCGATAACTTTGTAAGAATTGGCAATCAAGTTTAGGTTTGGTATAACATATCAAAAGTAAATCAAGATAGGAATCTTGTTCAATGAATAAGTAAGGTTTAGTAAACTTGTGAAAATAATTAAAGGTTAGGGAACTTGCCTGAGCGAAGAGCAATTAAGCAAAGTTACTCGATCCGTCTATAAACACCTAAGATGTTCATTCATATAAGTCTAACAGATTAGTATTGATAACAATACTCAAAAACATAAACTATTCATGTTCGATTTAAGTTTGACACGATTTCAGTGTCCTTAAACTTTACCGGATAATTAATAAACTAATATCACGGTTAAACTTATTTTATAAGTTTTATTATATTTTATATACTTTGTATATCTTTTATAATAATTTTTGGAAGCTTATAATAATTTTTAGATATTTATTTATCCATTAAATGATTTTTAAATCATCTATTTCTATTTTAAATAATTAATATTTTCTTTAAATATTATAAAAATCTTTTTATTATTTTTAAATAATTTATAACCCTTTAATATGATTTTTAAACCATTAATATCATTTTAAAAAATTATTTATTATTTACAAATGATTATTCTAATTAAATTATTAATAACTTAATTATTAAAAAATATTTATTGAATTTATGTAAAAATACTAAAAGTTAATTATTATAACTTAAAATAATTTTTAAAATTGTTTTTATATTTATTTATTAATTATTTCTAATTTTATTAATTTATTTATTAAATAATTATTTATTGTTTATCGCTAAAGCCCTATAGCGATAGAAATTGTTGCTATAGGTGTTCTTTAATTTTGAAGAATGGTTTGGTTATGACTTAGAGGTCACTTTGACCTTAGCCTAATAGTTTATTGTAAATGATTCTGGGTTTGTAATTGTATAGGTGTTATAGTACTCATGTAGTAGTACAACAACATAGTAATTTTAGGCTTTAACCTACATATAACAAGAAGTTATAGAGGCTCAAAGTCACTGTCCGAGCTATTCTTGGGTTTCTGGGTAACCCATAATAGTGGTCATGATCGGTCAACGATTTTGTGGTCTTAATAATTTTCAATCCGTGTGATAGATTTGTATTTTGATTGTTGTAATATGTAGTCTATATACCAAGCTACATATATGTTACACTAGTTAGGACAGAGTAAGTCCCTAAGGTCTAGATTAATGTTGGTCAAAGTGCAGCCAAAGGCTGTTCTTCCTGTTCTTTAGTTTTCTATGTAACCCAGAAAACACAGTCATGCTCGGTCAACGACTTTTGACCATTAATTCTAGTAATCCTATTTATTAATTAAGTGTTTGAGTGTTATAGATATGTAGTATGTATATCAGGTTATCAATTCACAACACTTAGACATCCTAATAACAAACAGAAAGTAAATAAATGGTTGGTCAAAGTAACCGGCTCAACCTGTTCTTGAGATTTCTGGGTAATCGAGAAATTAGAACTTCAAGATCGGTCAACCACTTTTGACCACTTATATCTTGCAATATAAGATTCTAATAGACCTATTTTCTTTTCCAGATTAAAGACCTCATGTAATACTACAACTAGCGTACAATTAACAGACCTAACTATTAACATACACAAATCTACAGGCTCTGACATTCGACTATCAGACCTGTTTTTCTAGAATTTCCAGTTTGCTTAAAACATCATTTTGATGCATCTAGATGTTATGTAAACATGTTCTATCAACTTAACATACTTACTAACATGTTATTACACATATCTAAACATCTAAACTACAAATTGAACATAACATCAAAGATCTAGGTTAAAATTAGGGTTTGTACCTTTTCTTACTTGATTTTAATTTTTGACTTCTATTTCTGCTCTTGCTATCACCAAGGCTTGTTTAGGTATGATATATGAGTGTTTAGGCTTAGCTAGGGTTTGAACTGATCTAGGGCTGCTATTTATAAAAGTGTTAATCTAGGGTTTTTGGTTATTATTTCACCTTCTTGCCTCTACAAAGATCTGATGGTTGTTATTTTTACTGCTTGGGAATTACAAGCATGTCATGTGCTATCTTGGGACTTGGTTTGGTGAGTAGTAACCTACTTGTGAGCTAATTCTTCATAATTAGTAGCTTAATTATGCCCTAATCCTCTTTAATCTTGAATAGGGTTTTGGTTTTTATGATTAGGGTTGCTTAATGATGTTTATTAGCACCTAATTGAAGTTTAATAATCATGGTTAGGGTTTAGGATAACCTAACTAGGGTTTAGTCTAACCAATTAGGGTTAGGGTTTATAAATTAGATTTAAGGTTTGTAGATCTAGGGTTAGGGTTTCTTGATTTTGATATTAGGGTTTTGATATTAGGGTTTCCTGACAAGCACGACAAAACGTTTTGTCAGTGTAAGCATGACAAAGCTTCTTGCCAAAATATATATACCGAAAAGTCCATTTTCGGAAGAAAAATTTTAAGCAGGACGTATCAAGCACGTCAATTTTCGAAAAAAAGTTTATTTGAACTAATTCTACAATAGAGTATATAATAAAACAATACACATTCAGAATGGAGAGATTGTATTTATAAAAACTAAATTTCATAATTGAGTCTTATTAGGGTTTTGGGGTTTCACATTCACTTAGTTTAGAGCACTCTAGTAGGGTTATAGGATGAAATGGACCGAGTTTTCTCTCCTTTTCTCTCTTTATTTTTTCAAATGAGCTGCCAAGAGCTCATATTTAAAGACCTAATGGCCGCGAGTCTACCTGCGGCTGCCCGGGCTGCCCTGGGTCATGCTGGTCCCATCGTCTCGAAGTACATGTAATTTGGCTATGCGCTGTCCGCTCGAACCTTCATAACTTTCAATCTGGTCTTCCAATAAAGGAGTGATGTACCTTTTTGGAAAGCTGTTATCGAGAGCTACACAATGACATGGGATTAGAGGTTGTACGAAGTCGGGAAGATGTGTCCATAACCAGATCTCCAAGTCTTCAAAGTCTATCCGCTGTACTGTCTTGTGTAGTAGTCAATCGGGATTTGAGCTATGGTTCTTGTGGGACACCTTGGTACGCAGTGTGGATTCAATTGTGTTGAGATGACGTAAATGTGATGTTGAGGTGGCAAAATGATGATTTTTCCCCCACCAGGGTTATCTCCGGATTTTGCGCATATGTAGCCATCGTTTCTCAGGGTTATCTTTGAGATTGGGTTGTTGTGAATACTGAATGTCCTCGGGGTTATCTTTGAGGTATTCTTGACCTCCCAGGGTTACCCTCGAGGTTGAATTTAGCCTCCCGGTGTTGTCTTCGGGGTTGAAACTGACTTTTTCAGGGTTATCTCCATAACTTGGACTGGATCCCTCGGGGTTATCTCCGAGATTGGAACTGAATCTCTTGGGGTTATCTCCGGGATTGCAATTGAGTCTCTCGGGGTTATCTTCGAGATTAAAAATTGGACTTCCCGGGGTTGTCTCCAGGGTTAAAACTGAGATGACTTCCAGGGTAATCTCCAAAAGATGAGTTTGCCCTTCTGCAGGGTTAGTACCAGGAATGCAAAATTTTGAGTGTCTACAGCTCTTTACAGGATAAAGTGCAGAACACCTTTGTGTTGGGATGAAGTAGGAGAGCGAAGAATATTAGGACCATAATTAGTTCAACAAATGGCTAATGTAGTAACAACAATAAGAGCTAGATTGGTAGCTGCACAAGATCGACCACAGAAATACGCAGATTTGCATCGTCAAGACTGCGACTTTGAAGTCAGAAGTTTTGTGTTTTTTAAAGTATCTCCTTGGAAGGGGAAAATAAGATTCGGTAAGAAAAGAAAATTTAGTCCGAGGTTCATAGGACCATTTGAGGTATTGAAGCGAGTAGGCGAAGTGACATACAAAGTAGCCTTACCAACCGAGCTGGAACACATCCATAATGTGTTTCACATTTTCGTGTTAAGTCCATACAAGTTTGACTCTAAGCACGTGATATCTTATGAACCTATTCAAGTAGAGAAGAATCTGACTTACGAGGAAATTTATGGTCCAAGTAATAGATAGGAAAGAGTAAACTTTGAGAAATAAAACTATATCTTCTCTAAAAGTAATTTGGCGAAACCACAACGCCGAGGAGGCTACGTGGGAGTTAGAGGATAAGATGAGGAGGGACTATCCCCATCTATTCGTGTAATCTTGTACCAATTCTGAGGATGGAATTTTTATAAGTGGGGATGATGTAATACCCGAGAATTTTCTTATAATATTAATAATAATGCGAGTAAAAGTTGAATATTTATTTGTGGCATGGGTTATAGAAATTCTATTCAATTTAGTAAGTGTTTGAGAACTATATGGCAAGTAAGGTAATGTGGTAGGATTGATGAAAAGCTTAATTTAAAGCTTATGAGGATAGCCTAGAGTGACATAATGAAAGACTAAGAGATTCATTAAGTGAATTAATAAAAGAATAATTTATTAAGAGAAAGATAATTAATAATATGAATATAATTGAGTATTAAAGTAACTCCATGCATGAAAAAATGAATAGGATGTTTAACTAGTAGTATTATCAATTTGGGATTTAATTCTTGCTATGTGAAACTGGAATGGTGGTAGAGATTGAAACTGACAAGTAGCTAAACTAGTTTGACATTGCGTGAGCGACACAATACCCCTCTCTACAAGATACAAACTAAGCAATTTGCCTTAATGACGAAATTAGAAAAGTTGGTTATTACTGTGGATATTATATGTGACATTATTGTAATGTGTGACATTACTAAAATCATATGGTAAAAGTAAATTGAATGGTATGAAGTACTAAGTAGCAAAATAGAATCATGTGTGGCATTCTAATATAGAGAATTAATTAACTGTGCACCTTAGAAATTAGGGAGGGAGTTGAATTTTAGAAAATAAACATTTAATATTGAATATTGTTATAATAGAGAAGTGTGTATGAAATAATAATAATATTTATGGAGAATACCAGGTTAATAATATCTAACTGCATTATTTTATCTACATTAAATATTATTTTATGTAAACCCAATATATATGGATAATATGACATGGTTACATATATAATCCCTAACTTTTCGTTATGTAGTAACATTAGTACATTAAAATCAAATGAGGGAACTAAAGAGGAATTAAACAAAATACATTTGAAACTAAATGCTGAGATTTAAGAGGCTTGTCCCAAATCAGTTGCCCAAAGAGTGCTACACTCTCCTTTACGTAAATTACAAAGCTTTGAACAATGGCTGGCTAGGAAGTTATCATGGCTATTGTTGGGTAAAATCAATATACGCACAACATGCAAGTATACGTGGTCAACAAGTAATATAATGATAAGTAGAGTATCGTTCCCACAGAGAAATAATATGAATTTAACCCTCACAATTATCAGCTTCCTACTAATCCAAATTTTATTAAACTAACCAAATTAAGAATTATAATTATAAAAACAAAAATTATTAAAAATACCAAACAATCAACAAATATAAAAACTGAACTTTTAAACAATTATTGGAGAATTAGGCTTACAACTTCACCCTAAGCTTTACTCTGATTATTTCTCTTTATTCAAGTTTAAATCACTATCCCAGTTTATTAATCAAGAACACTTAAGTAGAATTAGCCACCTCTCGATGAACTAATACTATATTAACTCAAATCCAGAAATTAGATAGAATTAAGTTAAACACCTTAATTAACTAACTCACTATATCTCTATGCGAATTACAATCAAAATAGGTTTAAGTCCAAGTTCTCTATCCGATTACATGCGATGTTAAGCATATCTCTACCCTAACATTCATCAAGATTCTATTCATTCATAGAAGTAAAGAACACATGCTATATTAACTAAGTCTAGACTTGTATTTCCTTTCTCGAATCCATACAAGTCCATAAAGAATTGGTGATCAGGCAATTCATAAATTTAAACACAAATTAATATAGGTAAACTGAAGAATAACTTATTAAACTGAAAATCAAAGTTACTTAATCATCGTTCCACTTAAAGATCCGTCATAAGCCTAAAAAGTAGTTTAGTTCATCATCAATGAAATAAAAACTGAATTAATTAAAGAAAACATCCTTCTAATTACAAATATAAAACTAAAGGAGAAGAATAAATCCAGAACCAATTTTCTCTATAGCCCAATTTGCAATTGATATGAAAATTCTTCAAAATCTTCTCTCCAATGCTTGCTCCAAATTATGTCTTCAATCAATGTTAGTTGCCTTGCATGCTATCCATCTTATTATTTGTTGTCAATTATATCACTAAGACATGTATTATGATTACAATTCCATACCAATATAATTCCAAAGCCATCCCAAACACTTGAGCTCACATTACTATAGCATTAGAAAAAAACCAGGAGTCTTCACATCCCGTGCCCATACAGCGAAGCGGGTGTAAACTTAATGTTGAGCAGATCGTGAACTAGTAGATCGCTAATCGAGATCAAGACCCCACTTTACGAAGTGTTAGTCATAAAAGAGCCAGCCCCGGCTGGGGTGGCTTCTGCTAGTTGACTTCTTTAAGCTCCACAATTGCCAAGTTTTGCCACAACTCCACCCGTTTTGTCCAATAGCCACTCCACCAATCCTAAACATAAAACAAAGCTAAACAAGTAAAAACAAACAATAAAATCAAGGAATTAACACCGATTATGCTTGAATTAAGAGCCGATTCATGGTTATAAAACCCACTTATCAGCTATGGAGATGGATGAGGGGGAGTGGTTGGCCAACCCTTCCTTAACCATTAACTTCTTCTTCTGCCTCATGAATTCTAACCTTTAAGCAAAGCCATTAACCAGACAACCAACTTTCTATAAATGGAAGCTCTATTCTTCATTTTCTAGTTGTTGTTTTGTCTGATAAACTCTAAGTTGAGAGTGTGAGTTATTTGTTGAGTAAGGAGGAATATGAGATTTGCAGAGAGTAGTAATTCAACTTCTTGGAAGGTAAAATCATTGTTGTATGCTCTTAGTTCTGAACTTGGTAAAATTATAGAAATCCTCCTAAGTTCTTGTGAATTTGATTGGGAATTGTTATCAACACGTTTATGAAGTTTATATGCATGTATGGAACTTCTGAGAATAGGTTTAAGCATGTTTAGAATGAAGAAAAACTAAAATTAGTTTGATTTACTAAGAAGCGGATGCTCTTCTAGGCGCCCGAGAAGCAAGCATTGTTCTTGCGCGCTCCTACTGATTCGAGCAGCTCAACCAATCTGCAGTGCACCACCATGATTTTTAACCGATGTAATATGGTAGCTCTAAAATGCTAATAAAACTTAGACATGCATAAAAATAGACCTTAATTGTGAACCTAGATTCCTTTGCATATCATAAGAACCTTAACTTGCTTAGGTATGCGTCTTTCTAAAGGAGACTTGAAGTTTTAAAGATGAACTTTGATGAAATTAATAAAGTCTCAATTCTGACTTTGTGAGCATAAGTATATGGTCTAGCTATGCATGAAATGTGATTCTAAGATGATTTGTATGTACTAAGTTGCTTTAACTTGGTTTAAAATGTTTTCTAAAGACAGACTCAAACTTTTTGCAAACTAGTGCTATAGACATTGTCATGGTTAGATTCTGAACGTATAAGATTGCATACTAATACCCTAGTCATGACCTATATGTGCATCCATCTAGTATGACATAACATAACATCATTTAAGCATGATGTTATACAAGTTTTCAAAGGTTGGACAATAGTAAATACGAGTATATGATGAAAACCCTTGTGAGCATACATACTAACTGATTTAATGGCTACCTCATATGTATATATGGTAAACATAGTAGACCTTGTGATTTCGTGCCCTTAATTGACCTTAAATCATTAGAAATCCTAAACTAGAACCTTAACATACTAAGATGAACGTAGGATGATTGTAAAAGCATGCAAGACCATTTAACATGTGTTTATGCTATGTGTCGATATCTATGTATACTTAAGAATGGGACTGATCCAGGAAGTGCAAGGCTAAACTCGGTTCAGCCGGGGACAACGAATCGTGTCCGATCCTTAAGCCTAACGAGGTATGCGTATTGCCCCTCCTAGATTTGATCGATGGTTTGTTTGTAATCTGTAAACTTGTAACATGTATGTTATACTGTTTTCCATCATAATACATGATTACCACGATGTTTAAAGAGTTCTAATACGTAATGGTTATGTGCAACCAAGAATCTAAAAGATTTCTACAAACTTCATAATACTTTTCTATAAGTATATAGTTACACGGTGTGAAAGCATACTAATGTGACATTCCATTTACGTTACTAAGATATAAATGAATGCGTGTCATTGACTTATGTGATTGAACTTGTATAAGATTATTGAATTATATAGCGGTGTAACTATAAATGTGTTGTATACATAACTACGTCACAATAGGATTTCAAAGTGTTGATAAGCTATATAGTTGGTAAACTACGCCTGAGGCAAGTTCTCTATTTTCATTTAATTTTCATATTGACTAAAATTTCCCTAAACTCTTTACGCGTTACATATTGTTTAATTCAGAATTATTGCCATATCGACCATATTTACATCAAGCAAATATTTATTACTATGAGAAAAATGAGTTATATATTGATGTTATTGCAAACATTGAACTTATCGTTCCTAGATGCATTATAAAAGGTGTCTAAGCCATTGATTTGGCTAGACTAATATCATTTATTAGAAAGCTATCCAAACCAATTGACATGGCGCGGACTCTTCAATCTGCTGAGGTGAACAACCCTCCTTGAAGGGAAAATTGTGACAACCCAAATTTTCATAAGTTATTCAAATAAGAATTTAATAATTAAAATTCTTATTATGAGATGTATATATTTTAAATTATGTGTTTTGGTGTGAAGAAATTAAATATATATGAGATTTAATAGTTGGTTAAACTATTAAAGGCGGTAAAGAGAATTAGTTATGTAAAGAAATGTGGTGGGAAAAAGAATTAATTGAATAAATATTGTTTAATTTAAATAAAGTTGGGAATTATATTATGAAATAATATAATTTGATAATCAGTCTTGATTGACAATTGAATTGTTATGAATTAAATTTCATAAATAGAACAACTAATTCACTTAATTAAAATAGTGAATTAATGTAAATATATTTGTTGTAATAAGATGAGAAAGTAATACATATTATATATAAACATAATATGTTAATGTAATACGATTGTGAATCTTGTTAATAGTTAAAATATTTATCGAATAAAATAAATACTTTAGTTAAAGTATTTATGGAATACAATAAATATTCAATAGAAATTATTATGGAATAATTTATTTAAGAATGATGATATTAAATAAATTGATGATAAATAATTTAATAAGTTGTGTGTATTTTTGTTATGCTAATGTGTTGGTGATGTCCTAATTTAATCAAATAATTAAATTAGAGGGCTAATGATTTGTTAAATAAAATTTGAATTATATTGATTTAGTAATTAAATTAAATAAAGTGTGACGATTGTGTACTATATAATTAGGAAGTTATAAAAATAAATTAGAAATGTGTTATTTGATGGTAGCCAAACAAGGTCTTATGACCTTTGGTATTTTAAACAGCTACTTTTTGTATTTTAACTGATTCGTTAAAATCATTTTTAAGGCTTTGTCAGTTTTATTCTACATAATAATATTCTTAAAGCTAATAATAAGAAGAAGAACACAGAGAAGAAGAGAGAAAGAGAGAATTTGAGAGAGAAAGAGAAGAAATTCTCTGTAAATTGAGAAGGTTTTGAGAATCAAAGAAGGAAGAAGACGAAGAAGATTCATATCATATATTCTATGTTTAAAGAAGAATCAAATGTAAAATTATTAAGTTTCTAGTTTATGATTTTATTTTTCTAAGGTCTCTATAATTGAGTTTTGGTGGTTAAATTTGTTGAGGGTCTCAAAATTGACAAAAAATTACATATTCAACCAAAAACTCAATTCTTCATCTTTAACATGTTTTCATGAGTTTAAACACTCCAATATTATTTCTAGATAACCATTAACAAATTATATCTATCCATAAACATATATAAACTATACCTCAACAAATTTAACCACCAAAACTCAATTATAGAGACCTTAGAAAAATAAAATCATAAACTAGAAACTTAATAATTTTACATTTGATTCTTCTTTAAACATAGAATATATGATATGAATCTTCTTCGTCTTCTTCCTTCTTTGATTCTCAAAACCTTCTCAATTTACAGAGAATTTCTTCTCTTTCTCTCTCAAATTCTCTCTTTCTCTTCTTCTCTCTTCTTCTTCTTCTTATTATTAGCTTTAAGAATATTATTATGTAGAATAAAACCGATAAAGCTCTTAAAAATGATTTTAACGAATCGCTTAAAATACAAAAAGTAGTCATTTAAAATACCAAAGGTCATAAGACCTTGTTTTTGCTACCATCAAATAACACATTTCTAATTTATTTTTATAACTTCCTAATTATATAGTACACAATCGTCACACTTTATTTAATTTAATTACTAAATCAATATAATTCAAATTTTATTTAACAAATCATTAGCCCTCTAATTTAATTATTTGATTAAATTAGGACATCACCAACACATTAGCATAACAAAATACGCACAACTTATTAAATTATTTATCATCAATTTATTTAATATCATCATTCTTAAATAAATTATTCCATAATAATTTCTATTGAATATTTATTGTATTCCATAAATACTTTAACTAAAGTATTTATTTTATTCGATAAATATTTTAACTATTAACAAGATTCACAATCGTATTACATTAACATATTATATTTATATGTAATATGTATTACTTTCTCATCTTATTACAACAAATATATTTACATTAATTCACTATTTTAATTAAGTGAATTAGTTGTCCTATTTATGAAATTTAATTCATAACAATTCAATTGTCAATCAAGATTCATATCATATATTCTATGTTTAAAAAAGAATCAAATGTAAAATTATTAAGTTTCTAGTTTATGATTTTATTTTTCTAAGGTCTCTATAATAACTTGGGCAACCTAAACTGCTCTTGGACGCAACAGTGCCGCCCCCAAGGCTAATTGGGGCGCCACGGCTTAGGAACAATGCTCGGGTTGGACTATGTTAATCTCCTATAGTAAAATGACCATAACGTTTTCATACAAACTCCGATTAAGGCGATTCAAGATGATCTAGAACGAGGAAGAGTAGAACTACAACTTTCGTTCTTTAAGTTTTTCAATTTGAGGTCTTTAGAGGGGATCAAAATTATCATCTTTAGGACTGATGTGTATTTAGAGGCAATCAGAGGGCGTTGGCCATGCACATATGTAAGTGTAGTACTTCTGACGATAAAAGATGTTGTTCTAAGTTATAAAACTTGAATATTAGTAAATATAATGATGTTTAAAATTAATAAATGATGTATTATATAAGTTGTATAAGCATACTAAGCGTACGCAAGAGAGACGAATCGGGCGTGCGACAAATGAACGTCGAAACGTTGTGTCAAGTGTTCATGAACTTAAAAAGTGTTTTAATTAAAATGAAATGAACATTATAAGATATGAAATGTAGTTATTATAAACTAAATAAGGAGTCCTAGGAAGACTTAAACACTTGAATTAACTTCGAGTTTGACTAAGAAGAAATATAGTGAGATATAAGTCGAAAGTTAACACAATCAAATTGGACATTGTGTATTGATTAACAGGAAGGGTTATGGGATGTAGAGTAAAGTTTTAATTACAACTACTATGCGCTGCTATGTGACTAATAGTTGATGTTCATGATTATATAATTGTGTAGGCCACGTGAAGTACAGATATCTGTAAGTTGTTAATCTGTTATTGGTAAACAACGATCAAGGCAAGTCTTTCAGTTCCTATTTGATATGTGAACTTGATGATGAATTGTTTTAAATCTGTATTACAAAAAACATGATGTATGATTTATGTTACGAGTATCAAATGTTAAGGTCAATTTATGATTTGGTTGAGTAAAGAATGCTGATTGGGTTATGGAACTCAATCTTTATTTGGTATATGATGTACATCATGTATAATGTGTTTAGATAGATGTTTATAATGTATAAGATGAACATGTTATTTATGTGCTACGTGTTTCATGAAAACTATTAGATTTGCTGGGCTGTCGAGCTCAACCTTGCGAATAACTATTTTTGAAGGTTAAGGTTTCGAGGTAACACTATGTGCTACTTGAATGACATGGATCAGATGCTATGAATGAAGATTAAATACTTTAGCTATAGCTGTTATTTTTTTAATCCATGTTTAAGGTTTTGTGATATGTACTTGATGGTTTATGATGTTTAATAATTGTTGAGTTGTAAAGTTAAAGTTTGAGCTATCCGATGTATAAAGGTTATCGATTTGAGATGCAAGTATATATATATATATATATATATATATATATATATATATATATATATATATAGTTCTCAGTTACGACTCTGCATTTTAGTACCTTCTGGACTTTTTTTTTTACTTTTTTTTAAACAACCAATTTGTTTTTTAATATTTTATGGAACTGAAATTTTTCCATAATACAGTGTTTTGAGTGTGATTTGGATACATTTAACAAAATATGTCTGTACAGACTGTACATATTGTATATATATATATTGTTATATGTATCCAAATCACACCCAAAATACTGTATTATGAAAAAATTCCAGTTCCATAAAATATTAAATTTTTTTGGTTGTTTTAAAAAAAAAGCAAAATATAAAAAAATGGTCTGCATTTTAACAAAATCCGGGAGTCCTGACTGGATCCTGTCTCTCTCTCTCTCTCTCTCTATATATATATATATTAACTCTGATAAAGTGAATCATGGATTGTATAAGATTCAAAGATATGTAGATGATAAAGGTTGTGATTCAGGGAATTATAGAAAGAAGATTAAAAAGTTTGAAATTATTCCGTATTTTATTAGTTTAACATCGAATAATGATGTAAAATCAAAAGTTAGATGTATTGTTAACGACCGAAGTTAAGAGTTTAATTGTATGAATTTTGGGGTCGTTACAGTTGGTATCAAAGCTGCAGGTTATAAACCTTAGGTAGGAGTACCTTAGGCTATAATCTTAGAGAAGGAAGGTGAAGATAATGAAAGAATAAACTCAAATAGAGTTTAAGTGATAAGAAATAATTTTTTAAATTTATAATAAGAGATTAAAATATATATGGGAAGATTCAAAGAAGAATCTTAAGGTATTTAAAAGATATGAATATGGAGTTACCTGACTCCAGTAATAAGATGTTAAGTGTTATTAAATAGACGATGTCTAAAATATGAAGATGATTAAAATAATAATAATAAACTCAAATAGAGTTTAATTGATGATATATCCAGAGAATACTTATGAAACAAGGTAAGATAATATGTGTGAGTTCAAAGAAGAACCTGAAAAGCCAAAATATTAGGGAACACCTGATTTGAATAATCAAAAGACAACATGATTAGAGAGAGCGGAAGTTCGTAAAAAAAAACCAAAACGATCATAAATAGAAGAAGAATCATAAGGGAAGATGATTGTAGAATAAGATCACGACGTGATTAGATTATGTTTTGAAATAACAGATGGTCTGTGATGACTGAATGGTTATAGCTTGATGCTATAACGAGAAGGTACTATGAAATAGTACAAGGCAAACTTACGAGGAGTTATAAATGATGAGATACAGAAAGTTCGTATCGAGCAAAGAGCAGTTATGAGCAAGATAGAGTTAGGTGGGATTTCAATTGAGGACTCATGTGATGGCTGAGTTGTACAAACTTTTGTATGGACGAGGGTTTTGTGCTTGCACTCAGTTTATAACATTGATAATCATTGGAATGTTGGTGTCGCGCTGTGACAACCCAAAAAATTGGATTGTCCAAAATTTAAGTTTAAAGAATTAGTTATTAATAAAATAAATTTTAATTAATAATATTATGTGATGTGTTTATTAATCATTTTAGAACCTAGGATAATTATAATACGGGAGGATTCTGACTATGAGCTGGATTGATCGAGTAAAAAATTTCAAGACAAAAATAAAAATTTTCCAGGAACAAAAATATTTCCTAGGAAAAAGATGAAATATGCACTATTCACCCGACGAAACCCTAAGGGTTAGGGTTTGAATACCCTGAGCCTTTTTGAGAGATTGGTATATTGAAATAACATTCTGTCAAAAGATTTGACGATAATATATCATAAAAAGTTAAGTGAATCGATAAAAGTTTTTCTCAAAAAACGTGCAGAAATCAGACGAAATAAAAATGATGAAAAGTACTGTTATGTACTTTTTATTCATTTACCTATGATAGGGGAAAACGTGAAGGAAAACACTTATCATCGAAAAGTGTTTTTCAATTTTTCAAAGTTTTGAAGAATGCCTAAAAGTTAATTTTTAAAAGAAAGTCGAAATATCAAAAAATATTTGGATTCCGAGAATCGCACTTTTTATAACTATCGAACGAATCCCGAAAGATTGGACAACGAAGCTTCCAGGAGAAGCTTCATGAATAGTAAGGTGGTGTGAATAGTAAGGCGATTTGCTAAATGGCCAAAATGCCCCTAAGCTATGAAATTCTATATAAGATAAGCTAATTCATTTCATTTGTTAGTTTTTTTCAACTAACACATGAAATTGAGAGAGAAAGAGAACTTGGATGCTCGGATTAGAGAAAGAGAAGAAACATAAAAGCTAGCAAATCGCAAGATTAAGCAAGAGGAAGAAGAAAATGGAAGAAAATCCAAGAAGAAAGGTATTAAAACCTACCTTTAATCTAATTTTCTTAAAGTTTTATATGAATCATATATCTTAATGAGAATAGAAGTGAAAGATGTTAATAGTGATTTTCATATGGTTGAAATCATGAGAAAATGAAGAAATAAGAATTAGAAGTCTAGGTTATAAATTTCTTAAAAAGCTTTCTTAAGGAAGTATGAATTTCGTAAAGAATTTGAACGATCCAAATGAACCATATGAATGATTAGGTGAAATAAGTAAGGAATGGTGTTTTATAGCACTAAATTCCATGAAAAAGTGAAATCATAATCAAAATATCGATTAAAAATGAAGAATGAATGAAGAACGCGAAGAACACGCGAAGAACACGAAGAACGTTGTTGATTGACAAATTTAAAACCATCGTAGTTATAACTTGTTGTTGATGGAAAAGTTTAAAACCATCGCGTATAAGTTAGATGCTTATTTCTTGGTTAGGAACGATAGAAATGTTCATGAAGAATGGATTAAACTTAGCTACAACGAAGTTATAACATAATTTCATAAAAGACAAATGAGAAGTAGAAAGTATGTAAATGAATTCGAATGTGTAGGGTTTTATAAGAATGTAAGAAAACATAGAAAACGTGAGTCATGGACTCAAGAACGAACGAATTTCGAGTTCGGATGACCGAATTACGGAAGAATGGACAAAGAACGTTAATAACGTAAAATAAAATAATAATAAAATTTAAGCCAATCGAATAATATGTTAACGAATTTAGAATAAAATTCTATTAGAGGGAAGTTGAAGTATGTAATGAGAGTAAGAAAATGGCTTTGGAATGACCTCGTTCTGAGTTATATTGAAGAAGTTACGAGATTGAAAAGTAGGCGATTCGTACATGTTCCAACACTTAGAAAAAAATGCTGGAAAAACTGAAACTGGCGCTGTAGCGTCAGTTTGAACTAGAAATCACTACTACAAAATAGTAAATAGATAACGCGTAAAAAATGTTGTGGTTTGTATCCCAGAAACGTCGTGGTTAAGGGTGTCATCTATTTGACACCCTTTATACAACATTTTTAAAACGTTGTGGTTTGTCACATTTATAACGTTTTTTTTCTTAAAAAACATTGTATATTTATTTTCTAGAAATTATTGGATGCTTGAAAACGTTGTAGATGGTATGATTCCACAACATTTTCTGACTTAAAATGTTGTAATTTGATACATCAGACAACGTTTAAACACATTTATACAACGTTTAGAAGGTGTCATCTATTTGACACCCTTTATACAATGTTTTTAAAACATTGTAGTTTGACTTAAAAATGTTGTAATACATGCATATAACAACTATTTTTGGATCTCTACCTTAGCAAGCAATAACAGATAACGTTTAAACACATTTATACAACGTTTAGAAGGTGTCATCTATTTAAAGCCAAAAATGTATCAAACATTCAAAATATACCAATTACAAATAATATTACTATCCATACATCTCAAATCCAAAATATACCAATTACAAAGAATATTAATACCATACAATACGTTTACATCCCAATAATACCAAACTATCCATACATCTCAAATTCACTTTTCAATATAATTACTACTATATTGAATTGTGAATTTGACTACATCCACAAAATATACCAAACTATCCATAAAATTAAACTATTACATAATTAAACTATCTATAAAATATGCCTTGTATTCTGCTTGTGCCTATAAAGAAGAACAGTAGAGATTAAGAACATTATACTGGACAAAATAGAAAAGTTAGCAATTTAATTATGAATCTTCCTGTTATCAGCTCTACGAGCAATACCCCAAAGGAGTAAACATCACTTTTTTTTAGTAAGTTGATGAGTCATAAGGTATTCAGGATCCAAGTACCCTGTTGTTCCTTTGACTTCTGTAGAAATATGTGTTGCAAAAGGATCTTCAGCAGCAAATCATGCAACTCCAAAGTCTGCCACTTTGGCACGGAGTTTATCTGTGATGAGGATGTTTGATGCTTTTATGTCTCTATGAATTATTGGAGGATCTATAATTTGAAGAAGAAAAAAATTAGCATTTTGAATGTTTACAACTTAAAAACCCAAAGAGTAAAACTTGTAGAACCTATACAGGTTATCCAGCAAGCAGTTTTGCGATGAACATAGCCAACTTAGATCATAGCTTATACCTGTATACATGTGTAGATAAGTAACTGCATGAGCTACATCTATCACAATGTCTAGACATTCTGCAATTTCAAGCCCTTTGCCACAAATACCTGCATGACATATTACTATCCCGATTGAAAACATTTGTAAATTAAGACTTGAATAATCAGCATAAGCAATATACGTAGATGACTATTTAGACTTAAAATTCTACTATTAGAAAATCATGTGCACAACACTGACAAATTCTGAGACTATTTTGAGTAGAAATGATAATATTCAGTATTAATATTTGTTGTTTTTGGGGAAATAATATTCATTATTAGCTTATGTTCAGGGGAAAATCACAATTTCATCCTTTTCAGCCAGAAATGTAATATGCCATCTATATATATTTAAGAAAAGGAAGAAACTTTTGTTGGCTTTAGTAAATTTATATCCCTTGAGTCATAATCTATTCCTTTGTTGTAGGAAGATATGTCTAGGTATTCAGCCTTTAAGAAACTGGATAAGAAATGTTAAATAATTTAATCAATAAATATGTTTTCAAATAAGTAACCAAATGAAACTAATGATCACACTCATTTAAGCTGTTTGGAAGTCAAGGTAATTTTTATTGCTTATACTAAAATGCTATACCAAACCGAATTGTTGTTAAACATGTTGCTTCTGTTGGAAGAATTGTTGATCAATAATATGTGATTTGATGTTTTTAATATAAATGCTCCATGATTATGTGTAAAAACCCTCCTTCCCCAATATATGTATAAGGACTTAGTGATAGATCAAAATCCTTCCGTTAGGTTGATCTTGTTAGCCTTTAATGTTCACTTGTATAGAAAAGAGATCAAATATGTTAGGTTGATCTATGGCTCAGAAAAGAAATAGATAGGCCTTGAAGAGAATCATAGTCTATCCAATTTGATCAACAAAATCACGAAAGCTAAAAGCGGGGATCGTAGTCTTTGAGATGATCGTTGTATATTTGCCTTGAAGGGCCTCTCCAGTGATCGTAGAGTGGTCCAGACGTTTGCCGAAGCTAACTCCGAGATTGTAGTGTGCTCTCGAAGCATAAAGGCTGCAAGCGAGCGAAGTGAAGATCGTGCGTATGCAAAAAAACTTGAAAGAAATCGTAGTGTTCTATTCGGACCAAGCACAAATATGACAAGACACCACGATATGTGTCGTAGAGTATCATCATCTTGTGTCGAAAGCGTCGAGCCCTATCTCTTGTTTGGAAACAAATTCCAACAAATGTGGAATGGGTTTTGAGCGTTGAAGCTCTCACCAGTCCAACGGTAAAAAGATATCCTTAGTATTGATCGAAAAGAAACGTATTCAAGAAGCTAAGAAAAGGACCATTGGGCGGAGGAAAACACCTTTTCGGTGTTAGGTGAGAAAGCGATCTGTAGTGTGTGTGATGGGCGATTTGCAATTCAGAAGATGTGCGAAAAAAGTCTCCATCAAAGCTTAGAAATGTCAAAGCGCATTTAATGGCTCATCGGATGACTTCAACGGATAGATTTAAAGAGATCACATATATCTGAACAAAGACGGATGAGAAAGCTAAGCAAGCATTTGAACAAAAAGCGTCTGAGGACACTCGGCGCTTTCGACTCTACGATCTAAGAAAAGAAAAAGCTTGCTCATTTACTCGATTCTTTCAAACAAGTGCTTAATAAAATGAGTAGCACCAATCACGATCTCAACAAACAACCAATCAATTAAAGTGAGAGTTCCAAGTCGAAGGACTTGAAGAGTTCTAAGTGAATCGTGAAGAACCAAGTCTGCTTTGGACTTGAAGAGTTCAAGAGTGAACTAAGAAGTGCTGAGGCTAACTGATGTCAGAAGGAATCATGAGATTCGAGAAGTGTAATGAGACATCCTTGGTGGATTTCCTACTCGAGGAGTAGAAGAGTGGATTAGGAGCTTTAAGTGCTCGAACCACTTAAAACTATTGTGTCCATTATAAGCTGCTATAATAAGCTATATAAGCTATAATATCGCCTCACTCTCATTAATTCAAGATATCTAAAGAAGGTTTATCATATACTCGTTCCACTATGCATTAATCATAATCATACTAACTAGTTTATAAGAAAAGTTTTTAATTATCTATTCAACCCCCCCTTACAGATATCTATTGTGCCTCAGAGAACTAACAATTGGTATCGAGGCGGTTCTATAATACAACCTCTGAAAGCTTGAGTAGATCGATGGCACACTTACCAAGCGAATCAAAGATGGAGGAGGCGTGAAGCCACCTATGTGCAACAAAGATAAATTTGCTAACTGGAAGGTTAGGATGCAAGCTTACATGGATTCAATAGATGAAGATCTATTTGAAACTATTCAGAATGGGCCCTATGTTCCTAAAAAAGCTTGCACCAACTACGAGATGACCCGAGACGAGTCTGAGATCGAGGTCGAAGGAGAATGGATGAGAGCGAGAAGAGAGAGGCTATCGACTTCGATAAAAAGCCAAAAACATCTTGTTCCAATCCTTAGAAGATGATCTGTTTGAAAACGTGGTCAACAACAAAAGCAAAGAAAGGAGGTTTGGGAAGCACTACTCATTATGCATGAAGGAGAGCGAAAGAAGTCGAGAAAACAAACAATCTCTCTTGACTCGGCAATATGAGATGTTTTCTCACGTTCGAGGAGAGAAACGTTCTTTGCCACCTACTGAAAGATTTAATGTTACGCTTTCGACTCTCTACGAGCCTACGGAAAGATCTATCGAACAAAGATCTAATCATAAAGTTCATGAGAGCCTTGCCCAAGCAAGTGGGATGCCAAAACCACTACAATTAGAGAATCGAAAGAATTTACATGAAATGACTGTCCAGCGGTTGTATGGCAACCTTCTCACATCTGAACTGGGTACGACTCAACGAAAGCGAAACCTGTCGAAAGGAAGAAAGAAGGATAAAGGTGTTGCTCTCAAAACAACGATAACACCTCAAAGTCGACCTTTGAAGTTGATTACGAATACGATGAAGATGATGATGAGGACCTTGCAATCTTGGTGAAAAGACTAAGAAGGTTCATGCGACAAGGCAAAACCGGCCGAGCGAAAAGAAAGTCGTGACTTCTGACGACCGAGGAGCAAATGAATGACCTATCTTACAATTGTAAAAAACACGGTCACTTCATTTCCAACTGCAACAAACCTCTCGAGAGAAGAACTCGAAGAAGAAATCACATTCAAAGAAGGAATCTGAAAGGCAACAAAAGGCCCACGAAAGAAAATGAAAGGCCTTGTAGGCGGAGGATCGTGGGTGACTCGAACAATGACTCGACTCCTAAATGGGAGATGATGAAGATCCTCAAATGGCAAATCTTTGCTGATGGCCAAAAATCAAGGGACAAACGCAGAACTCCAACATACGTGAAGTAAGTATCGATGAGGTATTTGACTTGACTCTCGATGTAGATATTGATGACCTTAGAAGCGCATTTACATGGCATAACATCTGATCTGCACCAATACATGAAGTGGTTTAGAGTGCTGTCTAAAAACTATTCACTTTTTCAAAAGGAGAAAGAGAAATTTCAAGAGGAACTGGAAACAGCCCTTCTCAGTACTAATTCTCTTTCAAAGTTTGAAGCTGAGAATAAGCTTTTGAGACAAGAAAATGAGCTCAATGCACAAAGAGAGTCTAGTCTAACCTCCAAGGTTGAGGATCTAGAAAAGACAATCTCTACATGGAATAAATCCTCTTCATCCATGGACTCCTTAATCTCTAACTAGAGAAGTGTCTCTGATAGAACATGGTTAGGCTTTGGAGAATTTACCTCAGAGCCATGTGTGGAAAAAGTAAAGGAGATTAGCATGAGTGATGCCTCAAGTTTAAGTAGAGGCATTATATTTGTGAAATCCTCACGAAGGATGAACTTGTCAAACCACCTTGGTGATTGATTCGTATTCCGGGAGTAAGGGATCTCATGTGCTGGTCTAGGTTTGAGAAAAGAGAAGAGTAAACTAGCTACTACTCATCATCTCGAAGGATCGTAAGTCCAATAAAATCAACTCTACGAACCAACCGGGAAGAAGATCTGATGAAAGTAAGATACACTCCTCACAAATAATGAAACAAGAGAACACATGGAAAAGGAATATCGACTAGTAGGAGGATGACCAATAACCCACAAAAGTCTAAATGGAGGAAGAACTTTCACACACCATAAACATGCATCATATCAAATGTTTTGTGTGCTTCTGAAAGTTAATACACAAGGTACGCAAAATGTCATTATAATTCCATGCATGTGAGACCCAAAATCAATCAGATTTGGGTCCCCAAGGGTACTAACATAGTAGGACCTATGCAAGTATGGGTACCAAAATGAAGGTTTAATGTTACCTCAGGAAAAGAGCTCCACAAACACAACCTGGTATCTGTATAGTGGATGTTCAAGACACATGACTGGGAACAAAGCCCTTCTATCTATCTACATAGAGAAGGAGGGTCCCTCGGTTATCTTTGGAGATAATGGCTCTGGCAAGACAAGAGGCTATGGCTCAGCTGGAAATGGTGCAGTATCCTTTAGCAAAGTGGCCTATGTGGAAAGACTACAATACAATCTTCTAAGCATTAGCCAACTCTGCAACAAGGGTCATCAAGTAACATTTCTCAACATTCAATGTCATGTCTGAGACCTGAAGACATCTGTTGTGAAAGCTAAGCAAGAACAAGAGAAGGAAATGTCTACACGATAAATCTTGGAAAAGCGAAGCTCGAGACGAGACAATATGCTTTACGGCTAAAAGCATCTGAAGAAATGAAATTTGCTATGGCATCAAGATTATCTCATCTCAACTTCAAAAGCATGTCCAAATTAAGCTTCAAAAGATCTAGTTGCGAGCTACCCAAGTTCAATTTCATTAAAGAAAGGCCGTGCGATGCTGTCGACTTGGAAAAGCAGACGAAAGCACGTTCGAGAGCAAAATTGTCAATTCAATTGACAAGCCTTTGCGATTGCTACACATGGATCTTTTGGGCCAATTCAAACAACGAGCCTTGGAGGAAAAGATACTCTCTGTGCGTGATCGATGACTTCACACCGATTTACATGGGTGTTCTTTCTAACCTCAAAAGATGAGACAAGTTCCCAATGATCAAGATGTTCAAGCTTGTGATGAGCGAGAAAGGAGAAAAATCAAGGCTATAAGGAGTGATCATGGTAGAAATTTGACTTCTCGAAATGGACCAATTCTGCGCACGAACAATGGCATTAGTCACAACTTCTCGACTCCACGAACTCCTCAACAAAATGGAGTTGCTGAGAGAAAGAACAGGACATTAATAGAGGCTAGAAGGACTCTCTTAGCGGCGACTCTCATCTGCTTTGAGTACTTACGGGAAGAAGCGGTCGACACCTTGCATGTTATACTCGAGCGGATCACTCATACACTCTACGATTAAAGAAGACTCCTATGAACTGTGGAAAGGAAGAAAACCGAGTGTCGGCTACTTTCGTGTCTTGATTGTAAATACTACATTCTCAACAATGGAAAGCAATACTTGACAAAGTTTCAACCGAAATCAGATGAAGGAATCTTTCTTGGATATGCCACAGACAGTAAGGCCTACAGAGTGTTCAACAAGAAGACACTGAGTGTTGAAGTCTCGATCCACATCATCTTTGATGAAACAGACTTAGACAAAACAATGCCTCAAGACATTGCGACTAATAGTTCAGACACTACGAATGAGGTCGTCGAGCTCAATACTACGATCGTAGTACGAGAGACAATGAAATCGTTGAAGCGAGGGAATGAGATCGTAGAGAGGCTATGCCGGAAAAATGAGCCTCCACATCAAGAAGAAGAAATAGATCTTGAAGATCTAAGACGAAAGGCATAAGAACCGATGTCCCAGCGAAGCGGATGGGCAAGAGATCACACTCGAGATCTAATCATTGGAGATCCAGAATGTGAGAGTCAAAACAAGAGCTGCTTTACTCAAAATGAATGCTTCTATCTAAGCTTCCTATCTCAAATGGAACCAAGAAGATAGAGGATGTTATGGAAGACTCCGGTGGATAGAGGCCATGTGCGGGAAGAACTTAATCGATTCGAGAGAAGCAAAGTATGGAGATTGGTTCAAAGACCAAAGAATCATCCTGTAATTGGAACCAGTGGGTCTTGAAAAAGATGGATGAAGATGGGGTGATAACCGGGAATAAAGGCTAGACTAGTGGCCAAAGGTTACTCTCAGGAAGAAGGCATTGACTACGATGAGACATTTGCAACTGTTGCCAGACTAGAAGCCATTAGAATATTTCTTGCCTTTGCTGCTCACATGAAATTTAAGGTCTTTTAGGATGGATGTCGAGTGCATTCTTGAATGGTGAACTTCAAGAAGAAGTCATGTAGAAGCGACCTCCGGGTTTCATCAATCCATCTCTTTCTAATTATGTCTTTAGATTAGACAAAACCTTATATGGTCTTAAACAAGCACCTAGAGTATGGTATGAAACACTAACTAACTTCCTTATTGAAAATGGATTCACTAGAGGTAGGTTAGATACCACACTATTTCTTAGAAAGCACAAAGACACAAAGTCCTATTAGTTCAAATATATGTTGATGATATTATCTTTGGATCTCTTGATGAAAAGCTATGCAAGAGATTCTCGAAGCTTATGCGAGAGCAAGTTTGAAATGAGCGTGATGGGTGAGCTAAACTTCTTCCTTGATTTATGCAAAAGTAAAGCGGTGATGAAGGAATCTTCATCAACCAAGCCAAAGTACATTAAAGACTTACTTAAGAAGTATGGCATGGAGTCGACCTCTCCCATGAAAACCCCAATTGCTCCTGCAACCAAGCTTGACAAAGATGAAAAAGGTAAAAGTATTGATATAACTCAATACAGAGGTATGATTGGCTCTCTTTTATATCTAACTTCCAGTAGACCAGATATAATGTTTGCAACATGCATTTGTGCTAGATTTCGGGCTAGTCTAAAGAATCTCATTTATCTGCTTTGTAAAGAGGATTTTCGGATATCTCGAAAATACACCCACTTGGGGCTTTGGTATCCCAAGGAGTCCTCATTTGAGCTAACAGGATACACAGATCTTGATTTTGCAAGTTTGCAAAATTGATAGAAAAAGTACCGATGGCTTTTGTCGATTGCTAGAAAATAGACTTGTGTCTGGTTTAGCAAGAAGTAAAATTTAGTATCTACTTCAACTTGCGAAGTTGAATACATTCTTTGCTTGGCGATTCTTTGTGCTTTCGAGATCATATGGATGAAAAATCAACTAGTAGATTATGGGTTTGAATTTAAATCCATTCCTATTCACTGTGATAACACAAGTGCAATTGCTATAACTCATAATCCTATCATGCATTCTAGGACTAAGCATATAGAAATAAGGTATCACTTCATTAGGGATCATGTGCAAAATAGAACTATATCTTTACAATATATCCCTACTGAAAATCAACTTCCTGATGTCATTACAAAGCCTCTAGATGAATCCAGATTTAACAAATTAATAAGTGAGCTAGGCATGCTTAACTTACAACCATGAAACATATGCTCTAGTATATTCTAATCATACAGGTTTAAAGGCTATGTTCGAAATCATAGGCATGATAAAAAGAAGTCCACGATCGTAGAACTGAAGTGTCATATAACGACAACGATAGAAGTGAAGACTCAACGATGGCAGTGAAGACTCAATGATCGCGGTGCAGACTCAACAATAGCAGAGCTACATCAAAACCAAAGGAGCACCCTATGATGATCAAGTATCGAACAAAGCAATCTCTCGATAAGTGCCTCGGGGACAAACCTAACCCTTGATTCATTCAATGAGGTTGGCCCTTCTGAGCTACCTTAAACCAAGAAGAATGCTAAGTCAAAAGTTCATCATGAGGACTTGGTCAGACTCTATGATTGCTAGTCAGACTCGACGATCACAGTTCAGACTCTACGATTGCAGCTCAGACACAACGACTGCTGAACAAACTCAATGATGGTAGAACAAACTCGATGATTTCAAGGACCATTTCAATGATCGTAGTCCTCCCGAAGAACATATTAGCCCAGAAAAAGTCAAGGGTAATTCAGTAGAATCCCTCTCTGTTAAATTCGTAGAGCCAAACAGAATTCGACACCTGTCCCACTAAGCAAAATGGAGGATGGGAAGTTACTTGTACCATTTGAAGTTGCCCTTTTGAAATCAAAAGTTCAAAAGCTTATCCATCTCCTTATCTCTGCAAGAAGAAACCCTAAGCTGTCTAGAAAGCTCAGTAAATCACACTTCCTGCAAGAAAATCAATGGCGGCTTCGATGTTATCTCCATTCTGAGACTCTGCTTTGACGAGTTCAAAACAATTTGAACCCCAATTTCACAAGACTTTGTCATTCTTGAAGAAGGCGGTCTCGAAGAAGCCTTGGAGTGCAGAACACATTGATCTGCAAGTTGGTAAAAAGAATTCTATAATAACGGGGTATTTAAAAACAACACCATCACTGCGAAAGTCAGGAACGTTGAAATCAAACTAAGGGTTGAGGACATCAATCTAGCCCTAGGTCTCAAATCTGAAGGGTATCCATCCATAGATGGCATAGACTTCCATAAGGACTCAAAAAGATGCATCACAAGAAATCACCTTACATCGAAGGATCTGAAGAAGAAGGAGTTTCCACAAAGGTATGAATTTCTAGTGATATTGTTGGAAAATGTATATGTTGCAAGAGCTCGGTCGTGACTCTGTGAAATGAGGTGCAACTCAAGCTCATGCTTGCCGTATGTTATGGAATATAACTTAACTATGGGGCTCTATTACTTGAATGGATTGGGAAGTGGTTAATCATTTCGAAAGAAGATGAAGAGTTCTCGAGAAGATGCTCTCATGGGCGATTTATAAGCATTATCCTACTGAAATTTGCTCTTGGTGACTTAATTGAGGATGATGAAGGTGAAGCCATCAATCCAAATCGTCGAATGACCCAACAACTATTTGAGAACTGGAAAAGGAATCCAACTGAAAATGTGAGGATGATGTCTGAATCCGATGGAAGAAGCTGGTGAAATAAAGGAATCGAGTGCCGAAAACATATCGGTTGTCGAAAAGCGAAGAAGAAGAAGAAGAAGAAGAAGCTAACGGAAGAACCCATTGCTTTAATCGAGAAAAAGCAAGGGAAAAGGAAGCGAAAGCGAACTACGAGAAGAACCTCGAGGATCCACTACCGAAGTAAGCCGTAGAGTCCTTAGACATTGAGACTCTAAGGATCCTAAGAAGGAAACAACAACATGCTAAGGCAGAAGAAGATAAAGCGACCATATCTCAGTTGCTGAAAAAGAATAAAATCAGCCACAAGACCAAAAGGCCATCAATCTCTTCGATCGTAGAGTCTTTGCCGATCGTAGAGACCAGACCAAACAAGGAAGTAGCTGCAACAAACACTTTGGCTGATCAGAAGGACAAAACTAAAGAAAAAAGTCCACGAGGTACGTGGCTCGACTAGAAAAACAAGAAGAAAAGCGGTTAAGAAGTATATCCTTATTAATGAAGGAGTACTCAAAAGGAAAGAAAAGAGGTGGGCTGCTGAGAATAGGAACTCTCAAAAGAAAATCAAATGGAGAAAACACGAGTGGGGGGAGACACCTGAAATTCTAATCACAAAGAATATTCCAATTGAGGGGAGATGCACGAAGAAAATGCTCGGTGAGGGGAGTATTGCTAATCATCCAAGAGGATGATCACACTGAGGGGGAGGCTCATAATATCCCCATGAAAGAAGAAAAGGTTCCTGCAAACAAAGAAGGAGAACCGATCTGAGAACATCGTGAGGCCATTGATATAATGGAATCCTCAAATGAGAACATAAAGCGGATGAAGATGATGAGGTCGAGATCATAGCGATGAGCATAGATGGAGTACGAAAAGCTAACTATGAGCAACTGTTTCTCCTATCTACCCATGATGCCTTTCCACCAAGCTCAAATTCTAAACTCTTGGAATCACATGTTACGGAGCTTGAAAGAGTATCCGAAACCGTCTCGGTGCTACCTAGTGGATTTCGGAAGATTAAATTTTTCCAAGAAACTACTCACCAACAACTCTTCCTCGAAAGAACAAACACGAGGTACTATCTATCCCAACCCTTTTTTGAATTAATCACTTGCCATCATCCTCATTTAATCAATTTTATGAATTCCACGATGGTTGGAAGTAATTCTTCATCCACTAAATCAATTTCGATTCTAGAAATCCCAAAATTACATGGCGAGGAACCAAATCGACCAACTTCATAATGCTCCCACATCCCATCAACTCTACGATTATAGACTCTAACCCCAGTAAAGAATCCCAAGTCCAAATCGTAGAGCCACCTACTACATACACCCAACCACAGGCCCCTCCATCAGATATTCCTTCCTCATCCAATAACGAATACTTCAATCTTGATCTTGCCCTCTACTCTTTGCAAGATCAATTCAAAAACACATCAACTCCTCCTCAAAATTTCCCAAATTGGATGAAATTCTTTCGAGTTGTCCCAAAAAGGTGATCTGTCGGCAATATCTGCGAAAGTGGTCGAGGAACTTCGATGAGAGCCTTGAGGATCACAATTGCACTTATTAAATTTGAGATTAACATCAATGATCAATCTTTGCTAATAATCTTCCAAGCTCCTAAGCTCGAGAGCTCTCTAAAACGCTTAAGGAAATCATCAAAGAAATGCTTGAAAGCATAAAAGAGCGGAGATAACATCCACTTTCTCGCAGACTAAAAGACATAGGGATGTTGTCTTGATCTTCTGAAAAAGACTCAAGAATCTCGAATGAGCTAATGATAAAGAGTATCACAAGTCTCCAAACTGCGATCGAGGAATTTCAAGACTTCTCCGTGGGTCAAATCAGCATGGAAGCATCTCTAAACATTCTTCAACGACGTGAAACTTCGTTACGATGCTTTGATCCAAGAGAATCGCGAGGACATTGCCCAAACTTCGAGTCGACTCAACGAGCTTGTCCAGGAGTCACTCGCCTCTCAAAGACATTCGAACCCTTGATCTTTGACATAAAGGGGAGAATAAAGGAAATAAGATCGGGAGGCAAGGGCAAGGGTAGAGGTCGATTCCAAACTCGAGCCTCGAGGAACCTCTGCAAGGCAAATCACCCGATGAGACTCCACGATCCGGCCATCCGCGAATGAACGAGCTAATCAGCGGGAAGTTTTAATGGCTCGACCATTAAGGAGTCTAGGGCCAACTACCGGCTCTCATGAGGTAACAACTACGAGCCTAAAAATGCCAATTGGAGATCCTGCATTCATGAATAGACATGATCACAATCCTAGACTAAGCCCAGTGAAATTTGGAAGATTTGGCGAGAAGAGATGAAGAAAGCAAAAAAAGGAGAGGTGAGGAATATGCAAATCCTCCAAGAAGCAAAAGGCTGAAGAAATAGAGATAAGTTAAATTTTAAGTTGTATTAATGTAGTCAAACTTAAATGTAATATCTGTCTTCATACATCAATAAATTCATGCTTATTCTCTAGAAATTTCAAATTTGCTCCACTGAAATACTAAGTCGTATTTACTTTGTTGCAATTGTATAAAATTTAATAATCATCTCTCTTGGTTATGTCGACATCAATAGGGGAGATTGTTGGAAGAATGCATATTGTGATTTGATGTTTAATATAAATGCTCATGATTATGTGTAAAGTCCTTCCTAATATATGTACAAGGACTTAGTGATAGATCAAAATTGTTAGGTTGATCTTAGCCTTTAATGTTCACTTGTATAGAAAAGAGATCAAATATGTTAGGTTGATCTATGGCTAGAAAAAGAAATAGATAGGCCTTGAAGAGAATAATGTAGTCTATCCGGTTGATCAACAAAATCACGAGAAGCTAAGGCGGGGATCGTAGTCTTTGAGATGATCATTGTATATTTGCCTTGAAGGGCCTCTCCAATGATTGTAAAGTGGTCCAGACATTTACCGAAGCTAACTCTGAGATCGTAGTGTGCTCTTGGAAGCATAGAGTGCTCTGGAAGCAAAGCAAGCAAGTGAAGATCGTAGTATGCAAAACTATTGAAAGAAATCGTAGTGTTCTATTAGGACCAACCTGCAAAATATGACAAGACACCACGATATGTATCGTAGAGTATCATCATCTCTTGTGTCAGAAGTGTCGAGCCCTATCTCTTGTTTGGAAACAAATTCCAATAAATGTGGAATGAGTTTTGAATGTTGAAGCTCTCACCAGTCCCAACGGTACAAAAGATATCCTTAGTATTGATCAAAAGAAATGTATTGAAGAAGCTAAGAAAAGGACCATTGGTAGGAGGAAAAAACCTTTTCGGGTGTTAGGTGAGAAAGCGATCTGTTGTGTCGATGGGCGGATTACGATTGAGAAGATGTGCAGAAAAGTCTCCATCAAAGCTCAGAAATGTCAAACACATTTAATGGCTCATCAGATGACTTCAACGGATAGATTTAAAGAGATCACATATATACAGAACAAAGACAGATGAGAAAGCTAAGCAAGCATTTGAACAAAAACGTACAAGGACACTCAACGCTTTCAACTCTACGATCGAGAGAAAAGAAAAGCTTGCTCAGCTACTCAATTCTTTCAAACAAGTGCTTAATAGAAACTGAGTAGCACCAATCACGATCTCAACAAACAACCAATCAATTAAAGTGAGAGTTCCAAGTCTAAAGGACTTGAAGAGTTCTAAGTGAACTGTGAAGAACCAAGTCTGCTGGACTTGAAGAGTTCAAGAGTGAACTAAGAAGTGCCTAGACTGCTGGTCTAGAAGGAATCTGTGAGATTCCAGAAGTGTAACAGACATCCTTAGTGGATTTTCTACTCAAGGAGTAGAAGAGTGGATTAGGAGCTTTAAGTGCTCTGAACCACTTAAAACTACTGTGTCCATTATAACTGCTATAACTGTCATAACTGCCTCACTCTCATTAATTCAAGATATCTAAAAGAAGGTTTATCATATAATGATTCCGCTGTGCATTAATCACAATCATACTAACTAGTTTATAAGAAATTTTTTTAATTATCTATTCAACCCCCCCTTCTAGATATCTATCGTGCCTTCGGGAACTAACACAAATTTCTTGTCCCCTTATAAATCTCTGCAAATGAAAAATCCATTATCCCAATCTTTTTACGACCCAAGGCCTTCAAAGATTTAGGGGAAATAGTAATCTTATTTCTACTACTACTTCTTGAAGAATCATCTTCTGAAGCTGCAGATCATAGACATTTGTAATTATTGCAAACTGTAAACTAGCTAATAATGGAACAACAAAACTAAACAATCACTAATTTCATTAGATAAACTAATAAATTAATAAATTATAGCATTTTTTCATGACAAATGAGCAAAAAAAAATCTGGATTAAGAAATTTACAGGCAATTTCTGTAACTCGACCATTTTTTCTCCTAGCATCAACTTCAACTCTTTTGTAGTTGGGTTTTCTTTGCCAAACAAGAAAAATGGTGAAAACTCCACCCACTTTCTTGGCTACAGCTTTGATGGATTTGAAGGGATCTTTCTTTCCCATGTAATTGCTGATAAACCTACTTAGTGAATTTGGGGGTTTGATTAAAAAAAGACTGATTCCAAGCAAAACTGATTAACAAGGTTCAATAAAATTCAATTTTAGCTACTACTTTATTGAAACCAGAAAATTTCTTATGAATAAAGAGTACAGCCGCCCCAAGGCATTACTTTTAGAAATTATATACCTTAGTCAACTTGACAACAAGAAAATCAGCCAAAAATGTATTTAACTTTGGGAAGTTGCAAGGAACAAATTGGACCCGTGCTGGATTATTAATCAGCTTTTAAGATAAGCGTCGGCATCAACTGATGATCCACTGGAGATCCATAGGGCAAGAAAAATAGGACCAAAACTTTAAATTGGCGGACTATCTTTTGGTTTCGGTTTTGGGTTTGGACCCGCTGCAAACGAACCGAACTGAACAACTGGAACAACTGAACTTTGGTTTCAGCGCCAAGGCCTTGCATCCTAGATATAAGGATGTTGGAGGCAAAAAGACGCCTCATTGTCTCATGGCCATAAACGGCAAGCTGTCTGCTGTGCAGATCCTCATCAATATCAGGTGAATTTCTCTCAAACAGAGCTTTATCGTTAACACTCTTCCCTCCTCCCATGGTTGATATTTCTGCCTCAGTCGCCACCGCCACCGTAGGTACCATCTCTGAAGTGATGGTGGTGGTGGCCGTCAAAATCAGAGAATCGAGCTTAGCCTTTTTGATCAAAGAAGATTCGACTACAACCTCTCCCTCGGCAGCTCTCTTCCCAGGAAGCATAAAGTGCGATGATGAACTGTTTGACACCATTTTCAAAAATTCTCAAATCATATAAAAAGGAACAAAAATGAAAAACAAAGGGTATATAAATATATAGAAATATGTATCTAATTTGAAGATATATATATAAATGTAAGGTCTAATACTTGACGGGAACTGGAAGTAAAGAATGAGTGAAACAAAAATAGAAGAACAGATAAATAGTACATACCTGTAAGGACTTTGAAGGGGCGAATGAATCGATCGTGATTGGTTGCTGATTAGGAGAGCAGGGCACCCGCTACCTTTGCTACCTCCATCGTAGAGAGAGAAAGTACAAAGATAGGAGAGAGAAGAAAGTAAATCTAAATAACTATGGTCCTTGTTTTAATTTTAAATTTTCACTTTCGTATTTTTATTTTTTTTCGTGTTTTTTACATAGATAACATTTTTTAAAAAAACATTATCTATTTAAAACCAAAAATTGCCCTTATAAATACATAACATTTTTTCATATGTATTTACAACGTTTTGTTAAAAAACGTTGTAAAAAAAACACCACACCATTTTTTATAAAAACGTAATCTTTTAAGTATTGTCTTTTTATGTTTTTGTACTAGTGAATGGGGCGCCCCAACGTCGGCTCTAGACGATAGCTACTGGAGACTTGCGCTATAGCACAACAAAAACAAAGGGAACCGGCGCCGCAGTGTCGATGCATGGCAAAACCTAGAGAAGTGCTTTTAACTGCTCAACTCCTGGGGAAGTGTAAGGAAAGATAATGAACATATAGTTCACATAATGTAACACTTAATTAAGTTATTTAAACCTTTAGTGAAGGTTGAACAAAAAGATTGAATGTGATTAAAAGATAAACAATGTAAATGCAAAATATGTAACCAATATCTGGGGAACGTAGTTGCGATAAAACGAACGTGTGGGATTGCTATGATTGTGATTCCTTAGACGTTGAGTGATGATGGTGATGTATAACATTTTAATGTTATGATGTCGTAATGAGAGATAAGTGTCAAGCGTATAAACGTTGTAAACGTAATGCAGTTGCGATGAACGATCGGTTTTAGTATACAACGAATAGTATGGCTTCGGCATTAAGAAAGGATGATGAACATAGTACTCATGAAATGGATTGAGAAGGAGAGCGATTAAAACCTTAGGTAAAGGTTGAATGAGAGTTTAAGAGTCGAGTTCTGTGAACGCAGAATACGTAAACGATCCTAGTGAATCCTATTCGTATCGAGCGAATGTTCTAAGTATACATTGGTTGTATAACTTAAACATTGACGAAAGTTATGACGCCCTCAAATCCGAGTACTTTCAACCCATAGATATGGTGCTACACGGTACTCATAACTATACATTAATTCCATCGAAACAATATAAAAATGATTGTATTTACTACATTCTTATTACAATAGTAATGAATCCTTTTCCCAAATTTTGTTAACCAAAAACATTCTTCATTCATCATAATATAATTCATACAAACATACTAGCCTATTACAGGATAATCTACTTATCCATCTTAGCCTTGCCTTTATCTTTATTAGAACCCTCGGTTAGCTCGGCCTTAGCTGCAATCATATAATTCAAGCAAGAAGTGAGCATAACTAGCTTAGCAAGTCTAGCAATATATAATACAAGTACCACGTCGAGAATTATATGATTATTCTTCAATAACTGAACAAATAGCTATGAAGTACTATAAAACATTGAATATCACTTTTCATTCTCATATAACCATTCTGAAGTACATACAGTAACTTATGAATTATGAGTAGGTCAAAAGACCATGAACATTCTCTTTTGGTTTTCATTCATGAAAAAGGACAACCCGACACTAAGTCCGTAAGTCCGATATATCTTACGAGTACTTCTAGGTGATCAACCTATTGTACTCTATGTTAATCAACATTTATCCGTTAAACGTATCTACGTTTAAGTTTTGGCAACCTCATGTGCCCATCGAATAATCGATGTAAAATACATTTATTTATTTATATCTCAAGCTTACCTTTGAATCCGTAACAAACAATTGGCATAGGATAACGTTAACAATACTATATTGAAAGACTTGTAAACAAATCAATCAAACTCTTAAGATTACTCTAGCCGAGTTAAAATTGGCATCGACTCTTTCATAAAATAATTCATGCATCTTATAACATGAATCATAGAAAACTTGGCTAACACGAAGGTTAGACTAGCGTTAAGAAAACTTACCTTCAAGCGTCTTTAATTTAAAATTCATCAGTTCTTGATCTTTACAGTTTCTACAAGATATTATTGTAACGCCCGAGAAAATTAGATTTTTAAATGAATTAAATTTTTATTTGATTATGTGGATTAAATGAATTTAATTGATTATTTATGTGAGTAAGCTATTTGAAGGTCGTTCGATGACCTAGAATGTGCGGATGTGGTTAGGATTCTGGCTATGTGCTAGAATTAATTATTTTGAATTTCCAAGATGAAAATTAAAGTTTTTTGAGAAATTTTTGTAAAAACACTATTCATCCATTTCTGCTCAGGAATTAATTTTGAAATTCCGAGAAATGCGTAATGATAGAATTCTAAGATGAGATGGAATATCCAATAATATTTCAGTTATGGAAAATGAAGTTTTCGCCCGCGGACGTAAAACCTAAGGGTTAGGGAAAGTGATTTCCGAGAAGGAAATGTAATGCGTATAATGATTAGGGTTATTATACATACGATATACGAGTATGATACTAGTTAGAATACAAGTATAGTATGAAGAATATTATGACGTATAATACGAATATCGTATGAATACTAAACAAAGAGAATACGAGAATTAAACGCGTAGAATATTATTAATCTTAATGGACTTTGATTTTAAGGACTTTGTAGAATCCAACTGGACTTGGATTATATCAAGCCCAAGTTAAGGCCCAATATTAGGTTTAATCAAGCCCGATCCAAGAAATCAAACCACGAATCGAATCGACGGGTCACCGGATGGATAAACCCATGGGGTAACCCATGTGAGAGACCCATGGACCATTTGGGCGGGCCATTTGGCCACCAAGTAAAGTGGTTACTTGGTGGCTAAGCCATGAATAGTAAGGAGGTGGGGTAGCATGACCGTTTTGCCCTCCATTTGAATTTCCTATATAAAGAAGCTTAGGTTAGTCATTTGTTATTTTACAAACATTTTCCAACATATATTGAGAGAGAAAAGGAGCTAGAAACAAGTACTCAAGCTACCTTGAAGCAAAACATAAGAGTTTTTAGCAAGAACGTGAAGAACGCAAAGGTAATATTTCGTAAACGTTAGTCTTTGACCTTTTCAATTTATTTTTCGTAGAGAATCGTAGATTGGTGGAGCATGTCTATTTCAGAGGAATAAGGATGGCTATTAATGAGTAAAACATTGATAAGTCATGTTTAAGTAGAAATCATAAGTAGTTACATAAGTTTAAACCGAAGAAACCTTTGCACGTTAACTTGGTTGTTGATGGACAAATTAAAAATCATCATTGTTAGGGTATGTGCATATTGCTTGGTTAAGATGTAGATGATGAATTAATGGAGTTGTTCCATTTGATTTGGCGTATAGAACACGAGTAACGAAGTTATGGTAAATTTTACGAAATTAGACATTAAACGTTGAAAACGTAAAAATCTCGGATTGGTAGTCAAAAGTTATCGTGTAACTCGGAAACTTTGGTTTTCGATGGCATCACGTGAGATAAGGTATTCAAGAGTCTTGGACTCAAGAATCGTCGAATTCCATCTTAGAATGAAGAAAATGAGCTATGAACGCTCACTAACGATAAACAAACAATCGATAATGAACTAATCGGTGAATTCTGGGTTAAAAGATTCAGAAACGAATTATTTTATGATGAGATTATATTGCTCATGATTTAGAAGCTAATAGCTTTTGAATGAGCCAATTCGGATGTAAAACGAATAAGTTATGAGCCAGGAAATTTCGTAGAAAAACCAAACTGTCAAATCCAACTGAGGTTCAGGGGAGGCGCCGCAGCGCCAACCCCAGTGTTAATTGTCGCACCGCAGCACCTAGAATAGAGGAATTATTTATGGAAGAGTGGCGCCGTAGCGCCACTGGTATGGTTATATCTCGCACAGCAGCACCGAGACTGGACTTTAGCCACTACTAACTCAAGGCCAGAAGCGCCCAGTGGTGTGCTAGTGTTCCAAGCGTCAAACACCGATGTGAGGATTTTGATAGACAAGTTAGGTTTTGTAATCCTAATTAATTGGAAACGAATAGTACAACATGTATGTATTTAATATACATGGTAAAGATCAATTTCAAATCACTTATATAGTGATAACGTTAGTAAATTAAGTATGGTTTAATAATGATTAAACGAAGAATGAAAAGTGTAAGTAAGTAAACCCTGAACGGAAATCTATAGGTATACTTCATCAATGATGATCGAGTCTCGATTAATAACATAAGAATGTTAACAAGCCATAATGAAGGATAATAAGTCGATTTGACATTTATTAATGAAATAAGTGAAAGTAGTATGCACACAAGCCAATCATGTTTGATGATAAAGCATATAATTTGTAACAATCTTATTCATTTATTAATAAAAAGTATTAATTTATTAAAGGCTTTTAATTATCTACATGATGTTATTTTATAATATGTGATAAACCCATACTTTTAAGCAATGCTTTTAGAATAATGATGATGATCATTCTAATGAGATCTAAATTCTTAGAAAGCTTAAAACTAAAATAGTTCCCAATCGTTGGATTACTAAATTAGGGATTAGTGAATCTAGATAGATTGGTACATACGTTGCTTGCTCATTGGATAAGGATGATTGATCTCATGATCATTTGTGTGGAGACACTAAAGCAAGTATGTAGGTGCTTATTAGAGAATAAGTTCACTGAACGTGGCTCACTAAGGAATACCTAATGGAGTTTTACTTGCCTGTCAATAGAAATTCCTGTAGTGATAGTAGTACAAGTGATCCTTGAACTTGAGATCATCATAGTATCTTATGTATGATGAGTTATACTTTGACTTATTCCTTAAGACCCTTAGGGTATATCAAAGGGTATGCTTGGGTATAATAAGTTATACGTGGAGATAATATATGATTAATAAAGAAACTACCGCTTCTAGTAAAAGAAGAGAAATGTCATATGTGAGTCGATAAATGACAACCCAGTAGTCATTGACCAAGGTATAATGAAATTAGAAAGGAGTTTCTAATTTGCATTATTTGGAGTTGTGCATTTAAGGATCGAAATACATATAATTAAATAAAATAAGACTTGACAGTAATTCCATGTCTTATATTTAATTGAGACATTGTATGGTGGAATGATTGAATTGTACGGTAACTATTTACTCAAAGGTTCTTTTATGATTAATGTTGAAATCTATATTATCTTCAAAGTCGTTAATCGGTAAGGAGATTTACCCTATTGTAGAATAAATATTATTTATTTAAATTAAGTAATAGTTTAATTTATTTATTTAAATAAGATTAGAATTATTCTAATTGATTTATTCACAACCTAGTTTAATATGGAGAACCTAAATGGTCACATCATAAAAGGAAGAATAATTATTTAAGAAGTTAATGGCATAATCGTAATAATATGTTAAGTGTATTTAATTTAATCTATGATGATAGAATAAATTAAATAGCTTAATATTTATTATTTAATATTTTGTAAATATTAAATATATAAATTAATAAGAGGAGTCTTATTAATATTATTATAATTATTAATATTTTAATTTCTAAAGAGTTTGAAATTAATTTAATGTAAGTACTCTAAGATATCCTAATAAGATTAGGAGACAAAGTAATTAAAATAATTGAATTAATTATTCTTAATAAGATTAGGGAGCTTAATTAATTAAAGAAATTTAATTAATTAAATAATACATAATTTTCTAATTAGATTAGAAGGGTTAACTGATATCTTTATAAGAGGAGTCTTATATCAGATGTCAAGATAGACATGATTCTAATTGTTGGAGAGTACGCTCTTTTTCTATGAGAGATAGAAAAACTAGGGTTTTGCCAAACACCCATCTTCTTGAATCTTTCTTCTTCCTTGGTGGATCACCTCTAGAGGCTAAACATTTTGGTGGCTAACGTTGATCAAAGGAAGGAACCAAACCCGGTGGATTCAAGTTGAACGCGAAAGGATTTGGAGGTGAACTTGTACTTGAGGAAGCTCAAATCTTCAACTGTATGATTCTTGTTCTTTATCTTTTTGTTTAATTAATAATTATGAATAAATGATTATCTTAGTATATGGTTTATAAAATTTTAAACTATGATTTTTCATGCTTCCACTTAATTTGTGCAATTTGATTGCGTTCATGAATATTACAAACCTAACAATGATATCAGAGCCAAACTTTTATGAGAATTATTAATTATTTTAATTTGATATGTATATTGATATGTGTTTAGAACAATTTAATTGGGCATAATTTTGTTGTATAAAATGTTTAAAAAAAATAGAAATCGCAAAACCTGTTTTAGATATTCTGTGATTCGCGAGGCCACATATTACATATATATATATATATATATATATATATATATATAGTATAATAGTTAACAGATTACTATGATTCACGTTGGAATGAATTCACCATATTAATATTCAAAGTAATCCTAATATATATATATATATATATATATATATATATATATATATATATATGATGCGGATCAAGTCATACCCTTTATCTTTTCACACGTGCTAGCTCATCCCCTTTAGCGACGGACTTGGCGACGGTTTGGTCGATTATAATATCGTCGCCTATACTTTTAGCGACGCTTATATGTTGTCCGTCACTAAAAGTATGAGACGACGGTTGTATAGTAATCAAACCGTTGTCAGTCCGGCTGCTAAAGGGGGGTGAGCACGAGTGAGTAAATAAAGAGTATGCACTTGATCTCATATATATATATATATATATATATATATATATATGTTAGTAATATATAAGGTTAACAGGTTAGTAATATATATTAGTTATAAGGCAGGATTCACCAAGGGATTCATCAGGATCAAGAGGATGCACAAATTTTCGTAATTCACATGATTTGCGGCCACCAGCTTATATATATATATATATATATATGTGTGTGTGTGTGTGTGTATATATATATATATGTATATATTATTTTTAATTATTTTATAATTAAAATAAAAAGTTTATTTTAATCTTAAAAGATTTATTTTAATTTTAAAATAAAAGGTTTATTTTAATTTTAAAATTGAATTTTATGCTAACTAATTAGAATTGAAATTGGATTCCATGATAACTAATTGGAGTTGAAATTGGATTCCATGTTTCCTTAAATAAAGAAGTTTATTTATATATAAAATAAGATTTCATATTATTCAAAATAAAAGAGTTTATTTGTGAATAGGAAAGAGAATCCGTATTTTCTTAAATAAAGGAGTTTATTTAGATATGGAATAAGATTTCATATTATTCAAAATAAATGAGTTTATTTGTGAATAGGAAAGAGAATCCGTGTTTTAATTAATAAAGGAGTTTTATTTTTATTTTTTACTTAGAATTGATTCCATATTTAATTAAAATAAATGAGTTTATTTTAATTAGAGAATTTGATTAAAATAAAATAGTTTATTTTATTCAAAATTGGATAAATTAAAATAAAAGAGATTTATTTTAATTTAAATTTGGATTAAAATAAAGGAGTTTATTTTGATTCAAAACTAGATTTTATGCTAACTAAATTTGCCCATTAAATGATATCAATATATATATATTAAATGTTTATTATTCATGAGATGAATTTATTTATTGATGCATATGTAGATGTGTATGATAATAAATGAGATTGATTATGGACTATTGACCAATGTGATTGAATTTTATTTTAGTTGGATGCGTGAATGTATGAGTTTTATTAAATGGGTTCTGCGTACCTTGTCTTCTCTAATTTTTCTTAATATAAATTCTATCTCCCTCTTATGTACTTCCCCTTGACTGCTGATCAAGGTTTCTATTTATTTTAAATAGTTTTGTAATATGAATAGTTAGAATTAATTTTGAAGAATTGGAGATCAAGGAGCAAAGAGCGCTTGAAGACCCGTTTGTAATGAAGCCCGAGATTTAAATGTAATAATTATATTTAAATTTAATTCTTGCACCCTAGGTTTGACCTTTTGGTTCACTTGGTGGCTCTAGTGAACCAAACTAGAATAAAAGTCCATAATCAATCTGGGTAGAACATAATATTCTATATGTGCATGCTTATACTATATATATATATATATATATTATGCAAATATGCTTCGCATGTTAATTAATATGACGGGTATTTAATATATATATGTGCATGCGCACTAAACAAGATGAGACAAATTAATAACAAACCCCTCAAATTTTTATATTAAGTTGTAATGTTTAAAGATATATAGAATATCGAATGTCTCCTTCTAGCATGATAAAAACAATAGAGTATTGAATATTTAATATGTGTTTGTTGTGCACACACAAGGCAAATATTAAATATTTAAGATGTTGTTTTTATTACATATGTTGTTTATAAGGAATTGAACATTACTGCTTTGTTGTGCGCACACAAGGGCTGTAGTTTTCTCTTCACTTATATGGAAATACTGGGTCTGACTTAACTTAAATCATTTTAGTTCGGATGTGCACACACTTGACCATTATGATCTAAGAGGCAAAATACAAGGAGTTGCATAGTTGACGTAATTGACAAGAGTTGTCTACCTATTTATTTTTATATAGTTTGTTGTGCACACACAAGGCTATATACATTTGAAATGGGATCTTTATTCTCACTAGCATCTTTAATTAGATATTGCCGAACTATATATATTGAGGGTAATATAGTTTGAATAAAATAGTGGAAGATGCCAATTTAAAACAAGACCTAATTTATTTTGGTAATTAATAAAAGAATGTATGCTAAAATGTTGTTAATTACAAATTAATTTAAAAAATTTTACAATTAATGTCTAAATTACTATCACTGCGAAGCATATTAGATGCTATTTAACCGGACCAAATTAAACGAATTGGTTAAGGAAATTGAGAATAGTTCTCATGGCTGAATAGCTATCTTATGTCCTCAATACGCCTATCCCTGCAATGGTTGCAGACAATGTCTCTGAGGAAGAGATTGCTACTTTTAGAAAGTGGCAAGATGATGCACAGTTGGCTCAATGCATCATGCTTGCATCCATGAGTAACTAGCTTCAGCGTCAGCAAGAAACTATGGATGCTCTTACTATATTCCTGCACATCAAGTAGTTGATGGTAAGGAAAGTAGGACTGATAGATATCAGATATCTAAGGAGCTCTTCCGATCTAGAATGACCAATGACACTATAGTACAAACAAAAGTCCTTAACATGATCAATTTGATTGAACAATTAGGACAACAGGTTTTGTCATGGATGGAGAGTTGAGTAAAGATTTGATCTTTCAGTTACTCCTAGACTCCTTCTCACAATTGTTGTGAATTTTTCATATGAACAAGCTAGATATCAGCCTCGTTAATTTGCTTAACATGTTGAAAAATATTGAGAGTCACTTTCTAACCAAGAAAGACCAAGTCTTACTGATAGCGGCCAGAGGATCTTCTAAAAAGAAGAATGATTCTAAGAAGGAAAATAGAAAAGGCATAAACAAATGATAAGAAGAACAAAACTAATACGGATAGCAAAGGAGTTTGCTTCCACTGCAATAAGCCTGGACACTAAAAAAGAAACTTTAAGAAGTATCTTATAGAAGCTAACCAGAAGAAGCTTAGTGAAGTTTCGATTACAAATATAATTTTGTTCATGATTTAAAATAAATTTTTCTTTAAGTTAAGATTCTACTTGGGTATTGGATACTAGCTTTGGTTATCATAAATATAGATTTATGAAGGGACCAAGCAGAAGTAGAAAGCTAAACAAAGATAAGTAATCCTATATATAGGAAATGAAGCAAAGGTTGTTGCATTAGCCATAGAAACTTATAGTTTAGCATTGCCTACGGGCAAATCTATTAAGTCAATAAGTTGTTATTGTATTCCAGTTCTTGTTAGAAACATTATTTCCATTTTATTGTTGGACAATGAAATCTTTGGTATTATATTTAAGAACAATTATTGTTCTATTTATAATAATAATATTTTGTATAGAACTGGAATATCAGTTAATGGATTTTGTATAATTGACTTACGTGAAATAATTTTGCATATTGAACAAACTAGTATAAGAAAAGGAGATGATCATTCAAAGAGTTGAATTTACTGAAATACAAGTGTGAATTATTTGAAAGGTTCAAAGAATTCAGAAGTGAAACAAATTGGCAAAGTATTAGGATTCTTTGATCGGATCAAGGAAGGAATACTTGTGCAATGAGTTTCTAGATCATCTCAAATGGTTTTCTCATAATGGACGCCTCCTGATACGCAATAATTGATTGATATATCTAAAAGAAAAAAAATTGTACCTTGTTGGGCATGGTGCGGTCCATAATGATTTTACCGACCTTCTAGTATCCTTCTGGGATAATATCGTTGAAGGGGCTACTGGGAAGATAATAGATCTTGAAGAGTTCAAGAACCGCAAAATACTATAAGTCAAATAAGAGGAACCCGCAGATAGACCTATTGTACCACAATCGAATCTTAAATCTGGAATAGTACCGAAGATACCTGGGAGGTATGGATTCATCATAGATGATGATGAGGTACACATCATAGAAGATGATGATCCAGTTACATATGATGAGGTAAGAGTTGTAGACACTCAGAGAAATAGATTAAAGCAAGCTTCTCAAAAATGGAACATTCGTTTTGATGAAACAATCAAAAGAGTTTGATATTATCAAAAATAAGAATGAACCAAGTGTGTACAAAAAGGGTCAGTGGGAGCGTTGTGACATTCCTAGTATTATATGTTGATATAGTACGGATATGGAATGACATGTCAATGCTAGAATCAGTAAAGATAAAGTTGTCTAAACATTCCTCTATGAATGATTTGGGAAGAGTATCTTAATTGGGGATAAAAAAACTATATAGATAGATTTAAAAGAAAACTCAACTTAACCCAAGAAATGTATATTCATTTGATGCTAAAGCCGTTTAGCATGGAAAACTCCAAGAGATGTCTCATGTTGATGAGTCATGGAGTGTATCTCTCTTAATAGTCCCCATAGACTCCTGAAAAGAGAGATCGCATGAGTGACAGTCATGTATACAATGAAATATATGAGACCTGATGTTGATCGGTCATGTTCTGGAGAAGATCACTGTAAGACAATGAAAAACATCTTAAAGTACTTAACCTGGCACTAAGGATGTGATTAAAATTTATGGTGGGTCTAAATTAAAACTAGAGGGCTTAACAGACTCAAGTTTTTCAGACAAACCAAGATGACATAAAATCTACTTTAAGGTAAAGCGTTACCTTGAACGGCGATGAAATGAATTGGAAAGGTTTCAAACAACAAAGAGTTGTTGGTTTAGTTATAAAGACAAAGTGTATAGCTATAAATGAAGCTGCAAGTTGATTGTTTAGATGAAAAGTTTATTACAGAACTAGGAATAGTTCCTAAGTCTCATCTTGGATCTAAAATGTGTTGTGGCACTTTCATTTGATTGTAAGAATCATTAAAAGATAGAAAATCACTATAGAGATAGTGGACTCTCGAGAACAACATTACATATCCAATAACTAAAGCTTATCCAATAACAAGATAATAATCACTTAGAGAAGAAGGGTATGAGATACCATGGCGATTGGCTTTAGTGCAAGTGGGAGATTGAAAGTAGTATGCACACAAGCTAATCATATTTGATGATAAAACATATACTTTATAACAATTTTATTCATTTATTAATAAAAAGTATAAATTTATTAAAGGCTTTTAATTATCTACATGATGCTGTTTTATAATATGTGATAAACCCATAGTTTTAAGCAATGCTTTTAAAATAATGATGATGATCATTCTAATGAGATCTAAATTCTTAGAAAGATTAAAACTAAAATAGTTCCCAATCGTTGGATTACTAAATTAGGGATTAGTGAATCCGGATAGATTGGTACATGCGTTGCTTGCTCATTGGATAAGGATGATTGATCTCATGATCATTTATGTGGAGACACTAAAGCAAGTATATAGGTGCTTATTATAGAATAAGTTCACTGAACGTGGCTCGCTAAGGAATACCTAATGGAGTTTTACTTGTCTGTCAATAGAAATTCTTGTAGTGATAGTAGTACAAGTGATCCTTGGACTTGAGATCATCATAGTATCTTGTGTATGATGAGTTATACTTTGACTTATTCCTTAAGAACCATAGGGTATATCAAAGGGTATGCTTGGGTATAATAAGTTGTACATGGAGATAATGTATGGTCAATAAAGAATCTATTGCTTCTAGTAAAAGAAGAGAAATGTCTTATATGATTCGATAAATGACAACCCAATAGTCCTTGGCCAAGGCAGATTGAAATTAGAAAGAAGTTTCTAATTTGCATTATTTGGAGTTGTGCAATTAAGGATTGAAATATATATAATTAAATAAAATAAGTCTTGATAGTAATTTCATGTCTTATATTTAATAAGGACATTGTATGGTGGAAGGATTGAATTGTACGGTAACAATTTACTCAAAGGTTCTTTTATGATTAATGTTAAAATCTATATTCTCTGAAAAAGTCGTTAATCGCTAGGGAGGCTTATCCCTATTGTAGAATAAATATTATTTATTTAAATAAATTAATAGTTTAATTTATTTATTTAAATAAGATTAGAATTGTTCTAATTGATTTATTCAACCGGTTTAATATGGAGAACCTAAAGGGTCACACCATAAAAGGAAGGATAATTATTTAAAAATTAATGGCATAATCGTAATAATATAAAGTTAAATGTATTTAATTTAATCTATGGAGATAGAATAAATTAAATAGCTTAATATTTATTTTTTAATATTTTGGAAATATTAAGTATATAAATTAATAGGAGGAGTCTTATTAATATTATTACAATTATTATTATTTTAATTTCTAAAGAGTTGGAAATTAATTTAATGTAAGTACTCTCAAATATCCTAATAAGATTAGGAGGCAAATTAATTAAAAGAATTAAATTAATTATTCCTAATAAGATTAGGGAGCTTAATTAATTAAAGGAATTTAATTAATTAAATAATACCCTGTTTTCTAATTAGATTAGAAGGGTTAACTGATATCTTTATAAGAACAGTCTTATATCAGATATCAAGATAGACGCGATTCCAATTGTTGGAGAGTACGCTCTTTTTCTATGAGAGATAGAAAAACTAGGGTTTTTCCAAACACCCATCTTCTTGAATCTTTCTTCTTCCTTGGTGGATCACCTCTAGAGGCCAAACATTTGGGTGGCTAACATTGATCAAAGGAAGGAACCAATCCCGGTGGATTCAAGTTGAACGCGAAAAGATTTGAAGGTGAACTTGTACCTGAGAAAGCTCGAATCTTCAAGGGTATGATTCTTGTTCTTTATCTTTTCGTTTAATTAATAATTATACATAAATGATGATCCGGGTATATGGTTTATAAAATTTTAAACTCTGATTTTTCATGCTTCCGCTTAATTTGTGTAATTTGATTGCGTCCAAGAATATTACAAACCTAACAATAAGTTCATGTAAGACATAGAAGAGAAAGAAGTTGGTAATAATAATGTGATGAGATTGTTTGGTAGCTAATTATAGTGTGCTATGTGAATATATCATGTAGATTCTATAAAGATTGAGAACTTTTGAATATTGTATTCAAAGATGCTTAAAGGCAAGTTTCTTAACGCTTGTCTAACCTTCGTATTAGCCAAGTTTTCTGTGATTCATGTTCTAAGATGCATGAATTGTTTTACGAAAGGGTCGATGCAAGTTTTAACTCGGCTAGACTATTCTTAAGAGTTTGATTGATTTGTTTACAAGTCTTTCAATATAGAACTATTAACGCTATCCTATGCCAATTATTTGGTACGAATTCAAGGTAAGTTTGTATATGAACAAATAAATATATTTTCATCGATTATTCGAACGGCACGTGAGGTTGCCAAAACATAAACATAAATATGTTTAATGGATGAATGTTGATGAACATAGAGTACTATAGGCTGATCACCTAGAAGTGCTCGTAAGAAATATCAGATGTACGGTCTTAGTGACGGGATATCCTTTTCATGTATAAAAACGAAAAGAGTATGTTCATGGTCTTTTGACTGGTTCAGAATTCCTAAGTTATTATATATACTTTAGAATTGTTGTTATAAAATGAGAAGTGCTAGTCAATGTTCATAGTACTTCAAAGCTATTTGTTCAGTTATGGAGGATAATCATATAATTCTCGACGTGGTATTTGTATTATCCTTTGTTAGACTTGCTGAGCTAGTTATGCTCACTTCTTGCTTAAATTATATGATTGCAGCTAAGGCCGAATGAAATGAAAGTTCTAAGAAAGATAAAGGCAAGGCTAAGATGGATAATTAGTTATCTTGTAATAGACTAATATGTTTGTATGTATTATACTTATGAACAACAAATAATGTATTCGGTTCATGAACCTGGGAAAAGATTTATTATGAATGTAATAATTATATAGCTAATACATTCATTGTGTTATTGTTTCAATAGAATGAATGTATGATTATGAGTACCGTGTAGCAGCATCTGTAGGGTTGCAAGATACCCGAATTTGGGGGTGTCACAGGTTGGTATCAAGGCATTAGGTTATAAAACTTAAGGGGCGAAGAACCTTAGGCTAATAACCTTGTTATAGGAGGAAAAGTCAGAAGGAAGTAAACTCGAGTCGAATGAGTTAATAAGGTATTGAGGAAACTCATTACTGAAAGATTTAAAAGATGGAAATTAACCCTTAATAAATTAAATGTGATTGGTGCTTATATTATTATGTATTATGTACTAATCAACATGTTATGTGTTATTGTAGATGTCGATCGATAGCTTGATGTATATAGATATACACATGGTGAGCGAAGAGTCTGTGAACAGATTAGAGCCTGTACCTATGCTAGTGGCGGAGGTACCATTAGTGATTCTAGAAGAGTCCGAGCCAGAGGATTACTTTTCTGAGGAGGACTACTCCAAGGAAGATATGGATTTAACATCATACCTTGATATGATGATCGATGTGGAGTAAGATATGGAGGTAACATTGATTAATACGGTGGTACCTACACAAGAGTTAACACCTCCAGATGCAATGAGAGCATTGATTCCATCAAATTAACGATCGAAATGTGCAATCACGTGCATACGCCAGCGTAATCGAAATGAAGAGATTAGTGCTCTTTATGAAGCGAAGGAGTCTGCAGAAGTAGATTTTGAGTCAGAGCACGATGAAAAGGTGCTTATGACAAATATGGCTAGAGACTATAAGGATGATGCCGTAGAGATTCATATGAAACTGGTTGAGAAAGACCAGAAGATAGCACGGATGTCCTACATCCATAACAGTGCTCATGAGGATTTCAAGTTGAAAATTGCTTGTTATTCTATTGAATCGGGGCAGACTCGATATACTATTAGTCGGGATATTATTTTAATTCTAGCGAATTAGAAACATGAGAATGCTATAAGGTAGTTTTAGTAGATCGGTAGATCTTTTTGTATTCGTGTAGTGATGTAAAACCTTCTTTTGTATAATTAAAGGGTAGTCTTTTTGTAAGTCCCAATTTTTGTAGAAGTCAATTGCGGGATAGTAATGTAATAGCTTTTGGCTATTGAAGCAAATTATAAAAAGTTTTGACTATGAAGAAGCATATTAATACAATGAAGTTTTTATTAAATGTGCTTGTTGTGGTATAAGTTATTATTGTGGAATGATAACTAAGTAAGTAAATAGATAATAATGAAACTTTATTTATTTAATTAGAATAATGCCGCCAAGAAGAAGACAACGTAATCAAGAAGCAGAATCACATAACGATAATCAGGGGGGTCAGAATAACCCTATACAAGAGTTCATTATTTATTACCGGCAACATTTAATCAAATCGGGGGTAGAGCACCCGCGGGACCTAGGGTAGCCAGAACGACTACCTTTAAAGAGTTTAAAAACGTAAGTCCACCGGAGTTTAAAGGAACGACGGACCCAATAGAGGCCCAGACATGGGTGACAAAAATAGAGAAGGCGTTTGTTATTACAAACGTAGCTGAGGCGCAAAAGACTTCTTTTGCGACTTACATGATGAAAGGGGAAGATAACTTTTGGTGGGAGGCTCACCAGGGTGGGGCTAGAACTGATGCGATTATGTGAGAACACTTCAAGAAGGTATTATTCGAGAACTACTTTCCTACTTGCATGTAGGGGAGGATGGAGATTAAGTTCTTAGAACTTAAGCAAGGGGACATGACGGTTCCCCAATACGCGGTCAAATTCAATGAATTGGCAAGGTTTGCTCCATATCAAGTGGACACTGAAGAGAGGAAGGCTCATAGGTTTGAGCAGGGCCTGAAACTCTGTCTCTACAGTAGGATTTTTGTGTTCTAGAGTGCTTCCTATGGGACCATTCTGGAAAAGGCAATTATAGCAGAAGGTGGTAGTGAGGCGTTGACCCAATACCATAAATAAAGAAAGAATAAGAGCAAGAGAGAGGGAGGAACCAAGGTAGAGAGTCCCAGTGGTAGTGGCAGTATGCCAAAAAGGAACATTTTTAACTCTGGGAATATTGGGGTGAAACAAGGGGATCCTAAACATAGGATGAAGGCATGCAAGGCATGCGAAAAGACTCATCTGGGAGTCTGTCTGAAGGGAAAATCAGTTTGTTATAGCTGTGGGCAGGAGGGACATATATCACCCAACTATTCTAATCCTAAGAAAAACCATGGTTGTTTTGTTTATGGGTCGATGGACCACATGGCAAGAAATTTCCCGAAGAAAGGGTCAGAGGGTAGTAAGGGTTCTGGTAGTGGTAAGTTTGCCATTACTGGACCAACATCATCGTCGGGTAGACCCTCATCCTGTACATTTAATATGACTGTCCAAGATACGGTTACATCAGCAGATGTATGATAAGTATGTTTTATACCTACTTATTCGGTATCTATTACTTGAATTAGTTGCTTATATTCATGTTTCTTAGTTACATTTCATACATTTTATGTTATTTTGTAGGCTATGACATGACATTGGCATGAAGAAGCAAGGGAAAGCAATTCGGACATCTTTAGGACTAAAATTAGCAAGCAAATGCAAGAAGGGAATATTGAAGGACTTTTAACACCAAGTTGGATGCATGTTCTTGGCTTGGAACTTGGATTTTATGGTAGCTCTACTTCTTAGCTTTCCGGGACATCTTGAATCATCCCAATCGGAGTTCGGATGTGAGAGTTATGGTCTTTTTATCAACGAAGATCAAAGCTAAGAGTTGTCATGTGTGCCATTTACATAACATCTATTTCAATCCCGATTTACGCCTTGATCCAATCCGAATCTGTCAATCCTCAAAGAATACAAGTTGTAGATCTCGTCGATATCTTTGATTTGATAGGTGGAAGGTCTCGTAACTCCAAGCGGATCAAAAGTTATGCCTATTTTACCAAAGAACGTCGCAGCAGAAAATAGCGTAGCGCGGACCGCGCTATAAATGAACTACGCCTAGCGCAGGGCGCGCTAGGCCACCAGAATGTCTGACCTTGTAGCGTGGGGCACAACCAGAATGGCCTAGGGACAGTGTGGGGCGCGCTAGGCGGCGGGGGGAGAGCTGTTTTGGGTTATTTGGTGTCCAATTTGAGCTAGAATATGATTCTTAGTTGCCTAACTTGCTAGGGTATCCATTAGAACTATAATACACGATGAGAGGCATAAAAGAAGGGATATATAGGCCAGTTCTAAGACTCCATAAAATCCCTCTCGGGATAGATTTCTATTAACTTATTCTTTACTTTCTTTCTTAGATTAGGAACCCTAGATTAGATTAGAATTGAAGATTGAAGCTATTGATTATCATTAGAGAATCAAATTGGAAGCAAGTGAATGCAGATTGTTTATCTCAATTCTAATTTCTTTTCTTATTTATTTGTCTTTTTAATGCTTAATCAATTGTGGATGATTGATTCTAGTTTATTTATGAATTAAACTCTATTTTGAGATTACTATGGATCTTATTGTGTAGTTTACTTTCATATGTTTCTTTGTTAGTCTTATTAGCTATATTTGGATTATCTATTATGATTTGTAATGAATTGCTTAATTGTCTAGCTAACAATTAACGTGATAATCTATATGAACTCGAGAGATGAAGTATAGATTTAGATCTAATCATGATAACACGTGTTTGTGATTTCTGCATGGATGGAATTTGATAGAAACGTAATTCATACATTTAATTATCCCTAATTTTGTCCTTTTAATTATATTAGTTTATTAAATTAATATGTTTTATTTTATTTTGTAGGATTTAATATTTATTGCAATAAAGTCAAAATCTTGGTGATCAAGCAATATTTAATGCTCTTATTCATATAAGGAATGTCCAAGAAGAATCCTACAAGGAGAAGGAAAGAGGTGGAACAATCTTAGTGTGAAATTCAAATCCAACAAGAGAAAGAAAAGTCTATCTAGAAGATCTTTTTGAGAAGTTGATTGCTACTAGGAAGTTGAATCCTACATGGAAAGGGAATCAAAGTGTCCAAGTTCAATGAATCTAAATTAGGGTTCAAAGTTATTTTCCCTATAAATAGGCCTCTTGTTTTAGAGAAAGGCGCCACTTGTTATTTTTTTTCTCAGTTTTTCACTAGTGTAGGAAGGAGTAAGATATTTAGAGTTTGTCCTTTCTCTTATTCCAATCAGTTGTGGTACTACTGTCAGGGAGTATTTGTCACTTTCTTTTATTTATATAATAGAAATTCTCTTTTTAATTATTGTTCTTATTTCATGTGAATAGTAGTACTAATATTATTTGTTTTTGTTTTTAATTCCATGGCTAGCTAAATTTCTAATACCTAGGATTATGATGAAACTAAGTATTTCATAATAATATTTTCTTTTCGTTCCAAAATTAATGCCTAATTATTCTCACCTTCATATTTTCCTCCGCATAAATTGTATATGATTTTTATATTGATTGCGAGGTTTTGATAAGTTATAGTTAATCTGTGAATTTTTCATAACTTATGCTTGCCCATATTAATTATATGAATCATTATTTTTAAAGGGAAGGGGAAATAATTTGGGAATTGATTTAGAAAATAAGAAATTATTTATTATGTTAATATTTGGTGGATTCTAATTCCTAGGTATCTTTTCTCATTAATAGTTTCCGTCATTAATTAATAATTTGCATAATCTAGTTAAAAAATCTTCTCCACCATTTTTATTTCTAATTTGCCTAAAATATTAATTAAGGATATATTAAAGAATTAATCTAGTCTCTGTGGGTTCGACCTGTACTTGTCAGTTCTTCATTTCGACACTGTGCACTTGCAGTTACATATTTTATCACATCAAGTTTTTGGCGCCGTTGCCGGGGACTAGAATTAATTTTTATTAATTCCTTAATTTTTATTTATTCGAATTAGTTTTAACTCATTTTTTTTTCAGTATTATTGAAGCTGATCGAAGAAGCGAAAAGATAAAGATTTTGTTGCTGTGCTTTCTTCGGTACTTCGTATCTCCATATATTTTTTTTGAAATAAAAAAATAGTAGTTTAGTTTTTTTTTTATATATATATATTTTTTTATTTGTCGCATTCATGCATTCACTCACGTAGAGCACATCCTGTTAGGTTTTATTTTATATTTTATATTTTTTGTCAAATATAAACTGTGGTTATTGCTGGAGGATTGAGGTACGTCAAAATTTCTCCTTCTTTCGTAATTCACATAGTTTTAGGACATTTTATTTGTTTATAGTTTTTTTTATTTGTGCATTTTCATCTTTAATCTAACATTAAGGGCACAACATGTAACAAGATAAGGTGGGGATTTCATCACCATTCCTTGGCCCACAAACAACCCAATTTGCATTTTCCATGACCATGACCTAATAAAATCAAGTAGACGTTGGCCCCTAGAACTCTCGAGCTCAATTAGGACAAGAAACTCCAAGAGGAGTCTGAATTTTAAATTAATCAAACTACTGGTGTCTAGGCAAGTGGTTCAAAAGGTATACGTCTAAAGATTGTGTGGTTATTTAATTAGTCACCAGATCACTTTAGACTCCCACCTTTCTTACACTTACCTGACTAGTGGTATGATTAATTTCGAATTTGGTGGACTTTGCGGTGTAACTTGGAAAAGTTAGGAGCTCTCTAGATTTTATTTAGGTTAACCTTAGAAGTATTTTTTTGTTTATTTTTTTGTTTATTTTTTTATTTTTTTTGTGCTTATCTGATTATTTGCTAATTAGTGTATGCAAAAAGTGTGGATTAGGGACGAAACATCACGATTAGTGAGAAAACTTGATTTTTCGGATTTCACTTTAAAAGATCTCACTTTAACAAAAATGGAGGGCGCCAAACCTGCTTTCTTTAAGGATCGATGTTATCCTTCCCGCTTCTGCCCAACCTTCATGTATTAGTCTACCATCGGTAACTGGTAATAATTTTGAACTTAAGCCACATTTTATAAATATGTTACCTAGGTTTACGGGGATAGAAGATGCATATTTATTTTTTCAGGAATTTTAGGAAGTTTGTGCCTTAATGAAAATCCAACAATTGTCTAATGACTCAATTAGGCTAAGATTTATAACATTTGCTTTAAAAGATAATGCTAAAAAGTGGTTATATAGCTTACCAAATAATTCCATATCAACCTGGGAGGGATTTGTCGTTACATTTCTAAAAAACTATTTTCCAAATCATATAACTGCTAAAATTAGGACTGCAATTCATCAATTTTGCCAACTTGAAAAAGAGTCCTTTTGGAAATATTTTGATAGATTTAAAAATTTGTTATCCCAGTGCCCACACCATGGAATTGAGAAATGGAGATTGTGTCAAATTGCCTATGAAGGTTTAGACTATCCCACTAAAACAATGTTAGAGTCAATGTGTCAAGGGGATTTTCTGAATAATGATGAGGAGAAGGCTTGGGAGTTTTTAGAAGACTTAGCAGAAAAAACCATGCAATGGGAAACCACCCGAGAGACAGATAAACCTAGTTCATCTAGGGGTGTTCATACAATTGATAATTCAATTGCTACAGAAGTTAAGTTGGCTGGTGTACTTAAAAGACTTGAAGATTTAGAAACTAGGGGATCACACGTGAACCAAGTCTCAACACCTACACCTTTGTGTCTAAAGTGTAATTCACCAAGCCATGTGATTGAGGAATGTCCTAGAGTCGTACCCCAATTTGAAGTATATGAACAAGTCAATGCAATGTTTTAACGACCTAGGAATGACCCATTTACACCCACTTATAATCCTGGTTGGAGGAATCATCCTAATTTTGCATGGAACCAAGGACCCTACCCAAATAATTCTTTAAATCAGGTTAATCAGTCTCTAAATCAATCTTTTCAACCTTACCAAAAGTCAAATCCTGGTCCGTACCAAAATTCAAATCCAGCACCTCAATATCCATCAGGTTTTTCTAATGAAAATGAGAGGAGACTTAACACCTTAGAGAAGAGTGTGAGCACCTTAGAGAAGAGTGTGGAAACTTTAATAAAATCTCAGCAAAGCACTAACCAAGACATTTCTCGCTTAGAGATCCAAATGAGTCAATTGGCCACTGCAGTTAGTGAAAGAGAGAAGGGCAAACTTCCTAGTCAATCTGAGACCAATCCAAAATTTTCAGTCCCTACTAAAAAACCTTATCATGTTAATTCACTTGAAAACAACCAAGTCAATCATGTGAATTCTGTAATTTCTTTAGGGTCTGAAAATTATTTTAACAATCATGCTGGAATTGATAATAAAGAAGAGAAAAAATTAAATGTTGAATCTAACGATCCATCTTCAAAGTCAACCCAGCCTGAAAATCCCACAAACTCTGAGTCAGTAGGCCCATCCACTAATCATGTTTCAAAACCTGATTCAACCACACTTTATGAGTCAACTAAAAAAGTCTTCAAACCAAAAGCTCCATTCCCTCAAAGACTTATTTCAAACAAGCAGTCGACCCAGTTGGACAAAATTCTAGAAGTGTTCAAACAAGTGAAAATTAACATTCCTCTTCTAAATGCCATTCAACAAGTTCCCTCATATGCTAAATGTCTAAAAGATTTGTGCACACATAAAAGAACCACTCATGTTCCTAAGAAAGCTTTTCTAACAGCCCATGTGAGTTCTATCTTGTCATGTCAAGTCCCTGTGAAAAATAAGGACCCCGGTTGTCCTACTATTTCATGCATCATAGGTGACACATTAATTGAAAAGGCTTTGCTTGATTTAGGAGCTAGTGTGAACCTATTACCATTTTTTGTGTATGAAACCTTAGGCTTAGGAGAGTTGAAAAAGACAAGTGTCACACTCCAACTAGCTGACCGTTCCATTAATGTGCCAAAAGGAATAGTTGAAGATGTACTTATTAAGGTTGGTGATTTTTTCTTCCCTGTTGATTTTGTTGTCCTTGAAACCCAGCCTGTTGTCAATCCCAAGGGTCAAACTCCTCTAATTTTAGGTAGACCATTTCTAGCAACTTCTAATGCGTTAATCAACTGTAGAAATGGACTAATGAAATTAACATTTGGGAACATGACAATTGATTTAAATGTGTTTAATGTGGGAAAGCAACCTTGTGATTTTTCTGACCAACCCGTTGAAGTGAACATGATTCAGGACATGTCCGACAATGAACTTACAAGAGAAGATGAAATTTTTAATTTTTGTTTAAATCATTTTGGTCAAAATTGGGATGAAACAGAATATGTAAATGAGGTTAATGAAATGTTAGAGTCATCAGCATCAATGTCTTACTCTAAATGGGAACCCGAGACTGAGCCATTAACCTTGCAATCTTCAGAACCTCTTGAAAAGAGTCCACCAGAGTTAGAACTCAAGCCTCTGCCTGATAATCTTAAATATGCCTATTTAGGCCCCTCCAAAACTCTTCCTGTAATCATTACTTCCGATTTAACAAACACACAGGAGGAAGAGTTATTGACCATCTTGAGAGAAAACAAGGAAGCCATAGGATGGAGAATAACTGATATTAAGGGGATCAGTCCAACAATTTTCCAACATAGGATCCACTTAATAGATGATGTTAAACCTGTGAGAGACCCACAAAGGCGGTTAAACCCGGTTCTAAAAGAGGTTGTTAAGAAAGAAATTCTTAAGTGTCTAGATAACGGGATCATTTATCCCATTTCTGATAGCTCGTGGGTAAGTCCTGTTCAGGTACTACCTAAAAAGTCTGGCTTAACGGTGGTTCAAAATGAAGCTAATGAGTTAGTTCCCACCCGTGTCCAATCTGGTTGGAGGGTTTGCATAGACTATAGAAAACTCAATGCTGCCACAAGAAAGGATCATTTTCCATTACCCTTCATAGACCAAATTCTAGAAAGATTAGCTGGTCATGCTTATTATTGTTTCCTTGATGGTTATTCGGGCTACTTTCAAATTCCCATAGCCCCGGAAGACCAGGAAAAGACCACATTCACTTGTCCTTATGGAACCCTTGCATATCGTTGTCTACCCTTTGGGCTATGTAGTGCCCCTGCCACCTTTCAAAGATGCATGATGAGCATTTTTTCTGACATGGTAGAGAAATTTCTAGAAATTTTCATAGATGATTTTTCCATATTTGGGTCTACATTTCATAAATGCCTTCACCACCTTGACTTAGTTCTAAGGAGATGTAAGGAAACAAACTTAATCCTAAATTGGGAAAAATATCATTTCATCGTAAAAAAAGGAATTGTTTTTGGTCACATCATATCTGAAAAGGGAATTGAAGTAGATAAAGCCAAAATCGACCTCATTTCCAATCTTCCACCACCTAGGACAGTCAAAGAAATCCGTTCTTTCCTAGGGCATGCATGCTTTTATAGGCGATTCATTAAAGATTTTAGTAAGAAAGCACGACCCTTGACCAATCTTCTTGGTAAAGATGCAAAATTTGAATTTAATGAAAAATGTCTTCAATCCTTTGAACAACTCAAAAAGGAGTTAAATTCAGCTTCTATCATCAAATCACCTGATTGGAGACAACCATTTGAGTTAATTTGCGATGCATCTGACTATGTAGTTGGTGCTGTTCTAGGGCAAAGAATGAACAAGATTCCCCATGTCATATACTATGCTAGTAGGACTTTGAATGATGCTCAATTGAACTATTCAACTACTGAAAAAGAACTTCTAGCAGTAGTTTTTGCCCTAGAAAAGTTTCAATCTTATCTTATTGGGTCTAAAATAATTGTTTACACTGACCATGCTGCTCTCAAACATCTTCTTTCCAAAAAAGATTCAAAAGCTCGTTTAATTCGTTGGGTCTTATTGCTCCAAGAATTTGACCTAGAGATACGAGACAAAAAAGGGTCTGAAAACGTGGTAGGTGATCATTTGTCACGTTTAGTAGTGGAGTCTAACTTTGACCTGCCCTTAAATTAATCTTTCCCAGATGAACAACTTTTCTCTATATCTGCTACACCTTGGTTTGCTGATATTGTGAATTACCTAGTGACTAGTGAGATCCCTTCCCATTGGTCCAAACAAGACCGATCCAAGTTTCTTTCACAAGTCAAACACTTTTATTGGGATGACCCCTATTTGTTCAAATATTGTCCTGATCAAATCATTAGGAGGTGTGTACCAATTACGAGTTTAGAAGTGTTCAGTCATTTTGTCATGACCAAGCTTGTGGAGGACATTTTGGAGGCAAAAAGACGGCCGCCAAAGTCCTCCAATGTGGTTTCTATTGGCCTAGTCTATTCAAGGATGCCACGTCATTTTGTGCCAATTTCAATAGGTGTCAACAATTAGGGAGGATCGCTAGGAGGAATATGATGCCAATGCAACCTATTCTGGTCATTGAATTGTTTGATGTGTGGGGAATCGATTTCATGGGCCCATTTCCAAATTCTTTTGGAAATCTGTACATTTTACTTACGGTGGATTACATGTCTAAGTGCGTAGAAGCTATACCAACCAAGACCAATGACAACAAGGTTGTTGTCAAATTTTTGAAAGAGAATATTTTCTCTCACTTTGGTACCCCTAGGGCCATAATCAGTGATCAAGGCAAACATTTTCGCAATCAGCCTTTTTCATCCTTGCTAAAAAAGTATTCCATCACCCACAAGCTTGCAACATCATATCACCCTCAAACAAGTGGTCAAGTAGAAGTCTCAAATAGGCAAATAAAAAAAATCTTGGAAAAAACGGTGAGTTCTAATAGAAAAGACTGGTCTCTAAAATTGTCAGATGCATTGTGGGCTTACTGTACTGCCTTTAAGACTAATTTAGGAATGTCACCGTATAGGCTTATGTTTGGAAAAGCTTGTCACTTACCTGTTGAACTTGAACATCGTGCTTTATGGGCCATAAAATAGTTGAATTTTGATATGTCCACTGGTGGGAGTCATAGACAATTGCAATTAGCTGAGTTAGATGAGATTAGGAACGATGCTTATGAAAATGTTAAAATTTACAAGGAAAGAACATAAGTGTTTCATGATAAATCAATTTTGAGAAAATCATTTTCCCCTAGTCAAAAAGTTCTCTTGTATAATTCTAGGCTACATTTATTTCCTGGCAAATTGCGTTCTAGATGGGATGGACCTTTTGTAGTGAAGGTAGTTTACTCTCATGGGGCAATAGATATTGAAAATCCAAAGAGTGGAGAAATTTTCAAAGTGAATGGTCAACGACTCAAACTTTTTTTAGAAATGCCGACTGAACCGGAGGAGGTGATATACCTTGTTGACCCACCTGATTCAGCATGACTGGTAATGCACTTGTTTTTGTAAGTTTGTACGTATATTCTTCTTTTGTACAATATTGTCATCCGATTCCTGCCCCATCATCCCAGGTATAATTCTTTCATATCTTTGTTCTCTTTTCTTCATTTACATACATTGAGGACAATGCATGATTTAGGTATGGGGGGAGTTTGTTTGTATTAGATTTTTTTTCTCTTTACGAAAAAAAAAACACAAAAAAATTTAAAAATTAAAAAAAAATTTGTTTGACTTTTTATGAATTGAATTAATTCTAATAAGTGTTGGTGGAGCAAAACGCATGAGTGAGATTGAAAGATTTAGAACGCTTGAATTTTTGATAAGATACGAAATCTTAGTTCAAAACACCATCTGGATTTAAAATTGATTTCACAAGCATTTTTACATTTCACGTTTGCACTAATTCTTAGTTATGGGGTATAAAACATGATTTAAGTAATTTCAAAAAAAAAGAATTAATGAAAAAAAATGAAGTTGAGAAAAGTTGAAAAAAAATAAATAAATAACTGCTTTAATGTCCATTAAACGAAATAACTGGGTATCCAAGCCTCGGAAAGCATCGATAGTCACGCTGAAAAGTATGATGGATAAAAACAGCTTGACTAGTCTAATTTTGTGGCCTTTGTTACTCGAGTTAGTAAATCCTTAGGGGTGTCTCTACACCTAGTGCCCTAAAGCCATCTGGTTTGGGAGTCATTGGTCCAACGCTCGCTCTACATGGGTAACTCTGAAAAGCCTAAGAAAATGAGACATTGCACAAGTCAAGAAAAAAAATGGAGAAAAGGAAGGAAAAAAAGAAAGACAAAGAAAAAAAGAGTATGCTTGATTTTCATGGTAAAAATCCCTACAAAGAGTTACATCACATACACATGCATGCATCACATGAAATTGATTTAATGAAGGATGGTGTCTAAAATGAAGATCGAGTATTTTTGATAAGGTGAAAGTGTGATTTTGAATTTAATCTTGCTTATGTATAATGCCCATAAATATTTAGAAGTTTTCTTTCAATTTCATAATTTGTTGAACCCAAAAATATTTTTAAATTTTGTGGGTATATTCACTGCAAACCCTCACGAGACACAACTCGTCCACTTGGGGTAACCTTGGGGTTTAAAGGCTTGATGCACATGCTAAGTGCAATCGTGTTTCCTACGAAAATGGGGTATTGTAATTTTTGTTTTATTTTTATTTTTATTTATTTTGCTCGAGGACGAGCAAAAGCTAGGTATGGGGGTATTTGATAGAAACATAATTCATACATTTAATTATCCCTAATTTTGTCCTTTTAATTATATTAGTTTATTAAATTAATATGTTTTATTTTATTTTGTAGGATTTAATATTTATTGCAATAAAGTCAAAATCTTGGTGATCAAGCAATGTTTAATGCTCTTATTCATATAAGGAATGTCCAAGAAGAATCCTACAAGGAGAAGGAAAGAGGTGGAACAATCTTAGTGTGTAATTCAAATCCAACAAGAGAAAGAAAAGTCTATCTAGAAGATCTTTTTGAGAAGTTGAATCCTACATGGAAAGGGAATCAAAGTGTCCAAGTTCAATGAATCTAAATTAGGGTTCAAAGTTATTTTTCCTATAAATAGGCCTCTTGTTTTAGAAAAAGGCACCACTTGTTATTTTCTTTTTCTCAGTTTTCACTAGTGTAGGAAGGAGTAAGATATTTAGAGTTTGTCCTTTCTCTTATTCCAATCAGTTGTGGTACTACTGTCAGGGAGTATTTGTCACTTTCCTTTATTTATATAATAGAAATTCTCTTTTAATTATTGTTCTTATTTCATGTGAATAGTAGTACTAATATTATTTGTTTTTGTTTTTAATTCCATGGCTAGCTAAATTTCTAATACCTAGGATTATGATAAAACTAAGTATTTCATAATAATATTTTCTTTTAGATTTCCAAAATTAATGCCTAATTATTCTCACCTTCATATTTTCCTCCGCATAAATTGTATATGATTTTTATATTGATTGCGAGGTTTTGATAAGTTATAGTTAATCTGTGAATTTTTCATAACTTATGCTTGCCCATATTAATTATATGAATCATTATTTTTAAAGGGAAGGGGAAATAATTTGGGAATTGATTTAGAAAATAAGAAATTATTTATTATGTTAATATTTGGTGGATTCTAATTCCTAGGTATCTTTTCTCATTAATAGTTTCCGTCATTAATTAATAATTTGCATAATTTAGTTAAAAAATCTTCTCCACCATTTTTATTTCTAATTTGCCTAAAATATTAATTAAGGATATATTAAAGAATTAATCTAGTCTCTGTGGGTTCGACCTGTACTTGCCAGTTCTTCAATTCGATACTGTGCACTTGCAGTTACATATTTTATCACATCAGAATTTATGATTTGTGTTTAGGATAGAGATATGCCTTTACGCCATATGTAGTCTAATAAGAACTTGAACTTAAACTCTTTTTAATTGTAATTCACATAGAGATATAGTGGGTTAGTTAATTAGGGTGTTCAAATTAATTCTATCATCTGTGGATTTGATTTGATATGAGTATGGTGCATTGAGAGATGTCCATATTTTACTTTCGTCTTCTTGATTAGCAATCCAGTATAAATAATTTGGCTTAGCAGGAAGTGTATTGATTTAAATGAAACAATAAGTGAAATTGTAATCTCAAGTCTTCAATATCTTGTTTCATTCTAGTGATAATTAGTAATAGTTTATTTAATTATTTTAAATTAAATTATTAAATTATTTGTTTAAATAAGATTAAATTGGTCATAGGTTAGTAATTGGTAATTCTTATTAAATAATTCTCTGTGGGAACGATACTCAACTTATCACTTTATTACTTGTTGACCACGTATACTTGCGTATTGTGCGTAATTAGATTTTACCCAATAATGTAGTAGCATGTATCATTCCAGTCAATGAAATAAATGCTTATGTGTTATTTGACTCGGGTGCTACTTGTTCTTTTATAGCATGTGGATTTGCTAAGCAATTAGGTTTAATCCCTGAAAGATTAGAAATACCCTTAGATGTTAAGGTAACAAACGAAGAGATAATTTCCATTTAACATATTCATAGGAATTGTTTGCGTAGATATTAGAGGTAATAAATTATCGGTAGATTTGGTAACGATAAGGTTGAAAGAATTCGATGTAATTCTTGGTATGGATTAGTTAATTAACCACAAGGCTATAATAGATTGCCATAGGAAAAGTGTGAACCTTCGGCTTTCTAAGAAAACCAAGGTAGTGTTCTTCGGTAGTAAATCACAGAGATGCTTTTGTTGTTTAACGATGACACAAGCTAAGAAAATGTTGAGGAAGGGTTGTATAGGATATTTGTGCCATGTTGTGGATACCCAAAGAGTGGGAGCATCATTGGAACAGATACCTATAGTGCAAGAATTTGTGGATGTATTCCCAGCTGAGTTACCAGGTCTTTCACTGGATAGGTAGATTGAGTTTGTGATTGATCTGTTACCGGGTACGACACCAATTTCAATGGCACCATATAGGATGACGCTAGTAGAGATGAAGGAGTTAATGGTTCAACTACAGGAACTATTAGATAGGAAGTACATTCAACCGAGTGTGTCTCCTTGGGGAGCACCAGTATTGTTTGTAAAGAAGAAGGATGGGTCATTACGACTTTGTATCGACTATCGAGAGTTGAACAAGTTAACGATTAAGAATAAATATCCACTGACTAGGATCAATGATCTATTTGATCATTTGAAATGGGCAAAGTATTTTTCTAAAATAGATTTGTATACGGGGTATCATCAGTTAAAAGTGAGGAAGGAGGATGTACCTAAGACGGCGTTCAGGACTCGTTATGGTCATTACGAGTTTCTGGTTATGTCGTTTGGGTTGACTAATGCGCCAGTCATATTCATAGATATGATGAACAAAGTTTTCAAACAGTATTTGGACAAGCTCGTTGTAGTGTTCATTGATGATATTCTAGTCTATTTTAAGATGCCAGAAGATCATGCTGAACATTTAAGAATATTATTGGAAACACTAAGGAAGGAGAAGATGTATGCGAAATTCACTAAGTGCAAATTTTGGCTTGAACGAGTGCAGTTTCTAGGACATGTTATTGATAAGGATGGCATTTCCGTGGATCCAGTGAAGGTAGAAGCAGTTAATGAGTGGGAGCAACCAAAAATGCCAACTGAGGTTCAAAGTTTTCTAGGGTTAGCGGGATACTATATAAGGTTCATCCATGACTTTTCTAAAATAGCTACTCCGTTGACGAATTTGACGAGGAAGTCTGTAAAGTATGTGTGGACAGAGAAGTGTGAGAATAGTTTTTAGGAACTAAAAAGGAGGTTAAGTGAGGTACTTGTATTGTCTTTGCCAGATGATACGAGAAATTTTGTAGTGTATAGCGATGCTTTACATAGAGGATTAGGTTGCGTGCTCATGCAACATGACAAGGTTATTGCGTATGCGTCACGTCAGTTGAAGGATTATGAAAAGGCTTATCCTACTCATGACCAAGATTTGGCATGTGACGCCCCCAAATCTGGGTATCTTCTAACCCGACAGATTGTGCTACACGGCGCTACAGTTCATATAATCATTCAATTGAAATGCCTCAAAAGAATGAATATATCTTATAATTATTCCAAAACAATACTACCATTCCCCAGGTTCTTTATAACCGTTACATTTGTTCTTGTTATAATATCAAATATTATCATTACAAACCTATACTATTACACATATGTAATCTGAGGTGTTTGCCTTAGCCTTCCTTTATCCTCGCTTTGATCCTTGATTCATTTTGGTCTTAGTCAGATTAATATGGTTCAAGCAAGAGTGAGCATAACAAGCTCAGCAAGTACAACAATTTCATCTAAATAGCATGCTTGAAACATAGGAATCATATATCTTCAATAACTGGATAATAGTTACGAAGTACTACCAATAATTCAAAATAGCATTTTTTTCCTTCAAAACGTTTTACAATGACAATATTCAGTAAAACATCAATTCTAGTCCAAGACCATGAGCGTTCCATTATTTCTTTGAAAAGGACAACCCGACACTAAGTCCGTAAGTCTGGCATATCTTACGAGCCCTTCTAGGTGATCAGCCTATAGTACTCTATGTTGATCAACACTACATCCTTTAAACGTATGTACGTTTAAGTTTTGGCAACCTTGAGTGCCCATCGAATAATCAATGAGAAATACATTTGTTTATTCATACTCAAGTTTACCTTGAATCCGTACCAAACAATTGGCGTAGGATAGCGTTATCAATTCTATTTTGAAAGACTTGTAAATAAATCAATCGACTCTTCAAGATTAGTCTAGCCGAGGTAAAACAGGCATCGACCCTTTAGTAAAACATTTCATGCATCTCATAACATGAATCATAGAAAACATGGCTAACACGAAGGTTAGACAAGCATTTAAGAAAAACTTGCCTTCAGCGTCTGCTACAGTAAAATACTTTTCCTTTGAGTCTTTACAGTCTCTACAACACATAACCACATAACATACCACATTAGGTCACGAATGAACATACATGGTTCCTAATGAATCTTACCCTTCTTCTCAATCTAATTATATATTAGATTTGTTATTATTGGTTCCGGCTTGCCATTATAATTTACATCGTTCTTACCAACTTCGTTCTCTTCTATAACTTAACTGAAATTATTTCACTAATACAACTCATTTCGAGTTAATTATCCTTATTCACGGCTTACTAACATTCTCATATTATTAATCGAAACTCGATTGTTAATAGTTAAGTACACTTATTGCATACCGTTCGCATTCACGTAATATTCATCAACATTTAGTTATAACTCGCAACGTTATTGCCATCATCGAAAAATGCTATGTTAAGTTAATTAATTCATTATCAATTAACTATCTTTACTTTTGTATTCTTAATCGTACTGACTTACTTAATGAAACTCATTTCAAGTACTTATCCTCCTTTACGGCTTATTATCACTCATCGCTTCAGTATTAATAACTTATATTCCATTAATCTTTCTTTCAACCTGTAGTGTATTACTTATGGTTTACAACATCTTAATTGATGTAACTTTATGTTAATTAAGGATTTAATTTAGTCTTCCTTCACTTCTCTTTTACTTTACATTCAAAAACATATCCATTTATGCTTCACTTAGTGCTGGCTCTGTGGCACCAAATTTTTTTTTTATCTACTCATGCACAAGCACATGCTTCTTTTGTTCTTAGAATCCTATCCACCAGATTGCGGCACCATACCTTTCACTATTGGTCGATTATGGTGCAAACTTCAATAGCTCACGACCATTTCTCAGGCCATGGCATGACTTTCTTGGCCTTGGATCTGCACTTGCATGGCGCAAAAGATTTCTAGCACCGTAAAAAAAATTGGACAGCTTAACTTTTATGTGAGATTCCCAGGCTCATAACTTCTTCTTTATAAGTCCGAATTGGCTCGTTCAAGAGCCTACGGTTCAAAAATTACATACTCTGTGAAGATATATTTCAGACTCCTAGAGTCCGTGTATATCTCATACTTTTCCCCGTATAAATACTATCATTAGATTATTAATTCAAAAACTACACCTGCCAATTATAGATTATAAGTAGGATAAACCTCCTTATAATCCTTTAATTGGTGTGATGCATACACAATGACTTTTCCATGCTACATGAGCACACAATCTCGTCATCTATGCGAAACATCGAGATACACTACAAAATTCCCCATATCATCTGATAAAGATAATATAGGTGCCTCAATTAACCTTCCTTTTTAGTTCCTGAAAATTATTTTCTCACTTCTCATTTCCAACATACTTATCAATAACATATCTGTATATCTTTTAAGCTAAAATTCACACTTAGTGAATTCCGTATCCAACTTCTCCCTCCATAGTGTTTCTCACACTATCTTCAAATGTTCAGCGTGATCTTCTGACGTCTTGAATTAGACTAGAATATCACCAATGATCATTACGACACCCTCATCCAAATATTATTTGAACACTCTGTGATGCTAATGGTATTTCAACCATAATACCTCACAAGAGAACCTATTTGTTTACCACCGACTTTCTCGGTGCCTTTTACGGAAAATCTAGCTTCCGTACATTAGTCCACCCAATTGACATAACCAGAAACTTGTCATAACTATAATGAGTTCTGAATGTCATCTTAGGTACCTCCTCCTTCTTCCTTACTTTCAACTGACTATACCCCGTACGCAAATCTATCTTAGAAAAATTCTTTGCCCTCTTTAATTAATCAAATAGATCATCGATTATGGGCCATGGGTATTTATTCTTAACCGCTAAGTTACTCCTATTACGATAGTTGATACGCAACCAAAATGACTCATCCTCTTCCTTAACATTCTCCTAACTAGCGTCATCATTAGACAACAAGAGCGACGCGGTATTTTATTACCGTAAATTACTACCTTGGATTTTCTTAGAAAATCAAAGATTCATACTTTTATTCTAACAATTTATTAAAGTTCTATGATTAATTAACACATTCATACCGAGAATTACTTCAAATTCTTTCAACATTATCGGTTCTCATCTATCGACACTTGCTTACCATTATTATCCATGAAACCATTTCCACGAATATAATCAACGAAAGTTATTCCCTCCTCCTCTACCATAATGTTTAAAGGTACTTATAATCCCTTTCAGACAGACTCCTAGATGAGTCTTTCCACATGTCTTACACGCTTCGATCTTACGCTTAGGATCCCTTTGTCCCACTCTAGTATTCCCGAAGTTAAAATTCTTTCTTTTTGGCATACTGTCACTGGCATTCTCTGCCTTGGTTCCTCCCTCTCCCTTGCTCTTATTCTTCCTCTCTTTGTGGTATTGAGTCAACGCCTCACTACCACCCTCTGCTATAATCACCTTCTCCAGGATGGTCCCATAGGAAATAATCTAAAACACCGAAATCCTACTATAGAGCCAGAGTTTCAGGCCCTGCTCAAACCTACGAGCCTTCCTCTCCTCAGTGTCCACCTGATGTGGAGCAAACCTTGCCAATTCATTGAATTTGGCCACGTACTAGGAACCATCATGTCCCCTAGTTTAAGTTCTAAGAACTTAATCTCCATCCTCCCTCGCATGTTTGTAGGGAAATAATTCTCAAAGAAAACCTTCTTGAATTGTTCCCCTGTTATCGCATCTGTTCTAGCCCCACCCTGGTGAGCCTCCCACCAAAAGTTGGCTTCCCCTTTCGTTATGTAAGTCGCAAAAGAAATCTTTTGGGTCCGTCGTTCCTTTGAACTCTGGCAGACCTACAGTTTTATATTCTTTAAAGGTAGTCTTTCAGGCTACTCTAGGTCTCGTGGGTATTCTACCCCAGGTTTGGTCAGATGTAGCTGTAAATAAATTAACGAACTCTTGCATAGGGTTGTTTTAACCCCCCTTGATTATTGTTGTGTGATTCTTCTTCCTGATTATGTTGTCTTCTCTTTGGCGGCATTTTTTTGATTAAATAAATAAAATTTCATTATTATCTATTTACTTGCTTGGTTATCCTTCCATACTAATAACTCATACCACATCAAAGCACATTAAATAAAAACTTCATTACATTAATATGCTTCTTCATAGTTTGAAACTATTTACAATTTGCTTTACATAGCCAAAAGCTATTACATTTCTATCCAGCAATTGAACTTCACAAAAGTTGGGATTTTCAAAAAGACTACCCTTTTATACAAAAGAGGGTTTTACGTCACTACACACATATTTATAACTCTAGATTTCTAATGCTGCATAACAACGTCCTCGTGTTTCTCATTTTCAATCTTCACTACAGTATCCTGACTAATAGTATGTCGAGTCTGCCCTGACTCTATAGAATAACAAGCAACTTTCAGCTTCAAATCCTTATGAGCACTCTTATGGATGTAAGACATTCGTGCTATCTTCCGGTCCTTCTCCTCCAGTTTCTTACGAAGCTCTACCACCTCGTTCATATAATCCCTATCCTTATTTATCATGAGCTCCTTCTCATCATGCTCTGACTCAAAATCTGCTTCTGCAGACTCCTTCACTTCATAAAGAGCACTAATCTCTTCATTCTGATTCTGCACAACTGTACTCAGTTGCACATTCTTGTCAAGCTCTGCCAGATATAATGATCTCATTTCATTTGGATGTGATGACTCTTGTGTAAGTACCACCGTATCAACCGATGTTACATCTATTCCTTCCTCCACATCGTTCATCATACTAAGGTATGACGCTATATCCATATCTCCCTCAGAGTAGTCTTCCTCAGAAAAGTACTCCTCTGTCTCCGACTCCTCGAAAATCACTAATGGTACCTCTGCCACCGGCATAGGTACAGGCTTTACTCAGTTCACAATTTCTTCGTTCACCGTGTGTATATCTCTATACATCAAGCTATCGATCGACATCCTACAATAACACATATGTTGATTAGTACATAACACACAATAGTATAAGCACAAATCACATTTAATTTATTTAGGGTTACTTTCCATCTTTTAAATCTTTCGGTACTGAGTTTACTAAATACCTTATTGACTCATTCAACTTAAGTAAAGCTCGAGTTTACTTCCTTCAGATTTTTCTTCCTTAACGAGGTTATTAGCCTAAGGTTCTTCCCCCCTTAAGTTTTATAACCTAATGCTTCGATACCAACCTGTGACGCCCCCAAATCCAAGTATCTTCCAACCCGACAGATGGTGCTACACGGTGCTATAGTTCATATAATCATTCAATTGAAATGCCTAAAAAGAATGAATATGTCTTATAAATATTCCAAAACAATACTACCATTCCCCAGGTTCTTTATAACCATTACATTTGTTCTTGTCATAATATCAAATATTATCATTACAAACCTATACTATTATATATGTAATCTACAGGTTCGCCTTAGCCTTCTCTTTATCCTTGTCGGATCCTCCGGTCCATTCGGTCTTAGCTGCATTCATATGGTTCAAGCAAGAGTGAGCATAACAAGCTCAACAAGTACAATAATTTCATCTAAACAGCATGCTTGAAACATAGGAATCATATATCTTCAATAACTGGATAATAGTTACGAAGTACTACCAATAATTAAAAATAACATTTCTTTTCCTTCAAAATATTTTACAATGATAATATTCAGTAAAACATCAATTCTGATCCAAGACCATGAGCGTTTCATAATTTCTTTGAAAAGGACAAACCGACACTAAGTCCGTAAGTTCGACATATCTTACGAGCACTTCTAGGTGATCAGCCTATAGTACTCTATGTTGATCAACACTACATCCTTTAAATGTATGTACCTTTAGGTTTTGGCAACCTCGCGTTCCCATCGAATAATCAATGAGAAATACATTTGTTTATTAATACTCAGGCTTACGTTGAATCCGTACCAAACAATTGGCGTAGGATAGCGTTATCAATTCTATATTGAAAGACTTGTAAATAAATCAATCAACTCTTCAAGATTAGTCTAACCAAGGTAAAACTGGCATCGACCCTTTAGTAAAACATTTCATGCATCTCATAACATAAATCACAGAAAAACTTGGCTAACACGAAGGTTAGACAAGCGTTTAAGAAAAACTTGCCTTCAGCGTCTGCTAGAGTAAAATACTTTTCCTTTGAGTCTTTACAGTCTCTACAACACATAACCACATAACATACCACAATAGGTCACGAATGAACATACATGGTTCCTAATGAATCTTACCCTTCTTCTCAATCTAATTATATATTAGATTTGTTATTATTGGTTCTGGCTTGCCATTATAATTTACATCGTTCTTATCAACTTCGTTCTCTTCTATAACGTAACAAAAATTATTTCATTAATAAAACTTGTTTCGAGTTAATTATCCTTACTCACGGCTTACTAACGTTCTCATATTATTAATCAAAACTCGATCGTCAATATTTAAGTACACTTATTGCATACCGTTTGCGTTCACGTAATTTTCATCAACATTTAGTTGTAACTCGCAACGTTATTGCCATCATCGAAAAATGCTATGTTAAGTTAATTAATTCATTATCAATTAACTATCTTTCCTTTCGTATTCTTAATCGTACTTACTTACTTAATGAAACTCGTTTGAAGTACTTATCTGCCTTTACGACTTTTTATCATTCATCGCTTCAGTATTAATAACTTATATTCCATTAATCTTTCTTTTAACCTTTAATGTATTACTTAAGGTTTACAACATCTTAATTGATGTAACTTTAAGTTAATTAAGGATTTAATTTAGTCTTCCTTCACTTCTCTTTTACTTTACATTCAAAAACATTTCCATTTATGCTTCACTTAGTCTTTGTGTCATGCCGCTATTTTTTGCTTTCTAACTCATGCGCTTACTGCCACATGCTTCTTTGTTCCTCAGATTGATTACTACATTGTGGCGCCATACCCTTCACTATTGGTCACCTTAGTTGCCAAATTACAAAGAGCTCACACGGCTATGTCCAAGGCATGTCATGGTGACTTTTGACTTTCGATCGCATCATGCATGCACAAGATTTAGCGTAAAAAAAAATTTGACAGTTAACTTTTTATGTGAGATTCCCGGGCTCATAACTTCTTCGTTATAAGTCTGAATTGGCTCGTTCAAGAGCCTATGGTTCACAAATTACATACTCTACGTCTTCATGTAAGAATTTTATCTATATGACTTTGTTAACTAAAAATTCACTTATTAGTCAATTTTTAATGAAAATGATAAACGTTCGTGAACGTTCAACGCTAGTTTCTTCGTTCTAAGTCAGAATCCGGTCATTTTCGAGTCCGCAACTCTATAATGCCAAATAATACTTGTCTCCATTGAAAACTAACATTTTCGAACTCAATATCAAAATTCGACTTCCATTCCGAGAATTTCACGAATTCGACGATTATCGTCCAAATTCGTGAATTCCACCAAAACTTCGTTACTTAAGATTTGTTCTTCATTTCAAATGTATTCAATCCATCATACTAACATCTTAATATACATACTTCAGTAACTTATAAACATGATAGGTTATTACTTGTTCTTTATGAGTTTGTAACTTATAAAAATATAAATTACTTATGAATTCTTTTCTCATGACTTATGATAGTTCATGACTTCTAACCATTACTCTTGCTTCTTGTTATCATACTAACTTCATTAATGTAGACATGGCACAAATCTTACAAGTTCTTCTTTAGTTCATAGCTTATATGATTAGGAATAGCTTATTCATGACTTATATGGCTTAAGTCCATTAATTAATCATTCTTATCATTCCTTAGCATACATGTTCTACCACTACCCACTTCTCTAACAATGGAAGAGAAAGAGAATCATGGTTTAAGATTGCTTACCCTTGAATATCACATGGTTAATCTTTGATCTCCTTCTTGCTTCTTGAAATATAAAATCTAGCTTTTCTAGCTTTTATAGCTTTTCCCCCCTAACCAATAAGCTATAAGTTGTTGGTGTTTTTTTTGAGCAAGGAAAAAATGACATCCAAAGCTTACTATTTATAGGAGTTGCTAGCTTAGGGTATAATGGTCAAAAGCCAATCCCACCTCCTTAATAAACCTCCATACTATTCATTACCTAAACCATAAGTTTACTTGCTCACCAAATAAATTACTTGGCCATCACAATACTTAGCCATTAAGTTAACTTGTTAATCACATAGCTTATCCTTTGCTTGTTCATCACATAAAAGCACTTTGCTTGCTCACCACACTTACTTAGCAATTAAGCTTACTTAACTTATCTTTTGCTTAACCCTTAAGTCTACTTGCTCATCACACTTGTTTTTTGGCCACCAATATCACCCATGTGATCATGGGTTGCCCCATGGATCCTCCTAATCCATTGGATTAATAGTTTGGGCTTAAGGTTTAATTAATACTAACTTATACATTGGGCTTGTAGTTAAAAAAACACTTGGGCTTGTTCATTAATTTACATTGGCCTTAACATTACAAACATTTGAGCTTTAACATTAATTCATATTGGGCTTTATTATAATCCCAATTGGACATTTCAATTTCCTACACAATCGTACAAGTCCATTACATAGGCTTAAAGCCTTATAACGTATAATCTACGTATTAATCTCGTATTCCAACTCATATACTTATTTATATATACGACATACCATCATTCATACTTACTCGTATAATACCACGTATCATACTAATATTCATTACCTCGTACAATACCTACATATTATACGATCATCGCTTTAATTCATTATACGCATTTAAATTCCTTCTCAGAACTCACTTTCCCTAACCGTTAGGTTTAAGTCCGCAGGAGAAAAATTGTGTTTGCCATAACTGAAATATTATTGGATATTGCATCTCACCTCGATATTCTATCATTACGTATTTCTTAGAAATTCAAAAATAATTTCCGAGCAGAAATGCGTGAATAGTGTTTTTCAAAAAAATTCTCGGAAAGATTTTATTTTCATCTTGGAAATTTAAACACTTTAATTCTACCACGTAACCAAAATACTACGACGTTCTGACATGTTTAGGTCATCAAACGACCTTCAAATAGCTTACTCCCATAAATAATCAATTAAATTCATTTAATCCACATAATCAAATAAAAATTGAATTCTCAAAAAAAAAATCCGATTTTTCTGGGGCATTACATGGCATCTATAGTTTTTGCCTTAAAAATATGGAGACATTATTTATACGGGGAGAAGTGTGAGATATACATAGACCATAAAAGGCTGAAATATATCTTCACCCAGAACGAGTTGAATATGAGGCAGAGAAGGTGGTTAGAGTTGATAAAAGATTACGATTGTGATATCTTATATCTTTTGGGGAAAACAAATATTGTAGCCAATGCGCTAAGTAGGAAGGGCATGGGAAAAGCTGTCAATGTTAATGACTCAGAATGAGTTAGTAATAGAGATGGAGAGAATGGAGTTAGAAGTTAAATTACCGGATGAAGCAGTAGAGATGTTATTCTCAATGGAGACTTAACCGACCATAGTGGAATGGGTTAAATAAGTGCAATTAAGCAACGAGGAATGCGAACAAATGAAGAAGAGGATGGAAGATGAAGAGAAGACTAAGTATAACCTCCACAAAGAGGGATTGCTTCGTTTTGAAGGAAGAACTTGGGTTCCAAATAATTCCAAGTTAAAAGAAGAGATAATGAGTGAGGCCCATAGTTCAAGGTACTCGGTACATTCGGGTAGTACTAAGATGTATCAAGACCTTCGACAGAACTTTTGGTGGCCGAACATGAAGAGGGAGATATCAGAATATGTTAGTAAGTGCTTAACTTGTCCGAAAGTTAAGGTTAAACACCAATGACCTAGTGGGTTGTTGCAATCATTAGAAATTCCAGAGTGGAAATGGAAGCATATCACAATGGATTTTGTGGTGGAACTTCCAACAACAAGGAAAGGATACGATGCTATTTGGGTAATAATGGATCGGTTGACGAAATTGGCTCACTTTCTACCAATAGGAGTTAGGTATAACCTAGAACAATTAGCTAAACTGTATGTCAAAGAAATTATTTCAAGACATGGAGTACCTGTGTTGATTGTGTCAGATCGTGATCCACGATTCACATCAAACTTTTGGAGGAGTTTGCAAGAACAAATGGGAACGTAGTTGAGATTGAGAACGACGTATCATCCTCAAACAAATGGACAAAGTGAACGAACAATTCAAATGATAGAAGATATGTTAAGATCTTGCATTATGGATTTCAAAGGGAGTTGGGACTAACATCTACCTTTGGTGGAATTCACGTACAACAATAGTTTTCATGCTAGTATAGGCATGCCGCCTTACAAAGCGTTGTATGGGAGGAAGTACAAAACTCCACTGTGTTGGGATGAAGTAGGTCAACGTCAGATGTTGGGACCTGAGATGGTACAATAGACGGTGGACATGGTAAAGTTAATACGTACTCGATTGGTAGCGACTCAAGATAGGCAGAAGAAGTATGCAGATCCTCACCGAGAGAAGAGGGAATTAGAAGTAGGTTCATATGTCTTTCTGAAAGTATCGCCTTGGAAAGGGAAGATACGTTTTGGGAAGAAAGGGAAGTTAAGTCCAAGGTTTATAGGACCTTTTGAAATTTTAAGAAGGGTAGGAGAGGTAGCTTATGAAGTAGCTTTACCTTCAGAGATGGAACGTATACACAATGTGTTTCACGTGTCAGTGTTGCGTCCTTATAAACCGAACTATAAATACGTAATAGAGTATGTATCTATTCAGATAGAGAAAGACTTAACGTATGAAGAACTTCCAGTTCAAATTGTTGATAGGAAGGAAAAAGTTTTGAGAAATAAGATAATACCTTCGGTGAAGGTAATTTGGAGGAACCACAATGCCGAAGAAGCAACGTGGGAACTCGAAAGTAAAATAAAGGAAAATTTTCCTTATTTGTTTATGTAATTATAACAAGATTCTGGGGCAGAATCCTTATAAGGGAGGGAGAATGTAACGCCTGAGAAAATTAGATTTTTAAATGAATTAAATTTTTATTTGATTATGTGGATTAAATGAATTTAATTGATTATTTATGTGAGTAAGCTATTTGAAGGTCGTTCTATGACCTAGAATGTGTGGATGTGGTTAGGATTCTGGCTATGTGCTAGAATTAATTGTTTTGAATTTCCAAGACGAAAATAAAAGTTTTCCGATAAATTTCCGTAAAAACACTATTCATCCATTTCTACTCGGGAATTAAGTTTGAAATTCTGAGAAACGCATAATGATAGAATTCTAAGACGAGATGGAATATCCAATAATATTTCAGTTATGGCAAATGAAGTTTTTGCTTGCGGACGTAAAACCTAAGGGTTAGGGAAAGTGATTTCCGAGAAGGAAATGTAATGTGTATAATGATTAGGGTTATTATATGTACCATATACGAGTATGATACTAGTTAGAATACGAGTATAATATGAAGAATATTATGACGTATAATATAAATATCGTATGAATACTAAACGAAGAGAATACGAGAATTGAACGCGTAGAATACGATTTATCTTAATGGACTTTGAGTTTAAGGACTTTGTAGATTCCAATTGGACTTGGATTATATCAATCCCAATGAATGGTGTAATCAAGCCCAAGTTAAGGCCCAATGTTAGGTTTAATCAAGCCCAATCCAAGAAACTAAAATGCGGATCGAACCAACGGGTCACCGGATGGGTAAAACCCATGGGGCAACCCATGTGGGAGACCCATGGACCATGTGGGCCGGCCACTTGGCCACCAAGTAAAGTGGTTACTTGGTGGCTAAGCCATGCATAGTAAGGAGGTGGGGTAGGATGACCATTTTGCCCTCCATTTGAATTTCCTATATAAAGAAGCTTAGGTTGGTCATTTATTATTTTACAAACATTAGCCAACATATATTGAGAGAGAGAAAGAGCTAGAAACATGTAATCAAGCTACCTTGAAGCAAAGCATAATATTTCGTAAACGTTAGTCTTCGACCTTTTCGATTTATTTTTCGTAAAGAATAATATATTGGTGGAGAATTTATCTTCCGGAGGAATAAGGATGGCTATTAATGAGTAAAATATTGATAAGTTATGTTTAAGTAGAAATCATAAGTAGTTACATAAGTTTAAACCGAAGAAACCTTTGCACGTTAACTTGGTTGTTGATGGACAAATTAAAAACCATAATTGTTAGGGTATGTGCATATTGCTTGGTTAGGATGTAGATGATGAAACAATGGAGTTGTTCCATTTGATTTGGCATATAGAACACAAGTAACAAAGTTATGGCGAATTTTACGAAATTAGACGTTAAACGTTGAAAACGTATAAATCTCGAATTGGTAGTCAAAAATTGCCGAGTAACTTGGAAACTTTGGTTTTCGATGGCATCACGTGAGATAAGGTATTCAAGAGTCGTGGACTCAAGAATTGTCGAATTCTGACTTAGAACGAAGAAAATGAGCTATGAACGCTCACGAATGATAAACGAACGCTCGGTAATGACGTAATCGGTGAATTTTGGGTTAAATGATTTGGAAATGAAATATTCTCTGATTAAATCATTGTCCACATGATTTAGAAGCTAATGGCTTTTGAATGAGCCAATTCATATGTAAAATGAATAAGTTATGAGCTCGAGAATTTTGTAGAAAAACCAAACTGTCAAAGCCAATTGAGGCTCAGGGGAGGCGCCGCAGCGCTAACCCCAGTGTTAAATGCCATGTCGTAGCACCGGGAATAAAGGAATGAGTTATGGAAGAGTGGCACCATAACGCCACTGGTATGCTTAGATCTCGCATCGCAAATCATTTAGATCGGACTTTAGAAACAAATAAAGTCGCTACCGCCATGAAGGCCAGGTGGTGTGTTAGTGTCCATACCAAAAGACCGGCATGCCATAGGATTTTGATAGACAAGTTAGGTTTTGTAATCCTAATTGATTGGAAATGAATAATACAACATGTATGTATTTAATATACATAGAAAAGATCAATTTTAAATCACTTATATAGTGATAACGTTAGAAAATTAAGTATGGTTTAATAATGATTAAACAAAGAATGAAAAGTGTAAGTAAGTAAATTGTGAACAGTATTCGATAGGTATACTTTATCAATGATGATCGAGTCTCGGTTAATAACGTAAGAATGTTAACAAGCTGTAATGAAGGATAATAAGTCGATTTGACATTTATTAATGAAATAAGTTCATGTAAGACATAAAAGAGAAAGAAGTTGGTAATAACAATGTGATGAGATTGTTTGGTAGCTAATTACAGTGTGCTATGTGAATATATCATGTAGATTCTGTAAAGACTGAGAACTATTGAATATTGTATTCAAAGACGCTTAAAGGCAAGTTTTCTTAACGCTTGTCTAACCTTCGTGTTAGCCAAGTTTTCTGTGATTTATGTTCTAAGATGCATGAATTGATTTACGAAAGGGTCGATGATAGTTTTAACTCGACTAAACTATTCTTAAGAGTTAGATTGATTTGTTTACAAGTCTTTCGATATAGAACTATTAATGCTATCCTATGCCAATTATTTGGTATGGATTCAAGGTAAGTTTGTATATGAACAAACAAATGTATTTTCATCAATTATTCGATGGGCATGTGAGGTTGCCAAAACTTAAACATAAATATGTTTAACGGATGAATGTTGATCAACATAGAGTACTATAGGCTGATCACCTAGAAGTGCTCGTAAGAAATATCGGATGTACGATCTTAGTGCCGGGATATCCTTTTCATGTATGAAAATGAAAAGAGTATGTTCATGGTCTTTCGACCGGTTCAAAATTCCTAAGCTATTATATATGCTTTGGAATTGTTGTTATAAAAGAGAAGTGCTAGTCAATGTTTCATAGTACTTCATAGCTATTTGTTCAGTTATGGAAGATAATAATATAATTCACGACGTGGTATTTGTATTATCCTTTGTTAGACTTGTTGAGCTAGTTATGCTCACTTCTTGATGAATTATATGATTGCAACTAAGGCCGAACGAACTGAGAGTTCTAAGAAAGATAAAGGCAAGGCTAAGATGGATAGTTAGTTATCCTGTAATAGACTATTGTGTTTGTATGTATTATACTTATGAACAAAAAAAATGTATTCGGTTTATAAACTTGGAAAAGGATTTATTATGAATGTAATAATAATGTATCTAATACACTCATTGTGTTGTTGTTTCAATATAATGAATGTATGATTATGAGTACCGTGTAGAACCATCAGTCTGGTTGGAAGATACCCAGATTTGGAGGTGTCACAATTATCACATAGCACACTAAAATTAGCTACCAAGCAATCTAATCACATTGTTTTAACAAACTTCTTTCTCTTTTATAACTTAATCAAATTTATTTCATTAATAAAACTCGATTTGAGTTACTATTCTTCCCTATGGATTATTAACGTTCTCATGTCCCTAAACCAATACTTAACATTAATTAGTTAAGTACCATAGTAATTGAATAAGATTTACCTTCTCACGCTTTACGTTCTTCGTTTAAATAGTATTAAACAACGTTCATTTCCTAAAGTCATCGCTATACATATGATTTAAGAATGGTCTTATCATGTATATTAGGTATATACATGCCCCATAGTTGTTAGGTAAATAATACGGTTCAAAAATAACTCCTATCTCTTGGCACAAGGGCCATCCTCAGTATAACATTAGCGCCACAAATACCATCGAAAGAAGATTGAAACCCTCGTCTCTAAGATCATAAGGTCGAGACTTCCTACATACGAGTGGCACTACAACTCGAATTAGTAGTAGCCACTCCTTTGAACCGGCGCTGCGGTGTGAGTTTCACAGGCTTGGGGGGCGCTGCGGCGCTAACCTTAAGCCCTTGAATTTTTTTAAAATTTTCTAGTTTAATTCATTACGGACTCGTAACTTGGTCATTATAAGTCGAAATTAGCTCGTTCAAAAGCCGTTATCTTACACATTCCATGTACTTCCATTTCATCCAGATAAAAGTAGTTTTTAAATTCGTCAACAATGAATTCACTATTTAACTTTCTATTACGCGTTCGTTTAACGTTCATGAACGTTCATAACTCGTTTCTTCTTTTTAAGTCGGAATTCAACCATTCTTGAGTCCACGACTCTTAAATACGTTGTTCTACGATACACCATCGAAAACCAAGGTTTCTCAGTTAAACGGTGAATTTTGACTACTAATCCGGAAATTCTACGATTTCAACGTTTAACGCCTAATCTCGTAAATTTTGCCATAACTTCATTACTTGAGTTTTATATGTCAAATCAAATGAAAACAATACATTGATTCATTATCTATAACCTAACTAAGAAATATGCACATAACCTATATTTTATGGTTTTCAATTTGTCCATCAACAACTAAATCATCGCTTAAAGGTTTTCTTCGCTTAAACTTATTTAAACGCTTATGATTCTTAATTGTACATGGCTTATCAATGTTTTAATCCACTAATAGCCATCGTTATTACTCCAGAAGAGACATGCTCCACCAATTCATACTTCTCTATGAAAAATAAACGTATTATTACCTTAACATTCTTCGCGTTCTTCATTAAAGCTTGAATGTTTTGCTTTGGATTCCTCTTGATTACTCGTTAATATTCTTTTTTCTTTCTCAATATATTGGTTAATGTTGGTGAAACACACAAATGAACCAACATAACCTCTCTTATATAGAAAACCGAATGGAGGGCAAAATGATCAAGTGGTCCATTTCTTTACTATTCATTACTTAGAAACCAAGTAAAACCTCTTTACTTAGCCACCAAGTAGCCGACCTACATGTCCCTTTGGGTCCCACATGGGTTGCCCCATGGGTTTTACCCATGTGGCGATCCATCGGTTCAATCCGTAGTTTGGTTTCTTGGTTTGGGCTTAGAATTAATTTGTATTGGGCCTATCTTGGGCTTGATTTACATAACTTTGGGCTTGACATAATCCAAGTCCAATTGGAATTGACAAGGTCCAATTTCTAAGAGTCCTTTAAGAATAAATCATATTCTATTCATATAACTCTTGTATTCTCTTCGTATACTATTTGTACGATATTCGTATTATACATCATAATAATCTTCATACTATATTCGTATAATAACTAGTATCATACTCATATATCTCATATATAATAACAATATTCATTATACATAGTCATTTAATTCTCGAAACTCACTTTTCCAAACCCTTAGGTTTTAAGTCCGTAGGCAAAAATTTCGTTTGCCATAACTAAAATATTATTGGATATTCCATCTCGTCTTAGACTTCTATCATTACGTGTTTCTTAGAAATTCATAATTAATTCCTAAGCAGAAACGGATGAATAGTATTTTTACAGAAACTTCTCAGAAAACTTTTATTTTTGTCTTCTTTTGTGTGAAGATTCAACTCCTTTTGTGTGAAGATATATTATAGACTTTTATGGTCCGTGAATATCTCACACTTCTCCCCGTATAAATAATGTCTCCATATTTTTAAGGCAAAAACTACTGTTGCCAATTCTAGGTCATGAATAGGATAAACCTTCTCATAATCTCTCAACTGGCATGACGCATACACAATGACCTTGCAATGCTGCATGAGCACGCAACCTAGTCCTCTATGCGAAGCATCGCTATAAACTACAAAATTACCGGTATCATCTGGTAAGGATAATATAGGTGCCTCACTTAACCTCCTTTTTAGTTCCTAAAAACTATTTTCACACTTCTCAGTCCACACATACTTCACTGACTTCCTCGTCAAATTCGTCAACGGAGTAGCTATTTTAGAAAAGTGTTGGATGAACCTTCTATAGTATCCCGCTAATCCCAGAAAACTCCAAACCTTAATTGGTATTTTTGGTTGTTCCCAATTATTAACTTCTTCCATATTTGCTGGATCCACAGAAATGCCATTTTTATCAATAACATGTCCTAAAAACAACACTCTTGCAAGTCAAAATTCACACTTAGTGAATTTTGCATACAACTTCTCCCTCCTTAGTGTTTCCAACACTATTTTCAAATGTTCAGCATGATCTTCTGGCGTCTTAGAATAGACTAAAATATCATCAATGAACACTACAACAAACTTGTCCAAATATTTTTTGAACACTTTGTTCATCATATCCATAAATACGGCTAGCGCATTAGTCAACCCAAATGACATAACCAAAAACTCGTAATAACCATAATGAGTTCTGAACGTCGTCTTAGGTACATCCTCCTTCTTTACTTTCAACTGATGGTACCCCATACGCAAATCTATCTTAGAAAAATACTTTGCCCCTTTACACTGATCAAATAGATCATCGATCCTGGGCAATTGGTATTTATTCTTAATCGTTAACTTGTTCAACTCATGATAGTCGATACAAAGTCGTTACGATCCATCCTTCTTCTTTACAAAAAATACATGTGCTCCCCACGGAGACACACTCGGTTGAATGTACTTCCTATCTAATAGTTCTTGTAATTGAACCATTAAATCCTTCATCTCTACTGGCACCATCCTATATTGTGCCCAAAAACTGGTGCCATACCCGGTAACAAATCAATCACAAATTTGACCTCCCTATCAGGCGGAAGACCTGGTAACTCATCTGGAAATACATCCACGAACTCTTGTACTATAGGTATCTATTCCAATGATGCTTCCACTCTCTGGGTATCCACAACATGGCACAGGTATCCTATACATCCCTTCCTCAACATCTTCCTAGCTTGTGTCATGGTTAGATTACAAGAGCGTCCCGGTGATTTACTACCGTAGAACACTACCTTAGCTTTCTTAGAAAGCTGAAGGTTCACACTTTTACTATGAAAATCTATTATAGCTCTATGGTTAATCAACCAATCCATACCGAGAATTACATCAAATTCTCTCAACCTTATCAGTATTAAATCTACCGATTTACTACCGTAGAACACTACCTTAGCTTTCTTAGAAAGCTGAAGGTTCACACTTTTACTATGAAAATCTATTATAGCTCTATGGTTAATCAACCAATCCATACCGAGAATTACATCAAATTCTCTCAACCTTATCAGTATTAAATCTACCGATAATGGTGTTGGTCAGTCATATTAAAAGTACGGGTCGTGGGTCTACCCGACAATGGTGTTGGTCTAGTAATGGCTAACTTACCACTACTAGCACTCTTGCTACCCTTTGACCCTTTCTTTGGGAAATTTCCTACCATGTGGTCCATTGACCCACATACAAAATAGCCTTAGTTCTTCTTAGGATTAGGACAATTGGGTGATATATGACCCTCCTGCCCATAGTTGTAACAAACTGACTTCCCCTTAAGGCAGACTCCTAGATGAGCCTTTTTGCATGTCATGCATGCTTCAATCCTATGCTTAAGATCCTATTGTTTACTCCAATATTCCTGGAGTTAAAACCCTTCCTCTTGGGCATACTTCCACTGCCACTAGTTCCATCCGCCTTGTATTCTCCCTCTCCATTGCTCTTATTCTTTCTCTCTTTGTGGTATTGGCTCAAAGCCTCACTACCACCCTTAGCAATAATTGCTTTCTCCAGAATGGTTCTATACGAAGCACTCTAGAATACAGAAATCCTACTATAGAGCTAGGGTTTCAGTCCCTACTCAAACCTATGAGCCTTCCTCTCCTCAGTGTCCACTTGATGTGGAGCAAATCTTTTCAATTCATTGAATTTGGCGCATAATAACAAACGACTTGTCAATTTCCATTACCCATGTCTGGGCCTCTATTGGGTCCGTGGTTCCTTTCAACTCCGGTAGACCTTCACTTTTAAACTCCTTAAAGGTAGTTGTTCTAGCTACCCTAGGTACCGCGTGTGCTCTACCCCCGGTTTGATTAAATGCAGCCGTTAATAAATTAACAAACTCCTACATAGGGTTGTTCTGACCCCCTGGTTATCATTATGGGATTCAGCTTCCTGATTACGTTGTCTTCTTCCTGGTTGCATTTTTCTGGCATTTGTCTTATATAAATAAAATTTCATTATTATGTATTTGCTTACTTAGTTATTATTCGCCAAACAACAACTCATACAATAACAAAGCACATTTAATAAAAACTTCATTATATTAATATGCTTTTTCATAATTCAAACTATTTACATATTGATTCCATAGCCAAAGCTATTACATTCCTATCCCGCGATTGAATTTCACAAAAATTGGGATTTACAAAAAGACTACCATTTAATTATACAAAAGAGGGTTTTACGTCACTACTCTATACATTTACCTCCCTAGACTTCTAATACTTCCTAACAGCATTCTCATGCTTCTCATTCGCAAGAATCGACACAATATCTTGACTAATAGTATGACAAGTTTGTCCTGACTCAATTGAATAACAAGCAATTTTTAGCTTGAAATCCTCGTGAGCACTCTCATTGATGTAAGACATCCATGCTATCTTCTAGTTCCTCTCCCCCAGTTCTTTACGAAGCTCAACGACCTCATTCTTATAATATGTCGCCTTATCCTTCATGAGAACCTTCTCATCATGATCTATCTCAAAATCTGCTTCTGCAGACTCCTTAGCTTTATGGAGGTCACTAACCTCCTCCCTCAAGTTCTACACAATAGTGCACAGTTTCACATTCCGGTCAAGCACCACTAGATACAATGCCATCATTGCAACTGGAGGTGTTGGCTCTAGTGTAGGTACCACCGTATCAGACGATGATACCTCCATATCCTCTTCCACATCGACCACCATATCGAAATATGACGCCGATCCCAAATTTTCCATGTCCCCCTCTAAATAGTCCTCCTCTGAATAGTCTTCCTCTGGCTCGGACTCTTCTAGGTTCACCATTGATACCCCCGCCACTGGCACTTGTACTGGCTCTACCCGGTTTACTGACTCTTCACTCACCACGTGTATATCCCTATACATGAAGCTATCGATGGACATCTACAATAACACATAACATGTTGATTAGTACATAATATACAATAATATAAGCACAACTCACATTTAGTTTATTTAGGGTTAATTTCCATCTTTTAAATCTTTTGGTACTAAGTTTCCTCAATACTTAATTAACTTCATTCTACTCGAGGTCAATTCCTTCTAACTTCTTATTTACTAACAATGTTCTTCCCCCCTTACATTTTATAACCTAACGCTTTGATACCAACCTGTAACACCCCCAAATCTGGGTACTTTCAACCCATATATATGGTGCTACACGGTACTCATAACTATACATTCATTCCATTGACACAACATCAAAATGATTGTATTTACTACATTCTTATTACAAAAGTAATGAATCCTTTCCCAGGTTCTGTTAACCAAAAACATTCTTCATTCGTCATAGTATAAGTCATACAAACATACTACTCCATTACAGGATAATCTACTTATCCATCTTAGCCATTCCTTTATCTTTACTAGAACCCTCGGTTCGATCGGCCTTAGCTGCAATCATATAATTCAATCAAGAAGTAATCATAACTAGCTCAGCAAGTCTAGCAATATATAATACAAGTACTGAAAGTAGTATGCATACAAGCCAATCATGTTTGATGATAAAGCATATACTTTGTAAACAATCTTATTCATTTATTAATAAAAAGTATTAATTTATTAAAGGCTTTTAATTATCTACATGATGCTGTTTTATAATATGTGATAAACCCATAGTTTTAAGCAATGCTTTTAGAATAATGATGATGATCATTCTAATGAGATCTAAATTCTTAGAAAGCTTAAAACTAAAATAGTTCCCAATCATTGGATTACTAAATTGGGGATTAGTGAATCCGGATAGATTGGTACATACGTTGCTTGCTCATTGGATGAGGATGATTGATCTCATGATCATTTGTGTGGAGACACTAAAGCAAGTATGTAGGTGCTTATTAGAGAATAAGTTCATTTGAACGTGGCTCGCTAAGGAATACCTAATGGAGTTTTATTTGCTGTCAATAGGAATTCTCAGAGTGATAGTAGTACAAGTAATCCTTGGACTTGAGATCATCATAGTATCTTGTGTATGATGAGTTATACTTTGACTTATTCCTTAAGACCCTTAGGGTATATCAAAGGGTATGCTTGGGTATAATAAGTTGTACATGGAGATAATGTATGATCAATAAAGAATCTACCACTTAATATAAAGAAGAGAATGTCCTATGTGATTCGATAAATGACAACCCAAAGAGTCCTTGGTTAAGCAGAATGAAATTAGAAAGGAGTTTCTAATTTGCATTATTTGAGTTGTGCATTTAAGGATCGAAATACATATAATTAAATAAAATAGGACTTGACAAGAATTCCATGTCTTATATTTAATTGGGACATTGTATGGTGGAAGGATTGAATTGTGCAGTAACTATTTACTCAAAGGTTCTTTTATGATTAATGTTGAAATCTATATTATCCGGAAAGTCGTTGATCGCTAGGGAGGCTTATCCTATTGTAGAATAAATATTATTTATTTAAATAAATTAATTGTTTAATTTATTTATTTAAATAAGATTAGAATTGTTCTAATTGATTTATTCACAACCTATTAATATGGAGAACCTAAAGGGTCACACCATAAAAGGAAGAATAATTATTTAAGAAGTTAATGGCATAATCGTAATAATATAGTTAAGTATATTTAATTTAATCTATGGTGATAGAATAAATTAAATAGCTTAATATTTATTATTTAATATTTTAGAAATATTAAATATAAATTAATAAGAGGAGTCTTATTAATATTATTACAATTATTATTATTTTAATTTCTAAAAGAGTTTAGGAATTAATTTAATATAAGTACTCTCATTTATTCCTAATTGGATTAGGAAGGAAAATTAATTAAAAGAGTTTAATTAATTATCCCTAATAAGATTAGGGAGCCTAATTAATTAAAAGAATTTAATTAATTAAATAAAACCCAATTCCTTAATTGTTAAGATGGGTTGCCCACATCTATAAATAAGAGGAGTCTTATTATGGGTGTATGGGTTGTTGATTTTTTAACAACGTAATAATTCCAATTTGTTGAAGAGTACGCCCTTTCTATAGAGATAGAAAATTAGGGTTGAGCCAAAACACCCATCTTCTTGAAATCCTTATTCTTCCTTGGTGGATCACCTCTAGAGGCCAAACACATGGGTGGCTAACGTTGATCAAAGGAAGGAACCAAACCCGGTGGATTCAAGATTGAACGCGAAAGGATTTGGAGGTGAACTTGTACCTGAGGAAGCTCGATCTTCAAGGGTATGATTTTATTCTTTATCTTTTCGTTTAATTAATAATTGTGCATAAAGGATGATCCGGGTATATGGTTTGTAAATTTTTTTAAACTCTGATTTTTATACGCTTCCGCACTTTTTATGCAATTTGATTGCTTCATGAATATTACAAACCTAACAGTGGCATCAGAGCCAAACCTTTATGCGAATTATTAATTGTTCAGATTTGATATGTATGTTGATATGTGTTTAGAACAATTTAATTGGGCATATTTTTTTTATTGTATAAAATTTGGCTGTCCACGGAAAAAAAAAAAAAAAAATTTTGGCAGCTTCTTATAAAAAAGGAAGCAGGACCTTATTTCTTTAAAAAGCAGAGCATGGTTTTCTTTAAAAAGCAAGAGCTTATTTTTTTTATGAAAACCGAAGCAACACAAAAGACTGCAGCATGTTGTAAGGTGAATCATGCTGGCACGGATTTCAAAGCAGGTCATGCATTTAAAAAAAAAAAAAAAAAAAAACCTATATACCATGATCTCTGCATTTTAAATCAAGGCAATACTGAATAAGGATTTGTTGGACAATGCCGGAAAATTAAAAAAAAAAAAATAGTAGGCCACGGTATATATATATAAGGTTACATTATATATAGTATATATATTATATATAATAACTTTGTATATATAGTATATATATATATACGGTAATATATATATATATATATATATATATATTATATTCTTAATAATTTTATAATTAAAATAAAATATTTATTTTAATTTTAAAATAAAAAGGAGTTTATTTTAATTTTAAAATTGAATATTATATATATATATAATTATTTTAATCTTAAAATAAAAAGTTTATTTTAATTTTAAAATAAAAGGTTTATTTTAATCTTAAAATAAAAGGGTTTATTTTAATTTTAAAATTAGAATTTCATGCTAACTAATTAGAGTTGGAATTGGATTCCATGATAACTAATTGGAGTTGAAATTGATCTTTCCTTAAATAAAGGAGTTTATTTAGATATGAAATTAGATTTTATATTATTCAAAATAAAGGAGTTTATTTGTGAATAGAAAGAATATCCGTGTTTCCTTTAAATAAAAGATTTTTTTTTTATGGAATTGATTCCATAATTAATTAAAATAAAAGAGTTTATTTTAATTAAAGATTTTTTTATTACATGGAATTGGATTCCATAATTAATTAAAATAAAGGAGTTTATTTTGATTAAAGATTTTGATTAAAATAAAATAGTTTATTTTATTCAAAATTGGATAAATTAAAATAAAATAGTTTTATTTTGATTTAAATTTGGATTTAAATAAAGGAGTTTATTTTTATTCAAAAATAGATTTTATACTAAATAAATTTGCCCATTAAATGATATCAATATATATATTAAATGTTTATTATTCATGAGATGAATGTTATTTATTGATGCATATGGTGATGTGTATGATAATAAATGGGATTGATTATGACTATCGACCAATGCGATTGGATTTTATTTTAGTTGGATGCATGAATGTATGGGTTTTATTAAATGGGGTCTCAAGGTACCTACTGCCTTCTCTAATTTTTCTTAATGTAAATTCTATCTCCTCCTATGTATTTCCCTCGATCACGATCAAGGTTTCTATTTATTTTAAATAGTTTTGTAATAGGAATATTTAGAATTATTTTGAAAAATTAGAGATCAAGGGACAAGAAGCGCTTGAAGACCCGTTTGTAATGGAGCCCGGGTTTAAATGTAATAGTTATATTTAAATATTATTTCTTGCACCCCTAGGGTTTTGACCTTTTTTAGTTCACTTGGTGGCTCTAGTGAACCAAACTAGAATAAAAGTCCATAATCAATCCGGGTAGAATATATAGTATTCTATATGTATGCGTTTTATACTATATATATTATATATTATGCAAACATGCTTCAGCATGTTCATTAATATATTAGCAGTATTTTATATATATATGTAATGCATGCTAAACAAGATGAGATAAATTAATAACAAACCCCTCAATTTTATATTAAGTCCTAAGCGCTCAAAGATATTTGGAATATCGAACGTCGCCTTTCTAGCATGATAAAATTAATAGAGTATTAAATATTTAATATGAGTTTGTTGTGTCACCACAAGGCAAGTATTAAGTATTTAAGATGTTAATTTATCACATTTGATGCTTATAAAGAAAATTGAACAATATTGTTTTGTTGTGTCACCACAAGGATGATATTTTTCTTTTTTGAATATACGGAGTGCTAGGTTGGACTTAACTTGGATAATTTTGATTCGGATGTGCCACCACTGATCAAAATAATCTAAGAGGCAAAATACAAGGAGTTGCATAGTTGATGTAATTGACAAAAGTTGTCTACCTATTTATTTATATATAGTTTGTTGTGTCACCACAAGGCTATATACATTTGAAATGGGATCCTTATTCTCACTAGCGAGATCTTTAATTAGATTTTGCCGAACTATATAAGTGAGGGTAATATAGTTTGAAGAAAATAGTGGGAGATACCAATTTAAAACAAGACCTAAATTATTTTGGTAATTAATAATAGAATGTATGTTAAAATGTTGTTAATTACAAATTCATTTACGTAATTTTACAATGTCTAAAATTACTATCATCATGCGAAGCATATTAGATGCTAAATTAATCGCAATCAATTAAACGGATTGGTTAAGGAATTTGAGAATAGTTCTCATGGTCGAAAAGCTATCTTATGTCCTTAATACGCCTATCCTCAAGAATGGTTGCGCATAATGCCTCCGAGGAAGACATTGCTACTTTTAGAAAGTGGCAAGATGATGCACGATTGGCTCAATGCATCATGCTCAAGGTCCATGAGTAACGAGCTTCACGTCAAAGATGAAACTATGGATGCTCTTACTATATTCCCGCACATCAAGTAGTTGATGGTGAGAAAAGTAGGACCGATAGATATCGATATCTAAGGAGCTCTTCCGATCTAGAATGGCCAATGACACTACAAAGATGATAAAAGTTCTTAACATTATCAATTTGATTGATCAATTAAGACAACTGGTTTTGTCATGGATGGAGAGTTGAGCCAAGATTGATCTTGCACTCACTCCCTAACTCTTTTCACAATTGTTGTGAATTTTTCATATGAACAAGCTAGATATCGCCTTTCTTTTGATTTGCTTAACATGTTGAAAAATGTTGAGAGTCACTTTCAAACCAAGAAAGATCAAGTCTTCTTGGTAGGGGCCAAAGGATCTTCTCGAAAAAGAAGAACGATTCAAAGAAGGTAAATTGAAAGGCGTAAACAAAGGATAATAAGAACAAAACTCGATACGGATAGCAAAGGAGTTTGCTTCCACCGCAATAAGCCCGGACACTCGGAAAGAAATCTGAGAAGCATCTTGCAGAGCCTAACCAAAGAAGCTTAGTGAAGTTTCGGTTGCAAATACAAATTTGTTCATGATTTAAAATAAATTTTTCTTTAAGTCAAGGTTCTACTTAGGTATTGGATACTAACTTTGGTTATCATAAATATAGATTTATGAAAGGACCAAATGTAAGTAGAAAGCTAAACAAATATAAGTAATCCTATGCGGAAATGTAGCAAAGGTTGCCATATTAGCCATAGAAACTTATAGTTTAGCAATGCCTACTGGCAAGTCTATTAAGTCAATAAGTTGTTATTGTATTCTAGTTCTCATTGGAAACATTATTTCCATTTTATTGTTGGACAATAAAATTTTTGGTATTATAATTAAGAACAATTGTTGTTCTATTTATAATAATAATGTTTTGTATAGAACTGGAATATTACTTAATGGATTTTGTATACTTGACTTACGTGAAAAATATATTTTGCAAATTGAACAAACTAGTATAAGAAAAGGAGATGATCATTCAAAGAGTTGAATGTGTGTATTTGCTGAAATACAAGTGTGAATTATTTGAAAGGTTCAAAGAATTCAAAAGTGAAACAAATTGACAAAGTATTAAGATTCTTTGATTAGATCAAGGGATAAATACTTGTGCAATAAGTTTCTAGATCATCTCAAATAGTTTTCTCATAATGGACACATCCTGATATGCAATAATTGATTGATGTATCTGAATGAAAAATCGTACCTTGTTGGACATGGTGCGGTCCATAATGATTTTACTGACATTCCAGTATCCTTCTAGGATCATGTCCTAGAAATGGATGCATATCTACGAAAATGGTAACCTCAAAATCCGGCCCCAAGACTCCATAAAAGTTATGGACAGGGAGGATTCCTAATCTAAGTATGTTAAGATAAGGGGTTGTCCAACTTATGTGAAAAGGTTTCAAAGGATAAGCTTGGGACAAAAATTTGACAAGTATAGATTTGTGGGACATCCTAAAGTAAGTTTAGGGCATATGTTCTATAATCCTGCTTAGCAAAAGGTGTTTGTTGCGAAACACGCTTCCTTTTAAGATAAAGGTGTTTATCATTGAAAGGGCTAGTGGGAGGATAATAGATCTTGAAGAGTTCAAGAACCACAAAACACTATAAGTCAAATAAGAGGAACTCTATCGATGAACTCTATTGTACCACAACCGAATCGTGAATCTGAATAGTACCAAGATACCTAGGAGGTATGGATTCATCATAGATGATGATGATGAGGTACACATCATAGAAGATGATGATCCATTCTATATATGATGAGGTAAGAGTTCTAGTGTGTACAAAAGGGTCATGGGAGCGTCGTGAAATTTCTAGTATTATATGTTGATATACTACGGATGAGGAATTACATACCAATGCTACAATCAGTAAAGATAAAGTTGTCTAAACATTCCTCCATGAATGGTTTGGAAGAGTATCTTAATTGGGGATATAAATCTATATAGATAGATTTAAAAAGATGCTCAACTTAACCCAAGGAACGTATATTCATTTGATGCTAAAGTCGTTTAGCATGGCAAACTCCAAGAGATGTCTCATGTTGATGAGCCATGGAGTGTATCTCTCTTAATAGTCCCCATAGACTCCAAAGAAGAGAGATCGCATGAGTGACTATCATGTATGCAATAAAATATACGAGACCTGATGTTGATCAGTCATATTCTGGAGAAGTTCACTACGAGTCAGTGAAAAACATCTTAAAGTGCTTAACCGACACAAAGGATGTGATCATATTCATGGTGGGTCTGAATTAAAACTATAGGGCTTTACGGACTCAAGTTTTTCGAATGCATCATCAAGGCGACGAAAAATCCACTTTAAGGTAAAGGGTTACCTTGAACAAAGGGTGCAGTTGAATTGAAAGGTTCCAAACAAAGAAAGAGTTCCCGGGTTTAGTAATAAAGACAAAGTATATAGCTATAAATGAAGCTACAAGTTGATTGTTTGGATTAAAAGTCCATTCTGTAACTAGGAATAGTTCCTAAGTCTCATCTTGGATCTAAACATGTGTTGTGGCACTTTCATTTGATTATTAGAATCATTGAAAGATGGGAAATCACTATAGAGATAGTGGACTCTCATGAACAACATTACATATCCATTAACTAAAGCTTATCCAACAAACAGGATAATAATCGCCACTTAGAGAAGAAGAGTATGAGATACCATGACGATTGGCTTTAGTGCAAGTGGGAGATTGAAAGTAGTATGCATACAAGCCAATCATGTTTGATGATAAAGCATATACTTTGTAAACAATCTTATTCATTTATTAATAAAAGTATTAATTTATTAAAGGCTTTTAATTATCTACATGATCTTTGTTTTTATAATATGTGATAAACCCATAGTTTTAAGCAATGCTTTTAGAATAATGATGATGATCATTCTAATGAGATCTAAATTCTTAGAAAGCTTAAAACTAAAATAGTTCCCAATCATTGATTACTAAATTGGGGATTAGTGAATCCGGATAGATTGGTACATACGCTGCTTGCTCATTGGATGAGGATGATTGATCTCATGATCATTTGTGTGGAGACACTAAAGCAAGTATGTAGGTGCTTATTAGAGAATAAGTTCACTTTAACGTGGCTCGCTAAGGAATACCTAATGGAGTTTTATTTGCTTCGTCAATAGGAATTCTCAGTAGTGATAGTAGTACAAGTAATCCTTGGACTTGAGATCATCATAGTATCTTGTGTATGATGAGTTATACTTTGACTTATTCCTTAAGACCCTTAGGGTATATCAAAGGGTATGCTTGGGTATAATAAGTTGTACATGGAGATAATGTATGATCAATAAAGAATCTACCACTTCTAATAAAAGAAGAGAATGTCCTATGTGATTCGATAAATGACAACCCAAAGAGTCCTTGGCGTTAAGCGAGAATGAAATTAGAAAGGAGTTTCTAATTTGCATTATTTGAGTTGTGCATTTAAGGATCGAAATACATATAATTAAATAAAATAGGACTTGACAAAGAATTCCATGTCTTATATTTAATTGGGACATTGTATGGTGGAAGGATTGAATTATGCAGAACTATTTACTCAAAGGTTCTTTTATGATTAATGTTGAAATCTATATTATCCGGAAAGTCGTTGATCGCTAGGGAGGCTTATCCCTATTGTAGAATAAATATTATTTATTTAAATAAATTAATTGTTTAATTTATTTATTTAAATAAGATTAGAATTGTTCTAATTGATTTATTCACAACCGGTTTAATATGGAGAACCTAAAGGGTCACACCATAAAAGGAAGAATAATTATTTAAGAAGTTAATGGCATAATCGTAATAATATATGTTAAGTATATTTAATTTAATCTATGGTGATAGAATAAATTAAATAGCTTAATATTTATTATTTAATATTTTAGAAATATTAAATATAAATTAATAAGAGGAGTCATATTAATATTATTACAATTATTATTATTTTAATTTCTAAAAGAGTTTAGGAATTAATTTAATATAAGTACTCTCATTTATTCCTAATTGGATTAGGAAGGAAAATTAATTAAAAGAGTTTAATTAATTATCCCTAATAAGATTAGGGAGCCTAATTAATTAAAAGAATTTAATTAATTAAATAAAACCCAATTCCTTAATTGTTAAGATGGGTTGCCCACATCTATAAATAAGAGGAGTCTTATTATGGGTGTATGGGTTGTTGATTTTTTAACAACGTAATAATTCCAATTTGTTGGAGAGTACGCCCTTTCTATAGAGATAGAAAATTAGGGTTGAGCCAAAACACCCATCTTCTTGAAATCCTTTATTCTTCCTTGGTGGATCACCTCTGAGGCCAAACACATGGGTGGCTAACGCGTTGATTGATCAAAGGAAGGAACCAAACCCGGTGGATTCAAGATTGAACGCGAAAGGATTTGGAGGTGAACTTGTACCTGAGGAAGCTCGATCTTCAAGGGTATGATTTTATTCTTTATCTTTTCGTTTAATTAATAATTGTGCATAAAGGATGATCCGGGTATATGGTTTGTAAATTTTTTTAAACTCTGATTTTTATACGCTTCCGCACTTTTTATGCAATTTGATTGCTTCATGAATATTACAAACCTAACAAGTACCACGTCAAGAATTATATGATTATTCTTCAATAATTGAACAAATAGCTATGAAGTACTATGAAACATTGAATATCACTTTTCATTCTCATATAACCATTCCGAAGTACATACAGTAACTTAGGAATTCTGAGTAGGTCAAAAGACCATGAACATTTTCTTTTGGTTTTCATTCATGAAAAAAGGACAACCCGACACTAGGTCCGTAAGTACGATATATCTTACGAGCACTTCTAGGTGATTAACCTATAGTAATCTATGTTGATCAACATTCATCCGTTAAACGTATCTACGTTTAAGTTTTTGCAACCTAATGTGCCCATCGAATAATCGATGTAAAATACATTTGTTTATTCATACTCAAGCTTACCTTTGAATCCATACCAAACAATTGGAATATGATAGCATCAACAATACTATATTGAAAGACTTGTAAACAAATCAATCAAACTCTTAAGATTAGTATAACCGAGTTAAAACTGACATTGACTCTTTCATAAAACAATTCATGCATCTTATAACATGAATCACAGAAAACTTGGCTAACACGAAGGTTAGACAAGCGTTAAGAAAACTTTCCTTCAAGCGTCTTCAATTCAAAATTCAACAGTTCATGATCTTTATAGTTTCTACATGATATATTCACATAGCACACTGAAATTAGCTACCAAACAATCTAATCACACTATTTTTACCAACTTGTTTCTCTTCTATAGCTTAATTGAATTTATTTCATTAATAAAACTCGATTCGAGTTACTATTCTTCCCTATGGCTTATTAACGTTCTCATGTCCCTAAACCAATACTTAACATTCATTAGTTAAGTACCATAGTAATTGAATACGATTTACCTTCTCACGCTTTACGTTCTTCATTTAATTACTATTAAACAACGTTCATTTCCTAAAGTAATCACTATACATGTGATTTAAGAATGGTCCTATCATGTATATTAGGTATATATATTCCCCATAGTTGTTAGGTCAACAATATGGTTCAAAAATAACTAAGTCAAACATTTCTCCTATCTCGGTGTTGCGGCGCCATCCTCAGGTACAACATTGGCGCTGTGGTGCCATTGAGCAGTACCTAAACCCTCATCTTGGTGTTGCGGTGTGAGACTCCTACATACAAGTGGTGTTGTGGCGCAAATTAGCAGTAGCCACTCCTTCGACTCGGCGTTAAGACGCTGAAGTTTCACAGAGCTTGGGAAGGCTGCCACACTTAATTCCGCCCTTAATTTTTTTTTTTTTTAAAATTTTTCAGTTCAATTCATTACGGACTCGTAACTTGGTCGTTATAAGTAAAAATTGGCTATTTCGAAAGTCGTTATCTTACACATTCCATGTACTTTGATTTCATCCAGATAAAAGTTATTTTTAAATCCGTTAACAATGAATTCACTATTTAACTTTTTATTACGCGTTTGTTTAATGTTCGTGAATGTTCATAACTCGTTTCTATGTTATAAGTTAAAATTCGACCATTATTAAGTTCACGACTCTTAAATACATTGTTCTATGATACACCATCAAAAACCAAGGTTTCTGAGTTAAACGACGAATTTTGACTACTAATCCGGAAATTCTACGATTTCAACGTTTAACGCCTAATCTCGTAAATTGCGCCATTAATTCGTTACTCGAGTTTTATTTGCCAAATCAAATAGAACCAATCCATTGATTCATTATCTATAAGCTAACCAAGCAATATGCACATAACCTATATTTGATGGTTTTCAATTTGTCTATCAACAACCAAATCACCGCTTAAAGGTTTTCTTCGCTTAAACTTATTTAAACGCTTATGATTCTTAATTGTACACGACTTATCAATGTTTTAATCTACTAATATCCATTCTTATTACTCCGAAAGAGACATACTCCACCAATTTATACTTCTTTAAGAAAAATAAATTGAAAAGGATCGAAGACTAAGGTTTATGAATTATTACCTTAACGATCTTCGCATTCTTGACTAAAGCTTGAATGTTTTGCTTTGGATTTCTCTTGATTACTTGTTAATACTCTTTTTTCTCTCTTAATATATTGGTTAATGATGGTGAAACACACAAATGAACCAACATAACCTCTCATATATAGAAAACCAAATGGAGGGAAAAATGGTCATGTGGTCCACCTGCTTACTATTCATTACTTAGTTACCAAGTAAAACCACTTTACTTGGCCACCAAGTGGCCGGCCCACATGGCCCATTGGGTCCCACATGGGTTGCCCCATGGGTTTTACCCATTTGGTGATCCATCGGTTCGATCCGCGGTTTGGTTTCTTGGTTTGGGCTTAGAATTAATTCGTATTGGGCTTATCTTGGGCTTGATTTACATAACTTTGGGCTTGACATAATCCAAGTCCAATTGGAATTGACAAGGTCCAATTTTTAAAAGTCCATTAGGAATAAATCGTATTCTACTCGTATAACTCTCGTATTTTCTTCGTATTCTCTTCGTACGATATTCGTATTATACGTCGTAATAATCTTTATAATATACTCGTAAATAACTAGTATCATACTCGTATATCTCACGTATAATAACCATATTCATTATACATAGTCATTTAATTCTCGAAACTCACTTTTCCTAACCCTTAGTTTTTAAGTCCGCAGGCAAAAACTTCGTTTGCCATAACTGAAATATTATTGGATATTCCATCTCGTCTTAGACTTCTATTGTTATACATTTCTTAGAAATTCATAATTAATTCCTGAGCAGAAATGGATGAATAGTGTTTTTACAAAAATTTCTCAGAAAACTTTTATTTTCGTCTTGGAAATTCAAAACAATTAATCCTAGCACATATCCAGAATACTAACCACATCCACACATTCTTGGTCATAGAATGACCTTCAAACAACTTGCTCACATAAATAGACAATTAACTTCATTTAATTCAAACAATCAAATAAAAATTTAATTCACATAAAATCTGATTTTCTAGGGCGTTACAAAACTAGTAAGCAAGATATGAATTATCCAGAAAGCCATAACGAACGATCATAAGATTAATAAAAGTCTGAGTATGAGTTAGATAGAGAATGTTAGAATGAAATGTAAGCGTTAAACATTTTAGTTGACGTAAGGTTGAGTGTACGCGAATATTAAACGGGTAAAACCTATGCACCATGTATGGTTTGACCGTAAGGTAATGAATAATAATTAAACCTATGAATGGTAAAGAAGGATGGTTACGTAAACTTAGGTTATAAAAAAGAACCATAAGAAATAGATTTATGCTTAAACTAATACGTAAGTCAAGTATATGACTAATTGGTACATGTTATTTCCTTATGTGTTATATAGGGATTGAAATGAGCAGTTCAGCGTAAAATGTAAACTGTAGCTGTGCGTAAGGCATGTTTCCTAACTTCATTCATATTTTAAGTGAATGCTAGTTTCTTAAACTTTCTCAGATGTTGAACTTGAGAAGTTTTATCTATGTGCAAATGTGTGAAATTTGTTCAAGGTGGTAGAATGTATGAGGCCTTGTGCCATAATTTTAACACTTCGGTGTTTCTATGAGATGAACTATTCTGCGATTAAACTATTCAATATGAAAATGTTATTTTTATATATGAATCGTTATTATTAAGTCTGTGCTAATGATTCTAGCCAGACAGAATGTCTATAAAAAGGTAGAAAAAAAAAGTGTTTAAAAGTGAATGTGACTAATGTTTTAAAATGATAGGAATAAAAAATTATTCCTATTATTCAAGCTACTTCATAACCATTATTCGGTTATGGAAGTTCTAAAGAAATGTTTAAATTCTTAATGTTATTTATTCAACTGCTATAACTTGCTGAGCAACTGAATGCTCACACTTGCTTTAAATGAAAAACATTTCCAGCGTGCTATATATTTATGTATGTTTGGAAGGAGATGTACTCGTGATGTACAAAATTCGGGTGTGAAGATAGACCAGATTTTGGGACATTACACGTTGGTATCAGATCTGATAGGTTATAAACCTTAGGTATGAGTACCTAAGACTATACTCGTAGAGAGAAGGATAAGAAAATCGTTAAGTTAAACAATTAAGGAAGAAGATCACCACGTGATCATATTGAATCGTAATACAGATGTTCTGTTAAACGATGGATGATTTATAGCTAATGTTATAAATGAATGGTACTATAAAGTAGTCCGAGAAGGAGACTCATAAGAGTTGTACATGATAACATACAAATTAAAGAAAATTTGTATTAAGAAAAGAGATAGTTAAAAGTTATAAGATTTCGATTGAGGATTCATGTGATAGTTTAGTTGTACGAACTTTTGGTATGGACAAGAGTTTGTGCTTTGGGGTAATAACCACTCAGTTTATTATAGTGATATTCATTGAAATAGTAATGTCACGCTATCAATATGTATATAACGAGATGGTGATTCTTTTCTCATATATATACCTGATAGGTAGAGGATGATAAGATAGGGTGAGTTCTTGAAACTCATACTTATGAAAAGTTTGTGACTCATAGTTATATGTTATGTTTCTGAGCCCTGGGCGTATGGATAGTCCTTGATTTGTTCTTGGATTACATATTGTGAAGATAAGTTCTTAAACGCATATGGTTATGGAAAGTTCCTAAACACATAAAGTGTGGTAAGTTGATGGACTATATTAAGGTATAGAAATGTTTAGACTGAAAACAAGTATTTTCAATATACTTAGCATTGGAGGTGCTAGAGAAGATTAAGTATTGTTGCAAGTAAGGCAATGAAGGAAGATAGAGAAAAAGGATATTCCAAGTCATCTAGCTATGCTAGATTTTGAAATTTATTGAAATCGTGCTTTTATGTGCGTTTTAAAAAGGAAAAGATTGGTTCAACTTTTGGAACCAATGGGTTTTAAAAGAACTATTCTTTATATGTCTATGCTAATTGATTCGACTAGACAGAAATTGATTTGAAATATCAAAATTAATTTTATATCATCAGTGCATTTAATGCAAAGAGGGTAAAAGGATGGAGTTATTAATGCAATTGAATCTAGTGTTGGATGTGATCTTAGAATCAACAACCCGCTATGGTATGATGTATAATGACATAACGTCATAAACTGACGAAGTCCTCATCGTGCTGTGAAACAGTACGATATCATAAAGTCATAAAATATTTTCAAGTTATGATTAAAAGAATTTAAAGAGTAGTCGATGTCAATTGATTTGACTAGACGAATGTTTCAAGTTGATGTCCAATTTATTGGTATGGTCTAAGCTACTTGATTTGACTAAGACAAATTGTATGTCATGTTTAAAAGGAAATTGAGCTTTCTTTGAGAAGTTATGCCAAACCAATATGTTTTGGTACAGAATCTAATGAATAAGTCTGAGGTGAACATATCCTGAAATGGGGTTAATACGATCGGTTAATCACCTACGTATGGAAGAGGTAGTTTACTTTCTTGGTGATTGTAAATTGGCCGTAATTGAAGGGTTTACAGTGAAATGCTGTTAAACCTAGTAAGAGTTCATGATCAATATGACCCCTCAGCAATAGTGTGAAATGTTTTAAAGGAATCTTTATATTCCTATTTATTTGTTCTACTTCATAATTTTTAAGTTATGAAGATTAGGGGATGTTTAAAAGATATGAACTTCTTCAAAGAGGACTTGAGAGAATAACAAGCTAAAAATTTGGAGGACAAAATTTTGTGAAGAAAGGGTGAATGTGATTACCTGAGAGATTGAAAGTATAGTTAGGCGTGAGGTTTAACTAATGACGATTATGTCAACAGATGATCCTTAGGAAGATGGTTGTAAGACAGAGAAGTAGTAGGAATAAAACCTTTGCTAAAGGTTGTAGGAATAAAGATTCCGGGTATGGGTGTGGTTTTAAAAAATTATGAGGACGGAATTTTTATAAGGGGGAAGAATGTGACAACCCAGAAAATTGGGTTGTCCAGAATTTAAGTTTAAAGAATTAGTTATTAATAAAATGAATTTTTTATTAATAATATTATGTGCTATGTGTTTATTAATCGTTTTAGAACCTCGAATGACTATAATACGGGAGGATTCTGGCTATGAGCTGGATTGATCAAGTAAGAATTTTCAAGACGAAAATAAAAAAAATTGGAAACAAAAATATTACCCGACAAAACCCTAAGGGTTAGGGTTTAAATAACCTAAGCCTTTTCGAGAGATCGTTATGTTGAAATGACATTCTGTCGAAAGATTTGACAATAATATATCATGAAAAGTTAAGTCAGCCAATAAATTTTTTTCTCAAAAAACGTGCAGAAATCGGACGAAATAAAAATTACGGAAAGTACTGTTATGAACTTTTTATTCATTTAACTACGTTAGGAGAAAACATGAAGGAAAATACTTATCATCAAAAAGTATTTTTCAATATTTCGAAGTTCTAAAGAATGCGTAAAAGTTAATTTGTAAAAAAAAGATGAAATATCCAAATATATTTGGAATCTGAGAATCGCGATTTTTAAAACTGTATGACAAATCCCGAAAGACTTGACAATGAAGCTTCCAGGAGAAGCTTCGTGAATAGTAAGGAGGTATAAATAGTAAGGCAGTTTGCCAAATGACCAAAATGCTCCTAAGCTTTGAAATTCTATATAAGTTAAGCTAATTCATTTTATTTGTTAGTTTTTTTCAACTAACACATGAAATTGAGAGAGAAGGAGAGCATGGATGCTCAGATTGGAGAAAGAGAAGAAACGTAAAAGCTAGGAAATCGCAAGATTGAGAAAGAGGAAGAAGAAAATGGAAGAAAATTCAAGAAGAAAGGTATTAAAACCTACCTTTAATTTAATTTTCTTTAAGTTTTATATGAATCATATAGCTTAATTAGAGTAGAAGTAAAAGATGTTAATAGTGATTTTCATATTGTTGAAATCATGAGAAAACAAAGAAATAAGAATTAGAAGTTTAGGTTATAAGTTTCTTAAAAAGCTTTCTTTAGGAAGTATGAATTTCGTAATGAATTTAAATTATCCGAATGAATCATTTGAACGATTCGGTGAAATAAGTAAGGAATGGTGTTTTGTAACACCAAATTCTAAGAAAAAGTGAAAGCGTATTCAAAATATTGATTAAAAACGAAGAACAAACGAAGAATGCGAAAAACACGCGAAGAACACGAAAAATAATGTTGATGGACAAATTTAAAACCATCGTAGTTATAACTTATTGTTGATGGACAAGTTTAGAACCATTGCATAAAAATTATATGCATACTGCTTGGATAGGAACGATAGAAACATTCATGAAGAATAGATTAAACTTAGCTATAACGAAGTTATGACGAAATTTCGTAAAAGACAAACGAGAAGTAGAAAGTATATAAATTAACCCAACTGTGTAGGGTTATATAAGAATGTAAGAAAAGGTAGAAAACGTGAGTCGTGGACTTAAGAACGAATGAATTTTGAGTTTGGAATACTGAATTAGGGACGAATGGACGAAGAACGTTAATAACATAAAACGAACTAATAATGAAATTTAAGCCAATCGAATGTCATGTTAATGGATTTAGAATGAAATTTTGTTCGATGGAAGTTAAAGTAAGTAATACGAGTAAGAAAATGGCTTTGGATTGACCTCATTCTGAGTTATAACGAAGAAGTTATGAGATTGCAAAGTAGGCAATTCGTACGTGTTCCAACACAAAAAAAATACTTTGGAAAAATCGAAGTTTTTTAACCGTATTTACGCAATGCCGCTTTAAACTAGAAATGAGGCGCCATAGTCTTTGGCTCCGCATTTATAGCTACTTGAGACTTGTCTTTGCGGTATGAAGAAAAAAAAAAGGAACCGTGTAGCAGCTAGCCGGTAACGACAAAACCCAGAAGTGTAAAGGAAGATAATGAACATATAGTTCACATAATGTAGCACTTAATAAAGTGATTTAAACCTTTACTGAAGGTTGAACAAAAAGATTAAACGAAATTAAAAGATAAACAATGTAAACGCAAAATACGTAACCAATATTCGGGGACCGTAGTTGCTATAAAAAGAAAGTGTGGGATTGCTATGATTGTGATTCCTTAGACATTGAGTGATGGGTGATGTATAACATTTTTATGTTATGATGTCCTAATGAGAGATAAGTGTAAAGCATATAAACGTTGTAAACACAATGTAGTTGTGATGAACGATCGGTCTTAGCATATAATGAATAGTTTGGCTTCGACAATAAGAAAGGATGATGAATGTAGTGTTCATGAAATGGATCGCAAAGGAGAGAGATTAACACCTTAGGTAAAGGTTGAATGGGATTTTAAGAGTTGAGCTATGTGAACGCAGAATACGTAAACGATCCTTGTGAATCGTATTCGTGTCGAGCGAATGTTCGAAGTATACATTAGTTATATAACTTAAACATTGACGAAAGTAGTAAGTAAGATATAAATTATCCAAAAAGTCATAACGAACGATCATAAGATTAATGAAAGTCTGATTATGAGTCGGATAGAAAATGTTAGAATGAAATGTAAGCGTTAAACACTTTAGCCGACGTAAGGTTGAGTGTACGCGAATATTAAACAGGTAGAACATATACACCGTGTATGGTTTGACCATAAGGTAATGAATAATAATGATTAAACTTGTGAACGGTAAAGAAGGATGGTTACATAAACTTAGGTTATATAAATGAACCATAAGGAATAGGGTTGTGCTTAAACCAATACGTAAGTCAAGTATATGACTAATTGGTACATGTTATTTCCTTATGTGTTATATAAGGATTGGAATGAGCAGTTCAGCGTAATTTGTAAGTTGTAGCTGTGCGTAAGGCAAGTTTCATTACTTCATTCATATTTTAAGTGAATGCTAGTTTCTTAAACTTTCTCAGATGTTGAACTGGAGAAGTTTTATCTATGTGCAAATGTATGATATTTGTACAAGGTGGTAGAATGTATGAGGCCTTGTGCCACAATTTTAACACTTTAGAGTTTCTATAAGATGAACTATTTTGTGATTAAACTTTTCAATATGAAAATTTTCTATTTATAGATGAACCGTTATTGTTAGGTCTATGCTAATGATCCTAGCCAGACAGAATGTGTATGAAAAAGGTAGAAGAAAGAAAGTGTTTCAAAGTGAATGTTACTAATGTTTTAAAATGATAAGAATCAGAAATTATTCCTATTATTCAAGCTATTTCATAACCTTTGTTCGGTTATGGAAGTTCTAAAGGAATGTTTAAATTCTTAATGTTGTTTATTCAACTGCTATAACTTGTTCAGTAATTGAATGCTCACACTAGCTTTAAATGCAAAACATTTTCAGCGTACGAGTAGAAAAACTTAAGGATCCTATAAAGATCAAGCTGACCTTTGACACCCCTAAATTTGGGTACTTCAATCCCACAGATTTAGTGTTCACTGTCCAATTAAATCATAACTAACTACCCATAACAATAGATATAAACTTGCGATTTTAAACAACGAAACTCCCATTAAAGGGTTACACAATATCAAAATAAATCTCAGGTTATCTAACCTTTATTATTACAATTATCACTGAAAAATTATTAAAACATAATCATAATCAAGTCTATTACATAAGCTTCACAAATAGAAGAGAAATTAAATGTCGTCTAATCAAGCACTTTGCCTTTTCCCTTGTTTGTAGAAAGCTTTTCAAACTTCTTAACTTCATCTGCATTGTTTTGTGCAAGAGTGATCAAATAATTACCCATAAGAAGGTTAATATACAATAACATTCTATGAATGACAATTAACTGAGTTTTCAATGGTAAAGTTCTATTACCAGAAATATAAACTCTTATTCAAAAGTTATGAGTTCAAAGGAATAATGAACTTTTAAATTAACAACAGATATTAACATCAAAGGAATACACTGAGGGTCACAAGACCACGAACTATTTTAAAGGTTGTCAAGTATTTCTACTTTAACCTTTAACGGTCTAAAAGACCATAATCATCATATATGTCCTAGGTTAACAAATGTTTCTATTGTAACCTTTAACAGTCTAAACGGCTATATGGACTATTGTCTCATACTCCAGGTGGTCAGCCCTTTGTACTATGTACCGCGCAAATATTTTAACGCTATTCCGTAGCTATAAAATAATCCCGTGATATAGGGTTGTTCATCTAAGCTTATAACGCTAATCAACCAAGTACTGGTTGAATCAAGTAAGGATCAATAACTATTCAAGAGTTTGGTTACAATCGAATTATGACAATGTATCAATAAGAGATATGATATCAATGGTTTATTAGCTAAACAAGTATTAGTCATCGACTATACACTCTTAAAACTGTACAGATTTATAAGCAAACCAAAGGAAGTTTGGTTTGAACTAACTTTAAGGGTAATTTAGAGTTTAGAACATTCATTAACTAAGGATTAGTTGAATTAATAAAGAATCTCTAGTCAACTAAGAGTTTGGTACAACAATGTAAGATAGTGCAATGACATTGGTGATCAGATATTAAACAATAGTTAATTTTAGTTGAACAAATGTTTTTCAACAAGATCAAGCTTTCCAACAATAGTACAAACTTTGAATAAACAAAACAACCTCACTTGAAATGAAAGAGTAAAGATTAATTAACTAGCTCAATGAAAAGCGTAGTTTAGAAACTTACTCAACAATAATTCAGAGTTAAAGAATATACATAACAATAACAATTTAGGAACAAGATCTTGCATAAGGAAAGATTAAAGTTAGAGAACTTGCTTAATTGAATAATAACTTCAAGAAACTTGCATAACATAAAAGTAAGGTTAGGAAACTTGCGTAAAAATAATAACTTAACTGCTCAATAAGAGATTAGAGATGGAGAACTTGCATAAGTTTAACATGATAGCGAAAAGTAAACCTTGCTGAATAATAAAGTAGCAAAGGTTAGTGAACTTGCCTCTAACATAAGCTATACAATTACAATTCACGTACTCTAATATCCTACACATACCATTAGGATTATCACATCAATTAGCTATATACACATTATCCTTAAAGATTTAATTCTCATCGTAGTTAAGTTATAACCTTTAGCTTAAGGTTTAACCACATTAATCAACCACATAACATGAATCTAAAAACTCACTAAAATATTACATAATACTTTTAGCATCCAAATCATATTCTCAACTCTTACAACATTGAGTTTCAATCTAATATAACTTATTAATCAATACTATATTTCTTTTTAGTCATACTCGAAATTCATTCAAGTGTTTAAGTCTTATGAGGACTCCTTATTAGTTTTATATTAACCCCATTCAATATCTTATAATTTTTATTTTAATGGAATTGAATCACTTTTTATGTTCATTAACACTTGTCATGTCATTTCGACGTTCATTCGTCACACGCCCGATTTGTCTCTCTTGTGTATGCTTAGTATGCTTATACAACTTATCTAATACATCATTTCCAAATGTTAAACATTATTATACTTCATAATATTCATGTTTTATAAGTTAGAAAAATATCTTTTATCTTCAGAAGCACTTCACTTGCACACGTGCATGCTCGACGCCCTCTGATTGCCTCTAAGTTCACATAAGTCCCAAAGATGGCCATTTTGAACCCTATTCCCGACCTCAAATCGGAACACTTAAAGAATAAAAGTTTTAGTTCTACTCGTTATCTTTCCAAATCATCCTGAATTGCCTCAATCAGAGTTCGTATGAAAATGTTATAACTGTTTTACCAAAAGAGGTCAAAAACAGTCACACCTAACACTCCATGAGTGCAGATGCGCCCAAATAAGCCTTAGAAACAGCGCATGTGAGACCCCAGATTTTATCAATAAAGATTTAAATTTTGTTGAAATAATTTTTTTATATTATGGTGTGAATTTGAGATAATATTATAGTTGTGGGTAGTATTTATAAATTTTGCAAAGTATGCAAGTGGTTATATTATATTCGATTGGTGGGGAATATTAGGCTTAGCGAGGAATATTCGGCTCAATCATTGGTGGACCCCACAATGTAATTATTGTCGGATTGAGAAAACGACAAAAAATATTTTATTGAAATAACTACGGAAGTTTTACCGTGGTTACCGTTGAACTACTTTGGTAGTAAAAAATCATGTCGACGTGTGTGGTTGCATAGTAGCACACGATATTGATTATTGATGCTTATGTGAGAAGTCACTCGGTTTGATTCCATTATTGTCGATTAATAATATGAATTATTATAATGATAATGACGTTTTGTTTTATTCAGTATTATTAACGTAATAAAAGCGAACATCTTTTATATAAAATAGAATACTTTATTAAAGTTATTCTATAAATAGAATATATTATATTTTATTATGCATAGTGTTGCATAGTGTTTTGCATAGTATTGCATAGTATTTGCATAGTAAAATGTTTTTATATAAATAGAATATATTATATTTTATTTAAAGATTTTTTTTAAATATGGACCGTCACGATTAAAGTAAATCAATCTGGACCGTTCATGGATTAGTTACTATGCATTCTATTTTCCTATAAATAAGCTCATTCCTTCATTATTTTCTTACTTAATTCATTGAAACTCTAGAGAGAGAAATTATAGAGAGAAGCTATAGAGAGAAAATTATAGAAAGAAGAAGAGTATTCTGCTACTTCACTACTTCTATATTCAGTTCTTTTACGGTAAGGGGTGTTATTCTTTCTTCTTGAAGAGAACTTCTGTTATTCCATTCATTATTATTCTGTTGGAATAACCTGTAAAAGTGGCATACCCTATACATAACCTGTATACGCGGCATACCCTATACTTGGTGAAATCCTTATGTTATTCCATTCTTATTTGTTCTGTTGGAATAACTTTGATACGCCATGACTTACCTATACTTGGTGACATTCTTCTATTATTCATTTGAACATCCTCGTCATGCATGTGTTTTACACCGGACTGGTTCCGCTTTTTATTATTACTGCTGGAACATCCTGCATGTGTTTTTACACCGGACTGGTTCCGCTCTTTATTATTATTCATTGGAACATCCATGTCTGGTGTGTTTTACACCGGACTGGTTCCGCTTTTATCATTCTGTTGGAATATCCTATCGTGTGTTTTACACCGGATCCGGGTTCCATCTTTATTATTCTTCTCGTTGGAACATCCTGCCGGTGTGAATTTCACACGACCGGTTCCGTTAGTATTATTCTCGCTGAATAACTTTGCTCATGTGAAGTACCGCATGCACGGTGATTTCTTTTGTTATTCCATTCTTTATTATACCCAAATTGGTTAAAACTTTGACTTCTATACTCCATGAAATTAGTAGAATATCCTTGATATTTGCGTTTCATCCAAAGATCTTTTCATGGAAATATTCTTCCGATCATTCTTGAATTTTACTCTACGAAAACAAAGATCATGTTGACAATTTGGACGTTAATAATTCATGGATTAAATAATTCTTGAACTTGTTTTATTGAATTATTATGTCATTGTCATCATCCTCATGTTATATTATGTTATCTTTGGCTTACGTGCATAGATGAACTTAGTATGATTATGACGAGGATCATTCGGTATAATCATGACTTGATATAAATGATGTGACAAAAGTCCTCGGTGGCTGTAATGCAATGATGGATAGTTTTTGGTATGATTATGACCGGGGTGATTCGGATAGTCATGACCATTGATAATTTGATGAAAATCCTTGACCGTGGTATGTGGATGATTAGATGTGGTGGTTTATTTATTAAAAGGAGTCTCAAATGATAAAAATTGATGAAAATCTTTTAAAACCTAAAAGATAGTAGACTTTATTTTCTACTTGACTCTTTTAATGGATTGCTTATTCCGCTGCGAGCTTAAACCGGTTGTCTATTGTATTTTATCGCTTAACATTGTTGAAGGCTAATGATAATTTATTCTGCATTATCTTAGTCATAATATTTCTTCTTTGGGCTAGTTGAGCTCACCTTTTCTTTCACCGTTTCTTCTCTTGAAATGAGAACATAGCCGGGACGAGCCTGTCGAACGGAGCAGTAATGGTCCGAGGGATAGCATTAGTAGTCCTCACTATTCTCGTGAAATAGTGTGATAATAGTTGTAATGAGGACTCCTTTTGAGTTTGTATAATATCTAGTAGACAATATTTTTATTCAATCTCACGGTTTATGTCGTATTGTACACCTATGCTTATATTAGTAAGTTGTATTTGAATTTATGTACCATGTAAGTGGCGACCCAAGATGGGTGATGTATACCTAATTTTGGGGCGCCACGGTTGAATATCGAGCTTAGGATATGATCCTGCTAAGATGTGAGAATAGTACTAGGAGGGAGAGACGGGAATTCCTTCCGCTAGTATGACCTACCTAAGTTTATTTGGTATTTGATTGGTCTCACCGAGTATAGTGATAATATGTTGCATGTTAATTAACCCTTGTTTTGTGACAAGGTTTGTATTTAGATGTTGTGAATAGGCCTCGGTTATTGGAGCACGATAATGAGTCACCTCAACCAAAAGGTAACGACCAACAACACGATAATAATCATACCGTGATAGAATTTACCATCTAACAACGATGACCATCGTGGGAGAAATTATCATGCCAAGAATGGTAACCACTTGGTGGTAATCATGGCCAAGATAATAGAAGTGGAAATTTCAAGAAGAGAAGGTCATTTAGCTCGATTTTGTCGTGCACCAAAGTCAAGTCCAAATTGGGGCGGTGGCACCAAAAGCGGATACTGGATAAAACAAAGTCGATGGTTTTTCGGGAAGAGCGTTTTTAATGACTTCTCAAAAGTGGGTAACCCGAACGGTTAGACCAAGTTAGTTAATTATAAATTCTTGCGAAGTCTATACCTTTATTAGATACCTCTTTCTACCCATTCTTTTATCTCTTTGCTTGCGTTCAACGCTTAAATTTGACTCGGAGAAATTAGACTTTGATTTATCTATTGAAACTTCGTTGGGAGAAACCTTCGTTACCTCCAATCGCTTATTAATCTTGTTGTTTCAAATAAACACTTTCACGTTACCTGTCGATCTTATCTCTTTGAAAATACTTGCCTTTGAGGTAATTTTTGAAAACGATTGATTAACTACTCATTATTCTTTTTGTAAGGTTGTTAGCTTTCATATTCCTAACCAACCTGTTATACGAATTCAAAGTAACCAAATCCTAAAGTTAATCACTGTTATATCAAGTCATAAGTAAAGAGTCCGATCCTTTCGTTGTTGACTTCCTTGTGTGGAATGCACCGAAGCCGGACTTTCTGTAGGCGACATCGTGAATGAAGATGACAAGTTTATAGGTATCATTGTGAGGGCTATCTAGGTTAAGGGATAGAAGTCACAGTTGGTATCAATGTAACGTACTATCCAAGTCTTGGATAAGAGTAGCAGTTTTGAATGATATTTCTATCATTAATAAATTTCTTGACGTATTCTTGAAGATTTCCTAGCCTACCCTAGGCGTGAAATCAATTTTGTATTGACCCCAAAGATAAAACCCATTTCTTAAACCCTCAAATATTTCTTCAACTAAATGAACAGTTTACGTGGTTTATGATGAAAGTCATAATAAAAGCATTGGAATAATGAAAATCATGGGTATATGAAGTATTAGTAAGTTTTATGATGAGTTATGTTGGTTGGTATGTGAAAACATGAAAGTTTCTTAGAAATCACAAAGAGTTGAAAATCAGATTTTGGTGAAAAACGTAACATGAAATTCAATTGACCATATCACCTATTATATTTTGAATTTTTGAGTGTGGTAAAGTCCTAGAGTTAGATCTATGAGTTACCTAACTAATCCAAGTGGAATTACTGGAAAAGGTGTTGTAGATTTTTGTGTGGACTAATTTTAGCAAAGGAGGCCAAAGCTGTAAATTTCGAAAATGCTACTGGCCAAAAACTTTAAGGGACTGTTTCGGCCACTTAAATTATGAGAAAAATTCTGGCCTTTTGGGACATGAAAGTATACGGTATAAAGTACCTCCTGTCCAAAAATGAGCTCATTCTGACTTAAAATGAGCAAGTTATGACTATTTCAATATTTAGGTTTTTCCGACGAAAAACGCTATAACCAGAGTTCTATAACTCCGATGGCCATGAAATTTAAACTAGAAGCTCACGTTAACATGTGTAATGTCCTGCCAAGATTTGGGAATTTTTGGAGTTAAACTTGAGGTAGCTAATTTCTTAAGGAATTAATTAGAAATTGATTTTTAAAAATATTAAATGAATTTTAAAATTCTCAGAAAAATATATTTTAATTATGGGACTATATTATGCTAAATCCCAGAAAAGAAATATTTTTGGGAATGATTTGGTATTTTCATGAAAATAGTTTAGTTACTGAACATATGAGTTAAATATGTTATGTGAAGTAACAAAGTTGAAAATAGGATTTTATGGCTAGAGAATCCTATATAGAGTATATGCATATTTTTGAGAGATTTGATAATTGGTGATGATATCTTATGAGTATGGCATTTTGAATGATTAAATGCATTATATGGTAAAGCGTAAACAATTAAGATAAATTGTTTATAAATTTAAGAAGTGATTAAAATATTGTTATAATATTAATGATATTAGATTATGAGATTATTAAGTGATTGAAAACATGGGGATATTCTTGAATCTGGATAAATTATATTATAAATGTTTAATATTTATCCTTTATCTCATTTGATTGATTCTTTATATCATTATCCTCATGCTTATATTATGTTGAAAGTCATCTCATGGCACATAGTGCATAGATGGACTTGGTATGATTATGACTGAGGATTTCGGTGATAATCATAACCGTAATTGAAAAACACAATTATCTTTGGTAGTAGTGCATGGATAATTTGTGGTCGTGATACTAATGAATACACAATTATCTTTGGTAGTAGTGCATGGATAATTTGTGGTCGTGATACTTAATGAATACACAATTATCTTTGGTAGTAGTGCATGGATAATTTGTGGTCGTGATACTAATGAATACACAATTATCTTTGGTAGTAGTGCATGGATAATTTGTGGTCGTGATACTAAAGAATACACAATTATCTTTGGTAGTAGTGCATGGATAATTTGTGGTCGTGATATCTTAATGAATACACAATTATCTTTGGTAGTAGTGCATGGATAATTTGTGGTCGTGATACTAATGAATACACGATTATCTTTGGTAGTAGTGCATGGATAATTGTGGTCGTGATACTAATGAATACACGATTATCTTTGGCCGTAGTGCATGGATAATTTGTGGTCGTGATACTAATGAATACACGATTATCTTTGGCCGTAGTGCATGGATAATTCGTGGTCGTGATACTAATGAATATCCTTGGCTCAGTAAAGTGCGGGATGATTCGATGATATGGATTAATTATTGAGTGAGTCTCAAGGAATGAAATATTAATTCATGGATGTGGTAAAAGTCATCTTTGGCCATAGTGCATTGATAGACTTGGTATGATTATGACCACGGATTATTCGGTATAATCATGACCGTAATTGAAAACACGAATATCTTTAGCTAGTAGTGCATGAATAATTCATGGTTGTGATACTATTAAGCTGAGTCTCAGTATTATTGGTTTTACAGTTGTATATCTTTGGCCTGTAGTGCAAAAAAAAATGAATTTAATGTTTTCAACGATAAAGGTATTCAAGGTATCCTCATCTCTTTATCATACCAGGTACGTACCCTAATTTCGAGGGCTTAAATTCCATAAGGAAAGGAGATTGTGAGACCCAGTTTTATCAATAAAGATTTAAATTTTGTTGAAATAATTTTTTATATTATGGTGTGAATTTGAGATAATATTATAGTTGTGGGTAGTATTTATAAATTTTGCAAAGTATGCAAGTGGTTATATTATATTCGATTGGTCTGGGAATATTCGGTTTAGCGAGGAATATTCGGCTCAATCATTGGTGGACCCTAGCAATGTAATTATTGCCGGATTGAGAAAACGACAAAAATATTTTATTGAAATAACGGTGGGAGTTTTACCGTAGGTTCTTGTTGAACTACTTTCATAGTAAAAGTACGATGTACGTGTGGTTGCATAAGAGCACACGGTATTGATTATTGATGCTTATGTGAGAAGTCACTCGGTTTGATTCCATTATTGTCGATTAATAATATGAATTATTATAATGATAATGACGTTTTATTTTATTCAGATTATTAACGTAATAAAATGAAAACATCTTTTATATAAAATAGAATACTTTATTAAAGTTATTCTATAAATAGAATATATTATATTTTATTATGCATAGTGTTGCATAGTGTTTTGCATAGTATTGCATAGTGTTTGCATAGTAAAATGTTTTTATATAAATAGAATATATTATATTTTATTTAAAAGATTTTTTTAAATATGGACCGTCATTAAAAGTAAATCAATCTGGACCGTTCATGGATTAGTTACTATGCATTCTATTTTCCTATAAATAGAAGCTCATTCCTTCATTATTTTTTTTTACTTAATTCATTGAAACTCTAGAGAGAAATTATAGAGAGAAGCTATAGAGAAAATTATAAAAAGAAGAAAGAGTATTCTCGCTACTTCACTACTTCTATATTCAGTTCTTTTTTACGGTAGGGGTGTTATTCTTTCTTCTTGAAGAGAACTTCATTATTCCATTCATTATTATTCTGTTAGAATAACCTGTAAAAGTGGCATACCCTATACATAACCTGTATACGCGGCATACCCTATACTTGGTGAAATCCTTATGTTATTCCATTCTTATTTGTTCATTGGAATAACTCAGATCTGTGCCATTTACCCTATACTTGGTGACATTCTTCTATTATTCTCGTTGGAACATCACATGCATGTGTTTTACACCGGACTGTTCCGCTTTTATTATTATTCTCATTGGAACATCACATGCATGTGTGTTTTACACCGACCGGTTCCGCTTTTTTATTATTATTCATTGGAACATCCTCATGCATGTGTTTTACACCTGACCGTTCCGTCTTTATCATTCTGCTGGAATATCCTATCTGTGTGTTTTACACCGGATCTGGTTCCATCTTTATTATTCTGTTGGAACATCCCGCTTGTGTGAATTTCACCCCGACTCGGTTCCGTTAGTATTATTCTCATTTGGAATAACTTTATCTATGTGAAGTACCGCATGTATGGTGATTTCTTTTGTTATTCCATTCTTTATTATACCCAAATAAGTTAAAACTTTGACTTCTATACTCCATGAAATTAGTAGAATATCCTTGATATTTGCGTTTCATCCAAAGATCTTTTCATGGAAATATTCTTCCGATCATTCTTGAATTTTACTCTCACTAAACAAAGATTATGTTGACAATTTGGACGTTAATAATTCATGGATTAAATAATTCTTGAACTTGTTTTATTGAATTATTATGTCATTGTCATCATCCTCATGTTATATTATGTTATCTTTGGCTTACGTGCATAGATGAACTTAGTATGATTATGACCGAGGATCATTCGGTATAATCACGACTTGATATAAATGATGTGACAAAAGTCCTCGGTGGCTTCAGTAATGCAGGTGATGGATAGTTTTTGGTATGATTATGACCGGGGGTGATTCGGTATAGTAGTCACGACCATTGATAATTTGATGAAAATCCTTGGCCGTGGTACAGGGATGATTAGATGTAGTGGTTTATTTATTAAAATTTGAGTCTCAAATGATAAAAATTGATGAAAATCTTTTAAAACCTAAAGATAGTAGACTTTATTTTCTACTTGACTCTTTTAATGGATTGCTTATTCCTACCGCAGCTTAAACCGGTTGTCTATTGTATTTTATCGGTTTAACACTCATTGAAGGCTAATGATAATTTATTCTCGCATTATCTTAGTCATAATATTTCTTCTCGGGCTAGTTGAGCTCACCTTTTCTTTCACCGTTCTCTTCAAGAAATGAGAACATATATTTGGGACGAAGTCGGGAACGAAGTAATGGTCCGGAGGATAGCATTAGTAGTCCTCACTATTCGTGAAATAGTGTGATAATAGTTGTAATGAGGACTCCTTTTGAGTTTGTATAATATCTAGTAGACAATATTTTATTCAATCTCACGCTTTATGTCGATTGCATACCTACAGCTTATATTAGTAAGTTGTATTTGAATTTATGTACCATGTAAGTGGCGACCCAAGATGGGTGATGTATACCTAATTTTGGGGGCGTCACAGCGCAACTGCACCCAAGAGAGCACTTGTACCCCAATAGACTTATGGCACATGGTAGCTGCACGTATTAGCAGAACCAGAATTAGCAGTTAACTATTCTTGCGATTTTTAACCATTTTTCTCCTACTAATCTTCATAACTCAAGCTATACACATCCAAATTAGTCCGTTTTTGATTCTATGGATTCGTAATTCATAGAACTACAACATACCAAAGGATCAACAATTTATAGAAACATTAACTAACCCAAATCTTGACCCAAAACACAATTTTATACTAAATTTTCATGTTTTAACATGTTTAGCGAATTTATTCACTACGAATTCGTTTCTTAACCAAATTGATTCATTCAACTTGTGTTATTTTCATTTTTGAATGTATTAACACAAAAGATCATTAAATTACAGTTTATTATGTGAATTGAACATCAATTTTTGACTCAAAATAAGCTATATTGTACATAGTCATCCAAGAACTCAAATTCATCTTTTTAAAACATTATTTCATAGCTTAAAACATAGCAAAATCTTTTCTACGTGTTAATAACAGATTATAATCATCAACTAACATATATAGACCATATCTTATCAAATTATATAATAAAAATCAAAGTTTTTATGAAAAATAGTTCAAGATCATATAAACTAAGAATATAACCCAAATATTTATTTAAAACATATTTCATATGAATTTGATTTTTGAAAGTCATTTCTAGAAGATAATTATTAGATTATAATCATCTAACAACATATATATAACATCTATTTAGCAATTTGTTCATCATCACCATTTATAGAAAATTAGTTTTGAGAAACCAAAAATTGAGAACTTGAAACCTTAGAATTAGAAGCTAAATGATTTGCAGGAATCTTGATTATCCTTACTTTTCCTTCTTGATTCTGCGTAAATTTCCTCTTCTCTAACCTCTTAGTTTTCTCTTCTAAGCTCCCTTTTCCTCACCTCTCTAAGTTTGCAAATACACTAATGGAGAGGAATAACTGATATAAACTTAAAGTGAATTTTTATTTCATGCATCAGTTCACAAACTAAATGTTTTATTAGGTAGAATAAATGAAGAGTCACAAGGCCATGTTTGGCTAGACTTAAATGACTTATTTTAATAATTCATTTAGCCTATAATTTATTTGTCACACCTTTAAATAATTAAATTAATATAACTCTTAAATCAAATAAATTATTTACCATATAATTATAATTTCCATAATAAATTATAATTCTATTTAACAAATTAATAAATCTCTAATTTAATTATTTAATTAGAAACGATATTATAATTATTTAATAATTCATTTAATTTAATCATCTCATTAAATTAAATCTTCAAACTATAAAATCAATAAACATAAATTTAATTAACTTATCTCTTAATTAAATTATTACACAATATCTTTATCGACTATTTATTTATCTTAATAAATAAATCTACTTAAATATTTATTTAATTCAATAAATATTTAAAATTAAACACAAAATACTCGTTCGTTATATCATTCCCTCCTTAAAAGGATTCTGTCCCCAGAATCACAACTCAATAAATTCATTCATTACATTATTTCCCCTTTAAAAAGATCATGTCCCCGGAATCACTATACACATACTAAGCACGTAACTGAGGATAATCTTCCACCATTTTATCTTCAAGTTCCCACATAGCTTGTACAACATTGTGGTTCCTCCTGACTACCTTAACAGAAGGTATTACTTTGTTTTTGAGTACTTGCTATTTCCTATCAACCATTTAGACATGAACTTCTTCGTAAGATAAATCTTTCTTAAATTGTAATGGTTTATACTTTATGACATGTTTGTAATAAGATCTGTGCGGTTATAGCCATGAAACATGAATACATTGTGAATACTAACTGTAGAGGTAAGGCTACCTCATAAACCATCTCTTCTACTCTCGTAACATGTAAAATTAAGAACCTCAGAATCATCTTTCCTTATCTACTAAATTTATCTTTCTCTTCAAGTGAGATGTTCTAAAGAAATGAAGCTATCTACTATGAATTCTCACTTCTGATAATGTTGGTCCAAATATTTCCTCTGTTTGTCTTGAGCAGCTAACAATCTTGCTTTTATTACTTGACGATCTTTGCAATCTATTATAAGGTACACCAATGTTTTTCGTGATGAACTCAACTAAAAGTAAATGGTCATTCTAATCCCCTTTGAAATCCATTGCACAACCACTTAACATTTCCTATAATATTTTGATTGTCTTTTAATTCTGTCCATTAGTTTGCAGACAAAATTATTTTCGAAGGTCTTGATTCATTTTCCTGCTCCCTACTTTAATCAAATATCTAGAACTATGAGTTTTATTAAAAACTACATCTTCAACTCCCGATACTGGCGGAACCTAGTTTCTTTCTTCAAATTTCAACAACCCTTTGGTATTAATCTTGAATTTAATATCCTTTATTCTTTTGTATTTCTCACACCCATTGTCTTGGAGTTACACTCCCTTTTACTCTGTCCAATAAAGTTGAACAATTTTCCATCTAAACAACTTCCCTTCCAACTTCTTCGGACATCTTACCTCCACCCACAACTTAACCATTTCTATTATAAACTCCTATTGAGCAGTTAACAAAGATACTTTCTCTATACCCTTTCTGCTTAAGGCGTCGACAACCACATTTGTTTAGGATTTTATGATCGTAATTCTTGACCAACTTTAACTATCACCATTAACTCATACTTAAAATCTTTGTGTGTAAAGATACCCTTCAGACACGTATGGTCCATACATATCTCACAAATCTTCGCGTAGAAATAATACCCTCTAAACATTTAAGGCAAACACCACTATAGCTATCTTTAGATCGTGAGTCGGACACCCTTCCTTATAGTAAATTATTTTTAATCAATCACGTAACTTATAAATTTCATCACGCTTTATCCAAATTCCTATTTTGAAAACTTTGAGTTTCCCACACACTCTTCTTAACAACCTCTTAGCTTTTATTATCGTTAGACAACTTAATCGTTTAAGCAACATGCTACCAAAAAATAAAATACTACCTTTCACTTCCTCGAAGTCAAAAGGTTTCCACACTTCCATTGACAATCAATTCTTAACCCACGGTACAACAACCAATCTAATCTTAGGATAATATCATATTTTTTTTCTAAGTTAAATTGTAATTAAATCAACCGACATCAAGTGACCGTTAACATCTACTCGACAATTTCTATGCATAAACCTAACAGGAATCACTATTCATAATTTCTATATTTAGGGAATGGTCTAACTCCTCCTGAAGCAAATAAAATTTTCTAGAAAATTGGTCGGACATAAATTAACAAGTGACGCTTGAATTAAATAACACGCAGCCGTTTAGATCTCTGATCGGAACCATACCTTGCATTGCGTCCTGCATCATCATGTTGAATGAATGTTCGGTTGGTCGACTCAACGGAGCAGATTCCACAATAACAAGCTTGTCACTGTTGCTGTCCCCCTTGCTTTCGCTTTCTTTTCTAGCAACTTTCTTTGGACAATCTCGAGCCAGGTGCTTCTTCGACCCACACGTGAAACATGCTCCCTTCCTCGGGCTTGGACAATTTGGTGCACTGTGGCCCCCCTGCTACTACATCATATATTGGGATTACTGCCTCACTGCTACTACATCATATATAATAAAATTCCAGAATAACCTCATCATATCCCTTTATTTATTTCAAATATTAGGATTTATATCGTATCAACTTTCATCATGACTTATTTATTATCTTATTGTTTTTCTCGCAACCTAGAAGGGTATTCTACGTTACACTACTTTATAGTGCTCTTGCTCCGTGATATAAGTCATCGTCCTGCATCCATTGCACACCAAAATTAATCCTCAACCTGCACTGGATAGTGGAAGTCTAAATCCTGAGCCTTATCCATTGCTTAGCCTTTTTTTGACTTATCTTCAACGTGATCTATATATTTAAAAGCCTTCACTCACGCATCTTTAGCTCTCTCTCTCTCTCTCTCTCTCTCTGCTAACTCTTTTCTCAAATCATCCTGCACAATCTCGTTAATAACTATCCTCTTTAATACTCTAACTAGGATAATCTTTGCTCTACATCTGCAAGTCGTGCAGTAAAGTCTTGTGTTCTGACATCTTATTGCGCTAGCGTGGATTGGTGCTCTATGGCTTTCCTAACTCCTCTTACTCATACTTTATCTTTACCTTCTCAAATTCATCTTCACAATCAAACTCAAGCTCATACCCAAGTTCTATAAAAGAAATCAACGGGTATGGCTTTCCCAATACCAACCATACTCACACTGTACGAACTTCTCAGGGCTCCTAATCCCTATCCTCCGTCATTAGTCATTTTGAAAACAAAGTTTTAATAACTTCCACAACTCGATATGTATAATACTCGTGAGCACATAGGTTTGTTAACACATAAGCACTTAAAGTCTTTTATCATTTTATCTTCAATGAAATCCTTCAATTATTTCCTTAGAACTCGATGAGAGTTTATCACCTCTATGTTTTCGATCTCCTAGAAGGTTATAGCCTAAGTTTTACCCACCTAAGGTTTATAACCTAAAGCTTTGATACCAACTTGTGACACCCCCAAATCCGGGTACTTCAATCCCATAGATTTGATGTTCATTGTTCAATTAAATCATAAGTAACTACCCATAACAAAAGATATAAACTTGCGAGCTTAAACATTAAAACTCTCATTAAAGGGTTACACAATCTCAAAATAAATCCCAGGTAATGTAACCTTTATTATTACAATTATTAATGGAAAATTATTAAAACATAATCATAATTAAGTCTATTATATAAGCTTCATAAATAGAAGATAAATTAAATGTTGTCTAATCAAGCACTTTTCCCTTGCCCTTGCTTGTAGAAAGCTCTTCAAACTTCTTAACTTCATCTGCATTTTTTGTGTAAAAGTAAGAAAATAATTGCCCACAAGAAGGATAGTATACAATAACATTCTATGAATGACAATTAACTGAGCTTTCAATGTTAAAGTACTCTTACCGGAACAATAAACTCTAATTCAAAAGCTATGAGTTCCAATGAATAAGGAACTTTTAAGTTAATAACAGATATCAACATCAAAGGAATACACTGAGAGTAACAAGACCACGAACTATGTTATAGGTTGTCAAGTATTTCTACTTTAACGGTCTAAAAGACCGTAATCATCATCTATGTCCTAGGTTAACCAGCGTTTCTACTGTAACCTTTAACAGTCTAAATGACTATATCGACCATCGTCTCATACTCCAGGTGATCAACCCTTTGTACGATGTACTGTGCAAACATTTTAACGCTATTGCGTAGCTTTAAAACAATCCCCTGATATAGGGTTGTTCATATCAGCTTAGATCATTAGGTTCCGTACCAAAGGAAGTTTGGTTTAGAATTAACTTCAAAGGAATTCTAGATCCTTAGAACGCTCATCAACCAAGTACTGGTTGAATCAAGTAGGAATCAATAACTATTCAAGAGTTTGGTAACAATCGAATTATGCCAATGTATCAATAAGAGATAGGATATCAATGGTTTATCAGCTGAACAAGTATTAGTCATCGACTATACACTCTTAAAACTGTACAGATTCATAAGCAGACCAAAAGAAGTTTGGTTTGAACTGACTTAAAGGGTAATTTAGAGTTTAGAACATTCATAAACTAAGGATTAGTTAAATCAATAAAGAATCGCTAGTCAACTAAGAGTTCGGTAAAATAATGTAAGATAGTGCAATGACATTGGTGATCAGGTATTGAACAATCGTTGATTTTAGTTGAACAAATATTTTTCAACAAGATCAATCTTTCGAACAATAGTACAAACTTTGAATAAACAAAAAAACTTCGCTTGAAATAAAGGAGTAAAGATTAATTAACTAGCTCTATGAAAACGTAGTTTAGAAACTTACTTAACAATATTTCAGAGTTAAAGAATATACATAACAATTACAAGTTAGGAACAAGAACTTGCATAATGAAAGATTAAAGTTAGAGAACTTGATTAATTGAATAATAAGTTCAAGAAACTTGCATAACATAAATGTGACGCCCCTAAATCCGAGTATCTACCAACCCGACAGATGGTGCTACACGGTGCTACAATTCACACATACATTCAATTGAAATACCTCAAAAGAGTGAATATGTCTTCTATATATTACAAATTAATATTTCCTTTCCCAAGTTCTTTGTAACCATTACATATGTTCTTTGTTATAATATCAAATAAATACAAGGTTCATACTATGCTATTACAAAGACAACTTATTTGTCTGCCTTAGCCTTCCCTTTATCTTTACTAGATCCTTCACTCCGTTCAGTCTTAGCTGCATTCATATGGTTCAAGCAACAGTGAACATAACTAGCTCAACAAGTATGACAATTTCATTAAATAATAGGTTTGAATCATATGAATCATATATCTTCAATAACTGAATCAATAGTTATGAAATATTATAGATAATTCAAAATAGCACTTCTTTTTTCTTTAAAACGTTTAACAATGAAAAACATTCGTTAAACATAAATTTTGGTCAAAGACCTTGAGCATTTCATTCTTTCTTTTGAAAAGGACAACCCGACACCAAGTCCGTAAGTCCGACATTTCTTACGAGCACGACTAGGTGATCAGCCTATAGTACTCTATGTTGTGCAACACTACTTCGTTAAACGTATCTACGTTTAAGTTTTGGCAACCTCACGTGCCTGTCATTTAACGACAAAACATTTGTTTATTCATACTCAGTCTTTCTTTGAAATCTATACCAAAACAGTTGGCAAAAGATAGCAACATTGATAATATTTTGATAGATTATAAGGAAATCTACAAAATACATTAAGTCAAGACGAAGGAATTGGCTTCGACTTCGTTATACATCAATTTATGCGCAAGATACATGAATTACAAAGCTTGTTCAAAAGAACATAGACAATGGTTTAGAACACTTGCCTTCAGCGTCTTCTACAGTTAATACATTTTCCTTTTGAGTCTTTAAGTATTCTACATTACATAAGTACATAACATACTACATTAGGTCATAAACAATCAAGTAGTGTCATTAATCTATCTTCCCCTTCTTCTCAATCTAATCATTCATTAGATTGGTTAACATTCGTTATGGTTTATCGTATTACTTTGTATTTACGTTCAAGAATTCTTTCGTAAACCTTTAACCGTTAAACTTAAGGTTATTAATAATCTTTAATGAGTTTACTTTAAGTTAATTAAAGTTATAATTTATCTTCAATCAACTTCCACATTCATGTTCATTTTTCACTGTCCCTTCACTAGTGTTGGGGCGTGATTCAGCAGTACATGGGTCTCGGGCTCAGCGCTGTGGCGCCAAAGTCATTATTATGGGTCGTACTGCGGCGCCACTTCATAGAGGTTGAGGCTTTGGCCTGGTGTTGCGGCGCCGACTTTATACCCTTGGGCCGCGCTGCGGCGCCGACCCTATGCCTCCGATAAATTTCACAGTTTATTTCTACTGCAAAATTTTCCTGCCTCATAACTTATTCATTATAAGTTGGAATTGGCTCGTTCAAAAGACATTAGCTCAAATATCATGTGTACTACGATTTCATTAGAAAATCTTACATTTTTGAAACCGTTAACATGGAATTCACTGATTAAGGTCTTTATTACAAATTCGATAAACGTTCGTGAATGTTCATAGGTCGTTTCTTCGTTCTAAGTCAGAATTTGACCATTCTCGAATCCGCAACCCTAAAATTCAAACTTAGACTATACGCCATCGAAAACTAATGTTTCTGAGTTCAATGGTGACTTTTGACTTTCATACCGAGAATTTTACGATTTCAACGATTATCGTCTAATCTAGTAAATTTCGCCATAACTTTGTTACTAGAGATTTTTACATCGTTCAAAATGGGTTCATTCCATCATTCTATCATCCTAACCAAACATATATCATCTAATCTTATACACGGTGGTTTTAAACTTGTCCATCAACAACAAAATGACAATTCTTCATATGTTCTTCATTAGTTCATAATTTTATGATTATGATTCCACTTGTAACATGGTTTATTAAGGTTTAAGTCCACTAATAGCCATCCTTGTTCCTCCTTATGATACATGTTCCACCAATATTCACTTCTCTATCAAACTACAATTGAAGAGATAAAGAATAATGGTCTAGGGGTTCATTACCTTTGATGTTCAAGCTTTCTTTCTTCTTCTTGAATTATCAAAGTTCAAAGTCTAGCTCTTTTCACTTTTCTCTCAATATGTTTTATGTTAAGTTGTTGGTGGAAAATGAACAAGGCAACAAATGACAAACAACCTTTCCTATTTATAGATTTTCAAAGTGAGGACATTATGGTTAAATACACCACCTCCTTACTATTCCACCTCCTTACTATACATTACTTGCCCACCACAACTCTTATCCTTTGCTTGGCCACCAAGAGGGCCAGCCATGACTCACCGATGGGGCCCATATGGGTTGTCCCATGGGTTTTTCTCACCCAATGACCCATCGGTTCGATCCACGGGTTCGGTTCTTGGTTTGGGCTTAGGTTTTATTAACTTTGGGCCTAACGTTGGGCTTCCATTTTTTACCTTTAGGCCTTATTAAGATTGCACTTGGGGTTGCCTAATTCCTACACAAATCCTATTATTTCATTACAATTGGCTTAAAGCTTATAACGCATAATCTTCATATTCATCGCGTATACTAATTCGTATAATCATTCATTATATACGTTACGTCATTCTTCGTATATACTTGTATAATACTTCGTATCATACTTGTATTCATTGCTTCGTATAATACTTGTTTATCATACGATCATCATTTATTCAATCTTTACCTTTCTTAACACGTAGGCGAAAAACTGCATTTGTCATAACTGAATTATTATTACATAATTCATCCTTCCTTATCATTATACTGTTACGTATTTCCCAAAAGTTCAAAAAAAAATTCTGAGCAGAAATGGATGAATAGTAGTTTTCAAAAAATTTCTTGGAAAGCTTTTATTTTTATCTTAGAAATTCAAACACCTTAATTCTATCACGTAGCCAGAATACTACGATATTACGACACTTTTAGGTTATAGAACAACCTTCATCTTGTTTACTCGTTATAAATAACATATATTTTAATTTTATTCATTAATTAATCAAATAAAATTATTTTACAAATAATCCGATTTTCTCGGTCGTTACAGTAAAAGTAAGGTTAGAAAACTTGCGTAAAAATAATAACTTAACCGCTCAATAAGAGATTAGGGATAGAGAACTTGCATAAGTATAACATTACAACGAAAAGTAAACCTTGTTGAATAATAAAGTAGAAAAGGTTAGGGAATTTGCCTCTAGCATAAGCTATACAATTACAACTCACGTATTCCAATATTCTACACATACCATTAGTATTATCACATCAATTAGCTACATACACATTATCCTCATAGATTCAATTCTCATCTTAGTTAAGTTATAACCTTTAGCTTAAGGTTTAACCACATTAATCAACCACATAACACGAATCTAAAAACTCACTAAAATATAACATAAGACTTTTAGCATCCAAATCACATTCTCAACTCTTATAACGTTGAGTTTCAATCTAATATAACTTATTAATCAATACTATATTACTTCTTAGTCATACTCAAAATTCATTCAAGTGTTTAAGTCTTATGAGGACTCCTTATTAGTTTTATATTAACCCCATCCCATATCTTATAATGTTCATTTCAATGGAATTGAAACACTTTTTACGTTCATTAAAACTTGTCACGACGTTTTGACATTCATTCGTCACACGCCCGATTCTTCTCTCTTGTGTATGCTTAGTATGCTTATAAAACTTATTTAATACATCATTTATTAATGTTAAGCATCATAATACTTCATAATATGCATGTTTTATAAGTTAGAACAACATCTTTTATCGTCAGAAACAAAATACTTGCACACGTGCATGCTTGACGCCCTCTGATTGCCTCTAAATTCATTTAAGTCCCAAAGATGACCATTTTGACCCCTGTTCCTGATGTCAAATCGAAACACTTAAAGAATGAAAGCTTTAGGTCTACTCGTTATCTTTCTGAATCATCCTGAATCACCTCAATCAGAGTTCGTATAAAAATGTTATAGCAATTTTACCAAAAGATGTCAAAACAGTCCCACCTAACACTTCATGAGCGCAGCTGCGCCCAAATAAGCCTTGGTAAAAGCGTATTTTATTACTCCAATGTGTTGGTAATGTCCTAATTTAATTAAATAATTAAATTAGAGGGCTAATGATTTTTTAAATAAAATTAGAATTATATTGATTAAGTAATTAAATTAAATAAAGTGTGACGATTGTGTACTATATATTAAGGAAGTTATAAAAATAAATTAGAAAGGTGTTATTTGATGCTAGCAAAACAAGGTTTTATGACCTTTGGTATTTTAAACTGCTACTTTTTGTATTTTAACTGATTCCGTCGACGTCGGGATTTTTATTGTCCCTTTTCTGTTTTTTTTCTTTTGGTGGTCTCATGTTAGTTGTGATTTATTTGAAAAAACAAGTTGTGAAAAGGTCCGACATGTATATGTCGATGATTGGATTGTAAAAGTCACCAGTTGGTATTTTTAAATGGTTGCACCAACTCAACCGAGACAAGGTTTGCACATTGACCCAGTGATGTGACACTGTTTAACAGGTCCATGAAACTGAGATTCGTTTAGGGTCCGGGGGCTTGATTATGCGAAGGGAAGGTGTTAGGCACTCCCCTACATCTGTGTTACCACGGTGACCGCTACTTTTTAATTAAACTGTTATATGATTGTGTGTGTGTGTGTGTGTGGGTGGGTCAATGTGCTGTTATTTAGAAGTAGTTCTATGCCTCATTCGCACCTATAGATTCTGCCCTTCTGCCAGGTTAGTAACAAAAATGCAAAATTTTGAGTGTCTACAGATGCCCCTCTTTATTATATTCATGCAATACAATGGCATGAATAAGATAAAGAATACTAGACACTTGAAATGTGACATGATAATCCTGATGCAATGTATAGCAGCATGATGCAAATGTATGATGTATGTTATTTGTTGGACCGTTTTCCAACGGGATATGATGACTGTTTGCACTCCCAACTTCTGATGGGGGCTGGAGTTATCACTGATGACTCTTATGAACTGCTTAGACGTGTGATCCAAAGTTCTCAGGAACTTCCAGGATGTTGATGTTGGGGTTATCACAAAAGTCCTTAATCCTTGGTACAGACTTTCCACTGAGGATGTATCTCTCATGTACAAAAGACTATGTGGGGATGTGTTTTGTCTGATGAAGTTGTGTATAACAGATTCCAACATCGGTCCTCCCCGATGAGGATGGTCCTTCCTAGTTTGTATCGCTGTGTCTTTCATTTGCTCATCGAAGTTATCGCCAAGCAGATGTGTTATCGTGGTCGCCTCGACCCTCGCCGAAAATGTACATCAACGGATTAGATCCCTGCTGGGAAAAGCGTCAAGAATGTTTGACCTTCGTTGACATGTGCATTAATAGATGAAATCGTCGGATGGTTTCTAATGCTTCACTGGGTTTAACTGCCAATGGCTAATGATGTCAAGGCTACTTGACCTTCGTTGACATGTGCATCAACGGATGAGATTTTCGCTAGGGAGATGTGTTTTGGAGTTACAACCCCGAATTGATGGCATCAGACCTTCGTGAGGTATTGCCTAGTGTAGTTTACAACAGTTGTGATCATCGGTATAGTAAACCCTAGGTTTGGGCGAATACCAATGAATGACATGTAGACCCGCAGTTTGGTCTATGAAAACCATGATTTCAGGCTCTTCTGCTCAATTGCGTAGCATCTTTTTTCCTGATTTGGCCTTTTTAGCTTGTGAGACCTCCTTTGCAACTCGAACAGGACCGAGCTGAAGGCGTGGGCCCCCACGCAGGGGAGCCATAAGTACACCTACGGCCAATCGTGGGTGGCCTTAAGTGGCCTATTGCTTTCATAATTCATTTCCAAGTTGTGCCACACAGAGAATCCGAGAGCTCTTCTTCAGATCTACTGAGTTCGGGTGTCTTTCTACAAATTCTGTCAACGTACAAGTGTTTTACACTGTCCTGGTAACGTATGCGTGTCTTCTTTTCCAGTTTTAATCCCTTGGAAAATGAATTATCATATGAAATGCTTCTAAACATATAGTAGTGAATATGCATGCTCATATGACTTGATAAAAAATATTCAACACAATATATGTTAGTATTTAACCATGTTGAACATAATGATGTCAAAAAATTTGACTTTTGAAATTATCAAATTGGCACCTTTTTTATGCTATTTCTTATCCTATTTGAGGACAAATGAGCAAAGGAAGTAAAGCAAAGTAATCCTGGTAATTAGGCTACCCTTACGGATTATGGCTTTGATAGTGTAATGCATATAGGATGTTTATGACTATGGGTAGGTGTGCTACTGAATGGCTACCTAGTCATGCCTATGTGCATGTTGATAGTCCTGTTTACAAAGGAGACTATGGCAAAAATTTTCCAAAATGTAGGCATTGGATAATCATGCATTTATAACTCTACTTTAGGCATATGTTAAAATAATGCATGCATGCATGTAGTCATAAAATGCATTTAAAAATGTTCCAGGTTAGAGTTTACCACACACTTTCTGCGGTGATTTAGAAACTTGTGTCCAGATATATAGATCTGGATCAGCCGAGTATTTCCCGCAGGACCACTTCAGGTGTGCGAAAGAGGGCTTTTGATGTACCTCGACCCCGTTCAGTTAGACAGCCTCGTCGTCTAGCGGAGGCAGTGATATGTCTTGTCCAGGTTGATGTACTAGATGTTAAGGACGAGGAGGAGGATGTACTAGTTGTGGGCCTTGCTCCTACTGCTCATATTCCTGGCAGGGATCTTCCAAGCATTCAGGTGATGATCCCAGAGCTTCTAGATAATTTGAGTCGACACCCCTTAGTTTACTTGCATGCAAACGAGGTACAAGCTGGATTTGATCTTCCTTTTTCCTATTGATGAGGAGCAAGGATTCTGATGTTAATCTACTATATGATGTAGGTTCTCAGATTTACACAGCCTCGAGGGAACTGGTTCAGCATTCACTCTCTATATCAGGCTCTACATCCAGATTATCAAGAGATTGTGCATGGTTGGGGCTTTGAGGTGTTCTTTTCCATCCTCTCCTGTCGTTGTCCCTGGGGTTACCTCATAGCATTGTCACTGTAAGGTGATGATGACATCGATGAATTGATAGTTTATCACAGGTATGGAGTTTGGAGGGGCGCTAGTGCCATGTACGGTGAATATTACCCTGGTTGCCGTTAGATCCTTGTTAGGAGTCTCGGCTGAGGCGCTCAAAGGCAAGACAGTCTATACAGGTCCTTTGAAAGTGGATGCTATGAGCGGGCTGTTGATTGAGCCCATACCCGATGATGTGAGAGTCAGGGATCACATTCTTCAGTGATTATTCCTGATGATCATTAGGGGCTGCTTCATAGCGGATAACTCTTTTATGATATCATTTGCTTTGATCAGCACTACACGAGATGTAGACCGTATTGGAGAGTATGATTGGGGCTCCTATACCTTTGCCTATTTCCTCAAGGGCATGCGAATGCGTTCGCAAGGCTTAACGAAGGCTTGGTTAGGATTCTACCCATTTCTGCTGGTGAGTAATTCTCTTGTGATTTCTCATGTACAGGTTAGGAGTGTTGATTGACAGCAGATGTTTACCTTTGTGTTGGCAGTTCTGGGCCTGCGAGAGGCTCTCATGTTTGCATCATGTGAGTGTATTAGGTTTGAGGTTTGGAGACCTATCCATAAGGACGGCGATGGCATCACTCCATACTGGCAGAGGTTTTTGTACCTGAGGGTTTCACCCATTGTCGTCTATAGTTGGAGTTGTTGACAACTGATGCTATCACTTGGATTCCCTATTCTGGGGAACATTTGACCGTTGGGTTTGAGGATGGGTTTCCGACTGGTGTCGAGTACGTGATATCCACCCGCTGGATTCCTCTCTTTACAGATGGAGGATGGGAGCTCTATTTAGGAGAGCATGCTATTAGGAGCACTACAAGAGAGATTTGTGTGCCGATCTTGCCTCCTGCTAGGTGTTATTGGTCTGTGTTACAGTCACCCGTCAATGATATCCCATTGAAGAGTGTTGATGGCTTTATATTGTCAGAGGGTTCATATACTCAGGAGATGTTTCATTACTGGTGGTCCCCTTATACCATCGGAGCCCATACCCGCGCCACTCAGTTTATGGGGGATATGGTTCCTGGATCCCTGATGATGACAGATTGGATGGCCTGTGTCTGAGATTCGACTTATTTGACATAGATTAACAATTTGACCCGGTAGTTGGACCGGGCACATTTTTTCATCCGGCACTTGGGTAGAGATCCTTCTGAGGCAGATACTTTTGATCCTTCCAGCTCAGGCGCTGAACCCTCAGATGACCCATATGGTTTTGCTGGTTCAGATCCTCCATTATATAGGCTTGACATCCCCGTTGATGGAGATCCAGTGACTCGGGAAGAGTTACATCAGGTGGACAGGATTGATAATGTAGACATTGACACCATTATCTTCTTGTGATGTGTATTCTTGTTATATCTTTTGATAGGCCTCTATTAGATATTGGGTGGTTGTGCCCCATTCTCGCTATATCTTTTGATAGGCCTCTCATAGTTATCAGGGCCCTGCGTGCTTCATTTCCTATATTTTTTAGTCAGTGTAGATGATGTATTAGATTATGATCGATGTACTTAGGAATATATGTATTGTTATTCCCTAAATCATATTGCCATCTATTGTTTATCATGCATATATTATGTTATGCATATGTATGTATGACAAGAGATATTCAGCATTGACCCCTGGATGGTCTTATGATACAGCCCACACATATGTCTTCCTCGATAGTTAGCCGCAATGATCACACCCCACCAATGTTGGTAGCCTCCCGTCTGAGGTCGTGGTATGATAGTTTGTCACCTCCAGATAGGGTGACCGTAGATCAGTTGTTACAGCATTCCATGACACTCCTGATATTCTAGGTTCCTATGGGCTTTATAGATGGTATACTGGAGCATTGGGTACTGGAGAGGCAGGTTTTCTGATTTGGGACCCAAGAGTTGATTCCCACCTTAGAGGAGTATGCACAGTTGAAGGCGCTGCGACTGGACAGACCTTGCGCGTGGATGGCTATCGGTGACATGAGCCGACAGTTCATGACCCTCACCGGACTGAGGCGTAGAGTAGTACATGATGAGATTACATCCGGTCATGTGGTGTCCCAGAGTTTTTTGATAGACACATTTGGCTCGGTGGACAATTATGCACGACATTCTGGGGATTTCACCATGCCAGAGGATCAGTGGCGTGTAGCCAGAGTAGACGTATTACTGATGTGTGTATTGTCCTACGTATACATGTCACAATATATGGATGAGCTAGACATTGGCGTGATTATGGCAGTGAGAGCTCTTAGGGAGGGTCATACCATTGTGCCTATAATCGTGACAGAGACATTGAGATCAGCCACATATTGTTGTACCTACCCTGTAGGGGTATTTATAGGCAGCTCAGTTATGTTGTATGTATGGTTCATGTCACACCTGAGACCGATTGGCACCTTCCGATGACATGGGTACTATTTCCCCATGAGAATGCCATGTCTTACTTATTTCAGCCAACGGAGTACACAGACGCTATATCCTGGTCGGAATTCTTGGCAGGGATCGAAGATCCATTTGGCATTCTGCAGTGTACAGGGCTCAGTTCACCCTACAACTTCATTACTCATGCACCTGGCATGGATTATCTCCCTCTGGCTGGTTTGAGGGGCATGACTACTTACCACCCATTGGCTGTGACTTCACAGTTCGACCAGTTTTAGGATTTCCATCCTTTTGAGGGGGCATTGGGTCAGGGTTTGGCTTCTCACCGCTTGTCAGCCGAGGATAGATCCAGGGTGTATGCCTGTTGGGATACGCGTGAGCTAGCTACATTTTCTGTTAGCCATCCAGGATATTCGACAAAGTATTCTGCATGGATGGAGACAAAGACTACATCGACTGCAGTTGTATCCACATTGTCGGGGATTGATTCGGAGGGTGGAGAGCCCATAGAGGACATTGATTTTCCCGTCGAGGAGGAGCTATTAGCTGGATTACCAGCAGCTGTGATAGATTCTCTTAGTACTTCTGCAGCTGTGACCCCCCTTCAGAGTATTTAGCGCAGAGTCTGCATCTGATGACATTTGAGATGAATCAGGCTAGGGCCTTGATGTTGATAGCTCTTAATGGGAGAGATGCCGCTCTATTGGAGAGAGATGATGCTCTAGCTCATATGGACACCGCTATTGTTGAGCCGGATGAGGCCAGATCATCCAGAGATGCATTGATTGTTGAGCGGGATGCTGCCATATCTGCCCGGGATGTAGACGTTATAGATAGTATTACCGTGAGATCCCTTACTACTGGCATGATTGTCGAGATGAGTGCATATATTGATGAGCATAGTGCCACCATGTAGTTGGCTGTGGATCTGTTTTCTCGTGTAGATACCCGTGGGCAGGAGCTCACAACATTACCTCCTTCTTCGCAGAGAGATGCCATGTTGGAATTTATAGCTCGTATATCCACGGGATTGTAGATAGGCTTTTATTTTCCTGCACAGACTATCTTAGCCATTTTGTCATGTACGATACATATTGTATATATCAAACAACATTATACATGGCAGGGAAATATATTTTGAGTTACTTCCCTTTTAGTTGTGCCTTGTTACTTGCTTGATATTTGTATGTTTCTTCAGGGCTTGTGATCTTGATGTATTATGAACTCATCCTTGATGGGTGGACATTGAGATGTCTTAGGATCTTTCTGAATGGATCGTCGATCTATGTGTATTCCCTACCTTCTTTGGTGTCTTGGGACTGGTTTCTGTATGTAGACGTGGAATTCGATATTGGAGATCATGTGTTGTTACGTGTTACTCCATGGAAGGGAGTTACGAGATTTGGAAAGAGATGAAAGCTCAATCCTCGATTCATTGGCCCATTTTTAATCCTCGATCGAGTAGGAACTATGGCCTATAGACTCGCTTTACTGCCAAGTATGTCTCGTGTTCATAATATTTTTCATATATCCATGTTACGTAAATATGTGAAAGACCCGAACCACATTATTGAGTTAAAACCGATTTAAATAGCGTAAGATTTAACGTATGAAGAGGTTCCTGTTCAAATCTTGGATAAGAAGGAACATATTCTACGCTTCAAGGTTATACCTCAAGTCAAAGTTTTGTGGAGAAACCACGATGTTGAGGAAATGACCTGGGAGTTAGAATCTGAAATAAAATTAAGGTATCCTTACCTCTTCGACATACCAGGTATGTACCCTAATTTCGAGGGCGGAATTTCATAAGAAGGGGAGGTTGTAAGACCCCAACTTTTATGAATAAAGATGAATTTTCAATAAATACCATTTTTGAATATTATGGAGTAAAGTTGATATAATGTTATAGTTGTGGGTAATATTTAGAAATTTTGAAAAGTATGTAAGTTGTTATAAAATATTCGATTGGTCGGGGAATATTCGTTTTAATAGGGAATATTCGTATTTACGGCACAAATCATTAATGGACCCCACAACGAATTAATTATTTTGATCGATTGAAAAACGACACAAATATTTTTAGAAAAATAACGGCAGAAGTTTTTCCATTAACTGTTGAAACACCAAGTGTTAAAAGTACAGTAATATGCGTGGTTGCATAGTAGCACACTGTATTGATTATTGATGCTTACGTGAGAAGTCACTCAGTTTTGTTCAATTATTGCTACCGTAATTGTTGCATAGTATCTCACGTTATTTGATTTAATTATTGTCGATATTTTATATATTATTAAATCAATAATTGAGAAGACAGAGTTATTAATATTATTATTTGCAATATTAACGATATCTAGAAGTTCTGCCAAGGAGAGGTTTGGACACCTAATTCCGCGCCAATAGGGAGAAATCCTTATTGGAAAGCCCCTTCTTTCCTGGGAACGACCTGGTTGATTAATAATGTGAGTTATAATAATGATGATGAAGTTTTGTTTTATTAGTATTATTCATGTAATAAAACAGAAAAGCTTTTTATATATAATAGAATACTTTTATAAAGTTATTCATTTTATTAGACTATAAATAGAATATATTATATTCTATTATGCTTAGTGTTTTGCATATAAAAAATCTTTTTATATAAAATGTATACTTTTATAAAGTTATTTGTTTTATTAGATAATAATTAGAATATATTATATTTTATTATATATAGTGTTTGCATAGTAAAATCTTTTTATATAAAAATGTAATACTTTTATAAAGTTATTCGTTTATTAGATTATAAATAGAATATATTATATTTTATTTAAATAATTTTTTTTATTAGAATATTTTATTGTAAACCAATCTGGACCGTCCGTTTAAAAGTAAATCAATTTGGAACGTTCATGGATTAGTTAATATTCAGTCCATTCTCCTATAAATAGAAGCTCATTCCTTCATTATTTCTTACGAATTCATTGAAACTCTAGAGAGAGAAACTATAGAGAGAAAGAAGAAAAGTATTCTACTACTTCACTACTCCTATATCCAGCTTTATTATAAGGTAAGGGGTATTATTTCTTTCTTATTCATGAAGAGAACTTTTGTTATTCCATTCTTTATTATTCTGTTGGAATAACCTATTATGCGAAGTACCGCATACATGGTGAAATTCTTCTGTTATTCCATTCTTTATTATTATGTTGGAATAACCTATTTATGAGAAGTACTGCATACATGGTGAAATTCTTCTGTTATTCCATTCTTTATTATTATGTTGGAATAACTTGTTTATGTGAAGTACCGCATACATGGTGAAATTCTTCTATTATTCCGTTCATTATTATTCTGTCGGAATATCCTGTCTGTATGTTTACGCCGGACCTGGTTCCATTATTTATTATTTTGTTGGAATAACTCATGCTGCAATTCCTATCGCATGCATGGTGATTTTTATCTGTTATTCCATTCTTTATTATTCGCTTTAATATCCTCGTCTGCGTGCGTTTACGCCGGACTGGTTCCATTATTTATTATTCGTCGAAATATCTTCGTCTGCGCGTTTTACGCCGGGACCGGTTCCATTATTTATTATTCTCTTGGGAATAACTCATCATGCGCGCCTATCGCACGCACGGTGAATCCTTCATTATTCCATTCTTTATTATTCGTTGAATAACCTCGCTCATGTGGATTACCACATGCATGGTGAATGATCCTTTGTATTCATTCCTTATTCAATTATGGAAATTATCTGTGTACGTGGATTACCGCATGGCGGGTGAAAATCCATTTGCAGTTTCATATATTTTATTATACTCAATTGGTTAAAGTTTTGGCTTCTATACTCCATGAAATTTGTGGAATATCCTTGATATTTGCACTTCATCCAATATCTTTTCATGGAAATATTCTTCTGAGCGTTCTTGAATTTTACTCCACAAAGAAGTATCATGTTGACAATTTGGACGTTATAAATTTCTAGATAAATTAATTCTTGAACTTGTTTTATTGAATTATTATGTCATTCTCATCATCATCATGCGTATATTATAATGAAAGTCATCTTTGGATTACGTGCGTAGATGGACTTAGTATGATTATGACCAGGGATCATTCGGTATAATCATGACCTGTAATGTTATAAATGATATGGTAAAAGTCCTCAGTGGCCTGTAATGCATTGATGGACAGTTTTTGGTATGATTATGACCAGGGATTGTTCGGTATAGTCATGACCATTGATGATTTAATGAATATCATTGGACGGTAGTATAGGGATGATTAGATGATGTGTTTTATTTATTAAGCTGAGTCTCAGCAATAAAAATTGATGAAAACATTTTATACCATAGAAGATAGTATATTTTATTCTCTACTTGACTCTTCTAATGGATTGCTTGTTCCGCTATAGTTAAACTTGATATCTATTGTATTTTATCAGTTTAACATTGTTGAAGACTATTGATAATTTATTCTGCATTATCATAGTCATAATATTTCTTACTGGACTAGTTAAGCTCACCCTTTCTTTCACTGTTCTCTTCAGAAAATGAGAACATAGTTGGGACGAGTCGGGGAACGGAGTGATGGTCCAGATGATAGCATTAGTAGTCCTCACTATTCTGTTAAATAGTGTGACAATAAATGTAATGAGGACTCCTTTGAGTGTGGATATTGTCTAGATGACAATATTCCTATTAAACTCTCAGTTTATGTATTGTCGTATATTACACGACGGTTGTATAATTAAGTTTGTATTTGTATTCAGTTCCTTGTATCTAGCGACCCAAGATGGGTGATGTATACCTATTTTGCGGGCGTCACAGTTGGTATTAAAGCTTAGGGATATGATCCCTGGCTGAGATGTGAGATAAGAACTAGGAGGGGAGAGACGGGGGTATTCCTTCGCTAGTATGACCTACCTAAGTTTATTTGGTATTTAATTGGTCGGTCAGAGTATAGGGATAATATGTGATATGTTAATTAACCCTTGTTTTGTTTCAGTATTTGAAAATGGCATCCGAAAATTTTAAGATAAGCAATGAAGCACGTGAGACTGTTGAGTCACCAACGATCAATGCCCAGGGTAATGTGCAACAGGAAGACAATAATCCTCATGAAAACAATAACACCGATGAAATGATTAACGATGGGATGGTCAGAGTCTTTATGCAATTCATGCAACATCGCAAAAAGGCTCTCTCATCCAAAATGCAGGTGGAAACACTGACAACTCACGGTCGGTCACCGCTAAGCAGTTCAAGGAGCTGGGACCACCAGAGTTTTTTGGAGAGCCAAAACCACTTAAGACAGAGACATGTATAAAGCAAATCAACAAGATATTTGATGTCTTGGGATGCTCCGAGGAGCAAAAGGTTCCCTTTACCACCTATATGTTGCGTGGAGAGGCAGATTACTGGCGGGAATTTTTAAAGCGTACTCAACCTGCCGCACTGAAGATGTCTTGGGAGAAGTTCCAAGAGCTGTTCAACGACAAGTACTTTCCTGAAAGTATTCGTCACATAAAGGAGGTAGAGTTCATCAAGCTTGAGAAAAATAACATGACCGTGGCACAGTACGAAGCTAAGTTTTCCGAGTTGTCTCAGTTTGCGTCCCACTTGGTTGATAATGAGGAGAGAATGATGTGAATGTTTCTAAGAGGTTTGAAACTCAAGATACGTCAATACCTTATCTCTCATAAATTGTATTTGTATTCAGATGTTGTGAATAGGGCTCAGTTATTGGAGCGCAATAATGAGTCAACCCAACCAAGAGAGAGCAGCCGACAAGTCGATAATACAAGTGGTAACAGTCATCGAAGTGGTGACAACAAACGTGGAGAGAATCAACATGCCAGAAATGATAATAACTTCGGTGGTAATCATGGCCAAGACAATAGTAGTGGAAAGTTCAAGAAGAGAAGGTTCAATAAAGATGGAAAGATGTCAGCACCAGCACCCGCTGTTAAGGAAGGAGAACGACCACCGATCATATGTTACAAATGTGGAGGGGAGGGACACATAAGTCAAAACTGCACGATGTTGTCCAAAGAAGGTCACCTAGCCCAATTTTTTCATGCACCAAAGTCAAGTCCAGCTGGGATGGAGGCATCAAAAGGTGTCCTAGACAAGACAAAACCGGTAGTTCAAGGGAGAGCGTTTGTCGTAACCTCCGAAAAAGCAAGGAATCCGAACGAGGTGATCACGGGTAAGCTAATCATAAACTCTAGCGAAGTTTATACGTTATTTGATACCGGTTCTACCCATTCCTTTATTTCTCCTACTTGCGCTCAACATTTAAATTTGACTCCGGAGAAATTAGACATTGATTTATCTGTTGAAACTCCGTTGGGCGAAACCTTCATTACATCCACGGTTTATAACTCTTGTTTGATTCAAATCGGTAACCGTACGTTACCTGTCGATCTTATTTCTTTGAAAATATTTGCATTTGATGTGATTCTAGGGATTGATTGGTTAACTACTCATCATGCAAAAATTAATTATTTTCGTAAGGTTGTTAGCTTTTATATTCCTAACCAACCTAATATGCGAATTTAAGCAACCAAACCATTAAAATCCATCACTGTCATCTCAAGCCATAAAGCTATTCGTTTATTAAAAAATGGATGTCAAGCTTTCTCAGCTCATGTCATGGATCTAAACAAAAATACGTCAGTTTTGAATGATATTTCTATTGTTAATGAATTTCCTGACGTATTCCCTGAAGAACTTCCTGGCCTACTCCTAGAGTGTGAAATTGAATTTTGTATCGACCTTGAACCCGGTACAAAACCCATTTCCAAAGCCCCATATCGAATGACTCCTATTGAACTTCAGGAGTTAAAGACCCAACTGCAGGAATTGTTAGACATCGGTTTCATTCGTCCTAGTATGTCTCCTTGGGGTGCTCCTGTTCGATTCGTGAAGAAGAAAGATGGGAGTATGTGACTTTGTATTGATTATCGGGAGTTGAACCATGTCACTATCAAAAATAGATATCCATTGCCTCGCATTGATGACCTATTTGACCAGTCGCAAGGCGCCAAATTCTTTTCAAAAAAATGATCTTCGTTCCGGATATCACCAATTGAAGATTAGAATCAATGACATTCCAAAGACGGCTTTCAGAACTCGGTACGGGCATTATGAATTCCTAGTCATGGGCATTATGAATTCCTAGTCATGTCTTTTGGATTTACTAATGCTCCTTCTGCCTTCATGGATATGATGAACTGAGTATTCAAGGAATATTTGGATCACTTTGTGGTCGTCTTTATTGATGACATTCTCATATATTCCAAAATCCATGAAGATCATGATCAACACTTGAGGCTGATACTCCAAAAGCTTCATGAAAACAAGCTTTATGCCAAGTTGAAGAAATGTGAGTTCCGGCTTGAGGAAGTATCATTCCTTGGGCACGTAGTATCAAGTCATGGAATATCTGTTGACCCAGCAAAGATCGAAGCAATTCAAAGCTGGGAGCAACCTAAATCGATGGATCAAGTACGTAGCTTTCTTGGTTTAGCTGGTTATTATCAGAGATTCGTGGAAGGATTTTCTCGAATTGCTACTCCATTAACTCAGCTAACTCGGAAGGATACAAAGTTTGGTTGGAGCGAAGAATGTGAGAAGAGTTTTCAAGAACTCAAAAGTAGACTCATTTCAGCATATGTTCTGACAATACCATATGGCACGGAGGGATTTGTCATTTACAGTGATGCTTCAGGCAAAGTGCTAGGATGTGTTCTCATGCAACATGGGAAAGTCATAGCCTATGCCTCACGATAACTCAAAGAATATGAGAGGAATTATCCTACTTATGATCTAGAGTTGGCCGCTGTCATTTTTGCGCTTAAAATTTCGAGGCATTACCTGTATGGAGAGAAGGTGGAAATCTATACGGATCATAAAAGCCTCAAATATTTCTTCACTCAAAACAAAGTCAACATGCGACAACATCGTTGGCTTGAACTGTTGAAAGATTATGATCATACCATCCAATACCATCTTGGAAAAGCGAACGTAGTAGCGGACGCATTAAGTAGAAGATCATATGCGAGTACGAGTGCGATATTGTCAACGCAAAGGCCCATTTAGTTTGACTTACAAAGGATGGAGATAGAGTTAAAGACTCCAGGGACCCATGTGATGATGGAAAATATACGAGTAGAACCGACTTTAATCGATAAAGTTAAAGTTGCTCAAGCTACAGACCTGGAGCTGATGCGTATGAGGAAGAAAGTGCAAGAAGGTGCTATGCCGAAAGCAAAAATCGATGAAGAAGGAATACTTCGAGTCAACTCTAGACTTTGTGTCCCTAACGACCCTAATTTAAAGTATAAAATCATGATGGAGGCGCACAACACACCATTTGCAATCCATCCTAGGACTACCAAAATGTATCGTGATCTTCGTCATACATTTTGGTGGAGTAATATGAAGAGAGAGATAGCGCTGTTTATCTCATGGTGTCTAACTTGCCAACGAGTCAAGGTGGAGCATCAAGTGCCAAAAGGTCCATTGCAACCACTTGAAATTCCAGAATAGAAGTGGGAGCACATTACCATGGATTTTGTTACTGGTCTTCCCAAGGTTTCTCAAGGCATAGATGCAATTTGGGTCATTGTTGATAGATTGACCAAGTTTGCTCACTTCTTACCAATACGAGAAACTTATACACTTGAACGTCTTGCTCGTATGTACATAAACGAGATTGTAAGACTGTATGGTATGCCAGTATCCATAGTTTTTGATCAAGACCAAAGATTCACTTCAAGATTTTGGGTTAGTTTGCAAAAAGCTATGGGCACAGATTTACGATTTAGTTCGGCATATCATCCTCAGACGGACGGACAATCAGAGAGGACTATTCAAACTCTTGAAAATTTATTAAGAATCTGTGTCCTTGTCTTCAAGGGAAGTTGGGACAAGTTCTTACCGTTGGTGGAGTTTTCCTACAACAACAACTATCAAGCTAGTATTGACATGGCTCCATTCGAAGCGTTATATGGAAGAAAGTGTCATTCTTTAGTATGCTGGGGTGAGGTGGGTGAAGCAACATTGTTGGGACCGAAGTTAGTACGTATGACTACAGAAAAGATTCAAACGATCCGATAACGTATAAAAACCTCACAAGATCGACAAAAGAGTTATGCTGATCCTTATCGAAAGGACGTGGAATTCGATATTGGAGATCATGTGTAGTTACGTGTTGCTCCATGGAAGGGAGTTACGAGATTTGGAAAGAGAGGAAAGCTCAATCCTCGATTCATTGGCCCATTTTTAATCCTCGATCGAGTAGGAACTATGGCCTATAGACTCGCTTTACTGCCAAGTATGTCTCGTGTTCATAACATTTTTCATATATCCATGTTACGTAAATATGTGAAAGACACGAACCACATTATTGAGTTAGAACCGGACGAAATAGCGGAAGATTTAACGTATGAAGAGGTTCATGTTCAAATCTTGGATAAAAAGGAACATATTCTACGCTCCAAGGTTATACCTCAAGTCAAAGTTTTGTAGAGAAACCACGATGTTGAGGAAATGACCTGGGAGTTAGAATCTGAAATGAAATCAAGGTATCCTTACCTCTTTGACATACCAGGTATGTACCCTAATTTTGAGGGCGGAATTTCATAAGAAGGGGAGGTTGTAAGACCCCAACTTTTATGAATAAAGATGAATTTTCAATAAATATCATTTTTGAATATTATGGAGTAAAGTTGATATAATGTTATAGTTGTGGGTAATATTTAGAAATTTTGAAAAGTATGTAAGTTGTTATATAATATTCGATTGGTCGGGGAATATTCGTTTTAACAGGGAATATTTGTATGATGGCACAATCATTGGTGGACCCCATAACGGAATTATTGTCGGATTGAGAAAATCGATAAAAATATTTTTATGAAAATCACGGCGGAAGTTTTGCCATTAACTGTTGAAACACCCGGTGTTAAAAGTATGAAGAATACTGCGTGGTTGCATAGTAGCACACACCAGTATTGATTATTGATGCTTACGTGAGAAGTCACTCGCTTTTGTTCAATTATTGCTACATGAATTGTTGCATAAGATCTCACGTTATTTGATTTAATTATTGTCGATATTTTATATATTATTAAATCAATAATTGAGATGACAGAGTTATTAATATTATTATTTGTAATATTAACGATGTCTAGAAGTTCTGCCAAGGAGAGGTTTGGTCACCTAATTGCGCGCCAATATGGAAAAATCCTTATTGGAAAGCCCACTCTTTCCTAGGAACGACCTGATCGATTAATAATGTGAGTTATAATAATGATGATAAAGTTTTGTTTTATTATTATTATTCATGTAATAAAACAGAAAAGCTTTTTATATAAAACATAATACTTTTATAAAGTTATTCGTTTTATTAGACTATAAATAGAATATATTATATTCTATTATGCATAGTGTTCTTCATAGTAAAATCTTTTTATATAAAATGTAATACTTTTATAAAGTTATTTGTTTTATTAGACAATAATTAGAATATATTATATTTTATTATGCATAGTGTTTGCATAGTGTCTGCATAGTATTTGCATAGTAAAAAATATTTTTATATAAAAAAATACTTTATAAAGTTATTCATTTTATTAGATTATAAATAGAATATATTATATTTTATTTAAAAGATTTTGTTTTAATAGAATATTTTATTGTAAACCAATCTGGACCGTTCGTTTAAAAATAAATCAATTTTTACCGTTCATGGATTAGTTACTATTCAGTCCATTCTCCTATAAATAAAAGCTCATTCCTTCATTATTTCTTACGAATTCCCTGAAACTCTAGAGAGAGAAACTATAGAGAGAAAGAAGAAAAGTATTCTACTACTTCACTACTCTTTTATCTAGCTTTATTCTAAGGTAAGGGGTATTATTTCTTTCTTATTTATGAAGAGAACTTATGTTATTCCATTCTTTATTATTCTGTTGGAATAACCTGTTATGCGAAGTACCGCATACATGGTGAAATTCTTCTGTTATTCCATTCTTTATCATTATGTTGGAATAACCTGTTATGCGAAGTACTGCATACATGGTAAAATTCTTCTGTTATTCCATTCTTTATTATTATGTTGAATAACTTTGTTTATGCGAAATTACCGCATACATGGTGAAATTCTTCTGTTATTCCATTCATTATTATTCGTGGAATATCCTGTACATGCGTTTATGCTTTAACCTCGTTCCATTATTTATTATTCTGTTGGAATAACCTGTTTGTGCGGTCTATCGCATTCATGGTGATTTCTGTTGTTATTCCATTCTTTATTATTCTGTCAGAATATTATGTATGTGCGTTTATGCCGGACTTGGTTCCATTATTTATTATTCTGTCGGAATATCCTGTCTGTGCGTTTACGTCAAACCTGGTTCCATTATTTATTATTCTGTTGGAAATAGCCTGTCTGTGCAGTCTATCGCACGCATGGTGAATCCTTTCTGTTATTCCATTCTTTATTATTCTGTTGGAATAACCTGTCTATGTGGATTACCACATGCATGGTGAATGATCCTTTGTATTCATTCCTTATTCAATTGTGGAAATGATCTGTATACGTGGATTACCGCATGGCGAGTGAAAATCCATTTGCAGTTTCATATATTCTATTATACTCAATTGGTTAAAGTTTTGGCTTTTATGCTCCGTGAAATTTGTGGAATATCCTTAATGTTTGCACTTCATCCAATATCTTTTCATGGAAATATTCTTCTGAGCGTTCTTGAATTTTACTCCACAAAGAAGTATCATGTTGACAATTTGGACGTTATAAATTTCTGGATAAATTAATTCTTGAACTTGTTTTATTGAATTATTATGTCATTGTCATCATCCTCATGCTTATATTATAATGAAAGTCATCTTTGGCTTACGTGCATAGATGGACTTAGTATGATTATGACCGTGGATCATTCTAAGATAATCATCGACCTGTAATGTTATAAATGATATGGTAAAAGTCCTCGCGGGCACGTAATGCATTGATGGACAGTTTTTGATATGATTATGACTAGGGATTGTTCGGTATAGTCATGACCATTGATGATATAATGAATATCCTTGGCCCGTAGTACAGGGATGATTAGATGATGTGTTTTATTTATTAAGCTGAGTTTTAGCGATAAAAATTGATGAAAACATTTTATACCATAGAAGACAGTAGATTTTATTCTCTACTTGACTATTCTAATGGATTGCTTGTTCCGCTGCAGTTAAAATTGATATCTATTGTATTTTATCAGTTTAACATTGTTGAAGACTATTGATAATTTATTCTTCATTATCATAGTCATAATATTTTTTACTGGGATAGTTAAGCTTACCCTTTCTTTCACTGTTCTCTTCAAGAAATGAGAATATAGGTGGGACGAGTCGGGGAACGGAGTGATGGTCCAGATGATAGCATTAGTAGTCCTCACTATTATGTTAAATAGTGTGACAATAAATGTAATGAGGACTCCTTTGAGTGTGGATATTGTCTAGATGACAATATTCCTATTAAACTCTCAGTTTATGTATTGTCGTATATTACACGACGGTTGTATAATTAAGTTTGTATTTGTATTCAGTACCTTGTATCTTGCGACCCAAGATGGGTGATGTATACCTATTTTGGGGGCATCACAAGTGTGTTTATCCTTGATGGGGCAGAAGGGTATGAAGAAAGGGTTGTATGTAGAAAGGGTTAGAAAACCTGAAGTGACTGGTGATCTGGTGATCCAAAACCAGGATGTTTTCTTGATGGTAACTTTAGACATAGTATCGTTTCATGATGTCCGAGTTAAGGAGCTACAGAAATTCATCGCCGTCCATTTCTTATAATCTGAGAGCACCTCCTGTCAATACCTCCTTAACAATAAACGGGCCTTCCTAGTTTGGGCAGATTCGTCTTTCAGAGATAACCCTAGAAGACAACTCATTTCCATTTCGGATACCACCGGAAGTTCAGTCTCAACCCCGAAACACACATCGGGAATATCAGTTCCAACCTTGGAGATAATCCCGAGTTTCATCCTTGGAGATAACCCCAAGGAATGTCGTTGCAGTTTCGGCGATAACCTTAGAAATGCTTGTTTCAAATTCATGCAATCAGCTTCAACCTCAAAACTCCCACCGAGGCATTCATTCCAAAGACCCGAAGATAACACCGGGAAGACAGGCACACTTTAAGATGACCTTGAGGAATTCAAACACTTGCGGCAGTCCAATCTCAGAGATAACCCTGAGCAATGTTTACTATCAGCCCAAACCGGAGATAACCCTAGTGAGGGGCAAAATCATCATCTTGCCACCTCAACCCCACATTGCGCCATCTTAACATCTCATACATATATTTCTACGTAACAATGTCCCACAAGAGCCAAGGAGTTCCAATCCCGAATTAATATTACGCAGGGCAGCACACCGGATATAATTTGAAGCTTGAAGACCATGGGCATGGTCCCCTCTTCCTGACTTCGTATAACCTCTAATCCCATGTCATTGCGTAACTCTCGACAATGGCAGTCCGAAAAAGGTCTTATACACCTCAATTAGATGCTCAAATTGAAGTTTTGCAAGTTTGAACAGACATCACAGTGCACGAGTGCACGTACTTCGAGACGGTAGGACCCGCGGAGCCCGGGCCACCCCGGGCAGCCGCAGGTGTATCTATGGCTACCGTAGGTACACCTGCAGCCACTAGCTCTATAAATATAGAGCTTGGGGTGGCCATTTTAAAAAAGAAAAAGGTGAGGAAGCCCTATCAAATTTATGTTGTACACACCCCATATTGAGTGCTTTCTCATTTTAAACACATGTTAGCTCACATATAGCTATATTTTTACTGGTGGGAGCCGAGTGTTCATCCACTTAGAGTTAAAGAAGTCTTTTTTGGCAGCCCACTGTAAGCCTTCTTACACACTATAAAGCCTTTCTATTCATCTTTGCACACATTATTCTTCACATTTAGAGTCGTATTGTGTGTGTATACCCGGACTTCGGTCCGTGGGTTTCATTTCTTTATGTATATATATACTTATATATGTATATATTTCTATATATGGACTAACATTATCGAGTTATGCCTCGATTGAGCCTAGACTTATGTCTGGAGCGTTTACTTGCTTATATATATATATATATATATATATATATGAACTATTGTCGAACTCTGTTCGATGAGCCTGGGTTTTATATCCGGTGCGTTTACTGCTTTTATATATATCTAGCGACAAATTACTGAAATGATAAACCAAGCCGGGATTGAGAAACATCATGTGCGTTTACCACTTATATATATATATATATATATATATATATTTACATTTCTGTCAGGCCTGGAGTTTACTTAGTGGCCTTTTACTGCTTTCTTTACATTTATTCCCGCCTAGAGTTTACTTCGTAGCGGTTGATTGTCTTTTACAGATTTATTTACTTTTCTGATCCCCCATGGAGGTGCTTCAGGGTGGTTGATCATGTCTCTATATATATATTTACCGCTTTTATATATTTATATTTCCGATCCCCCATAGAGGTGCTTCGTGGTGGTTGATCATGTCTATATATATATATATTTATATATATATATATATATATATATATATATTTATAGCTTTTATATATATATAACTGCTTACTGCTTTACATATAAACTGCGGCATCATGTGAGCCTAGGAATCATGTGATCATAGATTTAGTCCACTAAATCTAGATTTGGTTCCCGTGATGGATATTTTCAGCTGTAAGCAGCTTGTAAATTATTCACGGTGTTTGAATTTCCTTAGATGGCTTTCATGCCCATGAGGAGTTTGGCACTATTATATATTGTTTTCTCGAAGATGCTTCGCATCTCAAAAATAAAAATAATCAAGCCGAACATTTAATAATAAAATGGAAGTATAAAAAGGTCTCAATTACTATTGAGCATAGGGTTTGAAAAACATCTTTTATAAAACCTCACTGCTATATCCTGTTTAAAATTGATTTTTTATATAAATTCAAACCCTTTGTATATAGGTGCGAACGAGGCCTCACACTACTTCTAAATAACAGCACATTGACCCACACACACACACACACATTCATATAGTAGTTTCTTGAAAAGTGACGGTCACCGTGGCAACACGGATGTTGGGGGGTGCCTAACACCTTTCCTCCACATAATCAAGCCCCCGAACCCAAATGAATCTCTGCTTTCATAGACACATGCTTAGCGTGTCACATCACTGGGTCAATGTGCAAACCTTTTCTCGGTTGCGTTGGTGCAACCAGTTAAAAACATCAACTGGCGACTCTTACAGTCAAATAGTCAACATATACATGTCGGACCTTTTTCACTTGTTTTTTTCAAATAAATCTCACATAACATGAGAACACCAAAGAACAAGAATAGAAAAGGGACAAATAAAAAATCCCGATGTCGACAAGTGGCGACTCTTCTGGGACACCAATAAGAGGGATTAAGCCGCTACTACAAGCTTTTCAAAACTGTTAAATGCTTGTGTGTGGATGTTGCATTTACATTTTTTATGAATGTGTACGAATTCATTTTACTTAATGCACTGCAATATATCTATCTGTGATATTAGTGCTTCGCACATGTCATCATTTTCATAAATGGTGAGACACGTTGTATGTGAATGTATGTTGTGTGGTTCCTCCACCAGGAGGCTATCCTGTCGGTGTTTTATTACTAGACTCGTAGGGAGACCAATTCCAACGAGGCTCAGAAAAGGAACCACCCAGATTCGCTCCAGTTGAAAGACCGGATTAACTTCTTGTCAAGTAGATTGCGATTATCTGGGAACCTTCATGCCAAAAAGCCGCGAGAGTAAACCTAAGATAGGTCAGCCTCTGATAAACCAAATGTGGAGAAAAGTCTCTTCATGCTTTCCATTTTTGATTACTTGTAAAATCATTTACTTGTAAATATCATTTCATGTCAATCCATTATAATGGAAAATATAAAGAAATATGTGCACATGCATAGTTAAAATTAGCATGCTATCCTATATTACAAATACTAACATCGGGCCATAGATAAAATTTCTCAAAACGGATACATCACATAGCATGTAAACATTTATACATTCCCTGAAACTAAACTACATAAGTTTTATGTAGGGAAACAATTGGGCCTGTTACCCGCTCAAAATCCAAAAAGGCCACGAGCCTACAACCAATCATGTCTTCTTCTGACAAGTTTAATCCCATTTCTCGAGAAGAATTCGACGGATTAACTAAACAAATTATTGATTTGGTTGTTCTGCTTAAAGAATTGCATCAGTTTACTCAGGGCCCAAAAATGCCCAAACATACAGAATCCTCTGCACAAGGAGAAACTTAAGGTTTGAATAAAACAAATCCAGAACCTCAGTTGGATACGACCAACAAAGACCCTGAAAACACCCATCTCAAAGGAGATCCAGACACCGGTGATATCAGGAAGAAGGTCCTTCAAATGGAGGAAACCATCCGTTCTCTCAAAGGGATTGGAACCCACGAGAGTGTTTCATATGCTAACCTTTGTATATTCTCTGGTGTTCATTATCTAGAGAAATTTAAAACCCCTGACTTTGAAAAGTATGACAGATTAGGGGATCCTTACACACATTTGAAGGTATTTATTGGAGAATTTGGATCTTATGGAGAAAACGAGAAGGTCAGAATGCAGCTATTTTAGAAGAGTCTGACTGGAGAAGCCCGTTCGTGGTATACCAGATTAGACAACTCAAAGATGCATAGTTGGGAAGAGCTAGCTCATGCCTTCCTTACTCAAAGACAGACTTCCAGGCCTCGGATGGCTCTCGACCGGTACCAAATTACCAAGGTCAAAAACAATTAAATGGGTCTTTCGAAGAAGTATGCTCAAAGGTGGAGGCGCACTGCTTTCAAGTTATTCCTACATATTTTAATCGAAAATTGGCATGACCTTCATAGACATATAAGAAGCTCCTTTATATGAGAGAGTCTTATATGGTATTAGCAAACCATTTTCTGAAATGATCAAAAAAGGAGAGATGGCTGAGATGGGGTTGAAGTCAGGAAATATACAAGACCTAGCCGCCTCAAGGCAAATTCTTTGAGTACATCCAAATTGAACTTATGGAAACAACCTGAGGGTCCATAAAAAGAAAGAGGAGGATGTTTCCTTGATACTACAAGGTCAAAAAGGCAATCAGAATATGCCTATACAGAGGAGAAACTACTCCCCTTTTCAAGCACAGTCTTCAAACCCTCCATTGCCTAAAGGTGGAGAAGTAAAGCGCCCTCGAACGTTCACACCCTTAGGGGACTCACTCGAGAATATTCTTACTCTTCTGACTACTCTGAAGAAAATCACACATCTTCTTCCACCAGCCAACCCTAATGGTAGGGGTTTCAATGCTACTCGAAAGTGTGCTTATCATTCCAGGGCACCTGGACATGATACTCAAAATTATTGGGCCTTGAAACACAAGATCCAAGACTTAAATGACAACGGTGAGATCGTGGTTACCAAACCAGATCAACCTCATGTGCAAGACAACCCTCTTCCTCAAAACAAAGAAGAAGAGGCCAATATGATTAGTTGTAGCAGTGGATAGAGTTCCAATTTTAATGATGAATCATCCCAGACCATCAAAGACGGTGTTGATAGATGGGATTACACAAAATTCCAATTTACTATGCAACGAAAGATGAAATCTTTTTGTAAGCAAGTTGAACAATTGGCAGAACTAGTGATCCATCAGCATCAAGTCACACGCCAGTTTGTCAGCTAGGAGCATACCTGTCTCCTTCCTTTTGTTATGAATTCTCCATCATCACCTTCAGAAAGTGAAGCACTAGAGGACAAGGTTGCGAAGAGAGCAAGTGCTGAAGCGCATCGGGATTTTGCCAATAGAAAGGAATTTACATACCTGGGCCAACCTATGGAGGAAATATTTCAGATGCTAATCAACGAAGGAAGAATCATCTCCCTTCTACCTCCAATTAATTCATGTTCAAGACGGTTCAACTCTAATGGAGTAGGTTAATATCATTAATGCTGGGCACTCCTCCACCTTATTCAAAATCTAATTGATAGCGGTGTCCTGCAGTTGGCAGACGATGACACTGTGCTACTCGGGAGTGGGAATACCTGTCCTACTAAGTGGAAGGGATTAGTAGCAGTTATATCCGCTGAGGTTGATGAGACTATCAAACCATTTCCCATACAAGCAATTTAACTCAAAGGTAGTGGCAATCCTTTGAAAGTGGCTGCACCAGAGCCAATTTGCTTACCATTCAGACCACAATATCCTGTTATTAGCTTACAAAAAGTCCCATGGAATTATGCAGAAGTTGAAGGATCCACATCTCATACTACTGCTACAGTGTCGAAGGAAAATCCACTGTATCTTCCTCAGACGGTGATGAAGCCTACCATAAAAGCAAAGGGGAAGATTCCCATAGAGAAGATTGAAAATTTCCTCCGCACTATAGGCCATAATGAAGCCAAGGTGGTTTTGAGCTTAAGAGAAGTTCCACATCAAATTTCAATATTGGACTTGGTTTTCTCTTCCGAGGATCACAGGAAGATCTTATTGAAGGTTTTGGAAGAAGCCTACTTTCCAAAATCAGTGGATGTGGAAAAATTTAAATATCTAGTTGATCACATTTTTAACAACAATATGATATCTTTCACTGATGATGACATGCCCAAAGGGATCGGTCATTGCAAGCTGTTGCACATTGCAATTTTGTCCTCCGGGTATATATTAGCTAGAGTTTTGATAGATGGAGGTTCATCTCTGAATATCTGTCCTTATGCCACTTTGGTGAGGATGAATGTCAATCTCAAATGGATCCGAAGTAGCCATACGGTTATCAAAGCTTTTGATGGATCCCGACAAAATTCTGTTAGAGAGATTGAGCTGCCAATTGAGATTGGTCCCCATACATTTTGCGTACCTTTCACGTCCTCAAGATAGATTCAGGATACAACCTGCTATTGGGGAGACCATGGATCCACATGGCTGGAGTCGTCCCTTCAACACTTCATCAACAACTTGAATACATTATCAACAATAGCCTAGTCACTATCAACGCTGAGCCAGAATATCCTGAATAATGAGACATACCACTCATCAGCTTCAATTCAGAGTTGAGCCTGCCAATTTCCATACTTTAGAAGTGAGCAACACGCAATACCATCCTATTGGAGAGCCACTTCCCGTACCCAAGATTTCTGCCGAAGTGATTGCAGCTACACAAGAAATGATATCATTGGGTCATCAGCCTAGACAAGGGCTAGGTAAAAATACAGGGTATTAAGAACCCAATTCAAATGTCTAGTCAAACTGGGATAGCCGGACTAGGCTATTTTGCCAGTTCTAATCATAGGAATCCTCATAAGCACAAGCAGATTCCTCAAGCTTCCGCCACATGACGATTATCTCCACCTGCAACTCCTGAGCCTATACAGTCTCTGGTAAAGGTGTCAGCCCATGTTATGGCTATGCTATTTCCGAAATAAGTATCGGTTAAAGAAAAAGAGGTTCTGATTCCTGATCCCAAAGTGGAAGAGAGGGAACGAAAATACAAACAGGACATCTCCCTAATGATGTCAGGCATACGCATCATTGTCCATGATGAGCATACAAACAGACACACCCCAGAAGATGATTGCCAAGATGTTATGGTCATCATTCGGGAGAAGGAGGACGATGACAGCCCCTCCATCACTGCGGTCCATCATAACTTTGCCCTTGACAATTGGAACATCATTCCATGCATTGGCCGACAAGGGTAAAACGGGCAGAAAACCCCTCTGCCCTGTAGATAATATTAACTGCTTACTTTTTTGTACAGTATTAACAGTTATTTTGCTAGTATATGCTCACATTTTGTATGATTAAACAGTTTCATATATTAAGTGAAAGCATATTTTATTTCAGGACTCTGAATTTAGATGTGCATGTACTTGCTGATAAGATGCCTTTTCTCCACAAGGATTGTAACTTTGATGAAAAGTTGGACTCAGACTTGATGGAAATACAAGAGAACATTTAGATACCTCGGGAGATCAAAGAATGGGTTGAAGACAAACCTAAACCCAACCTTGATCAAACCACTTCTTTCAGAACCTTAGAAAGCCCTAGGTTGATCCAGATTGGTTCAAACCTTACTCCAAATCAATGGAATGACATGGTTGCGTTATTGACCCCATTCCAGAATGTGTTTGCACGGTCTCACGAAGACATGGTGGGTTTATGTGAGACCCTGAATTTTATGAAATGAAAGTATTCAATTTTCTTATAATTATTCTATTTAGTAAATGGTTAAATTGATAAAGGTTAAAGTTAAGGGTGATATGTAAAAATTTTGCAAAGTAAGCAAGTTGTTATAAAATAATTGGTGGTAAAATACGCGTGGTTGCATAGTAGCACACGGTATCGATTATTGATGCTTATGTGAGAAGTCACTCAGTTATACTCAATTATTTCTACAATAATTGTTGCACCATATCTCTCATATTATTGATTCAATTATTGTCATAGTAACTGTATAATATGTTATATTATTAAATCAATAATTGAGACGACAAAGTTATTCATATTATTAAATTGTAATATTTACAATGTCTAGAAGTTCTATTAAGGAGAGGTTTGGTCACCTAATTGTGCGCCAATAGGGAGAAATCCTTATTTGAAAGCCCCCTCTTTCCTAGGAACAACCTGGTTATTAAATATTGTGAGCTATAATATTAATGATGAATAAGTTCGTGTTGATGAAAGATAAATTTGATAGTTTCATTGTGTTGGGATTATTTGTGTTAGTAGAGATCGACATCTATTCCGATGATAATTGATGTCTGGAGGTTATATTGTTCAATTGGGTATTCGGGACAATTTTCGTGTCGGAGTACTATTCATGAGTTACTATTCACCCGAATAATATATTTCTTTTCGGTCCAAATTATTTTTGGGTACAATATTATTCCATGAGGAGATGTGCTAATTTTTCAAACCATTGGTTGAATTTATAATAGTAAATCAATATGGATCGCTGGTTTAAAGTTTAAATAGTAAATCAAAATGGATCGCTGGTTTAAAGTTTTAATAGTGAATCAGTATGGACCGTTGCTTTAAGTTTTGATAGTAAACCAATCTGGACCGTCCGTTTAAAAGTAAATCAATCTGGACCGTTCATGAATTAGTTACTATTCAATCTATTCTCCTATAAATAGAAGCTCATTCCTTCATTATTTCTTACAAATTCACTGAAACTCTAGAGAGAGATATTATAGAGAGAAATTATAGAGAGAAGCTATAGAGAGAAAATCTATAGAGAGAAAGAAGAAGAGTATTCTGCTACTTCACTACTTCTATATCCAGTTTCTTTATAAGGTAAGGGATATTATTTGTTGTACTCGTAAGGGGTATTATTTCTTTCGTATTTATGAAGAGAGTTATTGTTATTTCATTCCTTATTATTATGTTGGAATAACCTATCTATGCGAAGTACTGCATACATGGTGAAATTCTTCTATTATTCCATTCCTTCTTATTATGTTGGAATAACCTGTCTATGCTATGTTGGAATAACCTGTCTATGCGAAGTACTGCATACATGGTGAAATTCTTCTATTATTTCATTCTTTATTATTCGTTTTAATATCCCGTACAATGCATTTACTGCCTTAATCGGTTCCATTATTTATTATTCGCTGGAATATCTCATTCTGCTTAGCTTTATGCCGGGACTCGGTTCAATTATTTATTATTCTGTTGGAATAACATGTCTGTGCGGTCTATCGTATGCATGGTGAATTATGTTGTTATTCCATTATTTATTATTTTGTTGGAATATCATGTCGGTGCGGATTACGCCTGACCTGGTTTCGTTCTTTATTATTCTGTTGAGAATAACCTGTCTGTGCAGTCTATCGTATGCATGGTGAATTCTTCTATTATTCCATTCTTTATTATTCTGTTGGAATAACTTGTATATGTGGATTACCACATGAATGGTGAATGATCCTTTATATTCATTTCTTATTAAATTGTGGAAATGATCTGTTTACATTGATTATGATGAGAGACATAATAAAAGCATTAGACTGATGAAAATAATGGGTATATGTAGTATTAGTAAGTGTTGTGATGAGTTCTGTTGGTTATTATGTGAAAACTTGAAAGTTTCTTAGAAATCACAAAGAGTTGAAAATCAAATTTTGGTAAAAATGGAGCATGAAATTCAATTGACCATATCACCTTTTATATTTCGAATTTTTGAGTGTGGTCGAGGCACCATGAGAGTTACATAGATTTTGTATCAAAACTCACAGCTTATCTGTTGTCGTACTCTACACGATAGTTCAACAGTTGTATAAATGAAGTTTGTATTTGATTTTTATGGAGTGATATCTGGAGACTCAGAATGGGTCGTGTGGACCTATTTTAAGGGCGTCACAATTGGTATCAAAGCTTAGGGATATGGTCGCTGGCGGAGATATTAGTCTATAACTAGGAGGGGAGAGACGAGTAACATACTTCGCTAGGGTGTGACTTACCTAAGCCAAAATTTTTACTTGATAAGTTGACAATTTATGATATGTCAATTAACCTTTGTTTTGAAGGTATATTTTAGAATGATATTTGAAATACAAGAGATGAGCAATGGGAAAATTATGATACAGAGGATATAACCGGGAAAGCACAATCCGAAAAGAAAGCAAGGTATTCTCATCTCTTCGAACTACCAGGTATATAAATTTCGAGGGTAGAATTTCATAAGAAGGGGAGATTGTGAGACCCTGAATTTTATGAAATTAAAGTATTCAATTTTCTTATAATTATTCTATTTAGTAAATGGTTAAATTGATAAAGGTTAAAGTTAAGGGTGATATGTGAAAATTTTGCAAAGTAAACAAGTTATTATAAACTAATCGGTGGTAAAATACGCGTGGTTGCATAGTAGCACACGGTATCGATTATTGATTCTTATGTGAGAAGTCACTCAGTTATACTCAATTATTTCTACAATAATTGTTGCATCATATCTCTAATATTATTGATTCAATTATTGTCACAGTAACTGTATAATATGTTATATTATTAAATCAATAATTGAGACGACAAAGTTATTCATATTATTAAATTGCAATATTTATAATGTGTAGAAATTCTTTCAAGGAGAGGTTTCGTCACCTAATTGTGTGCCAATAGGGAGAAATCCTTATTGGAAAGCCCCCTCTTTCCTGGGAACAACCTGGTTGTTAAATATTGTGAGTTATAATATTAATGATGAATAAGTTCGTGTTGATTAAAGATGAATTTGATAGTTTCATTGTGTTTGGATTATTTGTGTTACTAGAAATCGACATCTATTCCGATGATAATTGATGTCTGGAGGTTATATTGTTCAATCGGGTATTTGGGACACTTTTCGTGTCAGAGTACTATTCACGTGTTACTATTCATAAGTTACTATTCACAAGTTACTATTCATGAGTTACTATTCATGAGTTACTATTCACCCGAACAATATATTTCTTTTCGGTCCAAATTATTTTTGGGTACAATATTATTCCATGAGGAGATGTGCTAATTTTTCAGTCCGTTGGTTGAATGTATAATAGTAAATCAATATGGATCGCTGGTTTAAAGTTTTAATAATAAATCAATATGGATCGCTGGTTTAAAGTTTTAATAGTGAATCAGTATGGACTGTTGCTTTAAGTTTTAATAGTAAACCAATCTGGACCGTCCGTTTAAAAGTAAATCAATCTGGACCGTTCATGAATTAGTTACTATTCAATCCATTCTCCTATAAATAGAAGCTCATTCCTTCATTATTTCTTACGAATTCACTGAAACTCTAAAGAGAGAAATTATAGAGAAAAGCTATAGAGAGAAAATCTATAGAGAGAAAGAAGAAGAGTATTCTGCTACTTCACTACTTCTATATCCAGTTTCTTTATAAGGTAAGGGATATTATTTGTTGTACTCGTAAGGGGTATTATTTCTTTCGTATTTATGAAGAGAGTTATTGTTATTTCATTCCTTATTATTATGTTGGAATAACCTATCTATGCGAAGTACTGCATACATGGTGAAATTCTTCTATTATTCCATTCCTTATTATTATGTTGAATAACTTTGTCTATGCGCAAGTAATTTATATATATGGTGAAATTCTTCTATTATTCCATTCCTTCTTATTATGTTGGAATAACTTTGTCATGCAAGTAATCGCATACATGGTGAAATTCTTCTATTATTTCATTCTTTATTATTCATCGGAATATCCTCGTCGTGCGTTCTGGCGCCCAAACCGGGTTCCATTATTTATTATTCTCATTTAATATCTCTTGTCTGTATGCGTTTATGCCGACCTAGTTCAATTATTTATTATTCTCGTTGGAATAACCTCGTCTGTAAGCTTACATCGCATGCATGGTGAATTCTGTTGTTATTCCATTATTTATTATTCTATTGGAATATTATGTCGGTGCGGATTACGCCTGACCTGGTTCCGTTCTTTATTATTATGTTGAGAATAACCTGTCTGTTCAGTCTATCGCATGAATGGTGAATTCTTTTGTTATTCCATTCTTTATTATTCTGTTGGAATAACATGTATATGTGGATTACCACATGAATGGTGAATGATCCTTTATATTCATTTCTTATTAAATTGTGGAAATGATCTGTTTACATTGATTATGATGAGAGTCATAATAAAAGCATTAGACTGATGAAAGTATATGTTAATGGGTATATGTAGTATTAGTAATTGTTGTGATGAGTTATGTTAGTTATTGTGTGAAAACATGAAAGTTTCTTAGAAATCACAAAAAGTTGAAAATCAGATTTTGGTTAAAGTGGAGCAGGAAATTCAATTGACCATATCTCCTATTATATTTCGAATTTTTGAGTGTGGTCAATTCCTAGAGTTAGATCTATGAGTTTCCTAACTTATCCAAGTGGAATCACTTAAAAAGGATTTATAGATTTTCGTGTGAAATGATTTTAGTAAATGATGAAAAATCTGGAAATGCTTAAAAAGCTACTGTCCAGAATTTTAAAAGGGCATTTTCGGCCACTTAATTTGTGAGAAAAATTTCGGCCTTTTGGGACATGAAAGTATATGGTATAAATAACATTATGTCCAAAAATGAGCTCATTCTGACTTAAAATGAGCAAGTTATGACCATTTCAATATTTAGGTTTTTCCGACGAAAAACGCTATAACCGGAGTTCCTATAACTCTAATGACCATGAATTTTAACTGGAAGCTCATGTTAACATGTGTAAGATCCTGCCAAGATTTGGGAATTTCTGGAGTTAAACTTGAGGTAGCTAATTTCTTAAGGAATTAATTAGAAATTAATTTTTGAAAAATAGTAAATAAATTTTAAAAATCCCGAGAAAAATATTTGTTCAATATGGGACTATATTCTGCTAAATCACAGAAAAGAAATATTTTTGGGACTGATTTGGTATTTTTTTTCATGAAAATGATCTAGTTATGAGTAAATGAGTTAAATATGTTATGTGAAGTAATAAAGTTAGAAAATAGGATTTTATGGCTTGGAAATCCTATATAGGGTATATGCATATTTTTGATAAGGGATTTGATCGTTGGTGATGAAATCTTATGAGTATGGAATTTTTGAATGATTAAATGCATTATGTGGTAAAGTGTAAACAATTGAAATAAATTGTTTAAAAGTTTAAGAAGTGGTTAAAATATTGTTATAATATTAATGATATTAGATTATGAGATTATTAAGTGATTAATAACATTGGGATATTCTTGAATCCTGGATAAATTATATTATAAATGTTTAATATTTATCCTTTATCTCATTTGATTGATCCTTTATATCATTGTCATGATCCTCATGCTTATGTTGTGTTGAAAGTCATCTGTAGCTTACGTGCATAGATGGACTTGGTATGATTGTGACCAGGGATTATTCAGTATAATCATGACCGTAATGTTACAAATGATGTGGTAAAAGTCATCTTTAGCCCGTAGTGCATAGATGGACTTGGTATGATTATGACCAGGGATTATTCGGTATAATCATGACCGTAATTGAAAACACGAATATCCTTGGCCCGTAGTGCATGGATAATGCGTGGTCGTGATACTATTAAGCTGAGTCTCAGCATTATTGGTTTTATAGTTGTATATCTTTGGTCTGTAGTGGAAAGATGAACTGTTGGTTATTGGTTATACAGTTGTATGTCATTGGCCTGTAGTGCAAATATGAATTGTTAATGAATATCTTTGGCGGTAGTGGAAAGATGAATTTATTAATAGGATTATGAGCAGGAATTGAGATTTGGTATAACCATAATTTTTGATGTTTCAGGTAAAGACAGGTGATGAAAATTATATTCGTCCTGGATGAGAAATGGAATTTAGAATCACAATTATGATTATGAGTTATTCATATGATTGTGAACAGGAATTGTTGATTGATGTTACAGGGATAAAACAGTTATTGACTGTACTTTTATGTAAAGTACCTTTGTAAGGTGTTGTGGTCGAGGCACCATGAGAGTTACATAGATTTTGTATTGAAACTCACAACTTATCTCATTGTCGTACTCGCATGACGACGCTTCAACAGTTGTATAAATGAAGTTTGTATTTAATTTTTATGGAGTGATATCTGGCGACTCAGAATGGGTCGTGTGGACCTATTTTGGGGGCGTCACAGTTTATCCACTGACATTTTCCTTCATCACCTTCCCATTAAAGAGGGATTTAAGCCAGTTAGGCAGAAGCTCAGGCGATTGAAACCTGAGTGGAGTTTAAAGGTAAAAGAAGAAATTATGAAACAATTTCAAGCTGGCATTATCATGGTGTCTGCATATCCTGAATGGATATCCAACATAGTTTTCGTGCCTAAACCGGGAGGAAAGGTGGGAGTTTGCGTGGATTACCGGGATTTGAACAAAGCTTGCCTTAAAGATAGCTTTCTCGTGCCCTTTATCCACATTTTTATTGATAATACTGCTCAATACGGCATGTACTCCTTCACTGATTGCTTTGCGGGGTACCATCAAATTATGGTCGCTGAAGAGGATCGTGAGAAAACTGCTTTCATCACACCTTGGGGAACCTTATGCTATAGATGGTTGTCATTTGGCCTCATTAATGCCTGAGCAACCTATAAGTGAAATATGATGGCTCTTTTCCACAATTTAATGCACAAGGAGATAGAGATCTACGTGGATGACATCATTGTCAAGTCCCGAAGGGAGGAAGACCACCTAGACCATCTCAGAAAGATCTTCAACAGGTTGCGTAAGTACAACTTGAAGTTGAATCTAGCCAAATGCACCTTTGGCGTTAAATCATGTAAGTTACTAGGATTTCTAAACAGACACAAAGGGATTGAGCTGGATCCCACCAAAATCTAGGCCATCACTGAAATGCCCATTCCTCGGACAGAGAAGGAAATACAGGGGTTTTTGGGAAGAATCAATTTCATTAGCAGGTTCATCTCTCAACTCACAGCAACCTGTGAACCCATATTAGAGTTTTTAAGGAAGAACTCCTCCATGAAATGGAACGATGAGTGTCAAAAAGCCTTCCTTACAATTAAAGGGCAGTTGGTTAATGCTCCTGCTTTGGTACCTCCCATGGATGATGTTCCCCTGTTCATGTACCAGGCCATTAACGACAATGCCATGGGCTGCATGCTGGGACAGAAAGACGATAGAGGCCAAGAACGACCTATCAATTACCTCAACAAAAGATTCAGCATCAGTGAACACAAGTACACTCTGTTTGAGAAAAAATTTGTGCCTTAGCATGGGCTTCCATGAGGTTACAACATTACCTCCATGGTCATATAACCCATCTCATATCCCATTTGGTTCCTCTCAAGTACGTGTTCAGTAAACCCATGTTAAATTGTCGACTGTCCAGATGGCAGTTGATTCTACAGCAATTTGACATCGTCTACGTGACGCAAAAGTCTATCAAAGGTCAAGGAATTGTGGATCAACTGGCCGCCGCACCTGTAGGGGATTTCAAACCCTTGGAAACATACTTCCCCAATGAAGGGGTAATGGCAGTTCAGCAACACCATTAGTAAGATACATGCCGTACGTGGAAAATGTATTTTGATGGAGCTCATAATACGTAAGGCTCTGAGTCGAGCAGCTTCTAGTGTCCCAGACGGGAGCAGCGATCCCGTCGCCATCAAATTGCAGCTTGTCAGCACCAATAACACAGCTGAGTATGAAGGTTGTATCATGGGCATAAGGTGGTTAAATATCTTTGGGGATTCAGAGTTGGTAATCAAATAATCCACGGGAATCTATCAAACCAAAGATCTACATTTGCTGCCTTACCATCGGCAAGTTTTATAGATGGCTTTGGAGTTCAATGAAATCTCCCTTCTACACATTCCTCGTAATAGGAATGATTTTGTAGATGCGATAGCAACATTAGCCCCCTTAATTCAAATACCTGATAAGGAAAACATGTCAAGCATCACATTTTCCCTGCAAAAGGCCCCAGTCTATGGGAACTATATTGGAGAAGTATCGGATGAGCTACCTCCCATCTATAACCCTTGGTATCTGCACATCAAGGAGTATTTAAGATATGTATCTACACCCGCTAAGGCGAGCCCAACTGAAAGAAAGCGGATCCATCAGCTTGCTATGAAATTCTACCTAAGCAGAGATGAACTTTACATGAGAGATGCATGATTAGGTCTCCTCATATGTCTAGACAAGGACCAAGCTCAGAGGCTCATGGATGAGATCCATGGTGGAGTATGTGGCCCATATATGAGCGACCCTCTACTTGTTAAGAAGATCCACAAAACAGGGCATTATTAGCTTACCCTCAAAGCTGACTGTGATGATCATGTCAAAAGGTGCTATCAATGCCAAATTCATGGAAATGCCATCCACGCCCTTCCAAAGGAACTCCACAATATGAGTTCGCTCTGGCCCTTCTTAATGTGGGGAATGGACGTGATCGGGCCCATTGACCCCAAAGCCAGTAATGGACATCGGTTCATATTCACCATGACCGATTACTTCACCAAGTGTGTAGAAGCAGCCTCCTTCCCCAGGGTTGCTAAAGAAGTCATCATTGCTTTCATTCGAAATAATATCGTTTGTCGATATGGACAACCAGAGGTCATTGTGTCAGATAATGCTAAGAACCTCAACAATAAAATGATGCAGGAGTTGTGCAGTAAATTCCACATCAAACACCTTAACTCTGTCATCTACCGTCCAATAATGAATAGTGCTGTTGAAGCGGCTAATAAAAACATCAAGAAAGTTATGCAAAAAATGTCTGCCAATCACAAAGAATGGCCTGACCTCTTGCCTCTGACTTTATTAGCCTACAGAACTTCAATGCGTACTTCCACTGGGGCAACCCCCTACTAATTAATCTATGAGATGGAAGCAGTGCTCCCCATAGAGGTGGAAATGGAATCCCTCAGAGTGTTGATGGATGCTCAGCTGGATGAAGACCAATGGGTACAAGACAGGTATCACTAATTGTCTCTAATAGACGAAAAGCGAAATGTGGCTATATTCCATGGTCAGTTATATCAGCAAAGGATCGCCAGATCCTACAACAGAAAAGTCCAGTTACGGCAGTTTAAACAACATGACTTGGTTTTGAAGAAGATCATTGACAACCAAGATCAATCTAAGGGAAAATTCGCTCCTAACTGGGAAGGCACGTTTGTTGTCAAGGAGGTATTGGCAGGAGGCGCTCTCAGATTGCAGGAAATGGACGGCGATGAATTTCCATGGCTTATCAACTCGAACACCGTGAAACGGTACTATGTCTGAGGTTACCATCAAACAAACATCCTGATTTTGGATCATCAGATCACCAGTCATTTCAGGTTTTTTAACCCTCATTACATACAGCCTTTCCTCTTTACCCATCTGCCCCTCAAGGTAAAAACACACTTTTCAAACTAGCAGTCTGGTTTCACAGCATATAACTCCGGTTATCCCATCAGGGATTAAACCTTTCATACCTGCAGTTTATCCTGAAGACTGGATTAAACTTTTCACACCTGCAGTTTGTCCCAAGCATGGGATCAAACTTTCATTTCCCCGCAGTTCATTCTGCATATGGGATTCAACTTCTTTGGTCATAAATCGTCCTGAGGGGCGAACTACGTCGACCTGATCTCCCTGATACCCAGGAGTATGTAGGCAACAATATTCTATATGGCCCAGTCGCAATAAAAAAAATAAAAACATTCATTCCCTTTCTCTACATAAACAAAAACAACAAAAATATTCCTACACCCTTGTTCATTAATAAAGCTTCTACACCCATTTACACATTTCACATTCAGCGTTGAACCTCTTACACCAGGTTCGAACTACACAGACCTGATCCCCTCTTCAATAGGAGTACATAGGCAGCCATTTATGGTTCGGTCTAACCCCCTGCCAAAACACAAATACTTATCATCTGGTACTGGGATCAAACCTCAATCCACCATACTTCATTAGCTTCAGACCAAAGGGATGGAACTACCAAACCTCTCCTCACAAATAGGAGATTCGGCGACCATCTAAGCTGCGGTTGTGCCTCAAAGAGAAACACAATTCCATAAGAGATGGAACTAACTGGGCTCCTCCTAAATAGGAGTACTGGCGACCATCTGTGGTGCGGTCAATCTCAGAGAGGAAAAGACACACTCCTCTCCACATCTACATACAGAAACAAGTCCCAATACACCAAAGATGGTAGGGATACACACAGATCAATGATCCATTCTAAAGGATCATGCGACATCTCAATATCCACACATCAAGGATGAATTCAGAATGCATCAAGATCACGAGCCCTGAAGAAATAGGCAAATATTAAGCAAGTATCAAGGCACAACTGGAAGGGAAGTAAATCAAAATATATTTCCCTGCCATATATGCATATGTGTTGTACATGACAAAATGGCTAAGCTAGTCTGTGCAGTAAAATACAAAGCTATCTACAGATCAGTATGTATGTGGGCCAGCAGATCTAACATAGCATCTCTCTCAGAGGAAGGGGGTAACACTATGGTCTCCTGCATCAACATATCTACACGAGCCAATAAGTCTGAGGCTAACTGCATGGTGACATGATGCTCATCTATATATGCGCTCATCTCGGCAATCATACCAGTGGTCAGGGATCTCACTGAAGTGATATCTGCAACGACAGCATCCCTCTTAATGATCACTGCATCCATGGCTGATCTGGCATCATCCCGCTCCTCAATAGTGGTATCTCTATGTGCCAAAGCCTCATCTCTCTCCAACAGAGCGGCGTCTCTCTCATCAAGAGTTGTTAACATCAAGGTCCTAGCCTGATCTCTCTCAAAGGTCATCAGATGTAGACTCTACTCCAAATACTGTGCTGAATGTTGAATCATAGTAGCACTCATAGTGGGAGAATCCATCACAACTGCTGGTAACCCAGTAGATAAATCCTCTTCGATGGGAATATAAGTCTCCTCCATAGGCTCCCCATCATCAGAATCAATCTCTTACACCGTGGATACTACCATAGTCAATGCAATAAATATCTCCATCCATGCAGAATACTCTGTAGAACAATCCGGATGGCTCATAGAAAACTCAGCTATCTCACGCTGATCCCAATAGGCATACACCCTGGATCGGTCCTCTGCTGATAAATGGCGAGAAGCTAAGCACTGACTCAATGCCCCCTCAAAAAGATGAAAGTCCTGGAACTGGTCAAACTGACACATCACGACCAGCGGGTGATAAGTAGTCATGCCCCTCAAACCAACTAGAGGGAGATAATCCATGCCCGAAGCATGAGTAATGAAGTTGTAGGGTGAGTCAACCCACATACCTGCAGAATATATCAAATGGATCTCCATCCTCGCCAGAAAAAGTCGACCAAGATGCAAAGATCTCAGACACTCCATGAGTCGAAAGGAGTATGACATAGCTATATCATGGGTGAAACAATACTTATGCCGTCTGAAAGTGCCAATCGGTCTCAAGTGTGACATAAAATACATGTACAACATGACCGAGCTGCCTGTAAATACCCCTGCAGGGTAAGTGCTGCAATATGTGGCTGACCTCAGCGTCTCGGCGATGATCATCGGTACGATTGTGTGACCCTCCCTGAGAGCACTCACTGCCATGATAACTCCTATATCCAACTTATCCATATACTGTGGCATGTAGACATACGACAATATGCACAATAGCTGTACATCCACTCTGGCCAAACGCCAATGATCCTTCGGCGTAGTGAAATCCCCGGAATGTCGTTTATAACTATCCTCCGAGCCAAATCTGTCAAACAAAAAATGCTGGGATATCACGTGGCCGGATGTGAGCTCATCCTGTACCACCCTACGCCTCAATCCAGTGAGGGTCATGAACTGCCGACTCAAGTCTCCAATAGCCATATGCACGCAAGGTCTGTCTAGTGGTAGCATCGTCAAACGTGCATACTCCTCTAAAGTAGGAGTCAACTCCTAGGTCCCAAATCAAAAAATATGCCTCGCTGATACCCAGTGCTCCAGCATGCCCTCCACGAATCCTACGGGAACCTGAAACATCAAGAGGGTCATAGTCTGCTATAACAGCTGATCTATAGTCATCCTGTCGGATGGTGACATATTATCATACCAAGATCGCATACCAGATGCCACCAATACTGGTGGGGTATGATCAATACGGCTAACTATCGAAGAAGACATCTGTACGGGCCGTGTCGTAAGACCATCCAGGGGTTAATGCTGAATATCTCTGGATATACATACATATGCATAACATAATAACATGCATGATACAATAGATGGCAATATGATATAGGGAGTGGAAAACTGTACATACATTCCTAAGTATATCATCATCTAATACATCATCTCTGTACAGCTACAAATACAGGGAAATGGGGCACTGACGCCCAATAACTTACAACCGCCTACCAAAAGAGATATCGAGAATGGGGCAAAGATACCCAATGTCTAATAGAGGCCTATCAAAAGAAATCAACGCACATCAGAAGAAGACAATGGTATCAATGTCTACATAATCAATCCTGTCCACCTAATGTAACTCATCATGAGTCACTAGATCTCTATCCATAGGGATATCAGGCCTATATAAGGGAGGATCTGCACTGGCAAAACCATATGGGTCGCCTGAGGGCCCAGCGCCAGAGCTGGAAGGATCAAAAGTATCTGCTTCTGAAGGATCTCTTCCCAAGTGCCGGATAAAGAAATGTGCCCGGTTCAATTGTCGGGTCAAACTATCAACCTGTGCCAAATGAGTCGGATCTCGGATACAGGCTAGCTCATCTGTCATCATCATGGATCCTGGAACCATATCCCCAATGAACTGAGTGGTGCGGGTCTGGGCTCCAATGGTACAAGGGGACCACCAATGCTGGAATATCTCCTCAGTGCAGGGACCCTCTGACAGTGCAAAGCCGTCGACACCCAACAATGGGATATCAGTGATGGACGACTGCGAAATAGGCCAGTAACGCCTGGTAGGAGGCAAGATCAGCATATGAATCTCTCTTGTGGTGCTCCTGATAGCACACTCTTCTAAATAGAGCTCCCATCCTCCATCTATGAAGAGAGGAATCCTACAGGTGGAAATCATGTACTCAACTCTAGTCGGGTACCCATCCTCAAAACCAATAGCCAAATGCTCCCCAAAGTAGGGAACCCACGTGATGACATCTGCTGTCAACAACTCCAGCTATAGGCGGCAATTAGTGAAACCCTTAGGAACACGGACCTCTGCCAGTATGGAAGGATGCCATCTCTGTCCTCGTGGCTAGGTATCTAAGCCTAACACACTCACATGACGCAAACATGGGAGCCTCTCGTAGGCCCAGAACTGTCAATGTAAAGATAAACATCTGCTATCAGTTAACACTCTTAACCTGTACATGGGAAAAGACAAGAGAAATACTGTTGGGTAAAATCTAATTACGAACAACACGCAAGTATACGTGGTCAACAAGTAATAGAGTGATGAGTAGAGTATCGTTCCCACAGAGATTAATTAGCAATAACCTTAACTCATAATTACCAATCTTCTATTAACCCTAATTTTATTAAATAAATCAAACTCAATAATTTAACTTAACGAAACTAAAATTTAAAAACAATTTAATTAACACAAAATAACCACGAATATCAAAATCTGAATTTTCAAATAATTAATGGAGAATTAGACTTATGATTTCACCCTAAGCTTCACTTTGATTTTAACACCTTTATCCCAATTTAATGCACTATACCAGTTTATTAATCAAGAACACGAACGTAGTATTAACCACCTCTCGATGCACTAATACCTTATTAGCTTCAATCCACAATTAAGATAGAAATCTGTTAAACACCTTAATCAACTAACCCACTATATCTCTATATGAATTACAATTAAAGAAGGTTGAAGAATAAGTTCTCTATCCGATTATATGCGGTGTCAAGCATATCTCTACCTTAACACTCATTAAGTTTAAGCTACTAACAAAAACCTGAACACATGTTATATCAACTAGGTCTAGATTTGAATATCCTCTCTCGATTCCATCCAACTCCACAAAGAATTGTTGATCAGGCAATTCATAGATTCAAGCACAAATTAATATAGATAAACTGGACATAGCTTATTAAATTAGAAATCAAAGTTAACAAAACCATCGATTAACTTAAGGATCCATCACAAGCCTAAAAAGTGAATTAGTTCATAATAAACAAAATAAACACTAAATAAATCATAGAAATCATTCTTCCAATTACAATAAATAATCTAACATGAAGAATAATGAAGAACACCCTTCACATAGACTGAAATTGCAATTGTCTTGAAAAACTCCTCGAAATACTCCTCCACGCTTGCTATCAAAAAACTCCGCTTTGATCTTCATCAATCTCTTATCTCTAATCTCCCCGTTGTTTTTGATAGAGTAATAGATATCTAGCACAAAAACTCCAGCCAAATTCTCAATCAATTAGAGTTATAATGCCATACAAATAGCTAAAATTCGTGCCCAAGATGAATTATACCCAAAACAGGACACTCAGAAATTTCCACCTCTCAGCATTTTGGGGTTTGTATCTTATAAACGCCGCCATCAAAGCAAGTTTGCTTTCTATCTTGCTCGAATGAGGACCCCACCTTGGGTGTAGTTTAATAATAACGCCATTGGCCAAGGCTGTGCTCTGTTAATCGAATTGTAAGACCCACGCTCAAGGGTGTATAATGTAAGACCTCAAATTTTTAAATAAAAGGAATTTCCTTTATTTATTATTTTGAAATAGTAAGGGTTGATTTGATTAATGTGGATAGTTAAGGGTTAAATACGCAAATATTTCAAAATAAGCAAGTGGTTATAAAATATTCATTATCGCTTGGGAATATTCGTTTGGTCGTGGAATATTCGCATCGCTTGTGAATATTCGCATTTAATGCAACGGCCAGCCCATGTGTAGCCCCATAATGTAAAGTGATTGGATGAAGAAAACGACAAATATAAGTTGTTTTTAAATAATCTAGCAGTAGTTGTTACCGATTATCATCATTGAAATACCCGGTGGTTAAAACACACTAATACGCTGCTGTTGAACAAGAAGACACCAGTATTGCACCAATTATTGATTCTTACGTAGAAGAAGCACTACTCAATAATGGTTACGATAATTACTTATCAAGATTTTATCGAGTTAATAATTGTCATGCGTTGATATTTTATATTGTCATTGTTTCAATAATTGTCATTACATGTATTTTTCATTATCGAAGCAATAATTCATATTATCTGAATAATATTATTAGATAACATTATGGGCAATGTCTAGAAAGTTCTCGCCTAAGGAGAGGTTTGGTCATCTAATCATTGGCCAGAGAAGAAGAAATTCTTATTGAAAGCCCCTCTTTCTGAACCGCCTCAATGTCAATATTGTGATTCTCATAATATTATTTGTGAATAATTAATTATTGATTTATATGATGAGGAAAATATTGATTTTATGTGGATATAGATGGAGAAAATTTTAAAATGACAATTGTTGAAAATTAATATTTTATCTTTTTCGATAAAATAATTCATTTAAATATATTATTTTAATAATATATTAATCTATGATATTTTTACAACGAATGTGGGATATATGAGTATACGAGGAGGAAGAGTATTTTTGTGGCATTAAATGTTTAAAACATGTTAAACATGTCGGTGGACCCCATTTATCGATCGAAATTTGATTATAAATGTAAAATCGCTTGGTTGTGGATTTCGGTCAATTTCTATTTGGAATTTGGAAAAACTTTCTTCCGCAAAGTTGTAGAGAATTGAATTTCCTATAAAAAAATCATGAGATTCGAATTTTCTGATGAAAGGGCTATTTATTATGAATTATTGAAGTTCAAGTTCAAAATAATTGATTTTTGGGAGTTTAAATTATTTTTGTTAAGAAAAACGTTTTTGTATTTTTTGGACATCATTAACATGTGTGGCTGGTGTTTTGACCAAAAGGTGGGCTAAGGAAAATTTGTATAATTATATTAATATTATATTAAATTTTCTCGCTTTGGTGTTCTAAGCATTTTCCTAAAAATAGGTGCTTAGGTTAGAATTGAAAATCACATCGAAACCCAAGTTTTCTCTCTATTTCTCTCTCGATATTTTGAGCGTATTCTTGTGAGTATTTTGAGTATACTTTGAGTATTGATATACTGTGCAAGTTCATTCAAATATTATTCCAATGTAAGTCTTCGCTTCTCTTGAGGTAAGGGATATTATTTTTTTCAGTAATGATATTATTTCTTCAATATCATTATAATTGAAATGTTGATCTGAAGTTTTTATCAAATTCGAACTTTTTCATGTCTGGGGTTACTTATTCATGGGTTACTATTCATGAGTTACTATTCACGAAGTTACTTATTCATGAAGTTCTTATTCACGAGTTACTATTCACGAGTACTATTCATGAAGCGTGAAGATGTTTTTTGTGGAATTTCTATCTTTTGGTGTCGAGAGTTACTATTCACGATATCTCGGCTTTATTCACGATATCTGGCACTATTCACGATACTGACACTATTCACTAAAAATAAAATTTCTTCTTTTTGTCCAAAATATCTATTCGGATACTAACTCGATTGTATCCATGTTTTGATCATTATTGAATTTTACACCACTATGATTATTTTTGAGGTATTTTTGGACGTGGATAAAACCAAGTACAAATCCTTAATCCTTAATCCTTGTCATTTTGTTTCACCGGATTCGCTTTCTTTAAAAAAAAAATATTTTCATCATCCTCGGTCTTAAATGATGATATTATGGAATATCTTTGGCTCGTAGTGCAAAGATGAATGATTTCTTAAGAATATCTTTGGCTTTGTGAGTGCAAAGATGAATGATTTCTCAAGAATATCTTTGGCACATAGTGCAAAGATGAACAGTGTTTAAATGAGCATGACCAATCGATGAATATCTTTGGCTCAGAGTAGTGCAAAGATGAATATTTGATTCCGATGTATATTGATTGATGTTACAGGGGATAAAAGATAGACGATGAACTTTTAAATTCATACATAGAAGATAGTAGTTTGCATTCTCTACTTAACTCTTCTAATGAATTATTATTTCATTGCGCAGTATTGATTTAAAATTTGTTGTCTATCAGTATTCTATTAGATTTTTCCCTGTTGAAGACTAACGATAATTTGTTGTATATTATCTTAGTCATAATATTCTTTATCGAGCTAGTTGAGCTCACCTTTTCCTTTTATTCCATTTTTCTCGTGGAGGCGAGAATATAGCGATTACTTAGCCTGGGGTATGGAATGAAGGTTTTAGAAAGGATTGTTTAGTAGTCCTCACCATTTTGTAAATTAATGTATCAATAAATGTGATGAGGATTTATTTGAGTATAGATATTGTCTAGAAGATAATATTTGTATTCAAACTCACAGCTTTCTTGTTGTAATAATAAAGTTGTAGTTGTTT